>OX387426.1:38352562-39025086 GCA_947563755.1 Lochmaea crataegi | reverse complement strand
CCCCCATGGCACTTTACGTGTTAATCGCTTATGCCCACGACCTCACAAGAACAAAGAAAAGTCTAATAAACGCAGTAGAGAAGCTAGACGCAGAGGCACAAATATTCAGATTACTAATAAATGAAGACAAAACAAAATATATGCGGGTGGGAAAAGAAAAACAGAACAATGATACTAACTTAAAAAGTCTGGAATTATATCAATCAAAGTTCCTTCCTGACTGCATACCACCATCCCAGTTTAGCTGGATATGTTATGGTTGATTGTCGTTAATTGTGTCCAACATATTATCACTTCTCATTTCAGGAAGCGAGTTTGTGATAACATCTGCGATTCTTGAATAACTGTTGGTGTTGGTTCCATCGTGCCAATTCCCTCCTTCGCGCCAATCCCCATTGCATTCCAGCCTGTATGCATCCATTCTCTCTTCCGCCTTAACATGCAGAGCAAGAGGCGGGATACTGAGTAGGTATGGCTTCCATTGACGCAGTTGAGCTGCTTCTCATCACACCCGTTATCCACAGACAGGCAAGCTTCTGGAGGTTTGATAGTTCCAATTTGGCTTTCCTTCGATCTGTTTTTGGATAGGTTACCATGGGTCTCACCACAGTTGTGTATAGCCAGTGTACGATCCGTGTATTTGGTTCCCATGTGTTTCCTATCGCCCGTTTGGCAGCCATTAGGGCCATTTTCCCTTTATTTTTTTTGTCAAGTATGTGTGAATACCAGGTCAGTTTTGTTTCCTGGATTGTACCTAGATACTTTACCTCCAGTTTTTGCAGGATTCACCCTTAGGCATTCCTTCCTACTCCATTTCTCCACCGTTTCCAGAGCCTGTTACATCAGCTCCGATATAACGTTAAAGTGTTTCCCCCTTACAAGTATTGCTAGATCATATGCATGCCCCTTTCTGTTCAATTCATCCAGGAGTTCGTCTATGACGAGGTCTCACAGCAAAGGTGATGAGACCCCTCCCTGTAGACATCCCTTCATTATCGAGACCTCTGTGGAATCTCGAAAATAAGGTTTTCATTGATGTCCTATTGAAAAGCATGTTTTTCATCCGCCGGACATATGGTGTCTTCGGCTCCATGCCTTGCAACATCAGCTGTCATGGAGTCAAAGGAGGTATGATCAAACGCTCCTTCTATGCCAAGAAAGCTATTTCTTGAAATCCTAGGACAGCCTCAATTTTCGACACCAGTTGGTATAAGGCTGTTTCGCAGGATTTACTGATTGTTAGGCATGTTGGTTATAATGTAGTGGTCTTTCAATGAGAAAATCTCCCCTAACATGCCTATCAATGAGTTTCTCCATTATCTTTAACATGAAAGAGGACAGAGTTTTTGGCCTTACTGATTTTGCCTGGGAATAATCCTTTCCTGATTTGTGAATAAAAATGATTCGGGATCTTTCCAAGCAGTTGGAATGTATCCAGTTGCCAGTGATTCTCTAGAGAGCTTGTAAAGTACTGGAAATATATGCATTTTTCCCAGCTGCAGATGCGCTAAAATGACTAATTCCTATATTCAAATGAAATCGTAAAGTCGATAAATGCCGAGGATTAGTACTTTACGCTCTAGAGCAAAAAAAGGAATCTTATTCGCTCGTTTATTTAATCAAATTTGGTAATGGCAAAGGTAATGAGACCACCTACACTTTGGTCTATTTATTAAATGTTAAAAACGACCATATACATACATGGTAATGTCACTTTGACATTTAACATTAATAAATAATATGACAACTAAAATGTCAGAGTACTATCTTAAATCATAATCCACTCCTATTATAACCTAAGATGATATGAAAAACTGTTTTAATTATTAAAAGGGCGACTATAGAAAAAATTATGTGTTTTTCGAGCGTAAAGTAAAATTGCCGCTTTAAAAAGATCACCGAGCTCCGCTCCGCGTCGCGCGGCAACATTCTTTCTCAAGCGACAATCTGTTACTTTACGCTCTAAATACACAATTATTATAATAATAGTTATTTGTGTATTTATTTCATAATACAATTAAAAGGTCATCTTCGGTACTCTTAATAGGCATGTTAAGATAGGGTTTTCAGTAAGGTATAATGAAAAGTGTATTTTACGGATTTCTATTACTTTTCATAATTTGCTTTAAGAAGTTGGCAACAAAAGTGTCAGGCATAGGTTATGTTACACACAAAGTTTTGACAAATTTTATATTCGACAATTTCTAACAATTAGTTTAAGGAATAGCAGAAAACGAACAGTTATTAAAAATACGAACATTTGTGGGGCAATTAATACAGGATTTAGTTTCTACATCTAAAAGTTGTGGAACGTGTCAAATTATTTAAATGTCAATAGAAAAATAAATTAAATAAAATTTGTATATAATTTTTTTTTTAATTATTCGTTACAAAAAACATTGAACCTAACTTTTTTGGGAAGGAATTTTTCGCATCCGCACTAAATTCGCACAAAGTGCTCATGCAAAAAATTCTACTTCCCAAACACGTTAGGTAAATAACTATTAAGTGTGTGTCTCGGGTTTCCACAGGAACAATGAAATATCCAGTTTATAATTGAAACATGACAGCATTGACATTATTAAGTTCGAGAAATATGCAGGTAGGGGCACACAAATGTCCTAAAAGTTTTGACACAAAATTCATTGGCTTTAAAAACAAAATAATATCAAGTTGCCTTTGGAAACTTAAGTTTGTTTACTCTCAGTTGAGATTTATTAATTTTGAAGTTTTCGCTTTAAGATGTCGTATAAATTAGAAATAAGAACACAAGTATCTACAAGTTGGTTGGGCGGGTATCCAAAGCTGAAATCTGTCGAATATTCCAGAATGAAAAAAATTCACGCAGAACCATTATAGAACAATAGCGGAGTGCGAGCAGGGAATACCATGTCTGAATCTTCCAAAAAGTGGAACAACACGTGCATTTACTGCACAGAGGTCAGAGAGATTGGTGAGAAGAGCATGAAACCAGGCTGCAATGCCAACGAGGAGACTGGCCCGTCAATACTGATCTTCTAAGAGTACGACATCGTTGGAATTGAGGAGGAAGGCGGTAAAATGTCGAAAGAGACGTAAGTGCCCCAAATACTCTCAAGCGCAACTCCTTCGTATACGAAGATGCTATCGTCAACTAGGGCCAATGAAAAAATCATTATTTTAGATAACGAAAAGTAGGGGAAACTGGCCTAAAATGACTTATTGGCCATATTGCTATTCTGAGAAGTGACAACGCAGCCCTAAATACCTAATTGCAAATGTTCTTCATCCGTGATCTCAGTCAAAGATTATATACACATCTCAGTCTAGTTTATTCAGCGTGACAAGCCGCACGCGTCTTCGTCTAATCTCAAAAAGTCGTTTTTCTTGACTCAAAAAAATATTTGTACGGTCACCTAATTCGGCTGTAGCAATTTATGTGGTACAATAAGCCTAAGTTGGCTTAGTACAGGTAAGCAATGTGACTTTTCTCCTTATTTTAGTGTAGTTAAACTTTTGTTTTGTGCTTTTAAAATATATATGTTTTAATGATTTCTAAGAAATCATTGTTTTGGGTAAAATGACATACCTATGTCATTTTAGGCTGAAGTGCATTTTTATTTTAGAATATTTCACTCATACGAGTTGTATTAATGCAACGAATGCTAGATCATTAAATGGAAATTCAGCGGATATTCCACGATGCCATGAGAACCCAGCGATAATTCCACGTTGCCATGACAACCATTGTCAGACAACGTTAAAATGGTGAAACTTCAAGAGTTTCTTATGAGAGCTCATGAATCGATTCGGAGATATAATAGAACGGGAAATTGACAAAAATGTATTAGGTACGTTACTGTTTCAATAAACAAAAAAAAAATTGGTTTTCATTGAGACTTTTAAGTTAGGGACGTTACAGTAGCTATCTGAATATAGTGGAGATATACAGTAATTGGTATTTTTATTCGAGAAATATTCTCCCTAAATACCGCTTGTGCTTAAAAATTAACCGGATAATTTCCATTCAAGCTTCTTGTCTAATTCCACTCTTTCTTCGAACTCGTGGAATTATTAACAGCAAGCTTTCATGGAAATTATCGGTAATTTTTTAGCACTCGTGGTATTACCCTCGATAATATGGTTGGTAAATACACGAGAAAATCGCTTCGTCAAAACTGAAGCGAGGTGAGCATGCGGGAAGCTATTCAAGCAGTGCAAAACGGTGATATGGGTTGGTTGGCAGCATCTAGAAGATATGGTGTACCTCAAGCAACACTTAGACGCAGAGCACAAGATACAAATCAAAACATTAAAGGGTTCAAAAAAGGCTTAGGTCGTTTTCAACCTACATTTTCTAAAGAAATAGTTGAACATATAAAAAAATTGGAAACGTGCATGTTTGGGTTAAACACGAAAGGGGTAAGGCAGTTGGCGTTCCAATTAGCTGAAAAGAAGAAGTTTACCCACCGATTTAATAAAATATAAAAAAGCGCTGTTTGGGATTGGCTTTTGAGCTTCAGGGAACGTATCCCAGATATTTTACTTAGAACTCCCGAAGCCACATCAGCGGCTCGTGCGCAGGGATTAAATAGGCCGCAAGTTAAGAAATTTTTTGATATACTGGAACGTGCTGTGGCGGAAAATAACATCACATTTGACCGTATCTATACTTAATGTAGACGAGTCCGCGCTTTCCACGATTCAACGGCCGCAAAAAATAATGGCTACAAAAGGAAGAAAGCAGGTTGGTGCCATTACGAGTGCAGAACGGGGGGCACACACTACTATAGTTTGCGCCATGAATCCAATAGGTAATTTTGTACCACCATTTTTGCAAGAAAGAAAGTGGAAGCCAGAGTTGATTGATGATGCAGCAGCTGGAACATTAGGCTTGTGTCAAGAATCGGGCTGGATGACGGGTGACCTTTCTTGTGTGTGGCTCAAGCATTATATAAAGTTTACACACTCATCCCAAGACAATAAAACTCTCCTACTACTCGATGGTCACGTTAGCCACAAGCAATTGGAAGTTATTAGGATGGCTGAAGAAAATGGAGTCATAATGATTTGCTTTCCTCCACACTGCAGGCACCGGTTACAACCCCTGGACGTTTCATTTTTCGGCCCATTATTAGCCTATTATAATCAAGCAATTAGAAAGTGGCTCAAAAATAATCCTGGTCGAACTTTAACTCCATTTCAAGTGGGAAAGCTATTTGCTGAAGCCTATGAACGGAGTGCATCAATGGAAAATTCCGTTAGTGGGTTCAGAAAAACTGGAATCCATCCGTTCAACACAGATAGTTTTCCCGACTGGATGTTGCATGCTTCTTTAACAACTGACATTCCTGAACAAAATGATCCCGAACCAGGAACATCAGACCATCAGCCTCCACTCACACTCACACTCCCACCACCATTGGACGCTATTGAGATAACGGACATCCCTGGACCATCAAATATCTCTAAGATAACTCTAAATGAAGAAGATTCACTAGACTGTAGCCGAATTTCCGTAGAGAGCATAATTCCAATACCAAAGGCTTCCACGTCTCTCAGACGATCAAAGAGCAAGAGACAAAAGGGGCGATTATGCCACCAAACCTGGAAGAATAAGTCAAGGCAGAAGAGGAGCAGAAACGCTTAGTGTTGCAGCGACGAGCAAAACGAAACCAAGCTGTGGGACGATGAAGATGAACAAGAAAAATAACAAAGTTATTTACTTGCGAGCTTTGCGATTGATTTTGGTTTTGTTTTTTGTTAAATCTCGGATTTTTTTACGTTTAGCTGGGTATGTTTTCCCTTTTATGTTTACGTTACCTTTATTTTTGTTTTAAAAATTAAACTATTTTGTAATGCTTCTTCCTTTTTTTATTTTCCACCTTTCATTTAAAAAAAACTACCTAGGTATGTCATTTTACCCTAGTATTAGCCTAAAATGACATACTGCAGTTTTTATTAATTTGGGTGTCATTTTTTCAAAACGTGAAATTTTGCGGTTTTGTGCATTTAATAGCTAGAGTCATAAACTAAGGAAATCATTAAACTCCAAATGGATGCTTGAATATTTGTTTCTCAAGTTTTGTTGCAGTTTTTGCCTAGGGTATGTCATTTTAGGCCAGTTTCCTCTATTACTTTGAGTAAAACTGAAATGAAGGGAAACGATAGATTTTATACGGTTAGAGGATTGCCCTGGCAATGTTAGATATAAACATAAAGCGAAATTTGCAGATAAAATCCTTGTCTGGTGCGCAATTTTTAACAGGGGTCTATCCCGACCTTTTTGTGGGAAGAGAGATGGATGAAGCTTTGAATAGTCAGAGCTATATTGATAACCAAATTAGTTCAATTTGTCCACGAACATCATGCTAATGACGATATCATGTTTTGGCCAGACCTAGCATCATGTCATTACTCAAGAGATACCCAAAACTGGCTGCGACACCACATACTTTTTGTTCCTAAAAACGATAATCCTCCAAACTTGCCGCAGGCTTGCCCAATAGAGCATTTTTGGGCTTTACTATCTAGGAAGGTTTATCATGGAGGCTGGGAAGCCCAAGATGACAAACAATTAGGACGGCGAATTTACGAAAAACTGAAAGAAATTCATCTGAATTCTGTCCAGGACCTCATGAGAGACATTCGAAGAAATTTGCGTCTGGTAGAACAGAGTCGGCCACTCCACATAATTCGATAGTATAGTTTAATTAAGTATTGAGTTGTAATTTATGATAACTAGTTAGTGTTTAAATACATTTCTTCATTAAAAAAAATCAGATAAATATTTTGGTTCAAAACTTTTAGGACATATCGCTCATTTGCTGCAAGAACGTCATAACTCAAAAATTGCTAATTTTGAGTTATTGCGTTGAAAAAGACCGAAAGAAAAGTCCTATTATCCAGTATAGTGTCACATCTGAATTTTCCGTAATTGCCGCTAGATGTCGGATAAGTCGCTTGCTTATTTCAACACCGTCATATTTTAGTTGCTGAGTAACTGTTACTCGGGAAGCATCGCGCAAATTTCTAAAACAGCGTATTATTTTATGTTGTGGCTATATTGTAGCAAACGTAAGTAAAATATTAGGGATTATTTTTTTTTAATATCGTAGTATTTGAACTTGTGACGTTATATACGAAAAAAGCAAGTGAAGTTTTTAACGTATCAATCCATTTTAATACGTTCTTGCAGAAAGATATTAAATTTGCTAGTGTATTATTACATCCTAGGTCGCTATTGTAAATAACAATATACTATTTATGACCCTTAGTTTTTGTAGTATTCCATAATATTACTCTGTAACAAAAAAATATTGACTTTTATTATGTTTCATTTTGACTTACGTCTGTACTGCTGCTATAAAATTCAAAATAATATCCATAAAAATATCAAAATTGTAGTGCTAGAATTATTTTTGCCGGAGTCTAAAAAACCATGGCGAGTATTTGAAATTAGTTCATTGACTTATTTTGTCATAAAAAAAGTTTGGGTTATACATTAAACATGATTCTATACATTATTCAGTTATGAATTCAATTCGTAACCATTTTATGCATGATTTAGGATACCACTATGCAGTCTAGCTGTAGAGCAAGTAAAATTTTGCAAATGGTCGTCAACAAGCCAGAAGAATCTGTAACCAAAATCCAGTTAACAACAAACAGAACATCTCAATCGAAAGACTCATTAGATTCTCGATCAAATTTTGCGTCTGCAGAATACTCAGAACAGCCTATTGAAAAATGTTGTATGTTAAAACAATTATTATTCTTATTTTTGTGACAAAAAAGATCGTTTTCAGGAAATGTGACCGCTACCTCTCTGCTAACTTCAAATACTGAGATTAAAGAAAATACTGAATTATGTTCAAGCTCTTCTTCATCTAGTTCCTCTTCCTCTAAATCTGGATCTTTGACAACAGACTCATCTTCAGAAGATAATGATGATATATTGCATGATAGACCGTATGTTCCTGATCATACATACAATGAAAGCGACAGTGAGAATGATTTAAATCAGAATAATCAAAGTACCGATCCCAGTATACCAAATATATCATCCATCTTGGACTGTTCGCCGAAAAAAGGAAGAAAGAGGAAAAGAGACGAAAATACTTGGAAAAGGAGCGTAAACAAAAAGCTGAGAAACATTGGAAAAAAATATAGAATGCACAACAATGAGAAAAAAATTCGGAGTGATAGAAACATAAAACCTCCTTGCACAGAAAAATGCAAACTAAAATGTTTCTCTAAATTTACTGAAAACGACCGGATACAAATTTTTCGATCATATTGGGAACTGGTACTTTTAGAAAAGCAGCGGCAATTTATTGTGAATAACATGGAAACTATTCACCCAAAATATCTGTACGTACGTGTTGGCGGGACCAGAAAAAAAAGGGAAACTAATAATGCTTTTTATTTCCGCCATAATAATGCGAAAGTACGGGTCTGCAAACTGTTTTTCAGAAATACCTTAGATATTAATGATCGCAATATCCGTACTGTCCAAGAAAAGCGCAATGAAGTGGTAAATGTTTTATTGGAAGAAGATAACCGAGGAAAACATGGGAAACAAAAAAAAATAGATGCAGTTCTAAAAGAAGGAGTTAAAGATTTTATAGAAAAAATACCAAAAATAGAAAGCCATTATACGCGTGCCAAAACATCTAAATTGTTTATTGATGGAAGTAAATCTATCGCTGATCTGCACAAAGATTACATTAACTATTGTGAAAAAAAAAATTCACTCTTTGTTAACTACATAATGTTTTATAGAATATTCACGGAAGATTTTAATATTTCTTTTTTCACTCCGAAAAAAGATTTATGCGAAACCTGCTCTTCGTATGACAATGCCGAAGGAGATGAAAAACAGAAGTTGCAGGAATATTACGATAGGCACCTCATTGAAAAGGAATTATCAAGAGGTGAGAAGAAAATTGATAAAGTAGCGGTGTATGCAAATACCGAAGGGAGATATATCGGTATTTTACTACAAATCCAAACTGAATGTTTTTAACTTTACTATATACAATCTGAAGAGAAAAGATTGCGAGTGTTTCGTGTGGGACAAATCAAATCAACGAAATCAACGAATTGGGAACATGCGTACTGAAATATTTAAGTGACCAGGACGTAGTTTTCTATTCCGACAACTGCGCTGGTCAACAAAAAAATAAATTTATGGTCGCACTGTATTTTTATGCAATAAGACATCTCAACATCAGAAGCATTACTCATAAGTACCTAATATAGGGACACACGCAAAATGAGGGCGATTCCGCACACTCGTTGATTGAACGCCAAGTATAAAACGACAACTAAAAGGTCTGCTAAGGAAACAGGGAATCCTTTTAATGTTACTGAACTAAGCTTCGAAGAGTTTTATGATGTCAAAGCGTTAGCAACCGAAATAGGGCCGTTAAATATGTCTCAAGCTAAAATATCGGAAGTTAAAGTACTTCGTTTAGAACGTGATTTGCCAACTTCTCTTTTTTTCAAGAAGTCATACCAAGATGAATTTCAAGAAGTTACTGTAATTCGCAGTAAGAACAATTTTGGTAATGCTATAACACTAAGAAGAGCATTCCGTTCGAAACCTAAAATCGCGGACAACAAAAAGCAAGACCTTATTGAATTGTTGCAAAAGAGCCACATTCCTAAGGTTTATAACTCGTTCTACCAGAATTTATAATATTTTTTATAGATTTACTTGTAAAATTCCTTTGAAGCAGTATTAATTTTTTTTATTCATATTATTTTTTTCAACATGTACTTGTCTTTGTTATCAAGTTTCAATTAAAAAGTAGAATTTTAGTTTGTTTTTAAATTGGTTTATTTTTATTCGTTGAACTATAACAAAAAAATTATAATACAAAAATACCTTTCTTTTTAAAACAAAACCGTCACATTTTACTTAAGACACCTAAATAAATTAATTTTATCAGCAATAAAGCAATTACGATGCCATGAGAAGCAATCCAACAGGTATACAGGGTGTTTTTGAAATACATATGAAAATGGACAGTGTACGAATGGTTTTGTCGAATTTAATTTTGTTGCAATAATAATAATGGGAAAAATTAAGTAGACACCTACATAACTCTACTACTAAAGGAATAAAAGTACTACACACTACCTATACTTTTTATTTATATTATAAGCATAATAAAGTCTACGTTTGCTAGAATGATTGTTCTTTGCATTTTCTCTTGAAATAGTTCAAAATATGGGATTTTCCCACAAACTCCTTTTTTGACTAGCAGCTTCAGCAGTTTCATTATTTCTCTCCTAGTCTGACTTGGTCTTATCATCATCTTGATCTTTCTCTTTAATAGTAAAACTAAAAAAGAAGTCAATAAAAAATAAATATTAGCGTTATGTAATTCGCCACTTTTACATCTTATTTTGTTCATTCTCAAAAGCAATTGTTCTTCCAAAATTTTACTTTTTATGTTCGATTGTATTGGTGGCAAAATATATTTTAGCCCTGAAAAGAGTCTTTCAACACTAACTTGGGTTACAGGAACACCTAACAATATTTGAGCAAGTAGATAGAGCTCTTCAGAAATTTCCTTTCTTTTTTCCCAAAACTCAAATATGCTTGAATTCAAACGAATATGGTTTTGCTCAACTTGATATGTAATTAAAACACTAAGTATTTATTTTATTTGCCATCTTAAATGAAGTATTACGGTTGGGATTTTCACTACTGTTTGAATTTAGCGCAATTTGGTATTCTGTTTCTTTTTTTCTGAGAAATATTTACATCTCATCAGTAGAAGAGCCAGATGCATTGGGAATAGAATCATTGTCATAGTTTTCTATTAGGCTAGGGCTAGCCTGTCTCAAGGTTAATAGTCTAGTCCACAGAAGTTTTAGATGACTCATTGCTCTTGTTGTTTGATTGGCATCTAGAACAACTTTATACCTTGGGTCCAAAAAAATCCCAGAAAGAATTACATCATTATCTATTAGTAACTTTTCCCTTTCAGACATTATTTAATAACACTGAATGCAAACTGTGAAGCAACCTTTTTCAACAGCAAGTTTGCATTCTTGCCAATAACTAAATGAGCCTATTGTTAACTGCTCATATTGTAATTTACGAGTGCACTTGCAACATGGTTCTAATACATTTACAATTTCCTTATTTATTTTCCAGTTAGTCTTAGATAAATTTTGGAAATTATTGAATTTTCTTAAAGCCATTTCACCAAAAAATCTTCCAATTCTTTAATATCTCAAACATAGAACTCCAACAAGTTGAGCAATCAATAATTGGTTTTTTCAATTTTTCTTTTTTAATCATATAGAGAAATGTTTGGGTTCTTAAAGTTTTTACTATTGTATGAGCATTCAACATTAATTTATTTATTGCAAGTTCATGCCTCAACACATCCTCTATTGCAAGATGTAAAGTATGTGCAGCACAATGCATCCCTAAAAAATAATAGTTTCTATGTATAATATAATTATACAAGTTGTGACGTTCCTAACTAAAGTCAGGGAGATAAAAGATTCTGAGATTCATAATATTAATAATATGACGTCAGTTCAATCCCCCAGGGCTCAGTATGTTTTTTTTTAGAAAATTAGTATGAGTATTATTTTAAAATGCATATAGGTACCTGTAATTTGTAACCTTGGTGAATGACAACCACTATCATCATCATTGAACTGCTGGCGTAAATGTATCATTCGGCCCCTGTGTAAATTCTTCGTCTTCAATAACCAATTCTATTTTATCAGAATTTTCACCCCATGTTTCTACATCATTACAATAATTATCAAATTCAATTGCCTCATATTCTCCCGTTTTCTGAAGATACGATTTTTATTGCCTTTAGCAAATTGGATCCATTATCAGCAGTAATTGTATATATTTGGTCACACTGAATTTGAAAATTTGATAAGACATCAAAGATTACATTTTTTAGATTCATTCCTAAGAAGAAATTAATAATTGGTGAAATCTATGAAACAATTTATATTTTCTATTTACCTGTATGTCGGGAAGCAAGTTCCTGCAATGCTTAAGTTCTCAAAACAATTTTTTCCATTTCTAACATACTGAATGTCAATTCCAAGGAATGAACGGTCTAGCCTACTAACACCACCAATTTTCACAGAAACCATAGTGTTTTTCACTTCATTTATGATTTGTTGTCTGAAAGCAGATGCTTTTTTAGAAATAGATTTTTGAATACTTTTGGCTGTGAAAAGTCCCCTTTTGTTTTTTTAAGAAGCCCTCCTATTAATAGGATCTAATATTTTTTTGAAACCCGAATCTTCCATTAAGGTAAAAGGCCTACCATTAACTGTGACTAGTTCAACGCAGACATCGATTAAATTTTGTTTAGAGATTTCAATTTTGATTGTATTCATCAAGTATTTATCTATGGTATTCATTTCATTGATTGTGAGCTGACTTGATTTTGAAGCTGAATTACTACTGGTAGAGGTTGTAATGGTTTAGGGGTTGTTAATCAAACACTATTTAATAGTCACTTCTATTTTATATTTTAACTAAATACTTATATATGTACAAGATACATTGAACTCTAGTCAGTTCCAAACGACCTGGATGAAGTTCAAGTTATTAATATCTATAATTTTAAATGTAAAAATGTACTATGTCTTCAATTGCAAGACTATTTATATTTTTTGCCTACTAATACTTTTATATCATTGTTGATAAATATATCTATCCAATATTATAAAAGTATTATTGCTGACGCTATTTTGTAAATGACCTGCAGTTAATTAATTTATACGAGGGGCACTACAAGGTAGAAGATACAGTCTGAAATTTTCCTCCTCAAAATTGTGAATTCGCAAAAGATGCTTTTCATGGTTACCTAGCAATTTTTAAAGTATAAGTACTTCTTATAATTTCATTTTATTATCATAAAACTAGTAGTAGCCAGGCAGTGTACCAGAATAATGGAAAAATATACAGTGTGGAAACCACTTATGGAATAAAATTCTTTATGTCATTATTTTAGAAAATTATAAAAAATGCCGAGACACGTCAACTTTTGAATTGAGTTGTGCGTTATGTAAACATAAATTTAAATGTACAGGGTGATTCACGCAAGTATGCCATAGTCGGTGTTGTTTTTTTTAATGAAACACCCTGTATATTTGCATATTTTTGAAATCCCCTTAATGAACCGATTTCAACAAACTAAATAATTATACAGGGTGAAATTTTTATTTTTACAGTTATTAAACACATACATAAAATACCTGATATATTTGATTTTAATACATTAAAATAAATGCTCAAAATGTTCTCCACCTAGTTGTTGGCAATAGCACAGTCTCCTATAGAACTCCTCCTTAACTTTGTTTAAAGTTTGAGGTGAAATATTCCGTATTTCTGTAGTTATCCTGTCTTTGAGGTCTACAATGCTAGTTGGTTGTGTTGCATATACTTTGTTCTTGAGATAACCCCACAGAAAAAAATCAACCGGCGTAAGGTCTGGCGATCTAGCTGGCCACTCAATAGTACCTCTTCGTCCAATCCATTTATTGGGGAAGATTTCATCTAAATAAGCTCTTACCATTAAAGCATAATGGGGTGTTGCCCCGTCTTGCTGGAACCAAACATTTTCATTCGGTAAGCTAGGATCTATTGCGTTGGGATATAAGTTTGCCAACGCAGGAATAACTTCATTTCTAAGCATATTTAAATATCTTTCAGCTGTCAAATTTCCATCTAATAAATATAGGACCAATAATATGGTCTCCTATGATACCTGCCCAAACGTTCACCTTTTGAGGGTACTGAGTATGTGTCTCACGCATCCAATTAGGATTCTCTGCTGACCAATATCTACAGTTCTGTCGGTTTACCTCTCCATTCAATGTGAATGTGGATTCGTCAGAAAAAAGAATGGTACCAAGAGCTATCTCATTTCTGTTCAGCTTATTCATCAATCTTTCGCAGAAATCCATTCTACGATCTGGATCGTCTTCTGTTAACTCCTGCACAAAAGTTAATTTGTAGGGATGAAGTTTTTCTTTATGAAGACATCTTAGAACAGTATGACTAACATTATTTTCACGGGCAATTTGACGTGTACTTGAAGTTGGATTCTCTTCGACACTTAACAAAATATCCACTTTCACATCATCTTCAACGAAGTGTGGTTTTCTTTTCAATGGTTTGACATGTACAAGTTCTCTGAATTGTGCATGAATTTTAGACACAGTACTTTGTGAAATATTAGGCAATTCGGGATACCTGTGATTAAATAAGTTTGCCACTTCAACTTGACTTCTGCAGTTATCCCCGTACCCGATCATCATTAAAATCTCAATTCGGTGAGTATCAGTTAAATATTTCATTGTTATGTCGACAAGGAAAGAGTGTTTGACAAAGATTTTACTTTTTCAGTATAAACTGTCAACACATCAACAACACAACAACTGACAGAATAGAAAACAATCCACATATTTACCGATTTAGTCTAATTATTGGCGTTTTTGGGCAATTTTTAGGTATTTATGATAAAATTCATGGGCGTAGCAGGTTTTGTTTAATATACAAATACGTCTAATAATTAGTTACTTTAGATTTTTGATAAATCCATATTTAGCTAATTTAAAAAAGTACCAATATTTCAAGTGTAATAAATTATTAATTTTAAAATTTCACCCTGTATAATTCATAATTGACCATACATTATTCAGTTTGTTGGAATCGGTTCATTAAGAGGATTTCAAAAATATGCAAATATACAGGGTGTTTCATTAAAAAACAACAACACCGACTATGGCATACTTGCGTGAATCACCCTGTACATTTAAATTTATGTTTACATAACGCACAACTCAATTCAAAAGTTGACGTGTCTCGGCATTTTTTATAATTTTTTCTACACCCACATGTATATTATCCATTTTCTGCACAGAATGTAAATGTAGGCCATTCGGGTTAACTGAACGGATATGATTTCATATACATCCTAGAACGTATATGAAATCCAGCAATCAGCATTTGCGTTTAGTACCCGCCAACTAATCTTTTTTCAATTTCATAGAAACGTCAAAATAACTTGTCAAAATATTTCTATAGTTTTTAATAAAAATATTAGTAAAAATGAGTGATTCCAGTGATGAATCAATATAGTAGTTTGTGCAACTAGTGTGGATATGATGGCCATATCGCACGAGGACGTCCGAGAGCGATATGGACAATCCACACGAGTCGAACAGTATATTTTTTCTACGACCCACTCAAGAAAAAATCTAGAAAATAGACATTTTATTAAACTATAATATAACTTCAAATTAAAAATTTTTTAATAATTTTACTATTATTATTATTTTGTTATTATTTAGAAATAAAATTAAAATTTTTAAAAAAATTCCCAACGGGGAATCGAACTCTGATCTACCGCGTGAGAGCCTGGGATACTTACCACTGGACTACCGATGAATATACTAATCATCTATCTATAACGTCAAATGTAATTCGTAAAAACTGACGTTTGTCAGGAGTACCCTTAAATATTCAATTTATTCTGTTTCTATACGTTATACGTCTCCTTTGCGGCAAAGCGAATATCTGGTGGAAAATTATTTATTGATTCATCACTGGAATCACTCATTTTTACTAATATTTTTCTTAAAAACTATAGAAATATTTTGACAAGTTATTTTGACGTTTCTATGAAATTGAAAAAATATTAGTTGGCGGGTACTAAACGCAAATGCTGATTGGTGGATTTCATATACGTTCTAGGATGTATATGAAATCATATCCGTTCAGTTAACCGGAATGGCCTACATTTACATTCCGTAAATTGTGCAGAAAATGGATAATATACATGTGGGTGTAGAAAAAATAATTTTCCACCAGATATTCGCTTAGCCGCAAAGGAGACGTATAACGTATAGAAACAGAATAAATTGAATATTTAAGGGTACTCCTCACAAACGTCAGTTTTTATGTAATACATTTGACGTTATAGATAGATGACTAGTTTGTTCATCGGTAGTCCAGTGGTAAGTATCCCAGCCTCTCACGCGGTAAATCAGAGTTCGATTCCCCGCTGGGAATTTTTTTTTAAATTTTTTATTTCTAAATAATAATAAAATAATAATAATAGTAATATTATTGTTACGCGAGCTACTGCATTAATATGCTCACTTAGTGCCCCCAGTGAAATCCCCATATGAGACGACTATGGTTCCTCCGCCCAATTTTCGAGAAACATCGAGAATACCCACCGCACCCGGTGCATCCGCCAGAACGTCGAGAATATCCAGTGCACCCGCGAGAAATTTCGAGAATTACGGCGAGAGAGTATAAATAGGCCACCAGCTTCGCTGCAGGCAATTAGTCAATCAGTCAGTGTTGATACCGAAGGAAAGTAATCGCGCCTCGATAAAGTATTTATTAAGTGACTCTCATATAAATTATAATTAGTGTGTTTAGTGTATTAGATAAATTATTAAATAAGGACTGAATTACATATAAATCTGTAAATATAAATTAATTGTAAATATAAATTAGAATAAACGTTACATTGGTGTCAGGTGTGGGGTTAAAAAAATAAATAAATAAATAAATAAATATACAGGAAGATGGCGAAGAAACTTTGTGAATTAAAAGTTTCAGAGCTTCGAAGAGAGTTGGAGGATTACGAACTGGACACAAGTGGGGTCAAGTCAGTGTTAGTGGAACGACTAAAAATAGCTATGATTAACAATGGATTGGACCCGGAAACGTTTGAATTCACCGACGAAGCGTCCGCCTCTATAACCTCTTCCATAAAAAACGAATTGTCTTCGATGGAAAACAAAATGACGGATATAAAAAACGAAATTTCATCCATGGAAAACAAAATGTCGGACGTGGAAAATGAAATTTCAGCCATGGAAAGTAAACTCTCGGCGGACATGGAAAACAAATTGTCGGACGTGGAAAATAAAATTTCATCCATGGAAAGTAAACTTTCGGCGGACATGGAAAACAAAATGTCGGACATGGAAACCAAAATGTCGGACATGGAGAATAAAATTTCGACGGACATGAAAAATGAAATGACATCCATGAAGACTGATATTTCTGCCGTGGAAGAAAAGATTAAAAGAAGTTGAGAACAAGCTCGACCAGATTGTCAACATGATGAAAAGCATCTCAAATGGAAAACCGAAAGCTGTGAGGTGCTGGAATTGTGGAGAAATGGGACATGTACGCAGTTCGTGCAAGCGACCGAGAACTGCTACAAACGAAGACGCCCAGCAGGAAAACCAGGAAGGTTCGACCTTCAGAGGGCAGCTTCGACCCGAAGACCTTCCAAAGACCCTCTCATCCTAATAGCCTCTCTGAAATGTCGCGATGATAGTGTATACGTGGATGGTGAAGTTAATGGAAGGAAGTATACACTATTGGTGGACACTGGAGCAACGAGGACTATTATTCGCCCCGAGACTGTCAACAACCGGAAAATACTTTTACCGACGAGACTGCGACTCAGGACTGACACAGGTGAAAGCACCAATGTCCTTGGAGAACTACCGGTGCAACTGGGAATTGGCGCAGAGAAGTTCACCCACACTGTCGTTGTCGCTGATATCGAAGAGGATATAATACTCGGAATGGATGTTATGAACCTACATGGCTTCCAGCTAGATTTCAAGAACCGAGTGATTAGAGTAGGTTCTGAGGAGGTATTCCTTCACCCACACGAGGATAAGACTGTTCAGGTAGCCGTACAGGAGGATACAGTTGTACCCGCAAGAAGTGAATTTTTCACCGTGGCAAGGCTACAAGGGACCATCGAAGAAGGAACACCGGTCATGGTGGAACCATGGAATCACGATGAAGAGGTTGGTCGAGGAATCCTGGTTGGAAAAGGGTTAGTCATGGCTGCCGAAGAAATACCTGTACGCATTATAAATGTAAATGACCATCCAATAACTATGAAGAAGGATACCAAAATTGGAACTTGCGTACCAGTGGCGTCAATAATTCATCAAACAACAACCCCCAATGATGCCAACAATAAATTTGAACAAATGATAGCAGTGGCTGGACAATCCCTTAGCCTGCAAGAGAAAAAAAAATCAGAGAACTCTTGCTACAATACCGATCTCTTTTTGTACCAAAAGGAGGAAAGACAGGAAGAACATCTGCTGTCAAACACAAAATTGACACCGGCGACGCCAAACCGATAAGACAATCGGCTCGACGGCTACCACAGGCCAAAAGAGAGGAAGCGGAGGGAATCGTTCGCGAGATGGAAAAGGACAAGGTAATAGAACCTTCTACCAGCCCTTGGGTCTCTCCGGTAGTTCTGGTAAAGAAGAAGGATGGAACCACGAGGTTTTGCGTGGACTACCGGCAGTTGAGCAATGTTGCAAAGAAAGATAGCTATCCCCTGCCGAGAATCGACGACACTCTGGATACGCTGGCCGGTAGCAAATTGTTTTCTATCTTGGTCTGAAGTCTGGATATTGGCAGGTAGAAATGGATCCAGCCGATAAAGAAAAGACAGCGTTTACCACCGGATCTGGACTATGGCATTTCACCGTTATGCCATTTGGGCTGTGCGATGCCCCCGCAACGTTCGAAAGACTGATGGAAAACGTATTGCGAGCGTTGTCCTGGAAGACATGCTTAGTGTACCTTGATGACATCATAGTCTTGTGAAGGACATTCGAAGAACATCGAAAGAATTTGGAAGGTGTCTTCAAAAGGTTGCAAGCTGCCCAACTGATGCTCAACCCCAAGAAATGTCAATTATTTCAAAACAAAGTCAATTACCTAGGCCATGTAGTCAGCAAGGATGGTGTAGCTGTAGACGAAGAAAAAGCTGCTGCCGTACGGAAGTGGCCAAGACCCACCGACAAGTTAGAAGCTTCCTTGGACTCTGTACATACTACAGGCGATTTATAAAGAAGTTTGCAGATATCGCTAAGCCCTTGACACGACTTACAGAGGAAGCAAGGGAGTTTAGCTGGGACGAAGATTGCCAAACTTTGTTCGAAACCTTGAAGAAGCACTTGACTACTGCACCTATACTCGGCTATCCACAACCAGAGGGAGAATTCATACTAGATACTGATGCTAGCAATGTTGGAATTGGAGGAGTGCTATCACAGGTTCAAGGAGAAGACAAGAGAAAGTTCTGGGATATTTTAGTAAAGTCCTTTCCAAACCAGAACAAAACTACTGCGTCACAAGAAGAGAGCTCCTAGCAGTAGTGAAGTCCGTGGAGCACTTCTATCAGTATCTGTATGGGAAGAAATTTGTGATTAGAACCGATCATGCAGCACTTAAGTGGCTTATGCAATTCAAGAACCCTGAAGGTCAAATCGCTAGATGGATCGAGCGGCTCCAAGAATATAATTTCACTATTGAGCATAGAGCCGGAATAAGCCACAGAAATGCAGACTCCCTCTCTAGAAGACCATGCCCTGCAGAGTGCTCTCACTGCAGCAAAACGGAAGCTAATGAAGCTGCGATTCGAAGAACCACGGTGACCAGCGACGAATGGACACCAGAAAAATTGGGCGGAGGAACCATAGTCGTCTCATATGGGGATTTCACTGGGGGCACTAAGTGAGCATATTAATGCAGTAGCTCGCGTAACTTTGCCCCCTCCTTAAGAGACAGTTCCTCCTGGAACTAGCTAGGAAACTGGAACGAGATGAGTGTATCGGCAACTGGTCCCCTTGTTGCATTTTCCAGTTGTATGGAAGTAACATGCGACCGTCTTCTCTGTTGGCTGTGTCTTCCGAGCATGGCCGCAAACCAGTACCTGCACTTCGGTATCTCGGAAGATTACTTCTACCATGTTACGGATTATTCGCCAATCTAGATGCCTACATTCAATCTTGGGCATGGCTAGCCTATACACGTTCAATTCAAGCACATGCTCCCTCAGGCTTCGTAATGCTTCCCAGACATCTTCGTACGTTGGTCTTTCGTCGAAGGTGTTCCTCGTCACTAGGTGGAAATTGTAGCGGGAGCCATTTTGCAGCTTCAAAGCTTTACCTGGTACTGGTAACTGGTTTACCAAAGGTCGTGCGCCACTCTTCTTTATAAACAGAGATGCCAGTCCGCGCGCATCGGTTACGCTGGCAGGGATGTTTATCGCCAGTGAGTATTCCTCCGGAACGGTAAGCAGGTCTTGTCGTCTCTCAGTGGTGACGCCGAATCTTGCTTTTCCGGTACCACCATAAGCACCCATGAATTCTACAAAAGCAGGATCGGCTACTTCCTGAAGCTGGTTTACTTCCTCATCGTGGTCACCCTCGAATGGCGCTAATCGGTTACGGTGTACCACCTTTGGCTTTCCATTTGGGATCTTGCTGATACGATAGATGACATCGTTGATTCTTTTCTTTACGAGGTACGGACCGTCCCAAGCTTTCTGCAAACTTTGGAGAAAAACCCCTTTGTCTTCTTGGGTTATGCAGAAAGCTTGGGACGGTCCGTACCTCGTAAAGAAAAGAATCAACGATGTCATCTATCGTATCAGCAAGATCCCAAATGGAAAGCCAAAGGTGGTACACCGTAACCGATTAGCGCCATTCGAGGGTGACCACGATGAGGAAGTAAACCAGATTCAGGGAGTAGCCGATCCTGCTTTTGTGGAATTCATGGGTGCTTATGGTGGTACCGGAAAAGCAAGATTCGGCGTCACCACTGAGAGACGACAAGACCTGCTTACCGTTCCGGAGGAATACTCACTGGCAATAAACATCCCTGCCAGCGTAACCGATGCGCGCGGACTGGCATCTCTGTTTATAAAGAAGAGTGGCGCACGACCTTTGGTAAACCAGTTACCAGTACCAGGTAAAGCTTTGAAGCTGCAAAATGGCTCCCGCTACAATTTCCACCTAGTGACGAGGAACACCTTCGACGAAAGACCAACGTACGAGGATGTCTGGGAAGCATTACGAAGCCTGAGGGAGCATGTGCTTGAATTGAACGTGTATAGGCTAGCCATGCCCAAGATTGAATGTAGGCATTTAGATTGGCGAATAATCCGTAACATGGTAGAAGTAATCTTCCGAGATACCGAAGTGCAGGTACTGGTTTGCGGCCATGCTCGGGAGACACAGCCAACAGAGAAGATGGTCGCATGTTACTTCCATACAACTGGAAAATGCAACAAGGGGACCAGTTGCCGATACAGTCATCTCGTTCCAGTTTCCTAGCTAGTTCCAGGAGGAACTGTCTCTTAAGGAGGGGGCAATGTTACGCGAGCTACTGCATTAATATGCTCACTTAGTGCCCCCAGTGAAATCCCCATATGAGACGACTATGGTTCCTCCGCCCAATTTTCGAGAAACATCGAGAATACCCACCGCACCCGGTGCATCCGCCAGAACGTCGAGAATATCCAGTGCACCCGCGAGAAATTTCGAGAATTACGGCGTGCGAGTATAAATAGGCCACCAGCTTCGCTGCAGGCAATTAGTCAATCAGTCAGTGTTGATACCGAAGGAAAGTAATCGCGCCTCGATAAAGTATTTATTAAGTGACTCTCATATAAATTATAATTAGTGTGTTTAGTGTATTAGATAAATTATTAAATAAGGACTGAATTACATATAAATCTGTAAATATAAATTAATTGTAAATATAAATTAGAATAAACGTTACATTATGAAAAATTTTTAATTTGAAGTTATATTATAGTTTAATAAAATGTTTATTTTATAGATTTTTTCTTAAGTGGGTCGTAGAAAAAATATACTGTTCGACTCGTGTGGATTGTCCATATCGCCCTCGGACGATTGAGCACTCCGCCTACGGCGTCGTGCTCAAACTTCGTCCTCGTGCGATATGGCCATCATATCCACACTAGTTGCACAAACTACTATTCTAAAATAATGACATAAATAATTTTATTCCATAACTTTTATGGACAATTCACACCATTTGCAAACAGATCTATTTTCAGGGGAAATGAACGTAAAATATCACAAACCACATACAAAATATTCGTGAGACATATATTTTTCACAATAAGGCAATCCAAACCACGTGACCCAATATGGCGGTTGATGGCACACAAAACAACAATCGCCATAAGAACACCATTGTCTGTTTGGTCGTTCGACAGTAAAAGTGTATTTTTGACAATTTTTTGAGCTTTAGTGTTACTAATTAGTGATATTGAGATGGACAGTGATTACCTTAAGAGACTTTTGTTAAAAAACAGAGACGTTGGTGAACGGTAAGCTTGAAAATACATCCCCATTTTTTGAATGCATTTCTATCATTGCATTATTTGTTACAGGTATAGAATTAAGTTAAGGTTGATCGGTGATTTAGATCCTTTTAATCTGAATATTTCTGAACTCAATTGTTCTATTGATGGTGCTCCTCCTGTTACCAACATGGATATTATTTCCTATTTGGTTTTTACCCATAGTTTTTATTCCCAAAGGCAGATGAAGGCATTCAAAAGTTTGGAAGCATATAAATATTTTGAATCTGGCTTTGTTATGAAGGTGGGAACGAAGATTCAGAATGATAAATATATCTTAGTTGGACAGGTAAGTCATTTCCTAAACTGCTGCCTCTATCTAACTGTCGATAATCTTGAGTCAAATCAGTGCATTTTTCATTTCAAACAGGATTGCTATAAATTACTCATAGTTCTTGAGGCAATTTATATTTTCAAATCTATTATTCACTATTGTTTGTTATAAGGGACATTGATTTGAGATTTAGGAATATTATTTATCAACTTTCATAATAGTTCTAATCAACATAACTTTTTTTTCAGGTCAAGCATTCACAAAAAGCAAATGAAAAGCCTTCTGATGTTTGGTGCATCATTGAAAAGGATGGGAGCATCTGTACAGCTCACTGTACATGGCCGGAAACAGTGAAGTATGCAGTCATGTGGGTGCTATATTATTTGCAGCAGAGTATGCAAACACCAAGAGGGAGGCAATGTCATGTACAGACTTGGAAGCTGTGTGGCCAATGCCATCCCTAACAAAAAATGTCCCAATTGTACCAATTCATGAAATGAACTGGGGAATGCGTTCTGGACAACAACAAAATAAAGAACGAGAGATAGAAGTAGCACCTATATCAGAGGACGAATTAAGTGATATGTTGGAGAAAATGTCTGAGCTGGGCTATGATTGCCACTAGGATATCTGCAGAAAGTACCAAGATTGTAGATTCTGTCTTGAATATTTATAATCATAGTAATATGCAAAAAAGTTATTCTGAACTTATGATGATGGCAAAAACGGTAGATTTATCTTTGACAGAGGCACATATTGTTTGCATAGAGGAAGCTACCAGAAAGCAATCTGAAAGCCAGAACTGGTTCCTACAGAGAGCTGGTAGAATAACGGCATCCAAATTTAAATCTGTATGCAAAACTAACAAAAGCAAACCTTCCCTGTCACTAATTAAATCAATTTGTTACCCCACAAAAATTAGATTTAATACAAAAGCAACTTTGTGGGGTATAACTAATGAAAATAAAGCTGTGAAACAGTATAAAATGATTATGGAAGAAGAAAACCATGAATGTGTCCAAGTTAATGAAGTGGGACTTATCCTTAACAAGAAGTGGCCACAATTTGGTGCATCTCCGGACCGATTGGTGTACTGTGAGTGTTGTTTAGGGGGGTGTCTGGAGGTTAAATGCCCCTATTTATTACATATTAATAAGGTACAAAATATATTTGATTATTTGAATTTGAAAAGTTCATGTTTAGTGAAACACTTGATAAAAATCATAGTTACTATTACCAAGTCCAAATGCAGATATTAGTCTCAAAGTTGAGGTATTGTGATTTTGTCATTTGGTCCCCAAATATATTTTTCAAAGAAAGAATCTTACCAGATCTGGAATTTTGGGAGAAGGGCTGTGAATCTGCACTGAAATTTCATTTAGAAGTGATAATGCCAGAACTTTTGGGGAAATATTTCACAGCTAAGGAAGGTTCTGCCAAAATTACCCACTACTGCATCTGTAATGGTGTTGATGACGGACGACCAATGATCGAATGTGATAAAGACAATTGCGAGATTAAATGGTTTCATTTTGAATGTGTTGGATTGATACAATTTCCCGATTGTGCTTGGTTTTGCAGTAAATGTGATTGTTGAATATTTCAGATGATGCTCATCTAACATTATTTTTATCAATAAAGATATAGTTGTTTATTTGTTGTTTTACTAATTCAGTCAAATACTTTCAATTTAATAGTATTGTTAAATACTAAAAAAAAATAAAGTATCCGATTAGGGTTTCTGCTGGAGAATTTTATCTTTAGAAAAAAACTAAAGGCCTCAATTCCATGGGCTAGGTAACTAAAAGAACGCGCATAGAACACGAGACGAGTTTCTTTGTTGATTATTTTGCGATACTCAAATTAAAAAAAATAGAATTGAAAGTTAATTATCATTTGTTTAATAGAAATATTGTGATTCGGAATGAATTTTAAACGTTAAGTAAATATACAAACTGCAATATACTTGAGAACATATAAATTAGATGTTTTATCAATATTGTGAAATATTTTTGTATATTTTTACAACATGAAGAAAAGTATATTTGTTTTAATATATACAAAACATATTACATACATATTAAGTGAAATATGTATTATTCCAGATATGTATTAAACATCCAGATAACAATATTTATATAATGTTCACGATTGTAATATTTTGACAATGTACAAAAAATGGTATATATTTTTAAATATACATTGCATATTAAACAAATATTCAGAAAAGTACGTACTGTTCCAAATATACAACTAAACATGCAGTCTATGATATTTATATAATATTTATGATTCTTACATTCCTGCAATATTTAGAAAATAACGTTTATTTTAAAATATGTATTAAATATTACATAAATACTTAGTAAAATATATACTATTCAAAATATGTATTACGTCTACATTGAAGGATATTTATATAATGTTCACTGTTTTATATTTTTGAGATATTCAGAAACTGATATACTTTTTTCAATATACACTACATATTTCACATATATTCGGTTAAATTTTGTATTGTTCCAGATACACGATTGAACGTACATATATGATATTTGTATAATATTCATAATTGACACACTCATGCAATATTCAGGAAATAATGTTTATTTGGAAATATCTATTAAATATTACATAGATACCAAGTAAAATGTATTCAATTCCAAATATGAACTAAACCATAGACATAATATATTTATTAAAATATTTAAATTTTCCGCCTTTTCTAAACTGTAGGCTAAAAATCCCCAATTTGATAAGAAATTTAAATCATTTCGCCTGCCAGCACTGCGTAGTAGTATTTAGGATTAGTTTAGTTTTAAATTTATTTAGGGTTTTAGTTTTAATAAAGGAAATAAAAGTAAGTGAACCTTTAAAATGTCATCACCAGGTATAATTCGTCATAGTTGTATTGCAAAAAATTGTAATCATAAATATTTTTGGCAACTTCGCAATTTGGAGTGTAAGAATAAAACATTTTTCAAATTTCCATCTGATATTAATCAAAGGGAACAGTGGTACAAAATCTTAGAACTTCCTTATACTTCCTTATACTGATCATTTTTTAATTATATTACAAATAATTTTTGAAGAAAATAGCCATGCTAACAAAAAACATACGAATAATATAAAATATATAAACTATAATAAATTAAAACAGCAAGCAAGCTCCATTAGTTGGACTGAAATATTTAATCAGGAGAATCCAGAGTATGCAATGAGTCTTTTGATTCATATTTTATTAAATTTAGTAAACACTGCTACTACACATAAAAAGGTAAATAGAAAGACCACAAAATATGCTCCTTGGCTTACGAATGCCCTTCTGAAATCAATAAATATTAAGAATAATTTGTTTCGAGATACTATAAAATATCCTAATAATGCTGAACTAAAAAATAAATATCGCCTTTATAAAAATAAATTAAGTAATCTATTGGAAAAAACTAAATATAACTATTATAAAACAAGAATAGATGAATACTCCGGAAATCCGAAAAAGCTCTGGAATACCATAAAAAACCTATCTGGCAAACGAAAAATGCAACATAAAATAGATTCGATAATTAGTAAAACTGGTGAAGTGATAACAAATAATAACGAAATCTGCGAGGAATTTAATAAGCATTTTTTAAATGTAGGTACAGATTTGAGTAAACAAATACCACCATGTGCTAAAGCACCATCTCGTAACAATATTCAAAATACCTTTGCCCTATTTCTTACTTCAGAACAGGAAGTTATGAGTACAATACGAAATCTAAAAAACCATAAAGCAGTAGGGGTGGACAATATTCCTGCAGAAGTATTAAAAGCAATATCTGCATCAATAGTTGCACCCATCACTTATATTATTAACCTATGCTTTAGCAAAGGAGTTTTTCCGTCCATATTAAAAGAAACGATAGTCACACCAGTCAATAAAAAGGGAAATAAAACTTCAGTGAATAATTACCGTCCTATATCATTAACAACTCATGTATCCAAAATATTTGAAAAAATAATTAAAACGAGATTAACTTCTTATTTGGAGAAATACAATATATTGACGATAAAACAATTTGGCTTCAGAAATAATGTATCAACAGAAGATGCTATACTTACTTTATTACATAGCATATACAATGCTTTGGAGCGAGGAGCCCCATGCTTATGCATATTTCTTGACCTTACTAAGGCCTTTGACACTATAAGTCATGAGCTACTTCTGCAATCACTTGAAGATATTGGAATTAGAGGAATATGTCTTCACTTATTTAAAAGCTATCTATCAGATCGATATCAGACTGTAGAAGTGGCTGATGGAACAAGTGGTAGAGACCGGATTAGATGTGGGATCCCGCAGGGAACTGTATTGGGTCCAATACTATTCAATATATATATCAATGACCTTTTCTCGGTTCAAACTAAGGGAGTTGCCATAGGTTTTGCTGATGATACTGCCATTTTTTATGAAGGAGCTGATTGGGACAAACTGAAAACTTTAGCCGAAAAGGACTTTTCAAATATAAAAAGATGGTTAGATTCTAAGCTATTAACATTAAACTTTGACAAAACTTATTATCTTCCTTTTAGTTGTAATGTGATTGGACTACCGAAATATAATTCAATTATTCTGCCCGAATCAAACCACGTTATACACTCTATGAAAAAGATTAAATACCTTGGTATTTATATTGATTCCCATTTGAGATGGGACTACCAAATACACTATGTCGTTAAAAAACTTCAAAGTATCTTATATACATTTAGGTATTTAAAAAAATGTTTACCATCCCAAACTCTCAAACAATTATATAATTCATTAGTTGAAAGCCATTTAAGATATGGAATAGTGGCATGGGGTAGTGCTACTGATTCACGAATTAACCAGGTAGAAGTCATTCAACGGCGATTCCTAAAACTTATATATTCAAGAAGCAGATTATACAACTCAAATCTATTATACCGGGAATGTAATGTTTTGGATGTGAGACAACTTTACTTCTTATGCTCGAGTGTAAAGTACTTTAATAAAACCCATACATTAACAAGCCACACAAGAAATAGAACATTACACATTATCCCGCCAGTAACAAAAGCTTTAAGCCTACGATCGTTTTTTTACCTTTCCCCTAAAATATTTAATATTCTTCCTGAGACAATTCGATCCACTAAAGTACTTCCCAAATTCAAAAGACTGGTTAAAAAGTTTCTGTTAGAAGTACCAAGAAACCTCATATCCAATATTTTCTGATATCAATACTTTCTTAATTTCCTGAGTGTTATTATTATGTTGTATTTGTGAATTTTCACCCATTTTCATTTTTATTGTATTTATTTATCTGTTTTTATCCATTTTATCAATTTTATCTATTGTATTCGAATAATTCTCAAAACAAGTGCTTAGCACTTATTGAGTATCAATTTATTCTTATTTTATTGTAATGTAATTTTATCTATGTACTTTTTAAGAATAAATTATTATTATTATTATTATTATTACATCCAAAGATCCAACCCTTACATCATACACCACCAAATGTAGTTGAACATAATAATAATACCCAAGCTTTTGAAAATACCGTTTTGCCTGAAAGAAGAAAGCTTAGTTTTTCTAATATTGATGATAGTCAATTTGAACATGTACCCAAAAAATGTTTGGAATTAAGTATTTTAAGTAAAATAAATGAAACTAGAGTCAGTAATCTATCTCCCAAGAAGAAGAAAATGTATTGCGAAGAATGTAAGGCTAATTTGCAGACAGAGATTTTAGACGTTCACCATAGTTTCACTTCCTTCAAAGAAAATGATGATAAAACACGTCTGATTTATGTACAAAGGGAAGTCATTAAATTTCTTTCAATGCTGCATGATATTGTATACTATATTTTACCACTTTTAGGTCATGTAGAGAATATTATTGAAAAAACTGAACTCTTTGCAAAAGGTCATATTAATTTTGGTTGGTTCACCTGTCAAGAACATAAATCATATGTATTTTCTCAGCCCATAAAAGTTTGCGTCCCCTTATTAATTAAAAAATATTATAATGATGGTAAGAGGACTAACAAACAACAATAATTCCTTTCTTTTTTGTAAAAATGTACTGCGTTTAATTTTTTTTGTTTCAGACCTGTTCTTGTCTTAATGGATCATGAAAATCGAAAATCTAGTTTTTAACTCCTTTTTATTAAAATATTTGTTGTTTTTGTTGTTTTGTTTTAAAATAATGTGCAATTTGATGTGATATAGGATTAGCTTTCTTAAATATAATGTAATTTTAGTGAAAATATATATAATAGTTAGGATAGAATATTTATGTGATACAGTTTTAACAGATATATTATAAAATAAGCATTTAACTAATGTACAATTTATTGTAAGTGATCTGTGATAATTTAATCCAAAGATACAATAAGAATGTTAATTAATGAAAGTTGATAATGTATATAGAATAATTATACTAATTTAATAAACAAATATTTTAGTTAATTTTGTTATGTTATGTGCAGGTTAATAAAAATTTTGAATGTGTGTTGTTTTCTTATTTATCTAAATTATGTGTCTTAAAATTGTTTGTTAATTATAATTATTTCATTGCAAAAAATGAAATAAAATTTTATTTTTTGTAATGAAATTATTATATAATAAACAATTTTAAGACAAATTGTAAAATTTGCTACCCATAATCCAAACTACCAGATTTAAATATCCCGCCTGTTAAAATTAGTTCCGACACCCCTTCCTGGTGCGCTGCGATCAACGCGATGCCAACGGTTACTACAGCAACGACAACTCTCATTATATATTATTTTTCTATGGTTTCCAGCTTCCCCTCCTATTTAATACTAGATCCCTAAGAAATCGGTAGATCCCCAACGAATTAAAACATCTCTCTTGATAATAAGGAATAAGTAGTTTACTTTACAGATATACGAACCGTTTCGACTATTAAATACTAGGTGGCGCTGAAGGCAATTTCTCAATGAGAACTTTATAGTACAAGCACAGAATACCCCAATGTCACAGAAACTATAAAAATTTTTATGCTTCTGTATGCGTGGGGCATTCTGTAGTACATTCTACCTTTGACATTTTGGTGATTACGGGAGGGTCGTTCGGCAATGCTACTCCATTGACTCCGAACACTCCTCCCTTCTCTAAACCGTTCGGCTATTACAGAACGAGTAAGAGGAGCAGTCTTTAATCGTTCGTGTACTGTGGAGTGGTGGGAAAAGAGCTGCTCCAATTGTACGACCTCGGCGAGGTAGGGTTTTAGGAGTGAATATGCTCATTTCGATTACCGGCCAAAAAATAAAATTCTCATGTATTTTAGGTTTTAGAATTACGAAGTAATAATTATTCATATTTTATAAAAATACTAAAAAATAACCACCAAAATACTACAACGAATGACTTTTGTTTGAATTTGACGTTTGATAGATGTCCCTCGTTTGACCGGTAACAAATGATCCTTTTACTCTACGAGAAATCTGCTTCTGCTCCACTCCTTTCAATCTCCATTTCGTAGTTAATTGCCGAACGGCCCTGGGTAAGGTTGGTAACCATGGAGGCTAGCCTCCATGTTGGTAACGATGACACAAACGTTACTAAAGAAATGCTACATTGTCAGATTTACGTAAAATAATTATATATAAATATTTTTATAAATGTTTTTAATATTAGCTAGATTTTAACAAACAATTCGATTATCTCTGGAACAAAACATATATTACCAATAAACGTGTAACAAATTTCTGAAATATATTAAAAATTAGAAAAAAAAAACTAACACAATGCGTTTCAATTTTAACTTAAACTGAAACAGGATGCTGAGTCCTAAGATGTTTGTTACGATCTCCTTTCTGTCTAAACTGCCTTCGGCATACATGGCAAGGGTCCCTAATAACACGGAAACATCCCAAAAATATTCCAGAAACATCCATCTGGGACAATAGAAACATACTAACAACATCCCCATTTCCCTCGAAACATCTCTAGGATCTAACTGGCAACAGCCATGTCATCATTTTTAACGTTCTACAAACATCCCAGTAGGATGTTTCTAAGATGACATAGGATGTACTAGGTTCATTCGGGGTACTTTGTTAAGAACATCTCAGAAACGTTTCTAAAAATACACTGGAAGTGAAATCACTAGGTGCAAATAAAACATTTCAATATTTCTTAAAACAAGAGCAATTTATTTCAAGTTTCTAACAATATTTTCCATAAATCACATGTTACATTTTCTAGTAGGTATAGGAAGTGTATTATAAAGCATTGGTAAACAAGTATTAGCAACCATGGCATGGTTGCTATGACTTATCTACCAATGCTTTATTTCCCTATACCTAGTAGAAAATGTTACATAGGTTAATATGATAACAGTTCATTTACTTATTTTTTAGTTCCATCCTCAATCGTCTTTCTTTTGCTCGTCTCAGCCAATCACCAATTTTCAATTCGATTTTCGTTTTTCAGCCGTTTAAAGCGCTGACTATATTTATTTAATAATTTTCTTTTTTTCTGACTATCCATTTTACTATCCAATATAAATACTCACTTTATAAATAAGCCACAACACTCACAAGGTTACCGCTTATTTTTACCACAAAAACTCAACAACAGCGTGCTGTGAACTCAACACTTCTACTTCTAACCTTACTTTTTGCAAATTAGGTCTTCTTCTTTTTTTTTCTAATCTTCTTTTACCTCTTTGCAATGTTGAAGCAGGGGGATATCACAAATACGCCAGTCATAATATTTTAATAGATATGTATGGTTTAATAAACATTGTTAAAGTTTAAAGACAATTAACAATTATTGGCAAATATGTACGAGTTGTATATTTTGTAATGAAAATCATATATGTACCAAGAGAAACATTCTAGGGACATCCCAAGGATGTTACATTATATCAATCGTATTTATGTACCAATAGAAACATTCTAGGAACATCCCACCTAGGTCGGAAACATTGGGACACTAGTAGTACTTTAATGGTATGTCCCAGGTAAATACTGTGTTATTAGGGGTAAGGGCGTTCGTCGGTATGGATCCTTCGGTGATTATTGAGAGCATCGGCTCTAAAAAACCGTTTAGGACAGAGCTGTAACAAAAAATTTAATTCAAAACAATTTAGAAAACAAACGTTAAAGTTGAAAATTCCGGAAGTAGTTTGAGGGCGCGCCTGCGCATTCAGAATATAGCCATACATACTTACATCACATGCATATCTTCTGTCATTGGTATGTATCAAACGGTGTTGGTAATAAACAGAACCAGTTAAAAAACATTTATCGCAAACGTTGCATTTGAATGGTCTCTCTCTAGTGTGGGCTTTTCTTATATGATCCTTCAAATCCGGACGTATCGTGTATCTCGCTTCACATCCTTCGTGAGGGCACGCAAACGGCTTTATCCCTAAAATCGTAACGAAAAAAGGATTAAAAACCACCCCCATATACCATTAAAACATTTCGCGGTTTAATCCCAGTAAGTATGTATTTACCTTGATGGAAGCGCATATGTTGCCAAAGATGAGAAGTTTGGGAATAGCTTCGGCCGCAAGTTTCACAAACATACGGTTTCAACATTTCAATATTTTTTATTTCTCTATGGGGGGTACATACAGTATGGAACAGCGAAATGGAATAGATTCGATAACGAATAAATGAGGGCGTGTTGGGAAAAACGCTTGGGCACATCGATTTGTATTTTTAAATGCGCATTTTTTTTCATAAAATAAAATTATATAGGGTGTGTCATGGGACAGTGGCCAATACCAACTTTATTATTTTAAATGCAACCCCCTGTATATTATCTATTTTTTAGATTCTTCAGATAATTCTAGACATAATTCATGTACAAAGTCCTATACCTATCTTCAACTGTTTAGGAAATATTTAGTGTTTTCAGATTTATTACAAAAATTAACAATAAAAAATGAAAATTATTTTATTTCAGAAATTCGCTACATTACACTAAATACTTATTTCCCATTTATCTCTTGATATTGAGAAAGTAAAAAAAAAACATACCTGCGTTCCTTTTTACTGGTAAGAAATGAAAAAAATACAAAAACAGTTTTGTTTATTTTCGTATAAAACAGCCTTAGCAACTTGTTGTCTGCCTGCATGACAGTAGTGATCAGTGTCAGTGATATTGTCACTTATAATCTCCCTAGAGCACGAATTATTTCCGGAAATTTTCTCGAAGTGCGAATCTTCTTAAAATATTCGCAACTGAGGAGAATTTCCGGAATATTAATTCATGCTCGCGGCAGATTCGGTAAGAAAATTTTATACCTAAACTTTTTTAAAATAGAAATTAAATTGGTGACATACTTAGGTAACATATTATTATTATTTATAACAGCTGTCAAGCCAGAGGGAAATTTCCACTTATTAATTTCCCTCTAGGCAGGGAAATTTCCGAAGAAATTAGGTTATTGTCATAGCAACATGTCAAAATGCAGGCATCTGATTGGCTAAAATTAACTGGTATACAATTTTCGTTTGAATTTCGTTAACTGTAAGTACTAATATCAGAAAAATGGATCATTTAACAGAAATGCACAAAATAACCATTCTACAAATGATTGGTTATGGAGATAATACACGGACACAAATGGAAGTTTATCGCTTATTTCACGAAAAATTTCTAAATTTGCCGCCTATATCCCAAGGAACAATTAGCAAAATAGAATAGTATATTCTGTAACAAGGTTAGAATGAAAATTCGATGCGAGTGGAAATTTCCGAGCGCGAGCCGAAGGCGAGCGTGAGGAACCACGAGCATTACGAATTTTCATTCTAACCGAGAAGCAGACCATACTTTCTCCACGATCAAAGATTTTCAATGGAAATGAACAAAAGATAATTTATATTACAGAACTCAATCACAATTATATTAGGTAAACACTCAATGTGACAGCAAATAATTTTGACACTTACTCAAGTTTTGACACTACGATGACAATCAACTGCGTCAAGGCTAATGATATTATTGCTAACCAGTGTGAGAATACTGTTACGCGAGCTACTGCAATAATATTCTCACTTAGTGCCCCCAGTGAAATCCCCGTATGAGACGACTATGGCTCCTCCGCCCAAACTTCGAGAAACATCCAGAACACCCGGGTGCGTCCGCCAGAATATCGAGAATATCCAATGCGCCCGCGAGAACGCCGAGATACTTCTAGAATTACGGCGCACGAGTATAAATAGGCCACAAGCATCGCTGCAGTCAATTAGTCAATCAGTCAGTGTTGATACCGAAGGAAAGTAATCGCGCATCGATAAAGTGTTTATTAAGTGACTCTCATATAAATTATAATTAGTGTGTTTAGTGTATTACATAAATTATTAAATAAGGACGGAATTACATATAAATCTGTAAATATAAATTAATTGTAAATATAAATTAGAATAAACGTTACATTGGTGTCAGGTGTGGGGTTAAAAAAAAATAAATAAATAAATAAATATACAGGAAGATGGCGAAGAAACTTTGTGAATTAAAAGTTTCAGAGCTTCGAAGAGAGTTGGAGGATTACGAACTGGACACAAGTGGGGTCAAGTCAGTGTTAGTGGAACGACTAAAAAAAGCTATGATTAACAATGGATTGGACCCGGAAACGTTCGAATTCACCGACGAAGCGTCCGCCTCTATAACCTCTTCCATACAAAAACTTTCGGCGGACATGGAAAACAAAATGTCGGACATGGAAAATAAAATTTCGACGGATATAAAAAACGAAATTTCATCCATGGAAAACAAAATGTCGGACGTGGAAAATAAAATTTCGACGGATATAAAAAACGAAATTTCAGCCATGGAAAGTAAACTTTCGGCGGACATAGAAAATAAAATGACGGACATGAAAAATGAAATGACATCCATGAATACTGATATTTCTGCCGTGGAAGAAAAAATTAAAAGTATGGAGCAAGAAATGAAACAAAAAATCAAAGAAATCGAAAGGAAGACTAGTAATAAACCGGATATTACAACTAGGCAAGCCCCGAATAACGACGAACTGGCAGAGAAAGTAGAGTTGAAACCGAAAATGGAAAACGATATTAACAGCCGAGTGAAACTGCCAACATTCGATGGTAAAACGTCATGGCCGAACTATCTTAAGCAATTCGAGGCGGCATCAAAGGCAAACAACTGGAGTGAGAAGGAAAAAGCGTTAAATTTAACTCTTGCCCTTAGAGGAGACGCTATGGATATCCTCCAGACCATTCCAGAGGAAGAGGCCGAAGATTTTGAACAACTCAAAAAGCGATTGAGTATGAGATATGGCCTGGAACACCTGGAGCATCTGTACCAGTCGCAGCCGCCGCAAACAAAAACGCGACGAAACTCTGCAAGAATTCGGAGCAGACATTGCGAGGTTGGTGCGGTTTGCCTATCCATCGGCACCGGAGAATGTCATGGAATGTTTAGGGGTACAGACATTCATCGACGGAGTTCGTGACCATGAAATGCAGAGAACTCTACGCTTGGCTCGGCATAAGACACTGGTCGACGTACTCTCTGCAGCCTTGGAGTACGAAGCAGCTACACAGGCTTCCGGAGTATACGGCAAGATGAGGGCTGTAGCAGACGAAGAAGTTGAGAACAAGCTCGACCAGCTTGTCAACATGATGAAAAGCATCTCAAATGGAAAACTGAAAGCTGTGAGATGCTGGAATTGTGGAGAAATGGGGCATGTACGCAGTTCGTGCAAGCGACCGAGAACTGCTACAAACGAAGACGCCCAGCAGGAAAAAACTAGGAAGGGTCGACCTTCAGAGGGCAGCTTCGACCCGAAGACCTCCCAAAGACCCTCTCATCCTAATAGCCTCTCTGAAATGTCGCGATGATAGTGTATACGCGGATGGTGAAGTTAATGGAAGGAAGTATACACTATTGGTGGACACTGGAGCAACGAGGACTATTATTCGCCCCGAGACTGTCAACACCCGGAAAAGACTACGACTCAGGACTGCCACAGGTGAAAGCGCCAATGTCCATGGAGAACTACCGGTGCAATTGGGAATTGGCGCAGAGAAGTTCACCCACACTGTCGTTGTCGCCGATATCGAAGAGGACATAATACTCGGAATGGACGTTATGAACCTACATGGCTTCCAGCTAGATTTCAAGAACCGAGTGATTAGAGTAGGTTCTGAGGAGGTATTCCTTCACCCACACGAGGATAAGACTGTTCAGGTAGCCGTACAGGAGGATACAGTTGTACCCGCAAGGAGTGAATTTTTCACTGTGGCAAGGCTACAAGGAACCGTCGAAGAAGGAACACCGGTCATGATGGAACCATGGAATCACGATGAAGAGGTTGGTCGAGGAATCTTGGTTGGAAAAGGGTTAGTCATGGCTGCCGAAGAAATACCTGTACGCATTATAAATGTAAATGACCATCCAATAACCATGAAGAAGGATACCAAAATTGGAACTTGCGTACCAGTGGCGTCGATAGTTCATCAAACAACAACCTCCAATGATGCCAACAATAAATTTGAACAAATGATAGCAGTGGCTGGACAATCCCATAGCCTTCAAGAGAAGAAAAAAATCAGAGAACTCTTGCTACAATACCGATCTCTTTTTGTACCAAAAGGAGGAAAGACAGGAAGAACATCTGCTGTCAAACACAAAATTGACTCCGGCGACGCTAAACCGATAAGAAAATCGGCTCGACGGCTACCACAGGCCAAAAGAGAGGAAGCGGAGAGAATTGTTCGCGAGATGGAAAAGGACAAGGTAATAGAACCTTCTACCAGCCCTTGGGTCTCTCCGGTAGTTCTGGTAAAGAAGAAGGATGGAACCACGAGGTTTTGCGTGGACTACCGGCAGTTGAACAATGTTACAAAGAAAGATAGCTATCCTCTGCCGAGAATCGACGACACTCTGGATACGCTGGCCGGTAGCAAATTGTTTTCTACCTTGGACCTGAAGTCTGGATATTGGCAGGTAGAAATGGATCCAGCCGATAAAGAAAAGACAGCGTTTACCACCGGATCCGGACTATGGCATTTCACCGTTATGCCATTTGGGCTGTGCAATGCCCCCGCAACGTTCGAAAGACTGATGGAAAACGTATTGCGAGGGTTGTCCTGGAAGACATGCTTAGTGCACCTTGATGACATCATAGTCTTGGGAAGGACATTCGAAGAACATCAAAAGAATTTGGAAGGTGTCTTCAAAAGGTTGCAAGCTGCCCAACTGATGCTCAACCCCAAGAAATGTCAACTATTTCAAAACAAAGTCAATTACCTAGGCCATGTAGTCAGCAAGGATGGTGTAGCTGTAGACGAAGAAAAAGCTGCTGCCGTACGAAAGTGGCCAAGACCCACCGACAAGCACCAAGTTAGAAGCTTCCTTGGACTATGTACATACTACAGGCGATTTATAAAGAAGTTTGCAGATATCGCTAAGCCCTTGACACGACTTACAGAGGAAGCAAGGGAGTTTCGCTGGGACGAAGATTGCCAAACTTCGTTCGAAACCTTGAAGAAGCTTTTGACTACTGCACCTATACTCGGCTATCCACTACCAGAGGGAGAATTCATATTAGATACTGATGCTAGCAATGTTGGAATTGGAGGAGTGCTATCACAGGTTCAAGGAGGACAAGAGAAAGTTCTGGGATATTTTAGTAAAGTCCTTTCCAAACCAGAACAAAACTACTGCGTCACAAGAAGAGAGCTCCTAGCAGTAGTGAAGTCCGTGGAGCACTTCTATCAGTATCTGTATGGGAAGAAATTTGTGATCAGAACCGATCATGCAGCACTTAAGTGGCTTATGCAATTCAAGAACCCTGAAGGTCAAATCGCTAGATGGATCGAGCGGCTCCAAGAATATAATTTCACTATTGAGCATAGAGCCGGAATAAGCCACAGAAATGCAGACTCCCTCTCTAGAAGACCATGCCCTGCAGAGTGCTCTCACTGCAGCAAAACAGAAGCTAAGGAAGCTGCGATTCGAAGAACCACGGTGACCACCGACGAATGGACACCAGAAAAGTTGGAAGAGGAACAAGAGAACGATCCTGACTTGTAGAAAATCCGACATTGGAAAAAGGAGAACTGTCGACCTAGTTGGCAGGAGATTTCAAGGTACTCGCCAACGATGAAATCGTATTGGGCCCAGTGGGACTCGCTGGTTTTGGAAAATGGTTTGCTACAGCGAGTAATCGAGAACGATGAGGGTTCCGAAAGTAGAAGACAGTTGGTGATTCCAAGAACAAGGATAGCAGCAGTAGTGCGGAAATTACACGACAGTCCGTCAGGAGGACATCTAGGTGTGAAGAAGACCCTCCAGAAAGTGCGAGAACGGTTTTATTGGATGCACAGTTCCGAAGATGTGAAGGACTGGTGTAAGAAGTGCACTACCTGTGCTACGACCAATGGACCGCTTGGGAGAAGAAAGACTCCTATGAAACAGTACAATGTCGGAAGCCCTTTTGAACGCATTGCCCTGGACATTGCCGGACCGTTTCCACCGACAGCAAATGGCAGCAGGTACATTTTGGTGGTGATGGATTACTTCCAAACCAAGAAGCCGCAACGGTTGCCGACGTGCTCGTGAATGAGTTCATTTGCCGATATGGAGTGCCCCTGGAAAGACACAGCGACCAGGGCAGAAACTTCGAAAGCCAGCTGTTCCAGGAAGTTTGTGAAAAGCTCGGCATGAAGAAAACGAGAACTACGGCTTTGCACCCACAGTCGGACGGGATGGTAGAGCGAATGAACAGAACTCTTGGCAAATACCTGTCTAAAGTAGTATCTAACCATCAGCGAGATTGGGACCAATATCTCTCGCTATTCGCGATGGCCTACAGATCCGCCATCAATGAGTCTACCGGCCAAACACCAGCAAGAGTTCTGTTCGGACGCGAAATGAGATTACCCTGCGACCTCGAATTTGGATGCCGACCCGGAGAAGACATAGCTGGTGAAGATTACGTGACCCAGCTGAGAAAAAGAATGGACGACGTACACGAGCTGGTTCGATCGAACCTCCAGATCGCTAGCGATAGGATGAAGAAAAGGTACGATACGCAAGCTACGGAAGGAGGTTTCCACGAAGGAGACAAAGTCTGGCTGCATAACCCAAGAAGACAAAAGGGTTTTTCTCCAAAGTTGCAGAAAGCTTGGGACGGCCCGTACCTCGTAAAGAAAAGAATCAACGATGTCATCTATCGTATCAGCAAGATCCCAAATGGAAAGCCAAAGGTGGTACACCGTAACCGATTAGCGCCATTCGAGGGTGACCACGATGAGGAAGTAAACCAGCTTCAGGAAGTAGCCGATCCTGCTTTTGTAGAGTTCATGGGTGCTTATGGTGGTACCGGAAAAGCAAGATTCGGCGTCACCACTGAGAGACGACAAGACCTGCTTACCGTTCCGGAGGAATACTCACTGGCAATGGTAGAAGTAATCTTCCGAGACACCGAAGTGCAGGTACTGGTTTGCGGCCATGCTCGGGAGACACAGCCAACAGAGAAGACGGTCGCATGTTACTTCCATACAACTGGAAAATGCAACAAGGGGACCAGTTGCCGATACAGTCATCTCGTTCCAGTTTCCTAGCTAGTTCCAGGAGGAACTGTCTCTTAAGGAGGGGGCAATGTTACGCGAGCTACTGCAATAATATTCTCACTTAGTGCCTCCAGTGAAATCCCCGTATGAGACGACTATGGCTCCTCCGCCCAAACTTCGAGAAACATCCAGAACACCCAGGTGCGTCCGCCAGAATATCGAGAATATCCAATGCGCCCGCGAGAACGCCGAGATACTTCTAGAATTACGGCGCACGAGTATAAATAGGCCACAAGCATCGCTGCAGTCAATTAGTCAATCAGTCAGTGTTGATACCGAAGGAAAGTAATCGCGCATCGATAAAGTGTTTATTAAGTGACTCTCATATAAATTATAATTAGTGTGTTTAGTGTATTACATAAATTATTAAATAAGGACTGAATTACTCAGAAGACGATTTCAATAGGAGAACGTATTTTTGTGAACAACTAACTGATGGCAATGTTAGATAACAATGTGATCCAATTAGATGTTTTGTTTTCTGATGAGAGCAAATTTACACTTCACGGTCATGCGTTAATCGTCAAAATTGCCGCTATTGGTCTAATGAGAATCCTCACTGAATGAGAGAAGAACATACGCAATATCCTGAAAAAGTTAATGTTTGGGCAGGAATTGTTGGAAATCAAATCGTAGGTCCCTTTTTCATTAATGGCAACTGTATTTCTGTTTGGGCACTTCGTTATGCTGATATTCTTGAGCAAGTCCAAGTTCAATTTTTAAAACGTATCCTTATGTTACAAGTGTCAACACCCAGCTATATAGTTAGAGTAGAGTGCGGTAGAAGCAAAATTGTATATAACATATTTAAATTTACGTTAAACTGGTTAACGAAAATTCTTATGATGGATGACTTCCGTTACCCCAAAGTGTGCTTCTTCCGTCAATTTCATCTGATGGAATGTGACAGCAAGTACAACTGGGCAGCTCAGGTAAAAGCACTCTTCACTTTTATTGATACCAATCTTACTTGGAATAATCTCTCCCTTCGCTTTTTACAGATTAATAGAAAATCTCTCTAACTTAAATTTAAAAATAAACTTTTAGAATTAGATATTTCTCTCTGCCAACAGTCATCCTTCCTTCCCATATATAAACATTTAACAGAATCTGCGTCACGACAAAAATATCTGTGCCTAAAAATTGTGACAAGAAGCGGTGGGAATGAAGTACAAGATAGTTACCTGAATTTGAGTACATGTAAACTGCGAGTCGACGTTGTTCCGAGTTTATTCCCTAGCAATACACTTGGAAAAAATCATCAACAAGTAAATGGTAAATGAAACATTGGAGAACAGTAAAAATGAAGAGCATCTTGCATTGAATGGTATGTTAACGGACTAATTTTATTTCTGATAACTTACCTATCAAATGCATGAAAGAAAACTTGTGTACTTGTATTTTTTTCTTCAAATACTGCAATTTAATTATAATAATATAACTGTATTATGTTTACGCACTTTCATATTTGTCGCTATATTTATCAATAAACAATTATTTGTGTTGATTTGTCTTATTATTTTTCAAACAACTCTGTATTACGAACGAATTTTTAAATCGCTTCGTAGTTCGCGCTCTTTTTTAAACAGTTCTAGGAAGGGGGTGCCGAGTCGGGAAAATAAGCTCTCGTACCCTCCTTACCTCTACATGTGCGCCACCTACCTACACCTTGCAGCACAATGGACCAGTGGAGTATTGCGAACTAAAATTTTGCATGCACTTGGGCGTCTCAGGGTTGTCTCTGCTGAGAATACAAACAGTCCAAGTCCAAATTTTTTTAATTTGAGTTATGCCTCATATAAATGCGAAAGCGGAACGTGAGAAGGGTGACTCGAGAACGCCATAGATTAGAGTAAGATTATGGAGGGTAGAAGGAAGGAGCACCATCTTGTATGGGTGAAAAGTTGAAAAAGTGTCCACCTGTAAACAGCAAATTATAATTCGAAGATTCACCGAAATGGCGCTCGTGTAGCTAATGGAAATGATGTGAATTTAGGGTTATAAACCGAGTGAAGTGTGCTGGGTTGAAAAATTTAGTATTTTTCGTGACTTGTGTAATTGAGAAATATACAGTATTTAAAATCTCAATTATTTACGTAGTATTTCCTTTTTTAATTTTGTATCTTACTCTAATAATTCATGGCGCTGTTTTTAAAATCCTTCCACTTGCTACTATGGCGCCATCTTAATTTGCTTTCTTTCGATTGACACTTTTTAATACATTCAGATGGTGCTCCTTCCACTGAACTCTATACTACGTAACGTATAGAGTTCTATGGCTCCTTCCTTCTACCTTCCATAAGTAAGATAAAGAGCCCACGCCACAGAATTCACTCGACCGGCGACCACAGATCACCTACTGCTTTTATTCCCGCCCACAGAGCGGATTCTCGCCGTATTTGTGTTATTTTCTTAACCTAAAAGCCATAGACAAAATATTTCTCTTTGCTAAAAGCTCAATCATTTTGTTTGATATTTTGGCTGTGTTGAGACTGTGCTAATAATAAAGAAGTGTCTAGTTGTTAATCTATGGTGTCTAGTTTACGTGATCTGTGAGAAGTAATGCTCTAAGAGGTAAAAGTGATACCTACGAGCAGTGTAAAAAAGTGAGTAACTAGTAAGTACCCCATTAATCTGAACTATTAGTACTCCTAATAGTATATGAATACGAAACGAATAACCCAGAAATTACTGGAATAACGGAATAACCAATCACTTCAGAAATCAAAAATGCCAAAAGTTGAGAAATTTTTTAAGAACTCTTCCGGTAGATCTATACGACTGATTTATAGAGACGTAAACCGCCGCGTTGAAAAGAAAATGGCGATATATAATTCACGAAATGTAAGACATAATATACCACGCTACCTACGATCCCAAATTCCCCAAAAGGCAAACCACGACCTCAAAACCCGAGGAAACCGCTCCATAAACCCTATCTAAACCACCCATGCCATTTGACTTCCCTACGGAAGTCCAAAAAATCCTTGAAATAACATGTGTAATTCTCATGAATGCACTTCCCTCCTCCCGTAGGATGGTAATCGAGACACTCTCTCATGCTATGCGCACTCGTATAGGAAATTCTTGACCACATTCCATTCGTAGTGCGTGCTCCCTGGATTAAGAGCACATTAAGAGGGCGATGTGTCGATTTTACTGGTGGCTGAACATGCATTGCAATAAAAGACCTCTTCTTTTTGACCTTATCCAACTTTTCGAATAAAAACAACGGTAATTTTTTATTACGTCCTATTTTTACTGGCGGATAGCGACACCGATTCTACTTTGGCTCTGAGCTTTCCGCATGCGCAAATTTGACGCTTGTGTTAACAGATCTTTGATTAAGTTATCGAGAAGGGCAAGGAAAATCATTGAAGAAGCTATACAGTGTTGAAAAAATGGCTTATATATGATTTTCCTTGCCCTTCTCGATAAATTAATCAAATATCTGTTTTAAGTTTTAACCAATATAACACAAGCTTCAAATTCATGTAACCTTGAGACGACCAATCGTGGAATGCAAAGTGGGAAATATCCGCTTCTCATTTACGCCATCAAATTGATGACGTCATTAGGTTATGTTATGTTTGACACGAATTTGCGCATGCGGAAAGCTCAGAGCCAAAGTAGAATCGGTGTCGCTATCCGCCAGTCTATTTTTCATTTATAATCATGGTGTACGTGTCCAGCTATCAGGAAATATTGTTTCCAATTCCAAATAATTTATTCAAAAATCTTTTTATTATCTAGTTCATTGTCTATAGTAGTTGGTTTAGTTTAAATTAATCAAACAACTTTTTATTATTTACTTCAGTGTCTGCCTATAGTAGTTTGGTGTTGCAGTTAATTTGGTTGTAAGTTATTTATAAAACTTTTTATTACTTACTTCATTGTCTATAGTAGTTTGGTTTTGTGATTAGTTTAGTTTATCAATTATTCAATCAATTATTCCTTGAAGGAGTACAGTATTAATATTTTTTAGGATGCCCGGAGGAACAGTGTGTTGTATCTTCGGATGTGAAGGCAAAACATCGTTTCCTCAATCCCAATAAAGATTTTGCTAGGTACCAAAAGTGGGTCCAGTTGTGTGGAAATGAAAAATTAAGGAGCAAGGATCCAAGTATGGTGTACCGTTCCAATCGAGTATGCCACAAGCACTTTGAACAAAGATATTATTCAAGTAATAACCTCTTAGTGAACACATCTTTGCCAACATTGAATTTACCTAGGCCATTAACAGGTGAGTAATTAAAAAATGTGTATTTATAATATAACCTTCTATTTTATAACAATTTTTCACTTATTGATAAATAATCTATTTATTGCAGTGATTGATGAAAATTTCCCCCTGAAGGGATTCTGCCTGCATACTTGGTACACAAAGAACACAGCTATCATAAAGGTTTGCAACTTTCATTCATTATCAAAGAAACTACTGTCGTTTTTCTACTATGTTAATAACTTGAATGTAATTTTAGTTTTTGGAATCAGAACAAATATCTGTGTTCAAGATAGACCACTAGCTGAGGAAATTCATGGAAGAGATTTTGAACAAGTAGGACCTTCACATTCAGAAATGGTTACAGACGCAGGGCCTTCGCATGTAGAAATTTTTACAGATGCTGGACCTTCACATGTAGAAATGGTTACAGATGTAAGACCATCTACCAAAATTCATATAGCAGATAATATTGCCATCAGTACACCAAAAAGTAAGCATAATATTCAGTTAGTTCTATCTGTTAGTCAAAAATATTAAATTAGATATATATATATATATAAATTACTAGAAATATTTGCCAACTCAGTAACGGAGACGATTTATTTGGGGATGTGGCAATAAAATACCAGAGAGTACTCTTTTTAAAATATATTCCAAGCTTTCGAATATAACATATTCATTCTCAAGGACTGAAAAATATTAGTATGGTCAAATTATAAAATAAATTAATGTTAAAATTTACTTACATTATTTAAACGAGGATGTCGGTATAATTGTAAAAATAGATAAAAATTAAATTTTATAATTGACATAAACGTTCATTACATATTAAACTCAAAAAACAATATGACATTCAATATGACATTAAACAAAAATTTTAATCTATAAAGGTCTGTTCGAATAAAGTTAATTTTGATTGGAATTTGAATTTTGTAAAGATTGTTTTTCAAAATCTAAGAGATAGGCATACATCACACTAAGGTTATTCAGGTCTGTTTTTTTATTAATGCAATTATTTTCTTGTGAAATAAATGCGGTTTCTAAAAATAGACGTTTTTTATAATTTTTTTCTGTGATTAATACTTTGGCTGATTAATCACAGAAAAAAATTATAAAAAACGTCTATTTTTAGAAACCGCATTTATTTCACAAGAAAATAATTGCATTAATAAAAAAACAGACCTGAATAACCTTAGTGTGATGTATGCCTATCTCTTAGATTTTGAAAAACAATCTTTACAAAATTCAAATTCCAATCAAAATTAACTTTATTCGAACAGACCTTTATAGATTAAAATTTTTGTTTAATGTCATATTGAATGTCATATTGTTTTTTGAGTTTAATATGTAATGAACGTTTATGTCAATTATAAAATTTAATTTTTATCTATTTTTACAATTATACCGACATCCTCGTTTAAATAATGTAAGTAAATTTTAACATTAATTAATTTTATAATTTGACCATACTAATATTTTTCAGTCCTTGAGAATGAATATGTTATATTCGAAAGCTTGGAATATATTTTAAAAAGAGTACTCTCTGGTATTTTATTGCCACATCCCCAAATAAATCGTCTCCTATATATATATATATATATATATATACATCCTTCTATCGTTAGAGCGTCCATACAAAAATGTGCTTTATAGCGTCCGACGTCGTTTTCTGCAGATATAGTGTTAATTGAGCTGAATACTTTTTAATATAGATAAAGGATGGTTAAAATAAATGGAAAAAAGGACTTTGGCACGGAAAACACAACATTGCTGTATATTTTCCTAACATTATGGCGCCCTTTCAGTCGATGGACAATTGGGCGTCTCTTATATTCAGCATTACGTATATATGATAGCCTTTAGGGCGTCAATTTTGTTATTGCGTTGTTGCCGCAGTAAGTACATATCTGCTATTTACAGAAAATAGGAGGACAAATAAGATATAATGTGGTTATTGTAAGCAGGAGGGAACTATATTATGTTATTGCAATGAAATTTCAGAAGTATTCATTTAACAAGTTACAAATACTCAAAATATTGAAGACGGTGAACTTAAATAAATCTTCAAATGGACAATTTCTTCACAAAATTGCATTAATTTCAGAATTACATGATAGTTATTAATTTATATGGTGTTTGTTAGGTACTAGTTGAAGAATAGCTATTTATGTAGGCAGTTACAAAAAATATGATTTTTTGTGACATTTGTGATCATTCAGGACACGAGTATTGTCGGTGAAAAGTTTTAACCCTAGTTGAGAACTAATATTTTTCCTGCGTAGATAAATAATTTATTTCCTTAAAATTGTGGGTTACGGGAAAATACTATAAGGGAAGTGATGTGATGGAGTGATTTTGACGTTTCGAGATTCGAATGGATCTACACGTTTCATATTAATCCAAAAAAACCCATTTATAAAAAATGTCGGTCGGTCAGTTGTCAACACGATAACTCAAAAACACTACCGAATTTTTCAATGAAATTTTATAAGTAGGTTCAGTACATAAAAACTGAGGCTAAGTTCGTAAATGATTAAAATCTGATTTACAGTTTTTCGGAAAATTCAATTTTCATGCAGTTTTCTCAATTTTCCACCCGAAATAATTTTTTTAACGAATAACTGACAAATTTGTTGGAATCTTCGTATCAAAAAACCTCCTATACAAAATTTCTCCGAAATCGGAATCAAATTTTTTTTGGAAATTTCCTTCAGCTTTAATCCTGTATATTATCTACAATATAAAATGAAAGAATTCAAATGTAGTAAGTAATTGAGATGCATGTTGAACATTTTGCAGTCCTGACCCAAAAATTGTAAATTTTGGTTTATATTGAATGTATGGAAAAAATTATGCAGTATCATGTATTTTAATACGCGGAATCCATTTCTTGTAGTAGTGTTATGAAATTTTTGTTATTAAAAAAATGTTTTCTTAGTTTTTTTCAAGTAAAGTATTAGAAAACAAATTTTGGGTAAAAACTAATAGCCTCGTGCATAAGGTGAAGTCATCTGGGTACATCAACTGGTTCAAATAATATTCTAATACATCAGTCGGAGCTAGATATCTCGTTTATCCTTAGTGTCACGAAACAACATTATTAACAAAAGAAGTAAGTAGATATCGTCAAGGACCAGATTTTAAAAATATTCATACATACAGTCTGCTCCAAAATTCAGTGACGAAACAAACACATATTTTTTATGTAACACCCTGTATTTCTTAATATCTTTCGATTCTCTTCGAAGGGCTGATTTCGAAAAACTATAGCACTTGGAGTCAAATGGTTATAGTTTCTAAATTCCAGGGTGTTGAAAATCACTTTTTCAGCTAAAACAATTGATTATTTAAAAAAGAATGGATGTCCCTATATTTACTTGGGTTCAGTTGGGTTCTTCAATCAATTTTGGAACATCCTATATATTCATGAATACTTATAAAATCTGCCTCTTGGCGATATCGGCTACTTTTATGTTTCATACATCAATATTGTGTATAGGAAAAGGAATAACTTTTGGCCCTTGTACTAATATTTCTGTTGTTAAAAAAAATTGAATTTTTTGTTATTAATCTAATGAAATTATGTCATATCAACCTGTTGTTGGTTTTCCAATGAGTCTTTCAGTTGGTTCTTGCTGATTTGCCATTCCAAATCAAGTATTATATACAGGGTGGTCCGTAAGCAATGGTCCAAAGTGAAATGGGAGATTTTTGGCCTGCAAATATTACAATCTCTTGCAACTTGCTTTAATCAAATATTGATAATAGAAAAGATACAGGGTGGCAAAGTTTGAATGTAAAAGATGTTTTTTCTCAGTAAATTGAAAGATTTTGGATATACAAACGTAAAAATTAAGAGATGGGGGTTTTAAGGCATGAGAAATCGTAATATGATATCCGTTTTGATGTATTTCCTAGAGGGCGCCAAATGAGCTATGTTGTTGGTGTAACTGTGCGCTTAACTTTTTCATTCGCTCTCTTTTTATTGAAAAATATATATGTATCATTAGTCTCAAAAATTACTAGTTTTCGCATTTTAAAAACCCCCTACATAATTATTATTTTATTTATTAGCACAAATAACACCGTACACTAACTAACGTCGTTAGTTAGTGAACGATGCAAATAATAGCGTTAGTAGGCGCTGATGTCAGCAAATTTATCATTACAAGAATTAACATAGTAGGTGCCGATCTCAACAATACTCCTGTCAGTTAATCATTCGTGTTTTGACAGTTAATCTCATTACACTCTTGAAGTACGAACACCTTGTTTCCTGAAAGCTGGATTGGTCGTGGTAGTCCCTTTCCTTGGCCAACACGCAGTCCAGAATATAACCCTTTGGATTTCAGTATATGGGGCACAATGAAGGAAATAGTTCACAGAAACCCTATAAATAGTCGAGTTCAACTTTGGCAAGAAATCAGAGCAGCAACAAATTTTTTTACGCCAATGACATTGTTTAATATTAGGCGATCTTTCATGAAACGCATGGATAAATGTATCGAGATGAATGGCGGACATATTGAACAATTACTGTGAAATAATATTTAAATTTTGTTGTTGTATTTTTCAATAAATTTTTCTTTTTTCTCTTGATTAAAAGTTATTGAGTTCATAATGGTTGCTTTATTAATATGTCAAAGTACTAATAAATAAAATGCAAATTACGTAGAGGGTTTTTAAGATGCGAATATCTTGAAAACTAGCAACCTTTGAGACTTATGATAGGTATACATTTTTTTCACAAAAATGATGTCATTTTAATATTTTTCAATGAAAAGCGAGATAGTGTTAACGATAAAAAAGTTAAGTGCACAGTTACACCAAGAACGTAGCTCATGTGGCTCCCTCTAAAAAATACATCAAAACGGATATGATATTATGATTTCTCAGGAACTAAAACCCCTATCATCAAATTTTTACGTTTGTATATCCAAAATCTTTCAATTTACTGAGAAAAAACATTTTTGACATTTCAACTTTGCCACCCTGTATCTTTTTTATTATCAATATTTTATTGAAGCAAGTTGCGTCAGATTGTAATATTTTCAGGCCAAGAATCTTCCATTTCACGTTGGACCATTACTTACGGACCACCCTGTATATATATTTTTATTGTTTAAAAGTATATATTGCAAATTTTTTTAATTTCATTCAACTATTCGAGAGCTATAAGACCGAGGCAGGAATAAATGCGGAACATAACACCCTCTATGCTACAAAGTGTTAGAGTAGACCTTAATGCCCGGTTAAGTCATGTCTACTGGTCAATGATGAACAAGCTGAACATTCATTGTAAATTTTCTTTTGTTTATTTTGGTAATTTAAAATCAAAAACTGACCTATTTGGGGAATTTTTAATAGTACTTTTTATTTAGCTTATAATAAATGTATGCGTTACTTGGACGCACCCTATATACAGGAACGTATCTAAGAAATTAAGATCTGGGAAGTAACTTGGGACTTCGATTTTAAATGAAAAAGAGATTCATTCATATTTTTTCATGAATAATTTGCGTATATTGTTTCGCGTTTACGGCGTCCACTGACCATCCGCATACAACGTGCTAACTCATTTTTTTTAAGAAAACTAAATATTTTTATGATCGAAGAATACGTACAAGTACATGCAATGGAAACGCACAAAGAAGTAAGAGATGAAGGCTGTAGTTAATTAAATTCGAATGATTTTGATTTTTGTATCCCTGCAGGATTTTTTTTCAATCTGAATAACTTTGTAGTATCTATTGTAGGACTTTAAGTTTCTCTGTGTATATGTAGATTTTATAGTAGAAAACTTTTTTTTGTGTTGTGTAAAAATTTACTTTTTATTTGTCCCATATTCGACATTGTTTTATAATTACTACTTACTAGGTATTAAAACAATAAAATCTAGATTTATAACCTAATTAAAGTGGGTTTCTTATTATATTTGTCTTTTAGATGACCGAGAATAGTTTGTATATAATGTCCTACTCAATAATTAATTATACAGTGAACGTCTAAATTATGGAATATTATCATTGCTCCGAGAACCGTCGAGTTTCAAGGGAATTCCCGAAACAGGTCGATTTTTGTTGTACAATGCCCATGTTATAACGTACATGGAGTAGGGATGACGTAACCGGTGTAGGTGTAATGACGTAATCGTTAATTTTTTTAAATAGAAATCGGTATAATGTGACACCTCATTTGAACGAGAATTTAATTATCTATTTAATGACATTACATTTTTAACTAAAATATTTTTTTAAGGGTACGAAAACAATTTTTCTTAATTCAAATTCAATCAAATTACAATTAATGCTTGAATCCATGACTTTCTGAAATACTTAAAAAAGCAAAAATAAGTAAAAATAATAATGGACACGAAAAGTTCTCTCATAAACACTGAAACTTTTTGTCATATGTAATTCAAGCAAGTGATAGTGGCATAATTACTGTAATATTTATTGTCGTAAATGTTTTGATTTTGTGAATTGTTATCAGTTGTCAATTGTAATTTTTACTTTTGAATAGTGAATTATGGCTCACCTAAATGAATCACAACGCATAGAAATATTAATCCTTAGCGGATGCGGAGATAAGAAAAAGAACACAGAACGAGGTATGCAATTTATTCAACGCAAAATATCCCGTCAGACCCATCAGCCAATCAACAGTAAGTAAAATAGTCCGAAAATTTGGAGAAACTGGGCACGTTAAACAGATTCCAAACGCAGGGCGTCCTAAAATTGAAGACAATGTGAAACGACGACCATCCCGATCGCCGGCTTCAATTTTCTGAAATTATGCAGGATTTATGTATCCCCAATCCACTTTTCATCAATCAAATCCTTTTTTCCGATGAAGCAACATTTTTTATACATGGTACCGTGAATCGTCAAAATTGCAGATATTGGAGTCAAGAAAACTCACATTGGATGACTGAGGCACACACGCAATATCCTCAGAAAGTGAATGTATGAGGTTTGTTCCAACCAGCGTCAGAAACCGTCAGGATTCTGCGCAGTAACTTAAATACGTTCCAACCAGACATACAAACGATTAGTTAACGATCAGTTTCTTGTTCCAACCAAAATTTAAAACGGTTTGAAAACTATCAGAACGGTTTACGGATTTTCTTCTGACCACTAATCTGGCGCATGCGAATCGCTGTGTTTTTATTTTACAGTTTCTTTCACTGTTTCATTGAATTGCAGCATAACCTTAAAGTGTGAATTGTGTTTGTATTTAGATATAATTAAAACTAGAACTTTTAAAGTGTGAATTGTGTTTGTATTTAGATATAATTAAAAAGCTTGGTTTTATTCCTAATTTTGATCATAATAAAAATCGTGTAAGCCTTTGGATCAGCTGATTAACGATGCCAACACAAGCGCATGTACAGTACAGACTGAAGTTGTAAGATGTTCCAACCAAAAACATAAATTGATCAGGGATCAGATTATTTGATAGACATGCGCGTTGACAACGATTTGAAAATAGTTGGAAATCAGTTTGTGATTTGTGGTTGGAACAAACCTATGGGCAGGGATCATCAATGACAGAATCATTGGCCCTTTTTTCTTGGAAGAAAATCTAACAGGAAGACGCTATTTAACTTTTTTGAGAAATCAACTTATACCTGTCCTTGCTAACATGTATCCAAATGCCAATAATCCAAATTTACCTAGTGAAAATATCTGGTTTCAACAAGATGGATCCCCTCCGCATTACGCACGTGAAGTACGTCAATTTTTAAATAATTACTTTCCCGGGAGGTGGATCAGAAGACGAGGTTTTATAGAGTGGCCAGAAAGGTCGCCAGATCTAACACCTCTAGATTTTTTCCTGTGGGGTTACATAAAATCAAAGGTTTATGTCAATAGACCTCAAAACTTACAGGACTTGAAAGATAGAATTAGGCATGAAAAGAGTCTAATTACTCCAGAAGTCATCCGCAATGTACTTGATGAATGTGTCCGTACATTCGCATATTGTCAAGAAACCGATGGATGGCATTTCGAACATTTAATTTAAAATAATTGTTATGCATAATTTGGTTACTTTAAAGTACATTATTAATTAAACCATTAGTTGAAATTTGGTTGAATTTAAATTAAAAAAATTGATTTCGTACTCTTAAAAAAATATTTTAGTTGAGAATGTAATGTCGTTAAATAAGGAATTAAATTCTCGTTCAAATGAGGTGTCACATTATACCGATTTCTATTTAAAAAAATTAACGATTACGTCACTACACCTACATCGGTGACGTCATCCCTACTCCATGTACGTTATAACATGGGTATTTTACAACAAAAATCGATCTGTTTCGGGATTTCCCTTAAAACTCGACGGTTCTCGAAATAATAATAATATTCCATAATTTAGCTGTTCACTGTAGAATACTATTAATAAAGAAATGCGCCAGCTCACTGACCTTCCTACCTCATATCTAAACCTTTACTCACGTTAATGTATCGGACTTTCTTAATTTGGCGCTATTAGAGGAGAGTCGTTGACGTGACGCTCTAAAGACGAGAGCATGTATTTGAGAGAATACTCAGAGTTGAGTAATGTACCAGAAATGTATTTTTGTAACTGTTGCATTCAACAATATAAGCAATTTAACGTTCTACTGAAACGGCAGTGTTGTCAAATCTCGGGACGCTCTAAGCGCGAATAACTATCAAGATAAAATGTATACTCTATATACAACTTAATACTCCTAGCGTCTCTGCCGGAGAGTTGCGCGAACTAAATATATTCGGGAACCGTATATTTTCGTTCATTTCATGATCAAAAAAGCGTCCCCCAAAAATTTTGTTGGTAGGTTCGTGACGTAATTTCAAGTCCCTGGACAAATTATTACAAGGGGTGTGCATAGAGCGTCCGTATACGGACGCTCTATGCACTTGGACGCTCTATTGAATGCGATTTCAGAATGTATGGACGCTTTAACGATAGAAGGATATATATATATATATATATATATATATATATATATATATATATATATATATATATATATATATATATATATATATATATATATATATATATATATATATATATATATATATATATATATATATATATATATATATATAAATTACTAGAAATATTTGCCAACTCAGTAACGGAGACGATTTATTTGGGGATGTGGCAATAAAATACCAGAGAGTACTCTTTTTAAAATATATTCCAAGCTTTCGAATATAACATATTCATTCTCAAGGACTGAAAATTATTAGGATGGTCAAATTATAAAATAAATTAATGTTAAAATTTACTTACATTATTTAAACGAGGATGTCGGTATAATTGTAAAAATAGATAAAAATTAAATTTTATAATTGACATAAACGTTCATTACATATTAAACTCAAAAAACAATATGACATTCAATATGACATTAAACAAAAATTTTTAATCTATAAAGGTCTGTTCGAATAAAGTTAATTTTGATTGGAATTTGAATTTGGTAAAGATTGTTTTTCAAAATCTAAGAGATAGGCATACATCACACTAAGGTTATTCAGGTCTGTTTTTTTATTAATGCAATTATTTTCTTGTGAAATAAATGCGGTTTCTAAAAATAGACGTTTTTTATAATTTTTTTCTGTGATTAATACTTTGGCTGATTGATAATCAATTGAATGGTCTTCATAAAATGCGTGTTCAGCGAGGGCACATCTATCAGGATACAATTTACTATCGCTTTTGTGAGAGGAAATTCGATTGGTTAATGTCCTTTTAGTATGACCAATGTATTTTTTATCACAGTTCAAGCAAGGAATTTCATAAACTATGTTAGTTAATTTATTTATCGGTGTTTTATCTTTGATTTTACTGAAAATTGATTTGATTGTGAGGTGTTGTTTGTTTGCAATTTTGATATTATGTTTCTTAAAGATTCCTGAAAGTTTAGGTGTGACTGTTTTTATATATGGTAAAGACAAATAAATTGGTGGGTTAATATTGTCAGTTCTAATATTTTGTGATATATTATCAGTAATGACATTAATTGCAAACAAACAACACCTCACAATCAAATCAATTTTCAGTAAAATCAAAGATAAAACACCGATAAATAAATTAACTAACATAGTTTATGAAATTCCTTGCTTGAACTGTGATAAAAAATACATTGGTCATACTAAAAGGACATTAACCAATCGAATTTCCTCTCACAAAAGCGATAGTAAATTGTATCCTGATAGATGTGCCCTCGCTGAACACGCATTTTATGAAGACCATTCAATTGATTATCAATCAGCCAAAGTATTAATCACAGAAAAAAATTATAAAAAACGTCAATTTTTAGAAACCGCATTTATTTCACAAGAAAATAATTGCATTAATAAAAAAACAGACCTGAATAACCTTAGTGTGATGTATGCCTATCTCTTAGATTTTGAAAAACAATCTTTACCAAATTCAAATTCCAATCAAAATTAACTTTATTCGAACAGACCTTTATAGATTAAAAATTTTTGTTTAATGTCATATTGAATGTCATATTGTTTTTTGAGTTTAATATGTAATGAACGTTTATGTCAATTATAAAATTTAATTTTTATCTATTTTTACAATTATACCGACATCCTCGTTTAAATAATGTAAGTAAATTTTAACATTAATTTATTTTATAATTTGACCATCCTAATAATTTTCAGTCCTTGAGAATGAATATGTTATATTCGAAAGCTTGGAATATATTTTAAAAAGAGTACTCTCTGGTATTTTATTGCCACATCCCCAAATAAATCGTCTCCTATATATATATATATATATTATTTATAGTTTGTATTTTATATAAAACTTACACAACAATTCTCATTACAGGCAGAAAGACATCATTGCTTGAACTTTGCCAATGTCACAAGAATTCATAAACTAAGCCCAAAAGAGAAGCTATTATATAAGAAAGCTTTGCAATACAAACGACTTGCACATTCCAGACTTCATGCAAAATATAGTGTGAAAAGAAAATTCAAAACAAATAAGTTTCAATAATCCTATTTATAGAAAAGCACAAGATATTTATACCAAAAAATTGAAGAGAAAAGGATTGTAAATGCTGGTAGGTAGTACATTTTTTACTTTCTATAAGTGAATCTGTCTAATTTATATTGTAAATATTTACTCATTTCTATTGTTGTATATACTCTCTTCCTGTAGGTAATTTTTGCTTTTAAATGTATTATATATTTAGTTTTCTTTGACCATTGGAAATTTCAATTTTTTATGTGTGAAGTTCGTTTTTCATAACTGATGCTTGCTCCACTTCTTTTATTTGTTTCACAAATGATTGGTTTTTATTGATATTCCGTTTATAATATAATATAGTGTTCATCATTTCCAGTGTGCTTTATTTAACAATAAAATAGGATAACCTAACACATAAAAAATAGAAATATCATTGTTGTTTCTAATTGGCTTACTGTTATAAATAAAAAGTATGATAATCCCTATAATTTTACAATAAAACCATTTGAATAAGTAAACTTTTTTAATTCCATAATCTATACTTTTTGATAAATATGTATGTTGTACGTTGTTTTTTCGTTTTTCCACCATGTAAAAATGTTGAAGTCTGGAATGACCAATTTAGCCGATTGAAAACTAAATTTTTGTTGTTAAAAAAAAATAGTTTTTATTCTGTTAAATTGGACATGGAAGACCGACAATATTTTTGCGTGAGGGAGGAACAACCGTACCGTCCCGCCTAAATTTGAAATTCGCACATGCGTACTGCCGATCTTCTTTTCTCGATGTCTTTTGCATAGCATGACATACAGCCACTGGTCTTGACTGAATAAGATTCACAGTCACATATAGAGTTTCATCTTCTGGTCTTGGCTCAACAAGGTTCACAGTTACAGCTATATAGTTCGGTCACCAGACCAACTGAGGGCTTGAAAAACATGGTCAGAGATTTTTACATTGAGATGCCTATCTATCTTATTTATGTTACCTATGCACTCTCTCACCTCATACCGTCCTACTACAACTACAATTGCTCTGTCCAAGGACAGGGAAACAAGCAGTGTTGCCGCGGCTACATTGCCAAATTATCCTCGAAAGGAACTCAAATTATCCTCTTTTATCCTCCGAATATTTACAAATATCCTGTTTTTATCCACACGATTCTTACTGTACGTAGATCAAAAAATATTATCACATGACTACAATTTCTGATAAAATAATACATAATCGGTTAATCAACACCCCAGAATAGACATCACACAGAAGCGATAAAACCGATTCGGTCCAAAATTTTTAGGTGGGGGAAATGTGGGACAACTGTCAATCGAGAATCGAATAAGAATCGATAAGGAATGAACAGTGAACTGTAGATTGTAGAATGAATCGTTGTTAATAAAAACAAAAAACCGAAAATAAATCATATTTATTATTATTAAATGTACATAAATATATTTTATGTAGCGAAAATCTTGATTCTCCGTGACACCTAATTCCTAATTCTTCTTTTTTAAACCAAGTTCATAAGGAATGCTAGGGTGACGTCATTTGACATTCATCATGCCTTTTCGTTGTTAGAAGTATCGACTCAATAATCGAAACATCGATAAAAATCGCGAGATCACTTCAACCACCGAGAGAATGTATGGTAACCAAAACAGTCAAAAATTATCCTCAAAATAAAAATATCCCCATCATTATCCTCCAAGCTTCAAATTATCCTCTTTTCGGATAATTATCCTCCAAACGGCAACGCTGGAAACAAGGCACATTTCAACTTCTCGCCAATCTAAAAACAACATGACATAAACACAAAACACTTCCTTCCCTCGCCTTACCTACCACCGCGCCGAGACAACGAATCAGAGATAAGATTGCATGCATGATTGCCGAACCTAATTTAATTTTAGACTCCGAAACTTAATTTCACCTTAGGCTCCATCTATCAGCTCTATTTGAAATCTGTAACGTTTAGTTCCGCCTCCAAATAAAGATGTCAGTAAAAATCGTACCAATTTTGAATTAATTTCGCCCACCCGAGTGCCCAGGGCCTGCAACGAATTCCAGCAAAGCGGCCGACGGAGTTCCAGTCTGCAAGGCGCAGACACACACACACACGCACTTTTCAGTGCAAACCACACAACACACTTCAAGTACTTTTTAGTACATGAAGTGTACTTCGCTTTATGAATACAACAATAAAAATACCTTTCCTTTTCCATTTCCGGGATGAGAATGCAGGTTTTCTGTGGTTTTTTCCTGCATTTTAATTTCCGCAATGATCGGAACCGCGATACATTGCGGAAATTAACCAAATGGCCATCCTTGGGTGCACAGCCACAGCTGTCCCCACCGCGACCGTAAATTCACTTGCTTTTAAATTCAAACTTTTTAAACCCTGAAGAGGATTAAATCTCCTATACCAGGGTAAATCAAAAACTTTGCGAAAAATTTCTTGAAGATTCATAAAATTCTCAAGAATTTTTCTATCCAAAAAAGGATAATTCAAACTTTTCAAATGTCAAATCATTTTCGAACAAAAAAAAACATAATATTAATCAATCGCTAATTGGTAATAATATATATAAATATACAGTCAGGTACAATAGTAAACAATGAACTGATGGAAGTTAAACATGACGCTTTATTTAATTCCACTGTAACTAGTGTGTGTTGCCCATACTGTGGTATGGGCAACAAGGAGTACTTCATTAGTAGAACATTCAGGCAGTAAAACTAGTGATACAGTAACAGATTTAAATATCCAACAAATGCTTGCTCGTTGGGCTATTGAAGAAAATGTTGCATCTTCTGTAAGTGCACTATTAAAAATTTTACGTTCAGACCCATGTTTATCAAATATACCAAAAGATCGTAGAACTCTTGTCAGAACAGCTACAGACACACACATGTAATATCTTTAAGGACAGGAGGTTTCTATTATTTTGGAATAATTTTGGGAGAATTCAGTAATTAGGACCTATTTTTAAATACCAAAATACTAAATAAATTATTTATTTATGTTTTACAATTACTTAGATGACAAAATATATTAATTCAAAAAATTTATCTATTTGTTAATTTTTTTATTGCAGGTAACTTTGGAGTGGCTGAAAAAAAAGTTTCAAAGGCAAAAACAAATGACGTATTGTCTAGTTCTGATTTAGATGTGAGAAAAAAGAAGAAACCACAACGTTCTCATTTTCCAATACATCTACTGAAAATGAAATGGACTCGGACACATCAGGAGAATGTCCAAGAGTTCCATCAGCACTTCAAAAAAGACCTGGTAAGGGACGTAATGATGAACTAAACTGGGTTTATTGTACTGGGTGTCCCATTTTTATCTAACCGGCCAAATAACTCGGGACCATGACGTTTTCGGAGAAAAGATTTTGAACAAAAGTTCTGCAGTTTGAAGGGAGACATTCGATGCCGCATACTTTTGACCTTGGGTGGAGGGTTCAAGGTCAACTTTTCGCTAATCACCACAAATTTGAATTGGTCAAATTTTGTTGCAACGATAAGCAGTGGTGATAATTCTTTACGAAAATTTGAGTACCTTTGTGTATCTTGCTAATTTCTTAGACAGCTACCATCGTTTGCCGATGGGAAAAATAGGGGGTCCCATTAAAAAAAACAAGTTGACCTTGAACCCTCCACCCAAGGTCAAATGTATCTGTGGCATCGAATGTCCCCCTTCAAACTGTACAACTTTTGTTCGAAACTTTTTTCCGAAAACGTCATATGATCTTGAGTTATTTGGCCGATCAGATTAAAATGGGACACCCGGTATAAATGCTGTCTGGAGAGCACTGATGTTTACACTGTAACCAAAGAATACACCAAGTTAAGTGGTGTATTCTTTGCTGTAACAATCTAGTACTTCTCTATTTTAAAACTGAATTAGAACAATTTAATGATGTTTTTTTTCAAGATGACCATCAACAAGATATTTCAGAAGGGCGTAGGCTCAGGCATGCATAGGGCAGTTAGTGATATATCAATCGGAACTGATACTAACTGAAGAAAAATTAGAAGGTAAAATTAGAAGGTAAACAAAATAAAAAAGGTGGAATGGTATGACAGTATTATTATTTATTTCAGAGTTCAAAAAAGAAATTACTAGACAATTTGCTATTATTAATGCCAAACTAGATGATATGTCGGAAACATTAAATTTAGCGACAAAAATCAGACAGGAAGAACTTCTGAAAGATATTGATGACAAATTAAAAAATATCATCTCCATACTACCATTGTCAGACCAAAACAATTTTAATGTTCTGGAGAAATTCTTGTTGGATCCTATCAATGCTGCAGCCAGTAACTTTATTTTTTTCAGAGTAAGTACCTCAGCTTGGTTGGAGAGGTAATAGTGCCAAAGATGTGGTAAAACACATCAAGTTCAAAATCTTCAGTGTATAGTTGGGCTGTTACTACAGTTGGGATGGTGCCAAAAAGAAAAACAGATTTAAATCTCTCAAAGTGGCACAATAGGTAATATTTTTGATACATTTCTTTAAAGATTAATTTATCAATTCTAAATTAGTATTATAGTGCTAAATGTGTATTTTATGTGAATTTACTGTTTGGACCCTTACTTTGTGGAATCTACTCATATTAATAATACCTAAGCTTTAATATTTGTAAAATCATATCTTCTTCTTTTCTCTATTCATATATATTAAGTCAATCACAAGATAGGTCACTTACTATTTGGTCTAGCCAAAATATTAAACATCAAGTAGGTATCACATAAAATGTAACTTCTGTCATTCTGACGATGATATGTCAATATCGAAATAATTATCAATATCCTTTAATAATTTTCATAAATCTTTCAATTAAATAGTGGAATTAATTAGAAACAGTTAGTTTCATTTATAACATTTGTATTTTATGTGTTTATTTTAGTTAGTTGTTAGTTAGTTAATTAGTAACAAATTATACTTGCAAACTACCAGAGTTTCTAGAAATGACTTGAGGTATCTAACAGTTAAAAACATGAATCATTTTCTTAAACCTTGAAACAACTAAAAGAAAGCAATATATTGTTGATTAAGAGATAAATATTTAATTAAACAAAACTGAATATAATTAAAATATTAATGTGTATTATGTGTAAAAAAGATCTAAATATTTTCAGATACCCTGATGCTAAATCCTCCTACAAAATTTGCTACTGTCTGTGAGATTATCAACAATGTAAAACTCTGGCTTGTCAGATGCCCTGACAGAATAGAAGGAGGAAGAAAATCTGTGCGACCCGGAACAGGAGAAGATCGACCCGGAACAGGAGGTCGCTTAAATACTATGGCCGAAAGCTAACTTGAATGCCCATTTATAAGTTTTTTTCTCTTAGAAAAATATTCTTTCTTTTTTAAGATTTTTAAATTATTTTTTAGAAAACAATGCTTTATGTTGAAACTAAGAGTCCTAGCTCCAACACAGTATCCTAATGTTTTATGCATATCATAACAATATTTTGTAATGAATGTGCAAAAATTATATGTTTGAAATGTGCAACCAATATATGCCTGAAATTGTGGAAACATTTATACAACATGAAAACCCTGGCAAATAAGCATGTTTTGAATTTATTTTAAATATTTATACAATATATTGTGTACATATGCGCATATTGTAACAATATTACGAAATAAATGTTCAGAAGGGTATGTATGTAAAATATCCATGTGAACATTGTAGGAACATTAATGAATATATTTTAAATAAAGTTTGAATATTTATAGAATATATTTTGTGCATATAATAACAATATCTTATAATTAATATTCAATACAGTATATATTTCAAATGTGCAAGCAACATACATTTGAACATTGTAGGAACATTTATACAACATGAAAACCCCTGACAAATGAATGTGTTTTGAATTCATTTTAAATAATATATTTGAATATATATACAATATATTGAATCCGTTTTGGAATATACTTAGTACATTGTATGTATATGAAAATGCTATGTGGGTAGGGATCCAATATTTATTTTAAAAAAGTTAAGTACTACCCTACTCTTCACTTTTTATATAGACCAGTTGAATATAGTTTGTTGTTGATATGTTAATTAATAAGGGCAATTTCCGGTAACTAAAAATTTACCGATTTAAATGATCTCATCTATCAGTCTAATTTGTAATAAAGCAAAAATTTGAAAATAACATTGCTTTATTAGGAATTTCCAAATTTCTCGAGAGATCCTGGTAAAAATAAAAAAGTTCAATAAACCAAAAACCTATATATCCAATATTTTCAAAAAATATCACAATATTAATTAATGATCCCTAGTATGTAACATGAAGTTTTACTTTCTATGAACTCAAATAGTTTTTTAAAATTTCAATATTACAACACTCTTCATAGGACTTTCTCGAGTATTTCCACAATTAGCTGAAATATTTATAAGGGCTAGGTTTACATTGAAAAACACAGATTTCAAATTATTTTTATTTATTTAGAATGTATAAATATTTTTAGAGGAAGCACATATACATAAATATTAATTTTTTTGAGTATCAAATTGTTAATTTATAAAGGAACTATAGGTTGCGAAATATTCACCAATGCACTGCAAACAGTCACTATTTTGTCCAATAGACAAATATTTCCAGTACCTCTGTTCACCATCGTTATTGGAATAGTACCCTTAAAGATAGTAAACTTGTTTTTCAAGAGACCAATTACTCTTTCCACATGTATTCTCACATGTGCTATTTGCCTGGTTTCCTCAATTTCTAAAGGATGTAATTGATCTTTACCTCTGGTAAAAACAGGTATACATAATTTGGCCTGGAGAATGCCTATTGTGCCCTTTATTAAAAATCCTCTGTCTGCTAAAACAATATCACCAGGTATAATATAATTGCAAAAATTACTGCTCTCCACAATTTGCTTGTCAGAAGCACTCCCACCCCAAGTATCACTAATGTAACTAATATTACCCTGTGGTGTTATTCCAATTAAAAATTTTATTGTATAATGATGCTTGTACCTTGACCAACATTGTTGCCGAGTTAACAGAGATGCAGGTTTTTCGATGAATATTTCAAAGCAATCAATAATCACTGTGGTTTTATCATGGAACGATTCTTTAAAACACAATGGAATATTTCTTCGACAAACTGAACGATCTGGCCATCGTATTAATGGTTTAAATTTCTTATAAAGAATACCAATCATATTCTCAAAGTATTTTGATGCAGTTGTTGGAGCAATATTAAAATGATATGCTAAATCTTTAAAATGTAAATCTAATCTTAACTTAATAAATGTGAGGAGCAGCTGATTGAACGGACTAAGAGCAGTTGTGGTGTAGTGGTAATGTCTTTCTCCACCATCATAAAAATAACCAACTTCACAAATTTATGGTCAAATCCAGTGTAGTACTTCCATTTATTGTCGTCGGATTGTTTGTCTATCAGTCCAAATGGCGAATTTGTTAGTTGCTGTTCCAGTTTTACCAATTTTTGTGATGCAAAACTTAATTGTTCAAATTTCAATGTTAGTTCCTCCATGGTTAAGTCAGTCTGTATTGAAATGCCTGTTTCTTGCTCATATCCCTCTTCATTTTTGTCATTGTCTATCTCATAGTGGAGTTCATTCTGTTGACAACATTTTAAATATGTAACAGTGTAATAAATGTTGCTTTCATGGAAATAAATCAGTGTGTTGCCAAATCAGTACTACTTACTTTAGATTGTTTGATTTTTCTCTTGTCCAACCTCACTTTTCTTTCAACTGCATCACAATTTTTCGTAACATTTTGAGATGAGTGTCCCATATTCTGTGAGGGAACCCAGTCAGGATTGGTTTCGTCTTCTAACGGAGCAGGTTTCCCTGGAAATAATTACATCAATTAAATATGCATAATTAATAAATTTTCACTACACGCAAAATTTTTGTTTGTGGGCACTCAAGCTTGCAAATACTCACCTATTATAAAATGTCTACTGCAGACTCTCTGGTACTTGATTTTCGAATCTGTAAGATCATCTCGCTTAATTGCAGCTAACCATAGATTTCTTCTCTTCCTGGATAAATCATTTTTACTGGATACAAACTTGTGATTCAAAACTGTAGGAACCGAGTAAAATCCAACTCTATCTCTGTCGAGACGAGAACCACAGTACAATGCAAGTTACGGGCATTTTTCTCAAGTTCAAGCACTAAATAAAATTATCGACGAGAAGCTAGCTCCCAGCTCCAAACGAGTAAAATTGATCTGGCAACACCGCTCGACCGCTGAGAGTCGAACGTATTTACGAGGGGCATACGTTATCGAACCTATTAGATTGAAGCATTATACTCGATGCAATACTATGCAACCCACATCACGTTGAAACGGTAAACTGGATGATGGCGCCTCGGTTGAGAAGGAGGTGAACCAGTGAGACAGAACTTGTCAAAAAAATGTATATAAGATTCTTTTGTAGTTGTACGAAAGGTTGATTAAATATAACTCGTAAATCCTTACTACTTTATTATTTAATAACCACAAAACCATAGGTTATGGGCCCAGTTATAATATAGTAGTATTGGTGGGAAGCGAGGCTACAAAAATCAGTTACAAAAAGTTGTGTTGTTCCGCTTGTCGTATTCGAGTAAAGTGAAATGGCGGCATCTGGAAACATCGTGGCACATAATGTTACACCATTCAACGGCACAGGATTCTCAAATTGGGAGTTTCGCGTAAAACTTCTCATGGAACAAGGTGGTTGTTTAAATGTTTTAACAACTAATTGCCATACTACAGCCGAAGAACAAGAGGATTGGAAAAAGAGAGATGTTAAAGCTCGAAATATTATCGTTCAGTGTCTGGCCGATAATATGTTGGAAATAATAAAATGCAAGGAAACAGCCAAAGACATTCTTGAAGCTTTAAGTAAGACATATACCAAGAAAGGCATATCAAATCAGGTAATGCTGCAGAAGAAATTAAGAAGCATGAAATTTTCTGGTGGGTCACCATTAACAAATTTTTTAACAGAATATGAGCAAACTGTCTGCGAACTTAAAGCAGCTGGTGGGAAGCTTGAAAACAATGAGATTATTTCTCAGCTGTTATCCTCCATGCCTGATTCGTATGATGCTGTAGTCACAGCCATTGATGTTCTTTTTTGCAATGATGAAGATAAAGTCACTCTGGATTTTGTTAAAAATAAATTGCTACTTGAGGAGTCCAGAAAAAACAGTAAACTTTGTGAAGATGAAGACAGTAATGCAGCAGTGTTCACAGGCAAGTCAAAAAGTCTTTTTAAGAAAACGAATACCACTAAGCGAAAACATTTTCCATTCAAATGTCATTACTGTCAAAATAAAGGTCATATGAAGTTTGAGTGCCCAATTCTGAAAATCAATAAAGAAAGAAACAAGGCATGCAAGTATCGCTCAAACGAACGATGAAGAGAGCGAAGAAGATATTGCCTTTATAACATCAGCCAATCTGGAACCCCCAACTATGTTAGTAGCCCAGACGAATAAAAATGAAATCAAATTCATCATCGACAGTGGTGCAACCAACCACTTAGTGAATGAAGATGTTGGGAGACACTTATATGACGTGAAAGACGTGTCAGTCTCTATAAACATAGCCAAACAGGGAGAAACAATAAAAGCAACTAAACAAGGGAACTTACATTTGAGAAGCGATGACAATAAAACTGTATTGTTGAAAGATGTTTGGGTTTGTGATAATCTTTTTTATAATCTGCTCAGTGTAAGAAAATTGGAACAGAACAATTTCCAAGTTATCTTTGGAGATGAACAAGTAAAAATTATGAGAGATGGAAAAACTGTCCTACAAGGAAAACTAAATGGAAACTTGTATAGTATAGAACTAAAATTGAAAGAAAACTTACAGGCCAATCTAACAGAAATTGACAGCATGTTGCAGCATAGACGAATGGGTCATTCATGCAAATATCCGGCTCCAGGCATTTGTGAAGTTTGTCTACAAGGAAAGCAGACAAGACAACCTTTCAAATCAATTTCTGAAGAAAGAAAACCAAAACGTATCTTGGAGGTGGTATCAACAGACGTGTGTGGACCTATAGTGCCAGCAACTTTTAATGGGATGCGATACTATGTAAGTTTTATTTACCATTTTTCACATTTTGCTATCTGCTATTTGATTTCACAGAAAAGTGAAGTAATAAATAAACTAAAAGAGTATGTAGCTCATGTCGAAGCAAAATTTAATACGAAAATTGGACGTTTAAGGTGCGACAACGGAGGGGAATATGTGTCCGCTGATTTTAAGAATTTCTGTTTAAAGAAAGGTATAAAAATTCAATATACCATCCCTCGCAATCCCGAACAGAACGCAGTCGCAGAACGCTATAATCGTACAGCAATGGAAAAAAGCACGATGCCTCATTTTTGATGCAAAAATGGACAAAAGAATGTGGGGCGAAGCACTGCGAACTGGTGTTTACTTGATAAACAGAACTGTCACTTCCACACTAAACAACGAAAAATGTCCAGCTGAAGTTTGGTTTGGAGAAAAGCCCAACCTGAACAAAATCAAACTTTTCGGTGCAACAGCCTACAACCACATACCAAAAGAGGATCGTAAATCAAAGCTTGATTCCCGAAGTCAAAAATTAATAATGGTCGGCTATACAGACAATGGATACAGGTTGTGGGATGAGTCCAATGGAAAAATTATTGTAGGCCGAAACGTTATTTTTGACGAACTGAAAGGTAACCCAATAATGATAGATGTAAATGACAGCGAAAATTTCAAAGAAACAACAGAAAAAGAAAAACAAACTGAAAACACAAACAAAAATCTTGAAACAGATGAAATTGAAACCGAGACAGAAGAAAACCGAAATAAAAGACCTACTTCTACACGAAAAAACAATTACCTAAACACTTTAATGACTATGAGCTAGATCTTGAAGAAAACTTGTTAGCAGCTTTATCTGTGGGAAATTTTATGTCTGAAGTTCCGCAGACATATGAAGAAGCAGTCCAAGACAATGAATGGAAAGCTGCAATACAGGATGAACTCGATTCTCTCAAAGAAAACGGTACTTGGGAGCTCGTACCTTACCCCGAAGAAGAAGAAATTATTGACTCCAAATGGGTGTTTCGAGAGAAAACACTTCAAGGAAAACAAATCAAAAAAGCAAGACTCTGTGCGCGTGGTTTTAAGCAGTGGTCATTTAACGATGACATCTATGCACCGGTCGCGAAAATGTTGTCTATTCGAGTGTTATTGTGTCTCTATCTTGAGTTAGATTTAAAAGTGTTACAATTAGATGTAAGTTCTGCATTTTTGTATGGCACGTTAGATAAGGCAGTATACATGGAACAACCTAAAGGGCTTCTCGCTGAGAAAAATCTTGTGTGCAAACTAGTAAAATCATTATATGGTCTCAATCAAGCCCCGAAATGTTGGAATGTGTTACTGCATAAAAACCTTACTGATTTAGGTCTTGAACGTTCTCAGTAAGATCCATGTCTGTACTTCAACATGGACACATTCCTATTAATTTATGTTGATGACCTAATTTGTTTTTCTAAAAGCACTAAGACTTTAAATTTCATTAAAGAAGCACTTTCTAGAAATTTCAAAATGAAAGAATATAAAAATTCAAAACTCATTTTTCTAGGACTTGAAATAGAAAAAAATGGAAATACATTGCATATCAGTCAAAAAGATTTAATCAATAGAATTCTAAATCGTTTTAACATGCAAGACAGTAAATTCTCCAATATTCCAATGCAACCAAAGTTACAGTTATCAACAAAAATTAGTAATTCTGAAAATTTATGTAATGAAAAACTACCTTACCGAGAGCTTATAGGTTGCTTAATGTATGTGATGCTCGGATCTAGGCCTGATTTATGTTTTTCTGTAACCTATTACAGCCAATTTCAAAACTGTTTTTCACATGAACATTGGATTCATTTGAAAGGTGTACTTAGATATTTAAATCAAACAAAAAATGTTGGTTTAAAATTTGTCAAAAGTGGAAATCCTACTATTTGTTTATTATCATTCGTTGACGCAGATTTTGCAAACAGCATTAACGACAGGAAAAGCATTTCTGGATATTTGATAAAACTTAACAATAATTTAGTATTCTGGAAAACTAAGAAGCAAAATCTTGTGACACTATCTAGTGCTGAATCTGAATATGTCGCTCTTTCCACATGTATAACAGAAAACCTGTTTCTGGGGCAGATGATATCTGAAATTTTAAATACAGATGTTTTCCCTATAACAATCTTCGAAGACAATCAGTCTTGTATCAAAATGGCATCTACCCTTGAATCGAAACGTACAAAACACATTGATGTTAGACATCATTTTGTACGCAATTGCATTTCTGAAAATAAAATAAAATTATTGTATGTCGAAACTGCTAATCAGGAGGCAGGCATATTGACAAAACCTTTGTCAAATACAAAATTCGTTTATTTTAGAAATATCTTAAACATTGTACCTGTTTAAAGATAACTCGATTATTAATTGATATAGACTTAAGTTTAGTTTGTAACTATTTTTTTTATTTGAAGTTTAGACTTAACGTGAGGTTCTAAGTATTGAGGGGTAGTATTAGATTGAAGCATTATACTCGATGCAATACTATGCAACCCACATCACGTTGAAACGGTAAACTGGATGATGGCGCCTCGGTTGAGAAGGAGGTGAACCAGTGAGACAGAACTTGTCAAAATGTATATAAGATTCTTTTGTAGTTGTACGAAAGGTTGATTAAATATAACTCGTAAATCCTTACTACTTTATTATTTAATAACCACAAAACCATAGCCTATGGTTTGATATTTTGCATATGAATTAATAACTTTTCTCTGCTTTATTCAAAGGGAAAATTACGAACAAACGTAACTAGAGCAAGGGAATACAGAAAAAACTAATTTCAAGCAATTAATGACGTATTGTTAATTTGTCCTACCATACTAGAGTGACTCCAAAAAATGGTATGGGTTACTAGGTACATACATCGATGTCCGTTGAAAAAAAAATAGAAATAGATTGATAAATCGATAGTCTTTAGCATGTCATATTCAAAAATCACTGACAAACGTTCCAAGGGTGAGAAAAAAAATAAAAATCAGTTTTCTTGAAAAATTTTTTTTACTTTATTTTCTCTCCTGTATCTACATATATCGATGTCCGTTGAAAAAAATAGAAATAGATTGATAAATCGATAGTCTTTAGCATGTCATATTGAAATATCATTGACAAACGTTCCAAGCGTGAGAAAATAAATAAATATCAGTTTTCTTGAAAAAAATTTTTTATTTTATTTTCTCTCCTGTATCTACATATATCGATGTCCGTTGAAAAAAAAAATAGAAATATATTGATAAATCGATAGTCTTTAGCATGTCATATTCAAAAATCACTGACAAACGTTCCAAGGGTGAGAAAAAAAATAAAAATCAGCTTTCTTGAAAAAATTTTTCATGACATGCTAAAGACTATCGATTATTATTATTATTATTATTATCAATCTATTTCTATTTTTTTTTCAACGGACATCGATATATGTAGATACAGGAGAGAAAATAAAGTACAAACATTTTTTCAAGAAAACTGATTTTTATTTTTTTTCTCACACTTGGAACGTTTGTCAGTGATTTTTGAAGACGACATGCTAAAGACTATCGATTTATCAATATATTTCTATTTTTTTTTTCAACGGACATCGATATATGTAGATACAGGAGAGAAAATAAAGTACAAAAATTTTTTCAAGAAAACTGATTTTTATTTTTTTTCTCACCCTTGGAACTTTTGTCGGTGATTTTTGAAGACGACATGCTAAAGACTATCGATTTATCAATCTATTTCTATTTTTTTTTCAACGGACATCGATATATGTAGATACAGGAGAGAAAATGAAGTAAAAATTTTTTTTCAAGAAAAATGATTTTTATTTTTTTTCTCACCCTTGGAACTTTTGTCGGTGATTTTTGACGACGACATGCTAAAGACTATCGATTTATCAATCTATTTCTATTTTTTTTTCAACGGACATCGATATATGTAGATACAGGAGAGAAAATAAAGTACAAAAATTTTTTCAAGAAAACTGATTTTTATTTTTTTTCTCACCCTTGGAACGTTTGTCAGTGATTTTTGAAGACGACATGCTAAAGACTATCGATTTATCAATCTATTTCTATTTTTTTTTCCAACGGACATCGATATATGTAGATACAGGAGAGAAAATAAAGTACAAAGATTTTTCCAAGAAAACTGAGTTTTATTTTTTTTCTCACCCTTGGAACGTTTGTCAGTGATTTTTGAATATGACAATGCTAAAGACTATCGATTTATCAATCTATTTCTATTTTTTTTTCAACGGACATCGATATATGTAGATACAGGAGAGTAAATAAAGTAAAAATTTTTCTTAAGAAAATTGATTTTTATTTTTTTTTCTCACCCTTGGAACGTTTGTCAGTGATTTTTGAATAAAACATGCTAAAGACTATCGATTTATCAATCTATTTCTATTTTTTTTTTCAACGGACATCGATATATGTAGATACAGGAAAGAAAATAAAGTAAAAAATTTTTTTCAAGAAAACCGATTTTTATTTTTTTTCTCGCCCTTGTAACGTTTGTCAGTGATTTTTGAAGACGACATGCTTAAGACTATCGATTTATCAATCTATTTCTACTTTTTTTCAACGGACATCGATATATGTAGATATATACAGGAGAGAAAATAAAGTAAAACATGTTTTCAAGAAAACTGATTTTTATTTTTTTTCTCACCCTTGGAACGTTTGTCAGTGATTTTTGAATAGGACATGCTAAAGACTATCGATTTATCAATCTATTTCTTTTTTTTTCAACGGACATCGATATATGTAGATACAGGAGAGAAAATAAAGTACAAAATTTTTTTCAAGAAAACTGATTTTTATTTTTTTTCTCACCCTTGGAACGTTTGTCAGTGATTTTTGAAGACGACATGTTAAAGACTATCGATTTATCAATCTAATTCTATTTTTTCTTTTCAACGGACATCGATATATGTAGATACAGGAGAGAAAATAAAGTACAAAAATTTTTTCAAGAAAACTGATTTTTATTTATTTTCTCACCCTTGGAACCTTTGTCGGTGATTTTTGAAGACGACATGCTAAAGACTATCGATTTATCAATCAATTTCTATTTTTTTTTCAACGGACATCGATATATGTAGATACAGGAGAGAAAATAAAGTAAAAAATTTTTTTCAAGAAAACTGATTTTTATTTTTTTTCTCACCCTTGGAACTTTTGTCGGTGATTTTTGAAGACGACACGCTAAAGACTATCGATTTATCAATTTATTTCTATTTTTCTTTCAACGGACATCGATATATGTAGATACAGGAGAGAAAATAAAGTACAAAAATTTTTTCAAGAAAACTGATTTTTATTTTTTTTCTCACCCTTGGAACGTTTGTCAGTGATTTTTGAAGACGACATGCTAAAGACTATCGATTTATCAATCTATTTCTATTTTTTTTTCAACGGACATCGATATATGTAGATACAGGAGAGAAAATGAAGTAAAAAAATTTTTTCAAGAAAACTGAGTTTTTTTTTTCTCACCCTTGGAACGTTTGTCAGTGATTGTTGAAGACGACATGCTAAAGACTATCGATTTATAAATCTATTTCTATTTTTTTTTCCAACGGACATCGATATATGTAGATACAGGAGAGAAAATAAAGTACAAAAATTTTTTCAAGAAAACTGATTTTTATTTTTTTTCTCACCCTTGGAACGTTTGTCAGTGATTTTTGAAGACGACATTCTAAAGACTATCGATTTATCAATCTATTTCTATTTTTTTTTTTCAACGGACATCGATATATGTAGATACAGGAGAGAAAATGAAGTAAAAAATTTTTTTCAAGAAAACTGATTTTTATTTTTTTTCTCACCCTTGGAACGTTTGTCAGTGATTTTTGGAGACGACATGCTAAAGACTATCGATTTATCAATCTATTTCTATTTTTTTTCAACGGACATCGATATATGTAGATATGAAGTAAAAAATTTTTTTCAAGAAAACTGATTTTTATTTTTTTTCTAACCCTTGGAACGTTTGTCAGTGATTTTTGAATATGACATGCTAAATACTATCGATTTATCAATCTATTTCTATTTTTTTTTCAACGGACATCGATATATGTAGATACAGGGGAGAAAATAAAGTAAAAAATTTTTTTCAAGAAAACTGATTTTTATTTTTTTTCTCACCCTTGGAACGTTTGTCAGTGATTTTTGAATAGGACATGCTAAAGACTATCGTTTTATCAATCTATTTCTATTTTATTTCCAACGGACATCGATATATGTAGATACAGGAGAGAATATAAAGTACAAAATTTTGTTCAAGAAAACTGATTTTTATTTTTTTTTCTCACCCTTGGAATGTTTGTCAGTGATTTTTGAAAATGACATGCTAAAGACTATCGATTTATCAATCTATTTCTATTTTTTTTTTCAACGGACATCGATATATACAGGAGAGAAAATAAAGTAAAAAATTTTTTTCAAGAAAACCGATTTTTATTTTTTTTTCTCACCCTTGTAACGTTTGTCAGTGATTTTTGAAGACGACATGCTAAAGACTATCGATTTATAAATCTATTTCTTTTTTTTTCAACGGACATCGATATATGTAGATACAGGAGAGAAAATAAAGTACAAAAATTTTTTCAAGAAAACTGATTTTTATTTTTTTTCTCACCCTTGGAACGTTTGTCAGTGATTTTTGAAGACGACATGTTAAAGACTATCGATTTATCAATCTATTTCTATTTTTTCTTTTCAACGGACATCGATATATGTAGATACAGGAGAGAAAATAAAGTACAAAAAGTTTTTCAAGAAAACTGATTTTTATTTATTTTCTCACCCTTGGAACGTTTGTCAGTGATTTTTGAAGACGGCATGCTAAAGACTATCAATTTATCAATCTATTTCTATTTTTTGTTTCAACGGACATCGATATATGTAGATACAGGAGAAAATGATGTAAAAAAATGTTTTCAAGAAAACTGATTTTTATTTTTTTTCTCACTCTTGGAACGTTTGTCAGTGATTTTTGAAGACGACATGCTAAAGACTATCGATTTATCAATCTATTTCAATTTTTTTTTCAACGGACATCGATATATGTAGATACAGGAGAGAAAATAAAGTAAAAAAATTTTTTCCAAGAAAACTGATTTTTATTTTTTTTCTCGCCCTTGGAACGTTTGTCAGTGATTTTTGAAGACGACATGCTAAAGACTATCGATTTATCAATCTATTTCTATTTTTTTTTTCAACGTACATCGATATATGTGGATACAGGAGAGAAAATGAAGTAAAAAATTTTTTTCAAGAAAAATGATTTTTATTTTTTTTCTCACCCTAGGAACTTTTGTCGGTGATTTTTGAAGACGACATGCTAAAGACTATCGATTTATCAATCTATTTCTATTTTTTTTTCAACGGACATCGATATATGTAGATACAGGAGAGAAAATGATGTAAAAAAAATTTTTCAACAAAACTGATTTTTATTTTTTCTCTCACCCTTGGAACGTTTGTCAGTGATTTTTGAAGACGACATGCTGAAGACTATCGATTTATCAATCTATTTCTATTTTTTTTTCAACGGACATCGATATATGTAGATACAGGAGAGAAAATGGAGTAAAAAATTTGTTTCAAGAAAACTGATTATTTTTTTTTTCTCACCCTCGTAACGTTTGTCAGGGAATTTTGAATATGGAATATGAAAGACTTTTATATTATTACAAATAACTCAGTTGTTTCTCAACCAAATTTTTATACCAGATTTCAACCTCCCCCCATATATTAGTCTGGTCGAGCCAAGGCGACGGTGATAAACGGACATCTTGGTGCGCTGTTGCCGGCTCAGTCAATTGTCGCAGATTTACTTTTGGAGCTAGGAGCTAGCTTCTCACCCGTAATAAAATTCGCAAAATAAGAAACAAATCAAATTCACACCGAAAATCTCAAAACTAAACACTTTTACCACTAAGGTCTCTTATGATGAAAACTAATGTTTGCCATCAGCCGCCATATTGGTTTCGTTTTGACAGATCTCTGGATTGCCTAATACGCCCCATTTTTGTTTGTGAGGGAAATGTTCAGTTGCCGCTATAACTACTATACGCTACGACTCAAGGCGGGAACAACTAAGCCAGAACCATAAAAACCTAAAAAAATATTTATTTCTCTATGGCCAGATCTAAGCTCAAACTGGCTCAGAGCCCCCAAATACAAATGCACAAAACAACGTATAGAAACCGCCAAACGCAGATTAACAAAACAACGATTCTTTTGAGGGTTATAAAATAATCTTCTTTTTCCAACAACGAAGCAACGTGACGTCTCACCACAGAACTACTGGTTCTGTGCGTCTCACCTATGAACGTGACATTTGGCTCGATCTTATTTTTCATTTATTTCTTAAGCAAAATGTTTTAAGGTTTCATTTTACATATCAAGGAACTAAAAACCCCAAAAAACCGATAAACTGATTTATTATCAATCGGTTTCAGTTTCGATTCCAGTACATGAAAAATCATAAATATGGGTTCCGGTTACGTTTTCGGTCCACCAAAACATAACTGTTCCGGTCCGGTTCTCGGTTAATAACGGTTTTCGTCCGGGTCCCTGCTGTATAGTGTGCATACTCGAATTAGAGATGATCACATCAACTTTATCACCCCTTCCAGAAGGTAGTTTTTGTACCGTCCCAATAACGATACTATAATATCATTGTCTAAAGAAGAAGTAGTCTGTCAACCTAATGAGTATAACAGAGACCCTAAAAAGAGAGATGCATATATACCAGAGATAAGTAACCTAACAAGATGTGCACGTCTAATGGAAGATTTGGAAATATAGTCACATGATTAATTTCTGCTTCATATGTATTGTAATAGATGGCGCACAATGATTATAGTGATTATTTAGAATATTATGTTGTGAAGTTAGAGCGATTCATAGCATAACAGCAAATTTATTGTTTTACGGTAGATAATTGACATTGACGGCTATTCAGTAAAATGGGCTTTATATATCTTAAATTAAAAGTAATGTACAGCGATGACCAAATCACAAAATAGTAAAGTTAAAATTAATATATGATAATAATCTCTATTTGATTTGTTTTCTTGGGTTTGATTAAAGTTTTGGCGACGTGTCCTTTCACAATTTATATATTCACACTTATATCCCGATTATAACATTGTCACTGTATTCCTGAATAATAAATTTATAATGAAATCACAATATTCACAAAAACTAGAAAAAATTCCAGCATGTACGAATTAACAAGGAATAAAAACAAAATCAGTGTTGCCAGAGCAAAATAAAAGTAAGTACCAGAATACCGAAAAAATGTACCAGATCTAATGTATATGTACCAGATTTTTAATACAATAACCCTAAACTACTTTTGTCAGAGTAACAAAGAATTTCAATTTTTAATTAAACTAGTATCAGCAAAATAATTTATTATTTCCCATCTTCCTATGCAAGGATTTCATTATATTCAGAAAAACAGGAAGGTGCAAATTTTACCACAGTAATTTGTATCACATCTGGCAACACTGAACAAAATAAATAGAATGAAAACAATATATAACCTATAAAAAGCACATGAAGAAATATTCTTCTACAATCTCTCTTTGGAATCAACGGCACTAGTTCCATCTACTGGTTGATTCCAAAACCATATGGAATATATTTCCAAATTATAGCATTGACCTGCGCATCTTGTTTATTACGTATAGCTCGTTCAGTATTAAAACCGTTGCACGTCATATCTGTCATAACTGTACTATGTTGCCAAGCCCTTGAAATAATATGAGAATCTAGTATATGTCAAATGAAGTTAATCAAATATTCTAGGTTAGGTTTAGTTATTGATGGTTATTGCGTGCAAAGAAACTTCGACTTATTTCAGTTACATACAGAGATGTTACATATAAAACTTTACTTTGTATGTTAACCGTATAGCACTAAGAAATTCTTATTTTAAAAACTATGGAATTATTTTTAGCACTAAAAAGGTATGTATGGAATAGTTAACACTTTTATTTGTATGTTTATACCACACACTTAACTAGTTAGAAGTTATGGAACTATTCTAGTATTTAAAATGCATGTATATATAGTATCAAGGAAAAAATATTATCTAATATAATTTTTAGGTTATAATTACCTAAGTACATGTTGGCTTCTAGGATGTTGTCACTACAATATGAAAGATTTATGTAAGGTTTACAGACATCCTATAAATAAAAAAGTTCTGATAACCTGGATCTACCTTCTTTTTTAAGGTAGGCAATTTTATTTTATATTTCGGTGAAATAAATCTTAAAGCAAGCACCACCACAGCTCAGAAAAGGAGAGCGAATCCATTCTATTCTCCGAGTGAAGGTATATGCGAATGATTAACTAAATCGTAGCACTGAAATCAATACATTTTATAATTATCAGTATATTGGTGAATTATTTATCACTCCATCATCTCCTAATCAATCCAAATTTATATTTACCATTTTGTTTTAGCTCTCCAGCTTCTACCGCAACTGAAAGTATTGCTTATAAATGATTGATCGAATGAGACCTTTCAATTCAATAAAAACTATTAAATTAATTATTTGTAGTTTTTATTAAACTTTGTGATACACACATGTACCTTTAGAAAATGCTGCCTGAATTACTTATTTTGAATATCATGATTAAAATAAAATAATAAATAATGCCACCCCAATTTTTATGGAATTGTTTTATTAAAAAGAAACATTGCAAATTTATAAATTAGTTACTACACCGAAAAGTTTGTAATACTATTTTTTTAAATAAGGTAGAAAAATAATTGTCAATTAGAATTCTTTCAAATTTGAGAGGTTCACGGACAAACCAATTCCAACCCGCAACTTCTGGAATGCATCTATCGGCTTGCTTGGCGTGACTATACTGTTCTATCATATCCACAATGTATTTTGTTGGGGGGTTTGTTTCTGAAAAAAACATTTATTGAAAGGGCAGTATTCAAATAACCAATTCTTTTCTTTTCAAATATACCTATATTATTATTTTTGTAAAAATAAAAGTAAAACAGCATTTATTGTCTATTAGGTATAATTTGAAGTAAGAATTTTGAATGTATTAAACTAGTTGTGTAGTCTTCTGAATTCTAACATATAATTTGCTATATCACTGTTCAAATACAGTTTGTATCTACTTTCTAGGCTTCAATATAAATATGTTCAGCTTCAACATTTGTTGATTGAATTCTATATTGTGTCATTAACCTAATATTATCGAAAAGCATTGTCCATAATTTATTAAAGGTTCAGAAAGATTCAATAGTAAGTAATTGGTTTTCAAACCATTTAAAAACATGTACTTCATTCATTTTCCCATGATAATAACTCAACTGAGATTCATATAAAAATATACTTTCTGCTCCATCAATATAACCATTTTCATTCTCAGCATGTAATACAAAATATCTAGAATAAAAACAATTTTGCATTCTAAAATTTTACATTCTCATTGTAACATACCTTTTGACATGAACAGCCTACCGCACCATTTTGGAAAATTCAGGATTCATTAATAAAAACAAATGTATACAGTGGTTTATTTTTGTTGAAAGTTCCATAAGTCCTCTTTGTGGATGTATCATATTTTAGTAAACTACTCAGGAACATTCTACATTTAATAATTATTGTTCTTCCTCCAATTATTGCAGTAACATTCCTAAAGTGACATGATTATCTATAAAAAAATGTTCACATATAATTGCCAAGTACTAAGAATAATGTAACAGAATATAATAAATACAGTTGATTGGGTATAATATTGAACTTATACATACTTGCTTCATAAACGCTGTAAATAGTATCAGGAGTAAATGCATCAACTATTGCAGTATTATTAAGTTTCATCATTTATACGTTTTTTTGGATGTGACTTTAACTTTGATAACTCATTACTGCTTGTGAAAAATTACTCACAGTTCTTTGCAGTTTTTGTCACAACATAACCCCAAAAATGTCAAGACGTCAACTGAACCAGAAATTGACCATTAAAGGATGACGTCACATAACTCTCACATACCGTCCGCCATATTGCTTGGGAGCAAACAAACCTGAGTGTGAACTCTGTAACAGAATAGAAAGGAAATTTCTTTCTATACTAGGAAATTTCTTGTAACGTTACTCCGTATGTCTATTCGGAGATTCTCGAGTAGTTCCGTGTGAATATTCGGAAGATAGAAATAGAAACGGCAAATGGGGTCTTTCTATGGCTGATATGTGGTTTGTATGACACAAAAAAAACATATTTTGTTAGGTTATTGTCAGGTTATTGTTTTTTATTAGTACCTACTTATTTTTAATTAAAGATGGGTAAGTATTTTTTCCATGTTTTTTAACTTTGTGGCTGCTATTACTGTTAATTTAATAGGCTAACGATAAAAATGTAATTAACAATACTTAATTAACTAGGTACCTAAATAAAATTAATTGTAAAACATTTTTTAGATGGAAGGAGTAGAGATTTTAAAACATCCTTGGAATATTATAATAGATTTCTTAGAAGAAAACCCTTCACTGCTGAAAAATAAATTCAAACATTTTGATGGAGATCGCGAAGATGGGGCCAGATTGTGGCATGCACTTACCATTCAATTGAATTCAATGGGCTTGGGTGTTAGGAGCACTGAGAAGTGGCAACTGGTAAACCAAACTATATTTAGTACATAATAAAGTACCTTTATCTACTCCTATTATATTATATACTAATTATTCAACTGCTTTTAAGCAGGTTATAGTATCTGTAAACGAACAGCGTGAGTTATAATAACTCACTGCTTATAACTCACTATAATAAATCGGAAATTCTTGGAAGGTATTTACGGACCGAATATCAACGTGGCTCTGTACTCTGTACTTCTGTACAAGCACAAGCCGGATGGGGAGTAATGTCACTTGTGACACTTGATTAATTTTGACGTTTTCAAATTAAGTTAATACCGAATTCTTATTATTGTGAATTTTGTGCTGAAAAAGATGAATTCAGATAGTGAAGATGAATTATTATGTACACCGCCAGAAATAAGACAAATAGCTAATGTTACCATACAGAATTTATTGCCTGAAAAATCCCAAAACAAATATAGAGGTGTATACAAAAATTTTCAAGATTGGTGTAGCAGTAAGGACATTAGGTCATCGTTTACAGAAAACGTACTTTTGGCATATTTTACTGAACTTAGCACTAAATATAAAGCATCGTCTCTATGGACTTTCTACTCCATGCTAAGAAGCACACTCAACATAAATAATGGAATCAATATAGAGAATTATTTAAAATTACGTGCGTTTCTTAAACGTCAATCAGAGAAACATGTAGCTAAAAAGGCAAAAACATTTACGTCAGAACAACTTAATAATTTCATAAATGAAGCTCCTGGTGAGAAATATCTGGCGACAAAGGTAGATCGATTTCACAATAATTCAATCGTTTATATCATTATATAATTTATTTTAGGTTGCTTTAATAATGGGCATTATGGGTGCTTGTCGTGCAGCAGAATTATACTCTATGCAAATTACAGATTTAGAAGATCATGGATCTATTTTTATGGTCAGTGTACCAAATACAAAAACAAAAATTGCCAGAAAATTCACTGTTACGGGAAACTTTTATACCGTAGTTAAGAAATATTTAAATCTTCGTCCTACCGATATATCGCAAACGATATTATTCTTTAAATATCAAAATGGAAAATATCATTCACAAAGAATTGGCATTAATAAATTTGGAGCAATGGGGAAAGACATTGCTACATTTTTAAAATTACCCGACTGTAATTTATATACAGGGCATTGTTTTCGCCGCTCATCGGCAACTTTATTAGTAGATGCTGGAGGGGATATAACGGCACTGAAACGACATGGCGGTTGGCGATCAACTACTGTGGCTGAGGGGTACGTTGATGATTCCGAAAAAAATAAGAAAGATACCGCAAATAGAATATACAGTTCTATAACACCTCAACCAGTACCTACATCATCAACATATATGCAACAAACACAAAAAGAAACAATAAACTTCCATAATTCGGTCCCAAATATTCAGTTCACTGGTTGTTCAAACTTTACTGTTAATTTTATTAATAAACAAGATGAATAATCACAACTAAAGTTTTTAAAGCAATGTTATAGGTACCTATTAAGATTTGTTAATAAAGTTTTTGTCTGTACTTGTGTCTTAGTATTTATTGTTATAGTCGTAGATAAAGTATAGTATTCAACGAGCGGTAATGGTCATAACTCACTTGATGAATTACAGCACTCGCCTGCGGCTCGTGCTGCAAACTTCATCTGCGTGAGTTATGACCTACATTACCGCTCGTTAAATAATATACTATTATTAATAAGCTTTTCAAAATCACTAATTTTACAATCACACAATCAATAAAATAATGTAAATTGTAACTCAAAATCGGATTCATTGAGTTATGCTTGACTTATGACACTATTTTACTGATTGTGTGCGATGTTGACATATTCTATTCATATAATCCGCTACCTTCTTCAATATTATTTGTAGGCTATAGCATGGTTAAATAAGTACATTTAACCATGGGCTATAGGTAGGTGGAAATCAAAAACAAAGGCAAAAGCCAGCCAGTTGCGGATGGAAATGGAAAGGACTGGTGGGGGACCAGTAAAAGCTCCTCCACTAAACCAAGTGGAGGAGAGGTTAATGGCATTGCTGGGGTGGAAGTCAGTTACTGGAGATAAAAACCTTGAATTAGGACTGGTAATTTACTTATTCAATACATATTAATCCATTTACAAATAAAGTACTTTAACGTATGCATACTTAATAAAACAATCATTCATTTATTTGCAGCCACCCCTGATGCCAACAAATGTAGCCGATATAGCCGCCTCTAGCTCATACAACACACCTGTGGTAAATACGAATACTTACATATTATATTGGAGGTAATATTTAATAATACTTTCAATTTTTAGCCCACAAAGTCTAGAGCCCAGTCACTTAGCCCTCCATCTAAAGCCCAGACACCTTGGCCCTCCATCAAACACAGAAGTAAGTATATTACATTTGCATCATTAGGAGTAAATTATAACAATTTTAATAATTTATATTCCTGACTATGAAAATGTTTTGAAATTATTTAGCTTCTTTACCTAAATCTATAAACTGCATTATTTGTTGTATTATGAATGAATTGTAAATAAAGAACATATATGACCCCATTAAAATATAGGATTTTAATTATTTGTAGCTGCCTGTGCTCAAGTCAATTCGCTCCCTTCCACAAATAGCAGCAGCAGCCTCAAAACGAAAAAAAGTGGATGATGAGAATACGCCTAAAGGTCAGAGACAAGTTAGGGTGACAAATGATAAGTCGAGAAAATTTGTCACCCTAACTAAAATGCATAGTGACACCATGCAAAGGCTGCAGTCAATAGACAAAAATATTGAAATAATGGCAACTGCCTTACAAAGCATTAGCCAAAATTTAGAAAAATTTGTAAATCATGCTGTAGAGTAAGGCGTTATAATTATTTCAGTATTTTTGTTTGTTTTTGTTATTTACTTTTTTATAATGTATCTGTTTTATTGTTTTTATTTTAATCTTTGTTATAGGCAAGGGCCAATATTTAACCTTTTTTTTTAACCATAACTGATTAATTATTTTACCTTTTATATTTATTTGTAACTGTTTTTTTTGTTATAATTAAGATTTATTTATTTCGTGATAGGCAGTTGCCAATATTGTTTTTTTTTAACCAGAACTGATTTTATTTTCTCACCTTTTATATTTATTTTGTGATAGGAAGTTGCCAATATTGGATTGTTTTTTTTTTACCAGAACTGATTTTATTTTCTTACCTTTTATATTTATTTGTAGCTTAGTTTATTTTTTGTTATAATTAAGATTTATTTATTTTGTGATAGGCAGTTGCCAATATTGGATTGTTTTTTTTAAACCAGAACTGATTTTATTTTCTTACCTTTTATATTTATTTGTAGTTTTATTTTTGTTATATTTTTCTTTTATTAGTTATTAAAATGTTATTATTTACAAAAAGGTTTTCTTTTTTATTTATTGCAATAACTCGTTTTGATCAATTTATTATTATTAACGATTATGAAGTGATCTAACGTTCTCACAATATGTTACCAATGGTGCTGGATCATTCTGTCAACCCATAGATGATGAAGGTTTGATTAAAACAACTATATATATATATATATAATAGGTAGGTACTATCTTTATAATTAGTAACAAATAAATATTAATACTAATTACAGTTTCCAGTTAAATATTTAAAGGTGTAATCAAACAATGAAACGAATAATTATAAGTACTATTTCCAAAACACTGACAGCCTAACTGAGAAGAAAAAACTACATTCCGGGCTATATGCCCCGACGAATATTGAATTTGATAATTTACCGAAAATAACAATTATTAAACAAAAAAAAAGGTGATAAGCCAGAGTACTTCCTTTTTGGTACGACAGTATGATAGCTACCTAGATGAAAATGAATAAGTAATACCAATTAAAACTAAGGCTTATTATTAAACTTATAAAAATTATGAAAATTAATATTAAACAGGATTACTTATTATAAAAAATATAAATCAATTAAAACTAAACAGATAAAAAAAACAGATTAATAAACTTATAAAAAATATAAATCAATTAGTTGACCTCTACGTTGCTGACCTAAGCCCAGTGATGTGAGTCGGTCATATGACCGCGTCATTTTGGTGGTCATGACGTCGGTCACGGTCATGTCACATTCGAAAATGACCGCCAGGTCATTTTGCACATAACCTTATCTGTATGTTAATAATATATTCATATTAATTATATTATTTATAGATATTCTTATTACTTAAGTTACCTAAGTATATCTTATACAACAGTTATTGTTGTATAATTTATACATTTAGTACCATAGTCCATAGTACCTTTAAAATTTTTAGTGTGATATTGGTGTTCTTTTTTATTTATGTTAATAATAAATTGTTTATTTCTTATATCCTATATCCTTTTTTTCATTTCAAGATAATGATTCACATATCTGCATTTCACGTCTTTCTGCATTTAGGTATATTTCAAAAATTAATGATCTGTCAAAGATTATGAAAATGACCAAAATGACGGTCATATGACGGTCACGTGACGGTCATTTGTCACAATGTTTAAAATGACCGTCATTTTACATCACTGCCTAAGCCTAATATGTTTGGAGCAACAAAATTGTTGGCATCTTGGTCATCAACATTATCTTCATCATCTCTTTCTAGTCCATCTTTTTCCAAAGGGATGTTGCTCTGAATGCACATGTTGTGGAGAATTGTGACAGCATTAATGATTTGACCAGCTTTAAACGGTCGATATCTCAAAACACGTTTACGAATATACATCTGAAGCGGTTTTTCAAAATACCTGTAAGGTGTAAAAAAATAATAGGTTAATTAAGCTATATCTAATGATGTTGTCCGACTTACCTATACATCTCTCGACACAATTCCTAGCTCTGGTTAATGCATTGGTGTATCTACCCTCTGGAGAATCTGAAGCCATGCCTCTAATTGGTGTCATTAGCCATGGTTCTTGTGGATAACCACTATCTCCAATCAACCAGCTATTTCGGTCACCCCTTTCATAATTCTCTTCCAAGTGCCTCTTTATAGCAGAATTCCTCCAAATAAAAGAATCATGATTGGCGCCTCCATAATTCGCATTTACATTTAAGATGTATCGCAAATAGTTTGAACATTTTTTGAATGGTACCTCTTCCTGTTGAAATATAAATGTTCGTCCTCAGTAGGCTGTAGAATGGCTACATGGGTGCTGTCGATACAGCCTATAGTTCCAGGAAACTCGAACTCCTGCATAAATTGGGCTTTTTTAATTTCCTTTTCTGCTCGAGTCATTGGAAATTTCACCCAGCGAGGTGCAATGGCTTCCATAGCCATACAAACCTCTGATAGAGCACTACTGAAGGTCTGCTGCGCCATAGAAACATGCATCTCATTTCCAATGCCCCTTTGGTATGACCCGTGTGCAAAAAATCGTAGAGCTCCCATAACTCTCGAGGTGATGCTAACCTTCGTAGATCGAAGCCCATCTTGCATATGAGGTGTCAGTTCTTCGATTAAATTTCGTGTTAGGTCTTTGCTAAGACGGAAACGTTGTCTAAACTCTCTTTCAGGGAGTTCAAAGACATTTGTCGTGTCTCTTAGATGTCTTCTTTCCATCCTCAGCATTTCTCTTCGATCTTCTTCTTCTGCCTCTTCTACAAAATTCGCTAATACCAAATCCATTTCACTCAAATATCAAAAAATACAACAAACAACGCAAGACCAAAATAAATAATTATGATTAATATTATAATAAGCTTTCATTGACAATGACAATACATATTGACATTTAGAATGTCAAAATCAGGGGTAGATAGGTTGAAAATCGAAATGTTCTAAAATGTTTTCAGATTCAATAGTACACATTTCTCTATAGACGAACCTGCCCGAATATTTCAGGAAAAAGCCATAGAGAGTAGCATCTGCCGATAGAAAGAAATTTTTTTTCTTTGCTATTTCTTTTCTATTTCTATCTCTATCGAGTTACAGAGTACGCACTGAATTTCGCTTTGTTTATGTTGTGATTATATCAAGTTTGTGTGGATAAATTATTAAGAATAATGCCGTCGTTTTGTTCTGTTGTTGGATGTTCAAAGAGAAGAGAAAGGGACAATGTACGATTATTTAGAATCCCAGCAGGGTTAAAAGATAGGGGTGAATTATTAGATGCATTATCAAAAGAGCGTAGAGCCTGTTTGATTAGAGCATTAAAACGTGGAGATTCAGAAACTTTCTTGAAGAACGCAAGTATATGTTCTGAACATTTCATTAAAGGTAGGTGAACATTATGATTGTGATTATTAAAACCTTACTTATCTATATATTAATTTAATCACCAGGAGAACCTGCTACATTATTGTATAAGGATAATCCTGACTGGATTCCATCTGTTAATATGGGGTACAAAAGTATAAACACCAAAAACCAGAAGGCTTTTCAAAGACATGAAAGAAAAAAAAGACGTATGCTAGTAAGTACTTTTTCGTAAGTCTGTAAACTCAGTATTGACATTTCAATCATTTTTTCAATTTTTAATTAATTGAAAACAGAGTTTATTTTATTTTTCTATTACAGAATGATCCTGTTGATGATACTGATTTACAAGCAGAAGATGTACCTATTGCAAGCTGTTCAACAAGTATTGATGTAACAGATCCACCAGAAGAAATAATTGAAGAACAAAGTGGGAAGTGTAGTATCGCCATTCAGACTGACCTAGAGATGGATTATTTGGAAAAAGTATTTCAGGACATTAATTTCTGCAATGAAAAAGTTCATAAATTGCAAGAGAAGCTGAACAAATTTGAAATCAGTGAAGACGCATTTGTAGGAAATAATTCTAAAGTGCTATATTTCACTGGTTTTCCATTGGCAGCAATGATGTTTGAGGTGTTTGAAGTAGTAGCTGTGCGTTTGTCAACTAAAAGTGTATTGTCTCCATTCCAACTGTTTTTATTAACATTAATGAAATTAAGACTGAATTTACCTTTCAAATATCTATCATACAAATTCTCTGTTTCTCCACCAACAGCCTCGGACACATTTTATAAATGCTTAGATGTTCTTTATACGTTATTCAAAGAACTTGTTGAATGGCCCAATAGGGAACAATTAAAAAAAAATGTACCAGCATGTTTTAAAGAAAATTTTGGTAGTCGTGTAGTAGTTATAATTGACTGTTTTGAAATTTTCACAGAAACTCCTTCGGGTTTTTTGAATGCTGCCCAATGCTGGTCTAACTACAAACACCACCAAACAATAAAATTTTTAATAGGAATAACACCGCATGGTACAATATCATATATTTCTTCAGCTTGGGGTGGAAGAACAAGTGATAAACTCTTGACGGAAAACTGTGGGTTCTTAAATTGTATTTTACCTGGTGATATTATATTAGCCGATAGAGGGTTTTTAATACAAGATGCTGTAGAGATATTAGGAGCTCATTTAGAAATACCAGCTTTCACTAAAAATAAAGATCAGCTTCATCCAACTGATTTAGAAAGTACCCGAAAAATTGCCAATGTTAGAATACATGTAGAGAGAGTTATAGGACTTCTAAAAAAAAATTTTAAAATTTGTTCAGGTCCTATTCCTATTAGTATGCTCTCAATAAATAGAGATGATGAAAAAGATAGTTTAAGTGCTATTGACAAAATTTTAGTTGTTTGTAGTGCCTTCATTAATTTATGTCCGTCACAAATTCCTATGGAATAAACAACATGGATGTAGAAAAAGTTGTTTTTCTACACTGATATAATGTTAAGTTTTAAAAATAATGTTTATCATGTGAAATTACTGAATTTTTGTATCTTTTGATTTCAAATTATTAAATACTTGTAGAAAGAAATGTGTTGTCTTTATATTTACTTATGATGAACGTACCAAACTGAAATTTAACAAGTCAAATGCTGAATGAGAGGCAAGTTCTAAATAATACGATAAAATATGCTTATGAATGTATATTATAGAATACCTACTTACAAAATTACAATTATATACAAATTGGACAAAACCAAGAGTCATTTGGAATGTCAAAAAAGCCCATACAATCAAAATGATACCACCCAATGCTGCATTCGTCATTATCACATCTCAGCATTGGACGGCCATCATCAGGTTTCTTGCACGAGCACCACAATTCAACTCTTGCAAGGCCAGATTTTTTTGTAAAAAATTGAGCATAAAGCTCTGGTTTGATGACAAATTTGAAATAATCCATACATTTATTTAAATTTGACAACAAAAATTGTTCACTGTATGTAATTCTTTGTATTAATAAAACATTTATGGACCAAATTACAAAGTCACAATATTTTGTATTTGTTACATACATTTGTAATTGGACTTGATAATAGTATGTATGTGAATCCTTCAAACAGTACGAGTCCGATAAACAAAGATATTCGCTCAAAACATATTGTTCAAGGTTTACCTTTTTCAGGGTGTAAGGGCACTTCACTTCAACACACCCTTCTGAGCAGCACTCACAGTTCACTACACTGTCTGGAGGAGCCCCAAATTCTGAGAGTTGAACAGAAATTACAAAACCCACACTTTTTATAGAAAAATTCACGTTTTTTTTTTCATTTCTTGTACATATTCTGTTATTGCTTTATTTTCATTCTTCAAACCATATTCTGTTTGTTTGGAATGGAACTGAACTTTCTGAGGGTAACAAATTCCCTTCACTACAGACAAGGAAGGCTTTGATATTTGTCCCTTGGAAACACTCTTGAATTTTGATGCAGTGATTCTTCCTGCTCTGTATTTGTACCATAGGGTACTCTTTGCTTGTTTCCTTTTGACTTCCACAATTTTCTTGATATCATCCTCACTTAATTGCAGATCTATTGCTCTTGTAGCACAAAGAATCTTATTATAGGTTATATCAATAGCCTCTTCGTTCTATAATTCATTCAAACCACTTGGAAGATTTGAATGGGAAGTCGTAGCTTCTGCCATTTCAGTAGCATACGGTTCCCTAATCTGAAATATAGCAGGCATTATTTCAAGTTTGCTAATATTCCCTAATAATTTGTCCATTTCGCCTACTTCTAAGGGTTTGATTTGGGGAGTGGATATAGACTTCCCGATTCTTGACCAGTCCATATCTCTAATTCTCATCTGCACCTCTTGAGGTTGAAGGCACTGGCCATTGAGCAAGGGTATCTGTACAGGCAACTTCAGATTGTGATGGACCATCAGACCTTGCTTTTAAATAAAATAGAACAGCTGCAACATGGATACAAACTTCCCCCAAACCAGCCATACAGTTACAGTGGGCACAAGATATTGACCCATCTGACATTATTGCTATCCAGGTACTCGACGGCTTCTGATTCATTCTTTGGGAATGTCTGACCTGAAAAAAATATTGAATGAAAATCTCTGAAGGTATAAGGAATCATAGATTGGAGTGTATTTTACCGGAAAAAGTTCAGATCCTTACCTTTGCAACCACTAAGTATGCTTCAGAATTCATCTGAGCAGCCAACACATCACGGACAAATCCAGCTTCATAATATTTGTAAGCTTCCAATGACTTGTAAGCTTTCATCTGTTCTCCACTATAGTAACTTTTCGAAAGAATTAAATAGTTCACTAAGTCTATTGTTTTTATTTTCGGCAACGACAATACATTTAATTTCAGATCGTTCGACTTCAGAGTGTATGGGTCTATGTCGCAAACAATCTTTATTTTCTCGTCATAATGTTTCTTCACATCTTCACTTAAAGTTGAATAATAAAAACTTCGAAGAGCACACATTATTAATAATTATCACGAACTCGTCTACTCACCACAAACACAAAATTTTAAAATAAAATGGACTTAGATGCACAAACTAATAGAACGCTAATAGCTTTAAACCGCTTTGTTTGCTCCCAGACAAGATGGCCGATCTGTCAAAGTCATGTGACCTTAAATGGTCTATAAACCATTTTAATCGCGGCAACAGCGCGCATTTTTGCCAACATAAAAAGTTTTTATTAAGACTGACGTTAGTTTGAGTTTAATATTTAATTAACCTACGAGCTGTATTTGATATGAAATTAATTACGAAACCTTTCTTTAAACATATATTTATATTCTTTAATACAATGCGACCTACAAATTTCAATATTTATTGAGTTTAGAGAGGCTTAACATAGTGATTGACAGAGGATTGACAGCAGCAATCGAATGACATGATATAAACGAACGTCTCTTTTTCGACACTTTGATGACGTGCAACGGTTTTTGTACTGAACGGGCTATATCTCTGATATATACTGAGAGGTGGCGGTTTATGTTAAATTGCGGTGAAATTTGGGACTTTCAAATACTTGCGTAGCCGAAATACTACTGACCGATAGGTGGCACCATGATAACCTTAAAATAAACAACAAGTAAATAGATTTCAACTTATCTAATGTACCTACCTAACCAACCAAACAAACAAAATTTTACCTGTTTTATGTAAAACAGTGAGAGCATTATACCCATTGTCTTCATGTAATGTAATAGGCGAGAATATAAGAAAGCTGTCTTTGTGACAATAATGAAAAATCAAATACAATAATTATTTCTACATTTACCAAAACTTTCATTAAAATAAATTAGGTATTATATCTATCACTTAATTTAAAAGAAGTAGGTATTCAAAATTGGGATGAATGCTCTTTTAATATCTCTTTTGTTTGTTAGGTATTAAATGGATGATAATATGGAGGGATTGGAGGGTAGAAGGAAGGAGCACCATCTTGTATGGGGGACAAGTTGAAAAAGTGTCCACCTGTAAACAGCAAATTATAATTCGAAGATTCACCGAAATGGCGCTCGTGTAGCTCATGGAAATGATGTGAATTTAGGGTTATAAACCGAGTGAAGTGTGCTGGGTTGAAAAACTTAGTATTTTTCGTGACTTGTGTAGTTGAGAAATATGCAGTATTTAAAATCTCAATTATTTACGTAGTATTTCCTTTTTTAAGTTTGTATCTTACTCTAATAATTCATGGCGCTGTTTTTAAAATCCTCCCACTTGCTACTATGGCGCCATCTTAATTCGCTTCCTTTCGATGGACACTTTTTAATACATTCAGATGGTGCTCCTGCCTTCTACCCACCATCATTGTCTAAGAAAGAAACCTCCATATACTATAATCAAATGGAACGCGAAAGAAATATAGCACTTGCGCGAACGATACCTAGAACGGTTCTATCGAGAGTATTATATTATTTATCTATGGTTCTATCCACACAAAGCACTTATCTACCTGTCTGTATAGCCTCCATGTACCTGTCGTTCGACTGGTCTGGACTCTGGTCTGGACATATTAAAAAAGAAGAAAAATTGTATAAATTAGAAAAACTACCAGTAAATATAATAATACTAGAATTCAATTTTTATGGAAGTATGATACGTATTGTATAATGGACATGATATAATAGACTGGGTTTAGTTAGAAAAAAATTAATATGATTGACGTGATAAATCACAAAAATTGATTTTAGGTTAGTTACCGACGTTACCGTTCTGTGGATGGATACGACAGGCGACAGGTTATTTTTATTTACCGCCAATATTAGAGTTTCTTTTATTTTACTAAGCTTGAAAAAATATATTGCAACCAGCGAAATAATGAATAAAAGAAAGGATGCTTCACCACAAATCACATTCAAAAAACTAAAGTATGTAGTTTATTTAAATAACATATCGAATAGAAGTAAAGTATAAATTTTTTAGATCAGACAATTTTCTGAGGCCACCTGTACAACCTTTGAATTACAAGAGTGATACATTAATATTTCAAGAATTAGAGCTTGATCATTACATCGGCCATGTATATCCAGGTATGCCTGGCCCTCAAACAGGAAAAGTTCCGATTGTTCGTTTATTTGGAGTTACCCAAAATGGTAATGGTGTTTGTTGTCACGTTCACGGTTTCTCTCCGTATTTTTATGTTAATATGCCTGATAATTTCCCTTCAAGTGAATTATTTTCCTTCAAAAGTAAACTAAACGAAGCTGTTTTGAGTGATTCAATGAATACCAAAGGTATGTATAATAGTTTTTAAGTAATTACAATCAGAACGTTTATGTGGTTCAGAGAAAAGATAGTGTAAAACAATTTTTGTGAGAACAGTAATTTATTTATTTATTTATTTATTTATTTACGGGCAAGCCCAATTACATATAAAAAATAAGTGAACATGAAAAATTTTGTTTTATAATTGAAATACCTACAAATGCAGTATAAAATACAGTAATACAAAAAATACAATTAATGATAAAAAAATACAATACGATGATGAAAAAAATACAATACAATGATAAAAATGAATACAGAACTAAAAGGACAATTTAGTAAAAATGGTAAAATAAACAAAACAAAACAAAAACAAAAAAAATATATAAGAATTTTAAAAGCGTAACAAAAAACATTACTACTAAGTATATAGTACAAAACAAAAACAAAAACAAAACTATGGAAATTACATCCGTTAAATTCAAACGTTTAGTTGAGACAGGTGGTTCTTAAATTGATTAATAGAATTACTGAAAATCTGTAAACTATTAAGGGAATTAGCTAGTCTCATGGCTCTAGGCAAAAACAAGTGGAAAGCATAATTGTATCGATGGAAAGGCACATTAAATGTTCTTACCTGCCTAGTTAAACGAGGTGGCACGGACAGGCAGATCTTATTAAGAAGCTGAGGACAGTTACAAATACCATTTAAGATGTTAAATAGCAATAAAAGGTCTTTTTGTTTTCTACGGCTCACGAGAGAAGAGATGCCCAATTGATGCTGCCATGTGTTGTAATCCTGATAACTATTAAGCTTAAATGCTATATAGCGAAAAAAAATTTTTTGAACTTGTTCAATCTTCGTAATGTGAGTTAAGTAGTGAGGAGACCAAACAGATGAGCAATAATCAAGATGGGACCTAACTAAGGAAAAGTAAAGAACTCTTATAGAATTTATGTTGGTAAAATCACGAGTTGTTCTTTTTACAAAACCCAACATTTTCATTGATTTTTGTATGGCATTAGTGATGTGACAATTGAAACTAAGAGAGTAATCGAGAGTAATTCCTAAATCCCTAATCTAATTGACAGAATCTAGCAACTGACCATTAATGTGATAATTGAAGGGTATTGTATGATGTGTGCGATGAAAGCTAATTACATGACACTTACTGGTATTAAGATCCATGCCATTACATGAGCACCAAGAAGACAGGTTAGTTAGTTCTACTTGCAACAATGAGGCATCTACACAATTGTTAATTATTTTAAAACATTTCAAGTCATCTGCAAATAGAAGGGCGCTGCTCTCATGAAAACAGTAAGTAATATCATTGATAAAAATATTAAAAAGTAATGGACCCAAGTGAGACCCCTGGGGTACTCCCGAACTAACAGAAAATGCATGAGAATAGAAATGATTTACTCGTACCTGTTGAGTTCTGTCAATTAAGTAGCTATTAAACCACTTCAACATGGAACCACATATGCCATATGAATTAAGTTTCTGGACCAAAAGCTCATGGTTAACTCTGTCAAACGCCTTGGAAAAGTCGGTGTAAATTGAATCAACTTGTAATCCCTTTTCCAAGGCTTCAGATAGAAAATCAACATAAGTTAACAAACTCAATTCTGCCGATTTACCTGAAGTAAAACCAAATTGCTGGGAATTTAGGATCCCAGTACAATCATAAGCGAGAAAATCAGTAATAATACTTTCAAAAACCTTTGGAATAGTACTGAGGATGGATATGGGGCGGTAGTTCTTAATGTCAGATTTGTCACCAGATTTATATATTGGTGTGACATAGGAAAGTTTCCAAAACTCAGGGAAACAGCCTATGCTTAGTGATTTATTAAAAATATGAAAAAGTGGTCGCGAAAGTATAAAACTGAATTCCCTAAGAAATAGAGGTGAGATTCCATCTGGCCCATGTCCTTTATTGACATCTAATGATGAACGTTTTTCATATATTTTTGAAATATGGATATGATATGAAGATATATTCAGTTTAGATTGGATGTGGTCAACATTACAGTTTAAGGTTAGATTAGTGTACACCGATGAAAAGTGATTTGCAAACAAGTTAGCAATGTCAACTCCACAAGTACCTACCAAGGTATTAAAAGTCATTAAGTCAGGTATAGTGTTATTTTCACGTTTACTAGTTACAAATTTCCAAAACGACTTTGCATTATTTGTGATTGAAATTTCAGTGAGACGAATGTAATTATCATAGCAATGCTTTGTCAGTTGTTTACATTCTGTTCTAAGTCGACAAAATTCCGCATAACTAGAACGAGTCTTAACAGTTTTATACATTTTGTGAACTCTAATTTTGTCCTGTACTAATTGTTTGAGGTCTGAGGAGTACTAACAGGGAAATTTCGAATCTATGATGCATGATACTGGAACAAACTGTTCAATAACCGAGTAAATGATATAATAAAAAATGCCAATCATGTCGGAAAGATCCCTATCATGGAGAAGACTATCCCATTCTATAAGTTCTAAACTCTGATAAATGGCTGGAAAATTTGCATTATTGAAGTTGTAATAAAATTCTTCGCCAAAAACTGACTTTTTATCAACGTTTAGCTTTATGGTAGTTACCAAAGGAGGATGATGAGGGTCAGGTGAAATTAAGACATCGTTTGCTTTAGAAATAATAAGTTCTTCCGGAGCAAGGATAAGGTCAAGAATAACATTCCTACTATTAACCACATAATTGCATTGGAACAAATTGTGATAGGCACATAAATTGGAAACAACATCAACAGCAACAACTTCTGCTAACTGTACAGGAGGCTGCACAGTTGCAGAAGAACAGTAATCTTCAACTTCCCAAATAGCTGACGGGAGATTATAATCACCAAACAAGAAAAATTTTAAGGCAGGAAATTGTTCACTTAAGATCATAAGCTGGTCTGAGTGTAACTGATAAATGCTAGCTGGAGACTTGGGTGGAACGTATAGAGCTCCAAATATATATTTGCTATCTAATTTCACGTAAAGCTGTTCAATCGATGGGTCAGAGTGGATGAGATGATGAAATTTTTTTCAATATAGCAATCAATACGCCGCCTCCTCTAGCCGATGCACTAGATTCAGGTGAACGATCCTGTCTATAAATGTTGTAATTGACTAGTCCAAGTTCAGCATTATTGATGTTGTTATTGATCCAAGATTCCGTAAGAATGATTATGTCATAGGTACAATTAAGAACACTGAGGCTCAAATCAGTAAGTTTTGTTCGGAGTCCTCTGACATTCTGGTAATATATAGAAAACTTGCCCATGTCAGAAGAGTTTAGTAGTTTTTTTGAACAATTTTTGGTACGTTATTGAAATATTTAATGGACAAGTTTTGTTCACCTGCATTTTGACGAGTTAAGAGTTCAGACCGGACAGACTCTAACAGTTTTCTTTGAATAGGAGTCTGATCTAAAGCAATAAAAATCTTTTTTTCACGACTGATAGTTTGCTTGTTCTTAATCACACATAGAGCATCACTAGCTGAAGAAACGATTGCTTTAATGGGACGATGTCCGTTCTTATTTCCGAAGCGGAAAACTTTGACTTCATTAATGTTGATAGAACCATGAGCCTTCGTTAAAATCGATTTGACTTGAATAGAATCATCTGAAGTATTAGTTATTTCAGGGAGATTAAAAATCAGTATGTTCTTAGATCTTTTTTCTCGTTCATTGAGTTCGCTTACGACATCATCCATCGAGAAAGAAGTAGCACTTTTATCAGATTTAATTTTTAACATATCCTGTTTCAAAACCTTAATTTCATTTCGAAGACTTTCCAATTCCCGAATAAGTTTGGGTACACTTTTAAAAGATGAAGGACAATCACTACAAAAAAACACCAAAGTTCTTTTTTGAATAACAACAGCACGTAATTCAGAGGCACCTAATCCTGTACAATGTTCAGTTTGGTGCATAGTAACGTGGCAGCTATCGCAAGTGGCAAACTTATCACCGAGCTTATCTCCACAACTTGAACAACTGCTGGCCATTGTAGAAGTGTTACACCTGGACTATCGTGAAAAGGGATCAAAAATGTAGACTTAATTCCTGAACTATATCAGAACAGTATAAAGCCAATAATTGATTCAGTCTTTTTATCAAGTGATAATGAATTTAATCACAAAAAGTAGTAACACCTCTTATCTACTGTTAATGGATTGATTCACAAAAAGTGGAAACTATATAAATAATTTAACGGAAATGGAAAGGACAAATCATAATTTACTTCATTTCCCGGTGAATAAACTCAATCAACGTTTAGCAGTAACATAGTGTTTCAAATTCTACACATTTTGATACCAAATTGAACATTTAAACACTGATTAAACCAACAATAATACGAAATATTTACAGAACGAAAACAAGCACATTGTACGAACTTCAACTTCATTCAATATTCTGATGATATACAAATGTTAACAAGATCAATTATTGTATATGTTACAGTCAATATATGAAATTGGGCATTATATATACTGTCTAGCTGGTATATATATTGCCTGAACTGCTCCGCTATATATGAAATATGACACAAAATATAAACTGACTAGGCATTACATAAAACACGCATAAAGAGTTAGTCAGTTTATTATCATTGTTTTTAACTGCTAGGAGATTTTGTAGTTGTAGTTTTTATCGAGAAGGGCAAGGAAAATCATTGAAGAAGCTATACAGTGTTAAAAAAATGGATTCTTCGATGATTTTCCTTGCCCTTCTCGATAAATTAATCAATGATCTGTTTTAACCAAGACAAAAATTCTAGATAGTGGGGCATAGAAATAATTATTTTATTTGCCATAGATTGATAACATTTGGGTATATTACAAAATTCCATTACGGTATTGTTTGTAGATGTAAATATTTAATTGTTTCAAACTGCCTAAAAATAAGTAAGCAGTATAATACGGCCGACGCTGTTTATATAATGACTAGCGGATTTATGAAATAAATATTTTTTATATAAATGGTCTGATATGGGCAGTATTTATATAAACGGTCTGCGCGTTATATATATGGCGTCTTTTCACAAATTGACTGTAACATATATACATGATAATAATTTTTCTAATTGACTTCACTGATTGCACATAATCACAGTGGCACAACAACAAAGATTTGCTCCTCACAAAAAGTCTTTTGTGATCTCGCGGAGGCTTTGTAGACTGTCTACTACAATTTTATGACATTTGAAATGGTTTAAATCTTATCTTGAATGTGGAAAAAATGATACAGGCCAATAGTAAAGTTTCTGAAAATCTACCAGTAAGTGTACCCCAAGGCTCAGTTTTATCACAACTTTACACTCTATCATATCCAAAGATCTTGTTACTATTAAATATTTGTTAATACCTACCTATTTTGTTTGAACACCAAAAACTATAGTTTTATCTTACAGATGGACTTTACTGTATCTTAAACTAAAAAATTACTTAATAAATTCTACAAATTTGGTCTCCATATTGAAAATGCCCTTAAGAAACTTGAGCAAAAAAATTATCCTCCACCTGTTTTTACAGTAAACATGTCTCTAAACAGCCTAACTCTTTTATTGCATTCATATCTTTTATTGAATCTCTCGTCTGCCTGTCTGGGACCTTTCCCAGTAATAGGATACATTCTCAATTTACTTAACTTATAGACCAATTCATAGTTACCATACAAGTGCCCACTTCTAACATAGTAAAAAATTCCATAACTTTCAATGCCAAAAATGTGTGCAACAATCTAGAATTAAAATTGGTCAATACATACAATAAGTTCCAAAAATTGATGGTGACATTTCTTACACTGTGACAGAATTCCACATTGTACCTACCTTAGTATATTGTATCACCTTTTTTATGTATACAGGGTGGTCCTTAAGAAATTGTACATAGAAATACCTACAGAGGATTTAACACTTTAAAATATTATTATTTGAACAAACTTGCATCAATAAAATGTTGACAATAAGAGATAAATAAGGAGCTGAAGTTTTTGAATATCTATTCAAAAAAATTTGGTTCTAGGTCTTTTTGTATAAAAGAAATTATAATTTCTATTTCGATGTATACCCGAAGATGGCGCCACATTTGTGGCATAAATGTCCAAACTTTGTTGCTCTTCTAGTTAGCACTATTTTTGTGAAATAATGCTGAAGCCATGTCATTTTAATATAAAAATGGTTTACCTGTAATTAATGAAGTGGCTTTAATATTCTTTTACCAGAGCAGCACTAACTTAAATAGCAAAAAAAGTTTGGTGCACATTTATATCACAAATGTTGTCTATCTCCCTTGAACATACATTAGAATGGCTGCAAAATTATGATTTCCCATATCCAAATGTGTGGGTACAAATGTGGAAGTGGGAAATGCAGAAATACCAAGGTCCACAAATTAAATCCGAATTGAAGAAACACATAACCAGGAAATATAGGAGATCATGTTAATTTGAAAAAATAACAAAAGTCCTGGAGAAAGCAGCAATTTAGCAGAAAATTTGAAGGAAGGAGGCATCCTACTGAAAAAATAGAATAGGAAAACTATTTCAAAAAATTTGGGAAAAAGAAAAAATATCACATGTATGGAGGACAGCCATGATCTGTCCAATACATGAAAAAGGAGATATGAGTGTTTGCGACAACTTTAGAGGTATTGCACTGTTGGGAGTAGTGCATATAATACTAGCCCACATAATAAGAAAGCAATTTAACACATTTGCAAATAAAGCCATAAAAAATATCAAGGAGGATTCCACAAAGATCGTTCAACCGAATATACGGCGGATTTTGCATTATTTGTAGTAGGCACAATGTTTGAGGCAGTTTCTTTGTAATTTTGTATTTTTTTGAATACTAATAGTTTGTCTAAAACGTCTGTTAATCGATTTTTTTTCCTGGTCAGTTTTAATGAGAAAGCCGATTTTAGTTTTAATTATTTCATCAGTTGCATTTGGAAATAATTGTTCCCATGTAGATACCAGCATAGTCCTATTAGATATAATTTTTATCAGCTGTAACATAAAAAATATGTTTATATTTTTTGTTGTTCCTAATTATCTTCATTTGTTGTAAACCTTGGCCAGTTGGTAAGGAGTAATTAGGTAGATTTCTTGTTGGTTTTTTTTGCGTTATCATTATTTTCAGTTGTGTTGTTATTTGAAGTTTCTTGTTGCTTTGATTCTATAGTACTGGAGCCAGGTCCTAAAATTATTGTTTCTATCTGTTGTTGCGTTAGGGTGAAATTAGGTTTTTTGTTACTTGATTGTTCTTTTTCTTTATTCCTTTTTCTTTTTGATTTCTTGGTTGTCCATTGCCCATCATCATCCATTTCCATCTCCATTCCCGAATTTGTTTCGGATTCACCATCACTCTCTGACGACATTTGGCGTGTGAGCTCACTAACTATATTTAACACTGCAAAACATGTCTGTTCAGTAGCAGTGTTAAACTAAGACTGATGAAATGAACAACAATTATGAACAAATTCTGGCATTGCATATGTTTTTTATAGACTACAAACAGGGTTATGATTCAGTTGACAGACAGAAGTAAGAATGGTAAAAATGATTGGTGCACATATATGCCACAAAAATGCCCTGTGTGACTCCCTCTTGAACATACATTGGAATGGATGCAAAATTATAATTTCCTATATCCAAAAACCCTCGGATACCAATTTTTATGTATCACTGTCTAAAAACATGTAAAACTTCACCTTTAACACCCTGTAGCTCTTATATTATCAATAACACCCTGTAGATCTTATATTATCAACATTTTATTGAAGCAAGTTGGTTCAAATTGTAAGATTTTGGAGAATCTATCGTACTTCTTTGTACAATTACTTAAGAACCACCCTGTATATATCTTATCTCATTATTTTGTATGTATGTATTTGGTATAAATATTACTTTTTTATTCTGTGTTATGTTTTTGATTTTATTTTTTACTTTTACCTTTTGATCGCTTTGTCTATAAAATTTTTAAAAATGACAAAACTTATTTCTCTCTTTCTCCCTCTCATTCTCTTCAACTTCCCCTTCCTCTTCCACTCTCTCCCTTTCTTTCTTAATCTAACTTAACATCAATATATATTTATTGGTAACACCCTTAGCCTTCAGCGTTATGTTTCAATTATTTTGTTATTTGCCAGATTCACAGATATAATGTATGTCATTTCAGGTCAGACATCAGAAGCTGTTTTAATGATTGAATTGGTCCAAGGCAAATCATTAGTTGAATTTACTGGACATGAAGACAAGACTTTTGCAAAAATAACAGTGGCTCTACCAAAAATGATAGCAATAGCAAAAAGACTAATAACTACTACAATTGTTTATCAACCTTTAGCATCACATGTATTTTTTGCCTTTGAATCCAATGTCGATTTTGAAACAAGATTCATGGTTGACACCAACATTTTAGGCTGCTGTTGGATAGAATTGCCATTAAGAAAATGGTTTAGAAGAACAAAACAAACTGATTTTAAAACAATTTCTAGATGTCAGATAGAAGTAGATGTGTCCTGGACTGATTTTATTGTACATGCCCCAGAAGGAGAATGGTCTTCTGTTGCTAAATTTCGAGTTCATAGTATTGATATTGAATGTGCTGGCAGAAAGGGTATATTTCCTGAACCTAATGTAGACCCTATTATTCAAATAGCTAATGCAGTGGGCTACCATGGTGACAAAGAAGTTGTGTTCAGAAATATCTTTACACTTAAATCTTGTGCACCAATTGGTCATGCTGAAGTATACAGTTTTGAAACGGAAGAAGAAATGCTAGATGCTTGGGCGAACTTTGTGAGAGCATTAGATCCTGATGTATTTACTGGATATAATATTAATAATTTTGATTTTCCCTATCTTATTGATAGGGCGAAACATCTAAAATTGTTAAAGTTTAATCATTTAGGACGACTTCTTGATGTTCCATCTATCATTAAAGAAACAGTAACACAAACTAAAATTGGTAGGAGGACTTATAAATATATAAATTTTGAAGGAAGAGTGCCTTATGATATGTTGTTAGTAGTAAAGAGAGATTTTAAGTTGCGGTCTTATACTTTAAATAGTGTTTGCCAAGAGATTATGGGCGAACAAAAAGAGGACGTTCATTACAGTATTATTACAGATCTACAAAATGGTAATGAGCAAACAAGGAGAAGATTGGCTGTGTACTGTTTAAAAGATGCTGAATTGCCTTGGAGATTATTGAACACAATTCTAAGTTTCACTAACGATATCGAAATGGCAAGAGTTACTGGTGTTCCAATTACCAGTTTATTAACTAAAGGTGAACAAGTTAAAGTGGTAGCTCAACTTCTTAGACATGCTAGACAAGCAGGTTATTTCATGCCGACGCATCAAGGGGCCCCCGGATCTGATCAATACGAGGGAGCAACTGTTATTGAACCAGTTAGAGGATATTATACTGAACCAATAGCAACACTTGATTTTAGTTCTTTGTATCCCAGTATTATGATCGCACACAATTTGTGTTATACAACATTACTTAGAAAACCACAAAAAGAAAAATTGAATTTAACTGATGATCAAGTAACTACGACTCCGGCAAATTGTATGTTTGTTAAATCCTCAATAAGAGTGGGTTTGCTGCCACATATCTTACAGCACCTTTTGGCTGCCAGGAAAAAAACTAAAGCCCTGTTAAAAGATGAAACAGATCAGGTTGTAAGAACTGTTTTAAATGGTAGACAATTAGCTTATAAAATATCAGCAAACTCTGTATATGGATTTACTGGTGCTCAAGTAGGTAAACTACCTTGCCTGGAAATATCTGGTAGTGTAACTGCTTATGGTCGAACTATGATTGAACAGACAAAACAGGAAGTTGAACAACATTACAAAGTTGAAAATGGTTACGAGTCAGATGCAAAAGTTATTTATGGCGATACTGATTCTGTTATGGTTAATTTTAAGGTTGATTCGTTAGAAAGGAGTATGGAGTTGGGTCAAGAAGCTGCCGAATTGGTTAGTCAAAAGTTTATATCACCCATCAAGTTGGAATTCGAAAAAGTTTACTTTCCTTATCTACTCATTAATAAGAAAAGGTAAGATACATGTTTTTTTTAAAATTCAGTTTATACAGTCTAATATTTTGATCATTAAACATACTAGATGAGTAACACACAACCCTGATTTGTTTGAGGGCAGCATCACACAGTATATTGTGTATCAAACCATGTTTCGTCAAGGTAGACAATTGGTTGATCTCATTCTCTATATAGTTTTATAGCTGTTGAATAAATATGGCACCATATTGATTGCTCTTCACACATTTGATATATTTATCTTCTTAATAAATCCAAGGCAGTTTCATCAACAGTTCTAAATGTACTAGAATTACTTCTCCTTTTTCTGTGTATTATATCATTTACAGAAGATAAAGGCGTCTTTGCCAAAGCAGTTTTCTCAGTTAATCCATTGCTTGAATTAAAATTTCTTGCCAGCAAAGATTTGTAATCCTTTTTTATTACTTTTTTAGCATTAGGAAGTAAATGTTTTTATGTGAAGGTGTCACTACAGAATTTCTCTTATTATCACAAGCCAATGGACGCCAATACAACAACAAAATCATTCTTATGATAAACCAAACACTGATAATGTAACATAAGTTAACTCTTTGGAAAAGTAAATAAAACTAAAACTAACGTTACGACATTTATACCTACTCAACATTAAAAGATTAAAATTAATACATATTGAAAATAATTAACAGCGACCCTGTCTTAAAATATTGGGATATTTTATGACCCAATTGATAATTGGGGTTTTACTGCAGGCAAACGCCAATGGTGTATTTTAAACATAAGTATACCTGCTCTTCGCTATGTGCAGAGTTACATGTAAAGGATTTCTCAACAGCAGAGCGCTCTTTTTGATAAAACCATGTAAATGTACTTACTGATATCTGCCCATTCATTGAAAAATACAGAAAATTTCTATATAGTCCGGGAGCGGTCAATGCTGCCGTGTGCCAAAGATAAAATAGTGGTATTCTTATGTCCGGCAGCATTGACCGCTCCCGGACTAATAAGAATCAAACTCATCTGGAAAATTACAAATAATACTAATGAGGAGTTTTCACATTATTTTTAATGATGAATTTTTATAGATTGGCCCTCAGAAAGAATCATTTGTTAATTTCAATGTGAAAAAATTAATCTTTAATTTTATATTACGCCCCTTTCACAAATAAATTCGCGTGACGTCAAAGTACAGACAGGCGGCATAGTCGGTACGCCTGTTCGCTAAAGGTGGATTTATGCAACATCAACTAAACTAAATCTAATTTAAGATTAAGATTAATTCTAAACTAAGATTAGTCAGCTGTTCATGCAACATAAATTAATGAATCAACTGGACATGCGCAGTTTCTTCAATGATTTGTCAAATCTTCCTATAGTAATCGAGCTGTCAGATAGCTGAAGATAAAATTAAACGTAAAGCAACTTTTTTACAAATAACATTGTTGTAAACTGTAAAAATATTTCCATACATGTAATATAACCTCATGTAAACAATAAATTCACACAAATCACCAGGGGCCTATTCACTAACTCGAGAGAGCTGTCGTCTGAGAGTTTACTCCTATGAGATCACTCTCTCCGTCGCTGCGTTGATGTACCATGCGCATGTCCACTCCACGCTCTCTTGAGCTCACCCAGTAGAATAGGCGCATAGGAGTATGTGAGCTCTCTCTCTCTTGGGTTTAGTGAATACGGTGATTGCAATTTTGAGAGAGGGCACATGCGCATTTGATAAGAGTTTACTCTCCTAGGAGCTCTCATTTCTTAGTGAATAGACACCCAGTAGGTAATCTGTGGCCAGGGCTTGACGCTTGCGTTGTGTCGAATTCATGGAAGACATTAATTTCTTAGTTGAAAGTTGGACATCTTTCTTAGTTTTAATTTAAATCTTAATTTCTTAGTTTCTTGCATGAACATGGTTTTATCTTCTTAGTTTCAGTTTTAAATTACTTTTTAATTTTTTTCTTGCATGAATCCACCTTTAGACACACGCTAAAACTTAATAATCTACAAAGTGGAGATGTTCATTTTTACATCTCTATACTCGTTAGCTGAACGTCGGCAAATAAGGAGATATAGTCGACCGTACTTTGACGTTATGATGCGTTTTAAGACATGTGAGTTTGTTTATGTCTTATTAATTTTTTAAAGCGTTTATATACTACAATAACACAAAAAACTATTGAAAAAATGACTGTTCTCCAGTTTGGGACCTCAATAATCTTTGTTTAAGTTCTATATAAATAAATGATATTTATTTTGTGCTAATTCTGCACTGGTCTAAAATTACATCATTGTCAAAGCGGTCATTCTCTTTATATATTGGACAGACCTATCATATTTTCCATATAGAGGGAACTGTACTTGTCTTCAAACAAATATTAATAAGGGTAGTTAGTGCAGCTACAAGTGCAAATTAATTTAGATTTTAATGTTGGCTTTAGGTAATGTGTAGTAGCTAGTAGGTACAATGTTCAATATATCTATATATTGGAGACTACTCTCACGATTTCTATGAAAATTGGCATAGATGGAGAACGCAAGTTATGGCAAATTTATGGAAAATATTTTGACATACCTGTTATACCGAAGGTGAACGACAACTTTGTTATTTCAAATGTAACACCCTGTATATTATAAATTTTTAGGATTCTACATTGAATTTTAATTTCACTTTTTGTAGAATACCCTATATCTAAAATTTATACTTATCGAGATATTAATTTTTTTTATAAAAAATTGACAGGAGTTAACCTTCATATTGAAAATTCTGGTGGACTATCCCCAATACCAAATAAAAAATATCTTGTCGGTTTGATTAGTAGGACGATCAAGGTAATTGGTGACATGTCAAAAACTTCTTTTTAGTAAACACGGTTCGTAAAAAAATGATGAAAAGTTCAAAAATGTTAAATATCTTAATTTTTTTAAATGAAATAAACATATTGAATGTGTTGGTGTGGTTTCAACGTTGTCTCCAGTCAAGGATTACTTCTGGACGGATAGCATTTACCTTGTACTAATGAGGCGCAAATACGCCGAAACCGGCCTACAAGTGGGTGAAGAGAATATTGAACAATTTAACACAATTTGGTTGTTTTCAAGCAAAAGTTAAGAAGGTGAAGCCCATTGTAGATAATAGTGATCATGAAATCAATGTTCTTGGATACTGTGCTGCTTATCCCGAAGCGTCATTACGTTGTGGTGCGAGATATTTAGGTTTACCAATGGTATCCTTTCAACGAATTAATAAAAACATAAGTTTCATACCTACTCTTTTAACCCAGTTCAAAGTTTAAAGTGAAGAGACTATAATAGAAGAATATAATTTGCAGAATTTGTGTTGGTAAAATGTCAAGAAGATGATGAATATTTGAAGAATATTATATGGTGCGATGAAACAAAATTTACGAAAAACGGAATGTTTAATAGGCACAATTCGCATCACTAGAGCGAAGAAAATGAACACTTAACAAGAGTACGTGGTTTTCAAGAGCGATGGGAGTTTAATGTCTTTTGTGCGATTAGAAACAACCAGGTTGTAGCTCTTCACTTTTATGATGGAAAGAAATTGTGGTAACATAATTTTAATTTTTTTATTTTCTAAAAATTACTTTTTTAGGTCAAAGATATTGAGATAATTAAAAATAAATTATTTATATCGTTTACCACCGCATGAATTTAGAAAAATATTTTTCCTTCGCGATGGAGCTCCTCCTCACTGTTCCAGAATGGTAAACCAATTTTTAGAGGAGACGTTTGAAGATAGGTGGATAGCTAACAATGTTCCTTTTCGGTGGCATCCTCGTTGACCAGATATATCACCTTTAGATTTTTTTATATGGGGATACATAAAAAATGAGGTGTATTCCCATCCCACCATATAATATTCAAATATTCATTATCTTCTTGACATTTTACCAAGACAAATACTACAAATTTTTTTCTTCTATTATAGTCTGTTTACTTTGAACTGGGTTCAAATAGTAGGGATGAAACTTCATATTTTCTTTAAAATTCGTTGAATGGTTACCATTGGTACACCTAAATCTCCCACTCCACAACATACTGACGCTTCGGGATAAGCAGCATAGTATCCAAGAACATTGATTTCATGATTACTATTATCTACAACAGGCTTCACTTTCTTAACTTTTGCTTGAAAACAACCAAATTGTGTTATATTATTCAACAAGCATATACTTAATTATGGCTATTATTCACGAAGGTGCGTTTATGTCGCGAGCCGCAGACGAGTGACATAAACACCTAAGTGTCATTTCAGTGTCTGATTCGCTTTCCATATTATATTTTTTTGTAATTTCAATTTAAATTCAGTATAATAATTAAAATTCTTGCAATCAGTTATAAATTATTCAAAACGTCACTTTCTTTCGTTTTTACATTATCATACGCTCTTATATACAACAGCTTGATAAATTATTATATTATTATGTCTCCGTGCGTAGTGGTTTAAAGGTCTGATTTCATGAAATGCAAAATTGTAGGAATAAGTTCCGAATCTTGGTCGCGGTGAAAATTTCTAAATATTATATTGTAACATTTGTATATAAATAACCTTCAATATAGGACCTTTTTATCTATGTCAAGTGATCTGTTCATTATCCACACCTATTATTCATTGGTGAATAATGTACGTCATTATACTTGAAGAAGCACATGTAAAATGTAAACATTATCAAATAGTCGTGGACTAAATTGTTCCCTTCACTGTGTGACGGCTGGGTCGGGGTCGATATGGATATCTTGTAGCAAATAAAACACATGTTCTAGTAACAACTCTGTCACACTCACCATGTATTAACAGTAAATTTAGATAATGTTCATTGTTTAATTCCAAACGAGCCATTTCTATCACTGTACTTCACATTGACTTCAAATAATGACAATTAATACTATTTTATTATAACAGGTAAATACAAAGCCTGCTACAATAAAAGAATAAAAAACACGGCCTACGCCTACGCAATAAGAAGGCTGAAATAATTAATATTTTTAAATGCATGTTAATATCTCAAAAACGCTAAAGATTGGGTATAGGAAAGTGAACATAAATTGTCCTTATTTTCGGTCTTAGAATTAAGAAAAAGAATAAAAATATGGATGTTTCATTAAAAAAAGAGATAAGATATTGAACATTTTTGAACTTTAACTTTTCATCATTTTTTTACGAACCGTGTATAAGTACTAAAAAGAAGTTTTCGACATGTCATCAATTACCCTGATCGTCCTGCTAATCAACTCGACAATATGTTTTTTATTTGGTATTGGGGATGTTCACACAGAATTTTCAATATGAAAGTCTGCACCTGTCAATTTTTTATTAAAAAAATTAATATCTCGATGAGTATAAATTTTAGATATACCTAGGGTATTCTACACAAAGTGACATTAAAATTTAACGTAGAATCCGAAAAGTTGATAATATACATAGTGTTACATTTCAAATAACAAAGTTGTCGTTCACTTTCGGTATAACCCAATAAATTCGTCATAATTTGTTCTCCATCTTTGCCAATTTTTATAGAAATCGTGTTGTGTCCTAGGATTCTGCATCTCTATGCATCCCTCGGGTATCTGAATGGAGGTTTCTTTTTCCATTCCACAGAATCAGGAGACATTTTCCTGTCAGGACACCTGCCAAAATTCTTATTGCAGTTTTACTCTGGCTTAGGAATTCATTTGCTCTCGCCCTGTTGTAGTTTCCCAGAAGTATCTTTCATTGTCTTAGCTCTATTAGATTTTTCCAATACTCCGATCTTCTCTTCTTTTTGGCGTTGGCTATTTCTTCCAATATTACATTGGAGCTGATACTTTAAAAGTGTTGCGGCCCACAAAAAGGCGTTTTAGCCCTTCTCTTTGCTAGTTCATCTGCTATTTCATTTTTTTATATTACAGTGTGCCCTGGAACCCACAATAAGGTGACGATGTTGTTCTCGTCTAGTTCATTGAGTTTTCCTAGGTATTTTGGAACTGATTACACAAGAATTCAGTTCTTTAATGGCTGCTTGACTATCCGACATGCCTTCTGTATATTTTATCAATATTGAACACACTTTCGTAAGACGTGAATTTCCGCTAGAAAGATACTTGGGGTTTTTCCCAAGCTTTCGGATTGTTTTGTTCCTGACCCGTACACTCCTATCACAGTCCCTTTCTATTGCTTTAGAGCCGTTTGTATATTATCTTGTCTTCATCATCAATGTAATTAATTAAATGAATGTGATTTGTTTACCAAAAAATGTGGGGTGCATTAAAAAGTTGTTGATTCATAACATTTTTGGATTTTCTCATATTATTTTGATCGCCTTTATCACTCATGTTGTACCCGTAAAGTATGGAAGTTTGGAGTATTTTACAATTAACAAAAAAATACTAGTGTTAGCTGTTGATACATACATATACGTATTATCCAGGTATTATTATAATTTTTATTATTACTCAGCATTATTTGTTTGGCTTTGTGTTTTTATTTTTCTGCCTTTCATACGGGGCTTTTCTCAAAATATTTGAGAAAAACCAAAAATTGGTTGAAAACAACTTCTTATAGTGCGCCCTACCTCTATCTGTCATTAAAAGTAGGGAAATTAATGAATTGTTATGATATTTCAGATACGCCGGACTTTATTGGACCAATACCAAAAAATATGACAAGATGGACTGTAAAGGTATTGAAACCGTCCGCCGTGACAATTGTACTTTGGTAGCAGACATTATAGGTACATGCCTACAAAAACTATTGATAAATAGAGATCCAGACGGTGCTGTGAATTATGCCAAACAAGTAATATCGGATCTTTTACAAAACAATGTTGACGTTTCACAGCTAGTTATCACAAAAGAACTAACCAAAAATGATTATGCCGCCAAACAAGCGCACGTAGAACTGGCAAAGAAAATAACCAAAAGAGATCCAGGTAACGCACCCAAGCTGGGCGATCGCATTCCCTACGTAATAGTAGCCGGTACGAAAAACGCTAAAGCTTTTGAAAAAGCAGAAGATCCTATATACGTATTAGAAAACAACATTCCTATAGATTCCAAATACTATCTAGAAAATCAGTTATCCAAACCTTTAATAAGAATATTCCAACCCGTTCTTGGCGATAATGCGGAATCCATATTATTAAAGGGAGAACATACCAGAACTAAAACAATGGTAACTTCAAAAGTAGGTGCTTTAGCGGCATTTACTAAGAAAAAGGAGGTTTGTATTGGTTGCAAATCGGTTTTAACAAAAGAGTATGAAAACGAAGCCGTGTGCGCCTATTGCAAACCCAAAGAAGCTAATATTTATCAGCAGGAAATGAGCCATCATCGAATGTTGGAAAACCGATATGCCTCTCTATTTGCGGAATGTCAAAGGTGCCAGGGTTCTTTATTTGAAGAGATATTGTGTACTAGTAGAGATTGTCCCATCTTCTATATCAGAAAAAAAGTTCAAATGGAATTGGAATCTACTAAATCGAAGATAAGAAGGTTCGGAGAACCTGTTATAGTTGAAGAGGATTCGTTTTAAAATTAATATTTATATAACTGTTAAGGTGAGATTCGGCCAAAAATTTTAATGAACTTTAAATATACTTTTGACAAAAAATGATCAATTATTTTATTTTTATTTTATTCACATAACCGCACAAGCCAACTGGCTATTAGCGGTGGTTACAATGTTTGGTAATGAAAATTAGAATTGGATATTAATAGTTTCATTATACCTATACGGCAAGACTTGTAACTCAAAGGTAATTTATTATATTTTCTAGTTAACATTGGTGAATAGTGCTTTCTAACTGGTTAGAAATTTTGTTTTCAACTCTTAATACCCAAACACGGACAAGCGACTATAGGCCATCAATAGAGACACAATATTGTGTTTTTATGACAAAAATCCTAGATGAAAACGGACTGTGCAATCATGTAAAAGACATCACATAGTATGAACCTGATATATTATCGACTTGCAAATGTTGCTCACGAAATTGATATAAACACAAGTAAAATTTTGTGCCTTATGGAGATTCCAGCGTAACCCCCCACTATTCATTAAAATTGCTACTGTATTTAGGCGACGCGGTGTATAAACATCGAACTATTCATTGCTCTTGCCCACACCTCGCCTCGATTCGTCACCGCATCGCTGGCTTCGGACGGTTCTAGTGTTTTATGAAATTTATTTTTTTTAAAAGCGGGCAGTTTTTTTTAGTTGACTACATAAAATATTTACAAATTTATATCGTTCGACATAAAGAAATATGAACAAAGTTAGGAATGAAAAAATATAGAAACAACTTGAATTACGAAAAGCCGTAAAGTGCTTTTTAAAAAGTTTTATTTCAAAAAAAATACTATATGTTACAGACGTTCGAATTCCAGACAAAACGTAAAATACATGATTGGAATGAATTAATAAAAATGCAGAGTAAACAGTCTAAAGTACAATTACACTATATGGTTCAAGGTTCTATGGTGACATGTTATAATCCAGCAGGCTAAGGGGTATTGACACTATAACACCTTCCCCCTTGGAAGGAAGCCTCCTGTGGAAGATTAATTCTCTCTTCTTTGGAGATGACTTCCGTTTCTTTCCTAGAAGATTTATTTTTTTTGGTTTGAAGTCTCCTGATGACAAAATAGCCATTTATAGAAATAGCTAAGACGTATAAAACAATGGTCCAGTAGCTTGAATTAAATAATTTAATATTTTCTTGAATTATAGGTGCAACTTGATTTTGGGGAATCTCTTTTAAGTTAAGATTTCTTAATCTAATCGTCATTCTTGGAATGTTTGTTTTTTCTAAAATTAAGTGCGGCTTATTGATAACGAGAGGTTTCCCAAAAGTTTTTTCTTGGATTTCTAGTTCTTGCTGGTGAAATTTTATTTTACAGTTTCCTGTTTCTATCAGAAAAATTCCATTGATTGTCTTTGTCTCGACTTGTTCTGGGCAGTGGATGCTTAGTACTTCTTCCTTTGGAAAAACTGTTGAAAATTGATTGATTTCTGGAACCACTTGTATGTAATTTTCTAAAATTTCTAGTTTTAAATATTTACAGTTGTCTGAATTTTCGTTGATTATGATTTGCTTTTCACAATCTATTGGTGTATTGGAAGGCAAATCGCTCGCACACTGGAAGATTTTGCCTGGTATACACATATCATTCAAAGGCTGCACAGTATTTTCTTCAGACTTTAAAATATACTTTGAATTGGGAATTATTGTTACAAATCCTGACTCGTATTTTGTAGGTATGGGTATTAGCTGATAAAGTTCAAAGTGTTTTTCATAATTAATGGGAATTGACAAAAAATATTGGATGACGTTTTTATCTATCTTACAATTTACTTTCATAACTGATTCAAATTTTAGTATGTTTTCGTATTTTAATTCAAAAGGAAATTGCTCTTTATAGTGACTGCAATTTTCTCAAGTTGTTTAAGTAATTCTTGGGATTGTATAATGCTTGGATGCAACGTCTTCAATTTACAGAAGGTCAGTGAATTTTCGATTTCTTGTATAACATCTAATATTGACTCAATAACACTTGATTAAGTAAATCTTTAAAATGAATTATTTTTTCAAAATTTGATTGAAAATCAACAATATTTTTTAAGTAAATTATTTTTTCTTTCAAGGTTAATTCGTTAGCCTGTATATCTTGTACTGTTTTATTAAAACTACTAATTATACTATGACTTACGGAATATTCCATGTTAAGCTGATTCTGTATTTGATTTTGGTTTGTTTGTAAATGTTCTAAAATTTTATGAATTCTATTGCCATCTTCCGATCTTCGGCATCTAAAGTTTCCTGTTATTGTTTTGAAAATACTGCCAAGGCCATTTATCAGTCCTCTTTTTTTTTCTGTCGATTTCAGTGTGAGTATTGAAATTTTCAAATTTTTCTTTAATTAAAATTCTAGTGTAATTAATCATATTTTTATAGTTATCTGTTTCTAATTCGAAAAATAATGATTCGTTAACATAAAAAGACTGTAAATGTTCATATTGAAATTCAAAATTATTATATTCTTCTATTAAAGGAGTTATGTCATAATAGTGAATAAAAGTGTGTTGACTTTTTTGTAAATTTGCCGGTCCTAATAGTATCGGCAAAATCCCTAGATTATGTGTAATGTCTTTTATTATTATTCCTTGTCCGACTGCGAGGAATCTGAAATAAAAACATAAGGTTTTTCTCGAGGTCGTTTAATGTTAGATAAATGTACATCATTTGCGGTATTTCCGTGTCTAGGATTAATTTTTGCTGTTTTCCTACTTTTACTTATAGATTTAATGGTCCCTACTTGATACTTTGGTTCAGTTTTGCTTTGTTTTTGTATGTTACGCATAAATACTCTAGTTGGTATTTCTTTGGGTAATTCTTCCCGATTTTGATTTGATTTTTCAATAACTTTTTCTTTATATTTCTGAATAATCAAGTTTAATTTTTTCTTTATGTTTCGAGACATAATCGTTTACTAATTGCTGTTCTATATTTATATCAAACGCGGAATTATTGCAAATGTTACCTGTTATTATTTATTCAAAAGTTTTAATTTTGTGACAGAATGGATAGTATTGTTGTATAATAATAATAATAATAATAATTTATTCTTAAAAAGTACATAGATAAAATTACATCACAATAAAAAGAGAATAAATTGATACTCAATAAGTGCCAAGCACTTGTTTTGAGAATTATTCGAATACAATAGATAAAATTGATAAAATGGATAAAAACAGATAAATAAATACAATAAAAATGAAAATGGGTGAAAATTCACAAATACAACATAATAATAACACTCAGGAAATTAAGAAAGTATTGATATCAGAAAATATTGGATATGAGGTTTCTTGGTACTTCTAACAGAAACTTTTTAACCAGTCTTTTGAATTTGGGAAGTACTTTAGTGAATTGAATTGTCTCAGGAAGAATATTAAATATTTTTGGGGAAAGGTAAAAAAACGATCGTTGGCTTAAAGCTTTTGTTACTGTCGGGATAATGTGTAATGTTCTATTTCTTGTGTGGTACGTGTGGCTTGTTAATGTATGGGTTTTATTAAAGTACTTTACACTCGAGCATAAGAAGTAAAGTTGTCTCACATCCAAAACATTACATTCCCGGTATAATAGATTTGAGTTGTATAATCTGCTTCTTGAATATATAAGTTTTAGGAATCGCCGTTGAAGGACTTCTACCTGGTTAATTCGTGAATCAGTAGCACTACCCCATGCCACTATTCCATATCTTAAATGGCTTTCAACTAATGAATTATATAATTGTTTGAGAGTTTGGGATGGTAAACATTTTTTTAAATACCTAAATGTATATAAAATACTTTGAAGTTTTTTAACGACATAGTGTATATGGTAGTCCCATCTCAAATGGGAATCAATATAAATACCAAGGTATTTAATCTTTTTCATAGAGTGTATAACGTGGTTTGATTCGGGCAGAATAATTGAATTATATTTCGGTAGTCCAATCACATTACAACTAAAAGGCAGATAATAAGTTTTGTCAAAGTTTAATGTTAATAGCTTAGAATCTAACCATCTTTTTATATTTGAAAAGTCCTTTTCGGCTAAAGTTTTCAGTTTGTCCCAATCAGCTCCTTCATAAAAAATGGCAGTATCATCAGCAAAACCTATGGCAACTCCCTTAGTTTGAACCGAGAAAAGGTCATTGATATATATATTGAATAGTATTGGACCCAATACAGTTCCCTGCGGGATCCCACATCTAATCCGGTCTCTACCACTTGTTCCATCAGCCACTTCTACAGTCTGATATCGATCTGATAGATAGCTTTTAAATAAGTGAAGACATATTCCTTTAATTCCAATATCTTCAAGTGATTGCAGAAGTAGCTCATGACTTATAGTGTCAAAGGCCTTAGTAAGGTCAAGAAATATGCATAAGCAGGGGGCTCCTCGCTCCAAAGCATTGTATATGCTATGTAATAAAGTAAGTATAGCATCTTCTGTTGATACATTATTTCTGAAGCCAAATTGTTTTATCGTCAATATATTGTATTTCTCCAAATAAGAAGTTAATCTCGTTTTAATTATTTTTTCAAATATTTTGGATACATGAGTTGTTAATGATATAGGACGGTAATTATTCACTGAAGTTTTATCTCCCTTTTTATAGACTGGTGTGACTATCGTTTCTTTTAATATGGACGGAAAAACTCCTTTGCTAAAGCATAGGTTAATAATATAAGTGATGGGTGCAACTATTGATGCAGATATTGCTTTTAATACTTCTGCAGGAATATTGTCCACCCCTACTGCTTTATGGTTTTTTAGATTTCGTATTGTACTCATAACTTCCTGTTCTGAAGTAAGAAATAGGGCAAAGGTATTTTGAATATTTTTACGAGATGGTGCTTTAGCACATGGTGGTATTTGTTTACTCAAATCTGTACCTACATTTAAAAAATGCTTATTAAATTCCTCGCAGATTTCGTTATTATTTGTTATCACTTCACCAGTTTTACTAATTATCGAATCTATTTTATGTTGCATTTTTCGTTTGCCAGATAGGTTTTTTATGGTATTCCAGAGCTTTTTCGGATTTCCAGAGTATTCATCTATTCTTGTTTTATAATAGTTATATTTAGTTTTTTCCAATAGATTACTTAATTTATTTTTATAAAGGCGATATTTATTTTTTAGTTCAGCATTATTAGGATATTTTATAGTATCTCGAAACAAATTATTCTTAATATTTATTGATTTCAGAAGGGCATTCGTAAGCCAAGGAGCATATTTTGTGGTCTTTCTATTTACCTTTTTATGTGTAGTAGCAGTGTTTACTAAATTTAATAAAATATGAATCAAAAGACTCATTGCATACTCTGGATTCTCCTGATTAAATATTTCAGTCCAACTAATGGAGCTTGCTTGCTGTTTTAATTTATTATAGTTTATATATTTTATATTATTCGTATGTTTTTTGTTAGCATGGCTATTTTCTTCAAAAATTATTTGTAATATAATTAAAAAATGATCAGTAACGTTAGTTGTTTGTATGATAGGTATGAAGTTATCAATATTCGAATTGGTTTTTACAAAAATATGGTCCAGGCAAGATTTATAAATAGTTGTCGATTTATTTATCATAGCTGTATAGCCATATTCACTTAAAATATTAGTATAGTCAAGCTTTTCTTGGTTATCGTTCATCAAGTTTATATTAATATCTCCAACATACAAACTACATTGTTCATTACCTCCACAATGATTTTCAAAATAATTTTCTAGACTAGCAATGAAATCATTAACATTGGACCCACACGGCCTATAGCAGGCTGTTACTTGTATACATGTTTTTAAACTGAAATTTATTTTAATTTGTAAAAATTTAAAATCCATAATGTTAACAACTTTGGAATTGTAATTATACTTTGAACTAATATAAACAATAACACCGTCATTTTGATTTATGTTACCTTGGTTGTAGAGAAGGTTGTATCCAGGAATATCAAACAAGTGATCATTTAATAATTTCCAAGTCTCAGTTAAGACAATGCAATCCACCGGAGTATCCAAATTACACAACAATACCTTAAACTCGTCCAAATTTTTGTTTACACTTCGAATATTCATACTAATAATCGTAAAATGAGTGTTTTTCTCCTTAACTTCCTTAACTTCCTGTACATTATCTAAACAAAAAGTTTCTACTTCATCAACATCAAAATCTCTTATATAATTATCCATAGCTACAAAAATACAATAAAACTTATATTTAAAGGATGATTAGTAAGATGCGAAAATAAAAAAAAAAAACTTGATTATATATTTTATACAACATAAAAGAGGAATGTTAATTTTTTATTAGTTAAATTTTTGCGTGTGTTATACTTAGTATTTGGTAAATTCTCTTGATTACTCTTAGGCGAATGTGAGTTGATATTTTTGACACAGATAGTTTCTGTAATTTCTTTTTGTGGGTTTGATTTATTGTTTGCAGGATCTTCGAGTTTGTCTGATGTTCGATCTTTTAGTTTTGGATAGGCATTTGCAATCTCCAATTTTCTTAATTGTGAAGCATCGTATTCAGTTCCGTTGATACACAGCTTGTTATTTTTTATATAACACACATTTTGATTGTCCTTCCTCTCATTTATTAGATGCTTTCTTAATGTTTTGTTGTCTTCTCGTTGGGTTATAGTCAGATCGTGGGTAATTTTCACACTTGTTCCTTTTAAGGCTTTCACTTTGGAGAAAAGTTGTTGCTTTTTGAGATTAGATATAAACTCGATCTTTATGGGTGCATCAAGATTTTTTCCCAGTGCATATATGTTATTTATATCTGTTTCTTCTACTTCTAGTCCAAGCAATTGATTTACTTCACTAATAGTATTGGAAATGTTGACGTTTTGTTCTTTTCTATTCATTCCAAAAACTATTATATTGTTTCTCCTGCTTTGTCTTTCTAGAGTTTCAACTTTTTCCTTAAGGATTTCGTTTTCAGTTTCTAATTCTAGAATTTTTTTGGTTACATCGTCTAGCTTTGATGTCAGTCTAACTTCAACTGTATCAATATAACTTTTAAGGTCTTTGTTACCTTTCGTAATTGCAATTAGTAAGTCTTGATTTGTAATAGATGGCCCATCCATAATATAAAGTAAACTGTTTGTTGTAGAAGTTTATTTATTATAATTTCTAACGTGTATGGCCAATTAAAGTAAAATTTGTAGAATCGTTAAAAACTTGTTATCTGCCTCCACAAACGAGTATTTTAAAATTTATAGTTTTTTGTTATAGGACGTTTTGGTATTTGATTTCCTATTTCTTGCAATATCTCTTTATGTATACAACTTTATGGGTCTCCTTTTCATAAGCAATATCAACTTATATCAGTAAGTACTTACATACCATTTTCAATAATTAAAAAGGTGTATTTTCACTTGATAAACACTTAATCATAGAGACTAACTTTATAATCAACTTTATCGGTTAAAGCGACCACACACTATGCTAGAAGAGCATAGTTAACCTTTTGTTCTATAGCATCTTTCTTGTATCTGTTTTGGAGATTTGATAGTCTAATGTGTTCGATTATGGTCGAATGGAATCTTTCGGCTATACCATTAGATTCGGGGTGTTGGGAACTAATAAATAGTATATTATGTTATAAGGACGAAAAATAAAGTTTTTCGGACGATGGGGTGGATTACCGGCGAGGCGAAGCCGAGGCCGGTAACCCACATAGTCCGAAAAAAAAATTTTTCGTCCATATTACATACGATATTTTTCATCCGATTGTTTTTTATACAAATGGCTTACATATTATACAATTAATTTTGCACGGAAAGATAAATGAGACCTGTCACCTTATTTGCGTATCTATGGATATAACAAATAATTAAATTCAACTGACGTTTTAAAATCGGAAAAACTCCAAAATGGAATTAGAAACTGATAGTGAAGATCTTGTGTGTACGCCACCGGATGTTCAAGAAGCTGCCAATGATGTTTTGTTACATTTGTTGCCGCAGAAATCTAAGGAAATATATGAAAGAGCTTATACAAAATTTATCTTCTCAGCGTCCGAAAAATATTTTTCGGCCTAGGACGAAAAGTGTTGCCTAGGTAACAATGAATTATTTATTACCTTACTGAAAAGGTGCCCTTTTCATCCAAATATCTTAACTATAAATAGTACATTATGTTACTAGGAGTAGAAGGCTATCATTATTGTTGAGCCCAGATTCTTGTACTGCCGAGGCGTTAGCCGAGGCTGTGCAAACTGGGCGAAACATATAATGGGTCTTCTGCTCCGAGTGACATATACTATTTTTTCTTCAAGCGTAAAAATAACGCAGTATAAGTAGAAAAAAATTGAATACATTGTTTATATCTCAACTATTTATTAATACAAATATGAAAAAAACAGTTGACGAACTTTTAAATTTTCTTGACAAATGCGTAAAATAAGCAAGCATAACATTTTCTGTGTATCTTCGTACAGTATTTTCTTTGCACCATTTTATAAATTTTTCATAAGCAAAATCATACACTTTTCGTGACTTCGTCGGAATTAGTGTTTCAATAGTGGAATTAGGGAATTAGCCATTTCGACTAATTCCGGAGGTGTACATTGAAATTCTTCTTGAGACATTTTTACAATACACTTTTCAAAACTGACAAACATCAAATTAAATAAAAATTAAATGACAGTTCCTGCCTACTTGGTTACAACGCCCATAATATGATGTTGCTATCGTTTCTCATTATTTTGTTACTAGTACAATAATGAGCGTTCATTATTTTACTAGTAAAAGAATAGGTTATTTCTACGATCTGTGTTGCCGAAAATAATATAGATATTATTATACGCTTGAAGAAAAACGTCATTTTTTGACACAATCGGATAAAAATGAATTTTAATTTTTTGTAATTGCAATAACTCTTTGACTAGTGAATTTTTTAGTTCTGTACCATTATCTGAAATTATCTCCGTTGGAATACAGTGATGAGTAAAATATTTTATCAAATTTTTAACAGTTTCTATACCTTCTACAGATTTCATCTTATACCGTACTTAGAAAAGGAATCGACTAAGGTTAGAAATTTTGTACCCTCTGTTATTATATATCGCAGGTCTCTTTTGAATTTCTTGAATACACCTCTCGGTCCAGTCGCCATCATATTCGTTTTCTACTAAAAATATACCTTTGTTAGAAATTAATCACGTGTATGTACAGGGTGTGCCACATAAGATACACCACTACATACCTTAGAAACTGTAGCAGTTGAAAAGTCGAATAAAAAGTTTTTTGGTTTATTCTATATTTTCTAATTATTATAGTTTCGTAGATAATATAGTGTTGTATCTTATGTGGGACACCCCGTACTTACTTTGTGCGCGTGGTCTACAATAATATCTATGTATAGTCATCTCTCACTAAATACGCGCAGATAATGACAGTTGTCAAGTTATTAACTCGAAAAAGAAAAACGTTTTTGATGAATCTATTCTTCTTTTCAAAATTGCGAAATTTATAAATCATACAAGAAAATAACTTTGGAAAACCTGTATTATTTAAACTTTTCAAATTTATACCATAATCTTTCATTGAAAGCTGAGACAAGCGTTGTTATTTGCATATTGATTAGAAGGCGCCTATACTTAACTATGTCGAATTATTTCAATATATTACTAGTTACTAAAATACTGTGTTTCATTAAATTGAATTAAAATTTACTCTAAAAAATAAAATAATTTGCTTACCTCGCTGCTCTTGTGAGGCCATTGCATGTTCACTAAACAAATGCGACCACAAGTCAGCGGAGCCGTATTGAATTTGATGTGACACAGCGAAGTTGCGCGGGCCAGTGCGATCATTCGATTTAAGCACAAACACAAACTAAAAAGCATTAACTTTCAATTGCAAATCAGCGCGCTTCCGTTAAGCTTCGTGGTCACTCATGCAACTAAATAGTTGCGCAATCGAAAATTGCAAGTCAGCGCCTGGCCTAAAACGAACTAAAAAATAAAAAAAAAATTTCTTGCAACTAAAAACTTGTTGCGCATTTTTTGTTTCATTTTATTACTTATTATGTGAATGGATTAATATGTTTTTATTGATAGCTTCTTTCTAAACTTTTATATTACTGTCGTTTTATCAATAATTCTCCATTTTTTAAAATTCTTTCCACATTTTCTTTTATTGTCATCTAATTCTGAATTATGTTGAAAATTTAAGCCCCTAACCCATCGAAATAAGTTTAAATTCATTTATGTTATAGTGTCAATACCCCTTAGCTTGCTAGATTATAACGTGTCACCATAGAACCTTGAACCGTATAGTGTAATTGTACTTAGACTGTTTACTCTGCATTTTTATTAATTCATTCCAATCTGGAATTAATTCTGTAACATATTGTATTTTTTTGAAATAAAACTTTTTAAAAGGCACCTTACGGTTTTCGTAATTTAAGTGGCGCAGTCAGTAGGATAGACAAACGGTATTTCCTGATATATTATCTGTTCGTTTCAACGATTTATTGGCTATTTGAACTTTATACAGTGTGTCGCGAAAGTTAGGCGAATTGAGTAACCTAACGAGAAGACGGGTTGGGTGAATTTAGTGTCCCAGCAAGAAGATTCAAGTGTTATTGAGGACTTCTGTGCATCAAGTTCTTCAAAGGACATTGGAGACGAACTTGAAGCAGCAGGCACATGGAAGGAAAATTGATTTTGCTGTAAGTATATTTTATGTCATACAGAGGTTCGTACAGGAATTTTTCTTCAGATTATTCTGCAAATTCTAAAACAGTTATCCGATTCCGACTCACATTAATTTATCAGATCTTTCATCTGATTTTAATTTTAAGAAATTCTTCATAAAAATTGAGTAAAAATGGCAATGCCCGTAACTCCAGTATTAAAGAAAGAATTCATAGATATGGTACCCGAATTTCGGTAATATTTGGGCCAAAAAATCAGGTAGTTCCCTAATCCTACCATTCAGTTGGACCTAGAATATGAAATTAAGAGATTATAACTACCTGCATCCTTAATAATATTTTAATGCAATGTTAGGTAGGGTAGGTACCTGTTTCAACAAATTGATAACAATAATTATTTCAGTCTTTGATTAAGACGGAATCATTCCCAGTGTATTTAATGTTTAGTTTTCACGGTGATACCCAATTATTACCTAGATTTATTGAAATTTGCGAAAAACTTATTACTAAATTTTATAATACGACAGATAAACATGATTATCAGAACGAATATCTGATGTCAATTATATATTGTCAAAAATTAAAGGTAATGCAGCAGTGAATATTTCGTCTTGTATAATAACTAGATGGTCAGATTTAAAAAGTGCTTTACTTAACACATATTCTGATAAGAGAGACATTTACACCTTAAACACAGAAATAGTTAACTTGAGACAAGGAAACGGTTCACCATTTAATTATTATAATAAAATTCAGCACTTATTAAATCTTCAAATTTCACAATTGAAAGCACATGCTAGTGAAACGGAAATATTTTATTTATCTGTGTATTTTCGCAACTTTGCGCAGGGTATTTTTACGTGGCCTAACAGCCGATTTCATAAAGAAACATAAAGGATTCTTTAACTTTAAAGGATTCTTTAATAAATATTTTTGATCTCATAACCAACTTAAAGTATTCTTTAAGCCAAAAGTGTCCTTTAAGGTTAAAGTGTCGATTTCTCGACTTTAACTCGCTAAAGTGTCATTTAACTACAATATAACCTCAATATTTATATTTGTGATTTTTTGTGCCACTAGTGATGGTAAGACCCGGCTCATTTTGGTTACCCGGGTCTTCCAGATCAATCATTAAAATGACCCGTTCTTGAAGATTCGTTCATATGACCTTGTTTATTTGTTCCATCGTTTCATGATGTGAATGAAATGAACGGCATAAATTATTATGCAGATTTTCATATTCATTTATTTATTAAACTTCACGTCTGCTTATGAACCTTCATTAGAGTGGATGAATTTGTAAATAACAATCCAAAAATTGAAATAGTTTGTATTTTTTGTCGAATTAAAACATAAATGTACTACAACTGCGGTGGCTTGGTTCAGTTCATTCGAACGATAGGGTCACAGAACGTGATTGAAACAATCACGGGTCTTGGAACTGATTCGGTCTTTGAGAACGGGTCGTTCGTGACCTTCCCATCCCTATGTGCCACCAGCTACACGTTTGCTAGTTTTGTGTTAGTTTAGTCGTTGATCATAATATGAATAATTTTCAAACGTCTAGTTCTAGTTCAAGTTCATCTGATGAAGAATTTATTTATATTAAAAGACCAAAAGTGTATAGGAAAAGAACAGACTGTTTTGAAAAATATGATGAGCTTGACTTTTACCAACGTTTTCGCTTAAAAAAACAAACTGTTTTGTATCTACTAAATGAAATAGAAGAGCAAATCGCATTACCTACTAATAAGTAAGTTGAAAAATCTTTATTAATATTAGAATTAACAAAAACCTTTATTTAATTTTTAGAGGTGGGTGCATTACACCAATACAACAAATATTGTTGACTTTAAGATTCTATGCATCAGGAAATATGCAAATAACAGTATCAGATTTTATGGGAGTGTCTAGAAGTTCAGCTAGCAGGATTATCAAAAAGGTGTCTATTGCTATTGCCTCACTAGCCGGACAACACATTCGCATGTATGAAAATAATCGAGAAATGGAAGAAGCAGTTGAAAAATTTTATGAAATAGCTTCATTTCCCAAGACCATCGGAGCAATTGATTGCACATTAGTTAAAATTGATTCTCCTGGTGGACATGATGCAGAAATATTCAGATGTAGAAAATCTTATTTTGCAATAAATGTTCAGACAGTAAGCGATGCTAAATTGAAAATAAGAGACATTGTTGCGAGATGGCCAGGATCGGTGCATGACCAAACAATTTTTAACAATAGCAGTTTAAAGCAAAAATTTGAAAATGGTGTATTTGGTCAGTATATGCTAATTGGTGACAGTGGATATTCTCTAAAGCCATATCTTATGACCAAGTTACAACAAACTAGAACACCTGCTGAAAATTTATACAATGAGTCTATAATAAGGACTCGAAATGTAGTAGAGCGTCAATACGGTTTATGGAAAAGACGATTTCCCGTCTTGAGGTTTGGCATGAGATTAAAACTAGAAACCACAATGGCAGTAATAGTCGCAACTGCAGTTCTTCATAACATTGCCATTGATATGAATGATAACTTTACTGAAGAAGATGAAATAGAGGAAGACAATGAGGATGTATTACCCCCCATGGAAAATAATCCAAATATTGCAGAAAACATTAGGAATTTGATAATTAATGAACATTTTGCTAGATTGTAAATATTAAAAATAATTAAAAATCACAGTTTTATTAAATATTTTCTTTATTCAATTGTTTTTGTTTTATCTTTATTTCTAAATCTAATAAAATCATCTTTTTAACATGCTCTTCTTCTTCTCTCTCCCTTTTCCTTAATCTTTCCATCTCCTCTGCTTCTACTGTTTTTTCGAGAAGCTCCTTTTTCTTTTTATAATAATCCTGTTTGGCTAGACATATTGGATTGGTTGTAGCTGGGTGTAGCTTACCATTGGCTTTTCTTTTTAAATTATTAGGTACATAACTACTCCAGTCAAATTTTTTCTTAATTTCCGGTTTCTGAGAACAGACAAGAATTATATAATAAAAATTACAACTGTACCACACACAATGTAAAACTCACTTTTTTACTAGACATGCTACCTGAGGGTAACTCTGATCTAGAAGGTGTTATCTGGTTCTCCTCCAATACAATTATATCAGTAGATTCAGGCAGCATCTCCTAAAAGTCAATTATTTAAGTTTTTCGACAACTTCTATACGTGATGTAGATCATGATCATAGTAAGCAATTCCAATGACAAAATGAAAATAGTATATTATACACCCAAGTTGATAAGTAGGATATTATTTACCGAGCACTTTTATAATTTGGGGGGTAAATAATAGGCTACTTAACTGAGGTATATATATATATTTTCCCTACTATTGATATACTAGCAATTTTAATTGTGTCAAATTTTGAAATGCTTCTAGAAAATATACTATTGCATTTTTTGATGTTTTAGTTACATGAATTCATTAATATTAGCTTGAATAAGCATAACAAATTAATGGTCTTCCCAAACTATAGATTTTGGAAGTACATGAATATATTGAAAATTTGACTCTTGCCATTTTTTACCTAGGTGTTTTTTTATTATCGTTATTTACATTTATATAGGGTGAGAAATATTCTCAGATTAGTAGTGAAAAAATATTTAACTTACTGATTGCATAGAAATCTCTGACATTTCATCTTTAGCTTCTCCTGCTCCAATTATTATCATTTCTGAATCCTATAATAATAAATATATTCAGAATACTTAATATTACGTATACAAGTAAGTTCTCAAGGGAAAAAATAACAAATTTCTCTTGACAACCATAAACACGTTACAGATATAGTAAATTTTATACCCATTTAGAATAAGACCATCCTTATTTATTATTAATAAATCGGTTGAAACAAAAAATTACCAACAAAAATGAACGTCGTAACTAATTTATTAGATATCACGTTTTTGAAGTTACGTCAAATTTTGATTTCATGTTAATGTCAGATGGTTCAAGAAGCCGCATACGTTAAGTTACTAAAACGGCTGGTACCTCTAAATAGGTATTAATTTTACTATATATCATCATTTAAAAAACGGTATATTTACTTACAGCTGGAAATTCTTGAGGGTATTCTGTTATAAGTTGTTCCTCTAAAACTGAGGATGCATCCATTCCATGATCCTATAATATTACGAAAAATTAATATTTAATTTTATTGCCTTACAAATGATGATAAAATTATGAAAGAAAGAATGTTTTTAACCATTAACCAAATTAAGTTTGGTAACTGTTGAAACAAAATTATTTGAATAATAAAAAAAATGTAATTACATTAATGAAATCGCTATCCCAGCTGTTATTTAAACCCACCACCGTTTTCATGTTTATTACATTTAGGGTTGCTTCTGTAACAGGATCTAGATCAATTTTTATTGCGGGACCACCACCTGTTCCTGTTATATATAATTTTTGTTTTGCCATATCTCTTCTGGCTTTTGTTTTCAAATTATCAAATTTTGATTTTATTTGCGATATACTTCTAACTTCTAAATTTCTAGAGTTAAAGCTGGAAAGTACTTTGCGCCAAGCCTCTTCCTAAAACCATATTTTAATTTATAGTGAGGTATCTAGCTACATAAATATATATACTTTAAATTTATTATTACAAGTTCACACCCTACCCTTGATGGGGTAAATGAGGGTTATAATTATATACAAGCTTTTATTCTACCTACAGTAAATAAAATACACACAAAAAAAATTGTTTTAGTTGTAATACATACCTTTTCTGCATTACTAACTTTGTTAGTAGTTTTGCATTCTATAATATTCTTGAATTTTTCAATTTCTTGTATCTATCTCATTTCTTCTTCTCGAGAAAAATTTGACGAGCGAACTTTCTTATTACTTTTCAAAATTTCCATGTTTGTCCAAATTAGGGATGGGAAGGTCACGAACGACCCGTTCTCAAAGACCGAATCAGTTCCAAGACCCGTGATTGATTCAATCACGTTCTGTGACCCTGTCGTTCGAATGAACTGAACCAAGCCACCGCTGTTGTAGTACATTTATGTTTTAATTTGACAAAAAATACAAACTATTTCAATTTTTGGATTGTTATTTACAAATTCAGTCATTCATCATTCATCCACTCTAATGAAGGTTCATAAGCAGACGTGAAGTTTAATAAATAAATGAATATGAAAATCTGCATAATAATTTATGCCGTTCATTTCATTCACATCATGAAACGATGGAACAAATAAACAAGGTCATATGAACGAATCTTCAAGAACGGGTCATTTTAATGATTGATCTGGAAGACCCGGGTCACCAAAATGAGCCGGGTCTTACCATCACTAGTCCAAATAAATCGCTTCCACAAATAACACAAACGCCACAACTTTTAATAACACTTAACCTTATTAATTTATTTAAGCGGAAACGGAAAAACACGCCAAATATCAAATATGACAAATATTTCTATTTCATGTCAAAATCCATGAATTCCAGGTTGACCAACAATTTAAAAATTACTTAAAAGATACTTTATGGAAAGGGCACTTTAATACTAATTATGAAACCAAACGACGGCAACAGCTACTTTAAAGGGGACTTTAGAGTAAAGTCTCCTTTCGACAAAGAGGACTTTAGTTGTTCATTATGAAATCGGCCGTAAGAGAGTCGTCTCTGGGTTCAATTATGCGAACGAAAAATCCGCCAGATTTAAATTCAGCTTTAAATAAGCTAACAAAGGATTTTCAAACAAATATTGAACTTCTAAACACTTCTAAAGGTAGATTTGGGTCTAGGAATAATTTTTTTGAAAATAATAATGTACATAACAAACCTTTGCAACTCACTAACTATGCTCGCTAACTATGCTCGACCAAAATTTAGTACTTCTTATAACGAACAAAGACCAAGAACAAGTCAAATAAATAATAATCAAAATTTCGAAAAAACCACAAACGTATTCAAACCAAATCCAAATCGAAGTTACCCTAATCCCACTCCTCTGTTAATGAAACTCAGTATTTTAGTAACTAGTAATATATTAAAATAACGCATAGTTAAGTATAGTTTGGCAAGTCTATCTGAAGCTACGGGGCATCGGTAAAGGGCGAGGAAACATGGCCGATATCTGACATAAACGTACCAATAGCGTACGGTACCTATTTTATAAAAGTATTAAAAATAATGATTATTATATAATAATTATATATAGAAACTGATTTACGCTTTGCTTTAAAGGTAAGGTACTTTTCAAAACACGGTACCTATTTGTTAAAAACAAATAATGTTAAAAATCGTACTTGAATTCAATATGGATACGAAATAATAAGATACTAAGTAAAACTGAAAATACGAAGGTAAATATTGACATTATAAACGCCACTGGATAATCAATGTCAATCAATTGTCGAAGTGAGAGGGAAGAACACACGCACGCGCTTGCCAATAGGAAGTCAGGTGGTTACCTAGCAACGGAGGATCGATAAATATTAACCAATTGAGTTAGTAGGAGGGCGTGGTAATTATGATTTTCGCACGACGTTGCCGGCTTGAAGGAAACCCATAACATATTTGGAAAAGTGTTCATCTTTTAATATTCAGAAATTGAAAAAATAATGTTAATAGACAAAATCCAATAAAACAAGCACATTAAAGAACTAACGTTTAATCATTATTGACATATTGTTAATAATAAAAAGTCCATTTTCTAATTATTATCACCAAATACTTAGCACTTTAGCTTTTTCATAGTGGCAATATCGAATGTTTTCGACCGCATTCCTTTCACAGCTTCAGTTATGTTTGCCAAACTATATAGGCGCCTTCAAATCAATACGCAAATAACAACGCTTGTCTCAGCTTTCAATGAAAGATTAAGGTATAAATTTGAAAAGTTTAAATAATACAGGTTTTCCAAAGTTATTTTCTTGTATGATTTATAAATTTCGTAATTTTGAAAAGAAGAAAAGATTCATCAAAAACACCATGTTTTTCTTTTTCGAGTTAATAATTTGACAGCTGTCATTATCTGCGCGTATTTAGTGAGATATGACTGTACATAGATATTATTGTAGACCATGCGCACAAAGTAAGTACAGGGTGTCCCTCATAAGATACAACACTGTATTATCTAAAAAACTATAATAATTAAAAAATATAGAATAAACCAGAAAACTTTTTATTTAACTTTTTAACTGCTACAGTTTCTAAGGTAATGTAGTGGAGTATCTTATGTGGCACACCCTGTACATACACGTGATTAATTTCTAACAAAGGTATATTTTTAGTAGAAAACGAATATGATGGCGACTGGACCGAGAGGTATATTCAAGAAATTCAAAAGAGACCTGCGATATACAGGGTGTCCCACGACGATTAAGACAAGTAATATATCAGAATTGGGCAGTAGTAGATAATTATAATTTTGGGGGTGTAAATTAGAGCAAATGTTGCATCTTTTCTTGTAATTGTGTTACCTAATGAGGTATTTGTTTTTGGTCACGTGACGTCGCATTCAAAATTATTAATGGGACAACCTGTATATTTGTGCCTTTCTGTGTTCCTCCCGATAAAACAATTCCAACTAACTAGCACACTTGGGGTCTAAAGTGATTAATTCAAGAGCTACAGGTACTTAAAGGATTGTAAGTTGAAAAATTCATAATTGAATCCGCTGTAATTTTCGACAATCTTACATTCGTACGTAATGATTAAGACAAACCAATATTATAATTTTTAATAATACTTGAAAGTTAATAATGAAAGGACCTTGACTTGAAGACATTCCATTGAATGAAAGAAATACAATGTGGTGGCAGCAAGATGGTGCACCTCCACATTTTGATCGTAGAGTGAGAAATTATCTGGAAATGATATTTCCAGAACGCTGGATTGGACGAAACGGTACTATTTACTGGCCTCCAAGATCGCCAGACCTGACACCGTTAGATTTCTTCCTTTTAGGTATCGTTTATGCAACTCCGTCTACAGATTTAGACGATTTGAAAAGAAAAATACGCGATGCTTGTAGAACTGTGACACCGGAAATGATTAGGGCAGCATGTAGCCGAAATCTATTATCGGGATTTGAGAAATGCATTTACGAAGATGGGCATCAATATGAACATCTCCTTTAATATTGTAAGTTTTTTTGTGACAGTTGATTTGAATTATTAAAAATTGTAGCTCTTGAATTAATCACTTTAGACCCCAAGTGTGCTAGTTAGTTGGAATTGTTTTATCGGGAGGAACACAGAAAGGCACAAATATACAGGTTGTCCCATTAATAATTTTGAATGCGACGAAGATGCAACATTTGCTCTAATTTACACCCCCCAAAATTATAATTATCTACTACTGCCCAATTCTGATATATTACTTGTCTTAATCGTCGTGGGACACCCTGTATAATAACCGTCTTCCAGAACACTCGGATCGTTAAATCATTACCCATCAGTGGTATGGAATATGTGCAGCAATGGTACTTTCTTGGGAAATCCTAAGTTCTGTTGGAAAATCCAAAGCAGGTAAAAAATATAAAAATTTTATTATTTTGGGAAATAATTTAAAATTTTTGTATATCTATCTATATTTTGTCATACTGCCAAGAAATGGATCCCTGTGGGGACGTGAAATAGTTTGCAAAATATTCTCTTGTCGTGGCTCCAATATGTGCCCCACGCATATTTGTGGCGTTCATGTTCATTAACGGGCATTCGTATAGTGTATCTTCAAATCTCACGCCATCGCGTTCTCGGACAAAGTTATGGAGAATGCAGCAAGTCTTGACAATGGAATCGCAAAAGGAAAGCTCCACATCCAGTGCCCTGTGTAGTATTCGCCATGTGTTAGTCATTATACCAAACGCACATTCAACCATTCTGCGTGCTCTAGTCAGGCGGTTTATATATTCCTTTTTCAATGGTCAAGTTCTTCCTTCCAAATGGTCGTTGGACGTGCTCTGTTGAAGCAAAAGCTTCATCAATGACAAAAAAGGGCATAGACGGTCCGTTGTCATCATTAGGCAGTCTCTGATTTGGTGGAATATTTAGTTGACCTGCTCTAAGTTTTTGACCAAAGTTGCACTTCTGGAACACATGTGAATCGCTAGCACTACCAAACGATCCAATATCAACTGAAATAAAGCAATAATTTGCATCTACCACAGCCATAAGCACAATGGAAAAGAAGTGTTTGTAATTCATGAACTCGGAATCCGTTAGATTGCGCTTTTTCACTCTTATGTGCTTGCCATCCATGGCCCCTAGACAATTTGGAAACTGAGTGGTGGCTGCAAACTTATCAGCAATTCTGCGCCATGTTTCTTCAGTATGTTGTGGCATACACTTTCTTTTCAGACACATCCATAGTTTTCACAGGTATCTTTTACAATTGTTCTCAGTGTTGTCTCTCCAATAAGAAACTCAAAGTATAGTCTTCGGAAACTATTTCCAGTAGCCAGATACCTGAAAAGAAGGATAATGAATTTAGGAGTGAGTGCATTTTATAATTAAAATTACAATTTTTTTGCACATCTTATATGTTTTTTCCACCTCCTTATATGTTTATCTATTTATCTCCATTCAAAACTGTCTTACTAATTTTACTTTTTCTTTTACAGAAAAGGAATTGCAAGGTAAATGGAGAAATTTACGTACATGTTTCCGAAGAGAACTTAAAAAACAAAAATATGGTTCATCCGGTCCAGCTGCACGAAAGCGTAGGAAATACGTATTTTTTGATCAGCTTTTATTCTTGTTAGTGAATGTCAGTGAATGCAGCCCATCTCAGGCAGGAAGTGCTACCGCTGATAGTGATAATGATGAAGATTCTAAAATAATGGATATTGGTGCATCTCAGATTCTTATTGAAACTTGGGAACCTACAAATGAGCAAACTCAACAACCGAATGAAGAGGCAGCTAAAAAGCAAGCAAAGAAAACTGAAACTTATGAACAATCTTTATTAAACATTTTGAAAGAAACTCTTCTACTAGTGCCAACGTTTAAAAAATTGAAAGATTCTCAAAAATTGAATTTTTGGCAACATTAAAACGCTTGACACAACCATCAAACCAAACTCTTTTTATCACATGCCTGTGGCTACAGGCAACATAATTACAATAATTATAATAATCAAAATTGGCAACCAACAATGACAATACCACTCCCACATACATGTGGAAGTTCACGAGAAAGTGGAAGCATGAGTTTGGATCCTCTGTCCCCCAACGAGTTCTCAGATTTCCCTTGAAATGGAGTTTTGTGTTTATAACAAAAGAATTTGAACGTTTCAGTTTATTATATTTGAAATTGGAAATTTAAATTTAGGCACCTCTGTGTAAAATACATCTTACCTTATTTTTCATTGGAGATAAATAAATACTTTTTTCGTATTATTTTTTATATTTCCTTATACTTAGTCACTGTAAGTCGTTCAGCTGGAGTAATGGCTTTCCGAAACTTGGTATTTTTGTAAGTAATGTGAGGTCGTATCAGCTCTAAAAGTTCGTCAAAACTGGCCACACATATCCGGTAGTATTTGAAAAAAAATTTCCGGATGAACTCGCAAGTAGTCATATACTTTTTGAAATTGCCCTTTGGTTGATCGTTGGGCAGTCATTGGATGCCGCTAGAACCTCTTTCGTTGATTTCTCTTCCTTCTTCTTAATTCAAGCGCACATACCACTGCCACCTCATCGAAGTTCATTTTGAAACTAAACGGTTGAGTTGCATGTGTCTCGTTTACCCAATCAGTTCAGTTGCGTATATGTGCGGGGTTTGATACAATCGCGACCAAACAGTTACGCAATCGAAAATTGCAAGTCTGCGACTGGCCTTTTAAAAACGTGGTATATTAAACATTTTTTATATTTTATTTATTTTCAATGAACATATACCTACATCAAAATTAAAGTCTAAAGAGAGTGCGTCACATAAACAAAAGTATTGAATATTGATTTAAAAATTCCACAAAATTATGGTATGTTCTGGTATATTTAAAGAATAAGGTCCCGTTGGAAAAAAAATTTAAAGTTGGTTTTTCAACAAGCTTGGCAATTGTCAATTAACAAAATTAACAAAAAATGTTTAAATAAATGTGCTAAAAATGTGTCGGCTTCCAGGTGCCCTACATACTTAACAAGACCACGTCGTAAGAGTTTGAAAATTTTTAATATTTAGTTTATTACATTTTTTTAAACTAACAAAATATCTTAAATATTGATAGTTTCAGAGTTGGTAACAAAAAACTAAATGCATTTTTTTATTGCTCTTAAAACAAAATAGTTTACAGCAAGAAATATGTGTAACAGAAAAAAAAAACAATTATTATTACCTAGTATACAACACATAAAGGTAAAGAGAGAGAGAAAAAAAAACGAAGGATATTTAACAAAACAAATTGCAACCTATGTAAAGCTTAATTATTCGTTAATGATCTCAATTTTAATATATTCCAAATGTAACTGGAGATAATTTTAGCACTTAATGTGTTTAAATTATCAAGGGCATTAATGAAGAAATCAAGACTTAAGTAACAGTCATGTTTCGGTTTCATAGTCGTATATATTGGACAGTCAAATAGTAAATGGGATAAGGTTTCATTTACTAAGTGATTACAGGCACACGCTCTGTACGTGAAACGTAACTTGTATTTATTACACAGTCGTAGCTGGGCAATTGTACGGGTGATCTGTATGGGTAATTTTAACAATAAATAATTACTAGGCTGCTTACTTATAGTGAATGAAGAATATAAAGACAAAAAGGAACAACGCTGCATCAGTAAAATGTCGTCATCATACATTTTCTCGTAGAACTTTTTAAATATAATATTTTTATTTTTTTTCAACAAATTAGTATTCAAATTAACCCATATTTCAAGAGAGTCGGTTATAATGAAGAGTTGTTTGACTTGTGCCAACCAATTAAACTTCAAATTGCCTGATTCATTCATAAGCTGGAGTTGACGTTTGAAACATAGAAAGGAAAGGCGTCTTTCATTCATAGCTAGTATTTTGCACAACCAATTATACGTCATTTTGAAAACATTATATGCAAACTTTACACGTCCAGTCTCCAGTCTCATGACATAATCGGGAGTATTGGTTTGAACTTGCAGGACTCGTTTCAGGAAATAAAGTTGAACTTTTTCCACGATGTCAACGTACCTCAGACCCCATACTGGTATACAACTAGATAGTGTGCTAAGTGCCAGCGATTCAAACATTTTTATTCTGGGATACCAAGTATCAAGTTTCGCTTTAGCCATAATTGGCAAAACAGCCCCAACTGCATGCTTGCCTTTTTCGGTAGAAACAGAAGCCATCTCCCTAAACAGACAAGATGATGTGAGCGTAACACCTAAGTACACATATTTGTTAGTGAAAGGTACTTCAGATTCACTAAAAAAATATTTGAATTTACTGTCGTGAAAACCACCTTTTGAGAATGACATTATTTTAGTTTTTTGGGTATTAATGGTTAATTTGTTCAGAGCTGTGTAGGTTTCCAAATATTTAAGTTTCCTTGAAACGTCAATTTCAGAATGTGCAAGTATGACGAGATCATCCGCATATAGCAAACACAAAATGTCATTATTACCGTCAATGTTTATTCCCTGAGCTCCCTGTTCATAAAAATGTTTTTCAATATCCGCGATAAACAACGAAAAGAGCAGAGGGCTCAAAGATTCCCCTTGTAGGACACCATTTGTCACTTCAAAAGGTTTAGAGAGTCCGTCGGACGCTTTGACTCTGACAGTTGCAGATGAATATAATTTTTTCAAGAGCTGTATAATCTTCCCAGTCACCCCTAAATTGAACAGTTTTTCCCACAACAGTTTATGGTCGACAGAATCAAAGGCACGGCTAAAATCAACGAATATTGCAAATAACTTACGCCTCCGGAGCCTTATATGCAAATGAATAGCAGAGGACAGACCATAAACGTTGTCTATACAACCACGACCTGAACGAAAACCTGACTGACATTCAGGTAATATTTCATATTCCTCCGACCAGGAAGTTATAATCTATAGATTAAGAATTAATTGTGTGAATATTTTAGCCAGGCAATTAACTAGTGATAGCCCTCTATAGTTTGAAGGATCTTCTGAATCACCACCTTTATGTAACATAGTCAGTAATATTCCAGACCAATTTTTTGGGATAACACAAGAATTAAAAATATTGTTATACAGAGAAGTCAAATATAGTATCCAATTAGAGGGAAGATTTTTTATAAACTCATATGTTATAGAGTCGGAGCCTGGCGCCTTATTATTTTTGCATTTGTTTAGTACTGTGTATATTTCATCAGATGTAAAAGGGGAATCAAGATAAGGATGGCGTGCATCAAAAAAGTCAACAATATCAAATATCCTGGGGGGATAAATATTTTGATAAAAGTTTTCCCATACTAAAACAGGGAGTAACTTTTTATTTGAATTACTACGAAATCGTTTATTGCTTGCCAGAATCCCTTAGAATCCCTACAGTTGGTGATTGAGTTAATAATATCATTTTCATAGTATTTTTTCTTAAATTTCAAAAGTCGTTTATAGTCCATTTTAGCAGTCAAATAGGAATTTTTTACATGGTTCGAAAAATTATCAATCTACAGACTTTTAAAATGGATTTTAAACGTTTTTTCGCAGTAACACAATCAGAATCAAACCAGGGCTTACTGGAGTAAGTTTTTCTACTGCAAGAATAATTTTTGACCAGTCCTAGTGACTCAGCAGTTTCAAATATTGCCAGAGAAAAATTATCGTACGAAGCCTGACAGCCCGGTAAAGGCAAGACACGGGCAGTATTTCTTATGGTAAGTTTGTAAGTCAATGCAGCGCCGTCCCCCCGTAGGAGAGATTTGAGATTAATGAATTGTTGAGGAACAGAAGCCGACAAGTTGTTTTCAGGTAATAAAAGCTTATCCGTAAGAATGAGGTTAATGGGGAAGTGATCAGATAAATAATCATCATCTACAACAAAAAAATTGGCTAAGGCTGATACATGAATATTACTCACCCAAACTAGATCAACCACACTTTCGCCCAGTCTACTTACATATGTAAATTTGGCAGGACGATCCATTGAAGTTCTTCCGTTAATAAGGGCAAAGCCGTTATTGTCCATGAAATCAAGTAGTAACCGACCTCTGGTATTAAGTGTACTGTCAAGGCTTAGCCTGTCAGAATATACGTTGGAGTTTTCCAAAATTTCAGGTGGGATTGTACCCAGATTTGACACACGACAGTTAAAATCGCCTCCAATCACAATTAAGCTATCATAAAATTCATTTAATACCTCTGATTCCTCTATTTGAAATAATTCAAGAGTATGTTAAATCAAGTGATGGCTTAAAATACACATTACATACAATAATCTTACAACTATTACGTGAAATCAAGGAAATAATCCACCAGGGTGATTAACTGATTACTCTAAGATTAAACATTGCTTTATACATTACACAGAGTCCTCCACTAGCTCTTCCAACAGACTTCTCCCTAATGGCAGGCGAACTGACAACTTTAAAATCCTCCAAAGTAGTTCCCAAGTTAATTATTTCATCAGTCTTCCATGTTTCAGAAAAACAAACAATGTGATGATTTTTTAAATGCGAAGAAAAATTATCAATATTTTGAAAGCCATTACAATTCCAAAATACTATGCTTAGTTTTTTGGAGAAAAGTTTGAAGTTTTGTGCACTTTTTTCTCATTACGGGGGGAGTTTTCTTCTTCTCTGGGTCTTTTATCAGGAGCAGCGACAATTCTGGGTGGGCCATTGAAGAATTTTAATCGAAGATTTTCACCTTTCGCATTACGTTCGTTTAAGTCCTTATATGCAGCAGCTATTTCAGATCTTTGTAATAAAGTATAATCATTCTTTATGCTCAACCCAGGGTATAAATTTATAGGAAGTTTGGACTTATTCCGTAATACCTGAACGGCTTCTTCTTTTGAAGATAATTCAACTTTTATTGGACGAGGTTTATTTGCATCTACTTGGTTACCAATACGGAATAAGTTAGTAACTCTTATCTGTTTTGATGAGGACACCGTGTTAAGAATGTCGGTAACAACTTGCACAGTGTTGACATTTTCTTTTATTCCAAATATTAACATGTTCTTTTGTCTATTTAATCTCATTGTAACTTCTCCGATCATATCCATATTTTCCATAGTTATGACTCTCGATTCGAGATCAGACAACTTTGTTCTAACAGACTGATTTTCCATCTGTAGAGTTTCAATTTTCGCAACACAAGAGTCAATTTTATGACTTTGAGCGGTTACAATTTGTTTGACATCCGCTAAACTTTGAGCCAATACAGAGAGCTGCGACAATATTAAGTTAAACTGTTCGATTCGATACGCCAATGGGTTCAAGTAATTTTTCCATTATTGATTATTTTAAAGCAGGTATTTAGTTATCTCAGGAACAAAAAACTTGACCGGTTATAATTTATAATTGTTCAAGTTTAAATAACTATAAAGAAATACAACAAACCACGTTTTATCGCTTCTGTACCAAGAAATAAAGTTTACACTTCACAATAGTATACAGGAAAGGAAAAAACAAACTGAATCTAACTAATATCCGTAGTTAACCTCAAGTAAGAACGCTTAAAGACACGTCTATACACTACAAAAGTCGAACTCAGACTCCAAAAAAAAACTAAATGCATTTTTATTTCATCCTAATTTATTAATAACTTTTGCAATTTTTTTCGTGCTGGAAAATCTTTCGAATATATTTTTCTAGACATCATTCCGAATCCAATGAGCTATCGCTTATATTTTTAAGAGCTTTATCACTATTTATCACGGATTTGAACTTGTGAACTAGGCTAAATCAGGGCGAGTGAAAAATAATAATGAAGTAAATTTACTCCTGACGATGCAAATGTTATTTGTGAAACCGGACAAGTAATATATGTTATATTTTTGTCGCGGAATTTATCATTTATTGATTTCATTCAATAATTATAGAAAGATTCCACGTAGTAGTGGCTGAAACAATCAAACAATTAATTTGGTTAAATAAAATATGGTAAGAAACAAACGAAAACTCTTAGTTCATTAGTAGTAATTCTTCAGAAGATGTATCTGCAATACAATAAAAAATTTAATAAGCCCAAATCTGTCGAAATCTCCAAAAATTCTATACCAACCAGATATTGTGTTTTCAGTTTCAAAATATTTCTCAGATTTATATTTCTTTTCAATTTGTGACATCCTAGTTTTCAAGAGATTAGGATTGTTTTTTATAAAGAAATAGAGATGTTTATGTTACAAATTTAAAAGTGTAATTTAACAAGCTTATTACCATCTAAGTCTGAAAAACTTCTTTTTCAAACGCCAATTGTTGAAGGATCATCTATATTTTCGATATGGCTTTCTACAATAGAGTTAACATTTTTATTTAATAAAATTTTTTTTGTAGGTACCTACTTAAGTGTCTGATAATAATTTCTTATTTATGCTCATCTGATATTTTTGTATTGCACAATAAAATACTTGTGAAACATTAAAGTTTTTAACTACTTACATCACAAACTTTTCAACCATGTATAAATGTTCTCAAATTTTTCATTTTTATGAATGAAAATAAAGAATGAACATTAATATCAGTAATAAAAGGAATAAAACACTCGAAATTATAAAAAAATATACCTTCAAAAAAACTTCTTGGTACATCATTCCTTGAATCTTTATATTTTTTTGAGTTTTGTTCAGATTCGCGATAAAACAAATATGGCTTTTGGGGTTCATTTTTAAAAATAATAACAAATTCCCTACGTATCACACAACAAAATCGTTTAATGCCTAGATTAACTACACACTTGGTTAATGAAAAATAATAATTTACAATACACCATAGATAACCTACACACTTCAGAGAATCCAGAGCTAAAAATTCCGTTCGCAGTTCTTAAATCTTGTAGCCAGTATAAGACTCAGACTACTAAATACTAGAGAAAATGCGAGTGCCGACATCTCTCCGCCAACAAAATTTTGCGGCACAAAATCGTTTATGAGGTCGCGCCTCTTCTTATATTTTTATCACTCAACGGTTACATGCTATGCAAATTGGTTGGGGAATTTTGCTCATTAGGCGATCGTGAGATGTCCTAGTCGAAGTCAATCTGGCAGTTCTATTTTATGTTCCTCGTACTGAATAAATTGAAGGTGTTTATTTGTAAATAAGAGGCTTTTATAATGGTAATCGATTTATTTAATATAAGCATGTAGCAGATGAACCATCAACCACTGTCTACCTCTGTCATACACGCAACCACCTTTACACATTACTACATGCCACTCTACCAACCTCATACAGAACTAAGCGTCTCCATCAGATTACGACATCACCTCGTAGATGGCGTGAGTTACGGCATCACCGCCCAACCGTCACGTCTTTGCCTATAGGTAGTACAGAGAAACACCATCAAGTAGGAATAATTCAGAAGCAGTTCAGTATTGAATAATATCTGATTTTTCATAATTACATGTGACTTATAATTTATATTTTGTTTTAAAATAAAGTTATACTTGTTACAACACATCGATGTCGTAATGTCAATTTTGATAGTTTTATTTTTAATTTAATTTCTTGAAAAAGAAAATTATATCTTATACCATGTTTTTTCTCCATATTATACATATTATATATAGATATTGTGATTAACCTCGCTTAGTTTTCTTTGATAATGGTGATAATAAATTACCGAAAGCTCAGAACAAACTAAAAAGAGTTCACTTATTCACATTGCCGCATCCCCACAATAATAGTAGACCTAACTAGTATCGGCAACGAACTATTTCCTATATATATATACAGCGTGGAAACCACTTATGGAATAAAATTCTTTATGTCATTATTTTAGAAAATTATAAAAAATGCCGAGACACGTCAACTTTTGAATTGAGGGGGACACTTTTTGGCGCTAATGTCATAAACGCCAGATTCACCCCCTCCCTACTGGAGACACCCCTTACATTTTTTCAAATGGCATTAGGTATCAAGTCACACCTCATTTAAAAGGTCTGGTAAATCTCTATTCAATCATTTTGTTTTGCCTTTGATACTAGCCTTCCATTGTTATTTAATCGTTGTTTAAAATTGGCTCTTTTTCAACTTTTCGTATGCTCCCACATTTTGTTATGATAGAAAGACTCTTTAAAGAATGAAAACTTTACAAATAGTAAAAAGACAACTGTTAACAAGGAAAAACTGCTATTTAATAATGCAGTCAAAGTGACCACCGTTAACATTCAGGCAATAAAAGTTGAAAAAGAGCCAATTTCAAACAACGATTAAATAACAATGGAAGGCTCGTATCAAAGGCAAAACAAAAGGATTGAATAGAGATTTACCAGACCTTTTAAATGAGGTGTGACTTGATACCTAATGCCATTTGAAAAAATGTAAGGGGTGTCTCCAGTAGGGAGGGGGTGAATCTGACGTTTATGACATTAGCACCAAAAAGTGTCCCCCTCAATTCAAAAGTTGACGTGTCTCGGCATTTTTTATGATTTTCTAAAATAATGACATAATGAATTTTATTCCATAAGTGGTTTCCACTTATATATATACTGAAAAGCGATAAACGCATGTGATCGTTGCTGATCAATTAGGACACAAACAGACAAATACTATTGAGGTTAGCAGCACAAAAGGAAAAAGTGTACTCTTTTTAAATTTCCAAGATTTACGAAAGCTTGGAAATTTAAAGAATTTTATTCCATAAGTGGTTTCCACACTGTATATATTTAAGCAGCTACAACAATATCAACTCCGTATCAACCGAAGCAAATATAAGGACGGAATTAGGACAGACGATAGTAAAAGATAGGCGATAGTCACTCGACCACCTCCGAAAAATTTTAAACAGCTACTGTCATTTGTACAGGCCTGCTCTTGGTACCGACGATTTATAGAAAACTTCGCTTTGATAGCTAAACCGTTAACCAACCTGAGCAGAAATAATGGGAAAAAGAGCAGCAAGAAGCTTACGAAACTCTAAAAAACCACTTAACAACCGCACCTACGCTAAGACAAGCAAACGAAAGGAAGCCGTTTATCATCAAAACCGATTCCTGAGGTTATGCCATTGGTGCAGTCCTTGTCCTGTCCAAGGGGAGGGAGCCGACGAACACCCAATCGAATGTGCCAGCCGCCTTCTATCGGACGCCGAACGAAACTACTCTACAACGGAGAGAGAGGCCTTAGCTATCATCTGGGGCGTTTCTAAATTCACAGGATATATCGAAACGTCTTCAACGATCGTCATTACAGATCACCAACCGCTAAAATGGCTGCTAATCCTGATGACGTCAACTGGTCGCTTGGCCCGGTGGGCACTACAATTACAGCCCTACAATTTGAAGGTGCAATATTCACCAGGTAAAACCAACGTGGTGGTGGACTTCCTATAAAAATCACCTTGCCTCAACCACGAAAGCCCACCCGAGCTCTGCATCTGTACCATAGAAATTGATTTGCCTCGTAATAACGGAAGAGACATGAGAGAAAAACAACTCTCGGATGAGTCCCTTGAGCCGATAATAAAATCACTAGAGTCAATAAATACCGAAGACCACCAGAAGTGGTTCAACAGGGGCTACCTTATGAACAGGGTTGTCATTGATCGATATACGGATGATCAGGAGGATGAGGGCGCCCGTATTGTCGTTCCCGATCAAGAAAGGAAATATATCCTGTACGCCTACCACGATGCTCCCACAGCCGGACACTATGGTGTCGATAAAACTGTTAACCGAACATCAAAGAGATACTTTTGCATAGGCATGCGGCGGGATGTGGCTCAGCACATAGACAAATGCGCAGCATGCCAACGATATAGGACCCAAAATTTGAAACCAGCCGGCCTATTGCAAACCACTGCTAGTAATCAACGCTTTGAAGTGATAGCTATGGATCTATTTGGTCCCTTGCCTCGGTATGAGATGGATATTCATAGTTGAAGATGTGGCTAGCCGGTGATAGCCCTACAAGAGGCCACTGCAGGGAATTGCTCCCAGGTCTTACTGGATGAAGTCCTACTATGCCGAATCATTAGTGACAATAGAACACAGTTTGTTTCCGCAGTTATGCAGAAGTTGACCTTGGTATCAAGCAAGCTTTCGTGCCATTATACTACAAGGAAGCCAATCCCGTAGAGCGTAAAAACTGCGACCCCAAAACCCAGCTTGGTATCTTAGTCGGACAACTTCACCAATAATGGTCCAAACATATGACCTCAATCCGATTTGCCATGAATAGTGCTCGCTGCGATAGGCACTGGTTATACACCTGCTTACTTAACGTTTGGACGAGAACTCAGGACCGTACAAGACGTCACAGATGACCTGATCGCAATCGTACACAACGAGAATTTTGTTGCGGAAATTACTCCTAAACTACAAAACTTAGCACTATCTCTTCGCCAAGCTAAAGAGCATACGGAAGTGCGACAAGATAGAAACCAGGCGTATGTGAATGAAAATAAAGACACCGAGGGCCCGAATATGCCCCGGGTGACAAAGTATGAGTCAAAACCCACTTCCTTAGTAATTCTCTAGAAGGCTATTCTATGAAACTTGTACCCCGTCGAGATGGACCGTATGCCATGCTCCGCAAACAAGGACCTACAAGCTATGAAATTATCGAGTCGCTGAACAACGTCCTACCATTGGGTTCTACCACACTAGTGCCTTGACCCCATTTCACGCATCAGGAGAGTCCGAAGATGCCACTAAGCTGATAAAGGATATTCAAAGGCGAGGACGAACCCGCAAACCAGTCTCCCCCTCGACGCCAGAGGGGGAGACTGTAGCAGATGAACCTTCAACCACTGCCTGCCTGTGCCATCCACGCAACCACCCTTACACATTACTACATGCCACACAACCAACCTCACACAGAACTACACGTCTCCATCAGATTACAACATCACCTCGTAGATGGCGTGCGTTACGGCATCACCGCCCAACCGTAACTTTTGCCTATACAGAGAAACACCATTAAGTAGGAAGAATTCAGAAGCAGTTCAGTAGGACTTTGCTTGAAGCTCTTCTGGTGAACGGTTGTTGTGCACGAGGAAAAGCAGAAAATAGTGAATCGAGGAATTTATAAGGCGTTTACTAACAATTTCCTTTTGTTATAAAACCTTTCTATCCTAAGTATATAATACTAAATTTAGAGGTATTAATAATTTCTTTGGAAATAAATACTTGTTTTCTTATAAGTTTTTTCTTATTATAAAACAGAAGGGACTTAGCTGGGGGATAGCACAGGGGGGGGGGGCGGGCCCCCCTAATGTTAATGAGTTGTATTTGATCCAAAATGAGGAAAAAATCTAGTTTAGTGAATCAACGCGGATTTTGATGAAATATTTTTTTTTTAATTAATTCGAGGTCGCTGAACACGAAAATGAAAAAAGAAATCGGCGCTCTCTTACCAAAAACGAGTTATGACTTTTTGAAGATGAGTTCAGATCAGCACTGCACTGGTTTTATTGTCATATAACAACTGATTTAAATGATGCATTATAAAGTCTACACAATGTTAATTACACTATAATTACTTTTTACGATATTCCTCTCACACACACATTTAAAAAACACTGATATTGATATTCATTTCTTGTAAATTCTTTTTTTAATTCCTCAATTATTATATATTTTGACATTTTCATGTAACATGACTGACATATAAGTTTTGGTCTGTTTCTTCTTAGTCGTACAACTTGTACCTAATAGCATATTCAGCCATAAAAGATATTTAGCCACTTGAATTAGTTGCTGAGTATATTCGTTTTCATGATCGTGACCATATCGTGACATAGAAGATATAAACAAGATGAACATCATGAACATACACCTATTTTTCCGATAGCTAGCGCCGTATTACAGCTGAAACATTTTTTTTCAAATTTTGAGAGATGTTGATTTTAGGAAGATGGTTAGTTTTGAGATAAGTTTGGTTGATATTTATCATTTATTTGAAGGATAATGAACCATTCAATTTGATCATTGAGGATGCTGAACAATTTTTTTTCTCTGAATTGCACTCATCAATTAATTCTTTAAAAAAATCACCTCCTCAGTTGTTCGGCCTCTATAAACACTGCTGACAACGAAAATAGTTGCTGCAGGTGTAATTCCAAATCAAATTTTTAACATACTGCTAATATTATAAGACTTTGGTTATCAGAAGCTGTTTCCCCTTTTTAGAAAATTTGAAAATTCTACTAATATCGCTTCCCGACCAACTAACTCCGATCAAAGTGAAATCGCAATCGCTTCTTATCATCTTGATACATTTATTAGATTGGATTTCTGTTTGAAATAATGAAGTAGATTGATTATCGCGAGCGAAGCGAGCGCGCCGGATCGACGTTTCGCAATTCGCGCGCGCGAATTGCGAAACGTCGATCCGGCGCGCCTTTCTCACAGTATGTAGATGGCTGTTCATTTAATTTTTCCATAACCGATTTCAGTTAAACGAAAGTTGAGCCAAATACAGCGCCAGCTATCGGAAAAATAGGTGTATGTTCATGATGTTCATCTTGTTTATATCTTCTATGTCACGATCATGAAATCGAAAATATTCAGCAACTAATTCAAGTGGCTAAATATCTAATGGCTGGATTTGCTATTAGGTACAAGTTCTGCGACTGAGCGGAAACAGACCAAAACTTATATGTCAGTCATGTTACATGAAAATGTCAAAAGATATAATAATTGTGGAATTAAAAAACGAATTTGCAAGAAATGAATATCAATATCAGTGTTTTTTAAATGTGTGTGTGAGAGGAATATCGTAAAAAGTAATTATAGTGTAATTAACATTGTGTAGACTTTATAATGCATCATTTAAATCAGTTGTTATATGACAATAAAACCAGTGCAGTGCTGATCTGAACTCATCTTCAAAAATTCATAACTCGTTTTTGGTAAGAGAGCGCCGATTTCTTTTTTCATTTTCGTGTTCAGCGACCTCGAATTAATTTTAAAAAAAATATTTCGTCAAAATCCGCGTTGGTTCACTAAACTAGACTTTTACCCAAAATGATATAGATATGAATGATTTAACATCGGGTTCAATAGATAAACAACCAATAAAAAACCTGTTGAATTCTAAATGAGACAAATGTAGATAAAAAGAATCTAAAAACTAGAGAAATTTACACCTATACTGATAAAGGCCCATTTGAAGTATATGTTGAAGCTAGAGAGGAAAATAAAAATATAGGGAATTATAATTATTTAGCAGTTGCGAGAGAGTTGTATGATTTAAAAATTAATAACGTAAAAAAAATCAATAAAAAAGGCAAAAATAGAATTGGTGTAGTATTCTCAGGGATCAAAGACGCGAATAACTTCTTAGAAAATGAAGTTCTGAAAGCAAAGGGTTATGCCCTGTTTATACCCTCCAAAAATATATCATGTGAAGGTATTGTTAAAAATATAGATAAAACTTTTACTGATGACATGTTATTGAATTGCTCAGAAACTAATTGTCAAAATGTTAAGATTAGTGAGGTAAAGAGGTTCATGAGGAAAACTAATCAACAAATTGAGGGTGAGGGTGATACGGGTGCGAGTTCGGTTGATAATCTAGTGTCGACTGGGACGATTCGTTTCACTTTTACTGGTACTACTCTACCTAGAAGTATTAAAATATGCGGTATAGAACACAGAGTCTTGCCATATATCATGCCAGTATTCAACTCCCACCTACAATACTTCCCTAAAAACACTACCCAAACACTCCAGTAATCCCACTTTAATCCAAACCCGCTTTCTGGAGATAATGAACACATACAAAAACTACCTGACAATATATACAGATGCTTCCAAGACATCAACAGGCGTAGGAGCAGCAGTTGTCTATAACAAAGAAAAGCACGGACTGCGTCTACCAGCAACCTGTAGTTCTTTCACAGGAGAAAGTCTAGCTGTTCTCCTCTCACTAGAGATATCCCTAACCATAAATAAGGATACGTTGATAATCACCGACTCACTCAGTGTTATAGAAAATCTGCAATACATTTACACAAAAAACGTAATAATGCAGAAAATCAAAACAACACTTTCTCAACTCCAATCCAGAGGCAAAACTACAGAATTTCTCTGGGTGCCATCTCACACAGGTATTAAAGGAAACGAGGAAGCTGACGAAACTGCCAAAAACTTTTCTACCAACCCCGCGGTAACATTGATAAATATAGTTCCTAGCCAAGACCATAAAGACTCTATAAAAAAATACATAACCAACGAATGGCAGCTAAGATGGAATTTGAACCCCCGCAATAAACTTCACCAAATAATACCCGATGTATCTAGAACTCCTTCCTTACCAAACAATAGATCCGATCAAGTGAAGACAATTAGGCTTAGAATTGGACACACCAGCATAACCCACCAATACGTGATGTCCAAAGAAGCCATTCCTCTGTGTGATCAGTGCCTGTGTGTTAAATCTGTGATGCATATTATTTCAGAGTGTCCTAATCTTAATTATATGCGTAATTTGTGTGGTGTTCCCGATAATATAAAGACAGCTCTTACGGACAAATAAGATAAAACCTTAAAATTTCTTAAGTCAATTAATATTTATAAGCTGTAGACCTTATTTTTTATGTTTGTAATTAATTCCATATGTATTCAAACTGCCAATGACCCAAGTGGTTGACGCAGTGTATGTGAAAATAAAAAAAAACATCAAGGCGTCGTGGATGCGTTTCCTTTATCTGTCGCTAAGCTCTAAAAAAGTGCATGGGCGTTCTGTTTTTAATATAACTGGGGGGGGGGGCAAAAGGTTTTGGGAAAAACTTCACCAACTAATCACTAAGTTTTCAATCTCTGATTTACATTTATAACGTATTGCAAATTATATAAAGAAGCATTAACAATTAATTCTCATGAAATTCCAAAAAAAATAAATAGAACAACAGTGTGTAAAAAATTAATTGCTACAAGGTAAGTTAACCTAAAATGCACGACGAAACATGAAACATATTTTTGAGAACAAATTTGCTTCACAATGCAATGAAAAGAACATGACAAAATTAATTTATTGGTAACACAGCAATTTTAGTCACAGACCTCAAGTAAGTTCCTGTGTGAGTCTTCACTTTCACAACTTTTACCTTGCCATCTTTGCCAAAATATTATGTCTTCAATTCTAGCCATTGGCCATTTTAAAGATGGCGAGTTGTCTTCTTTAAGAAGAACTAACATCCCTTTTTGTAAATTTGGATGCTCAAATTTCCATTTAGGCCTATTTTGAAGCAAGTTAAGATAGCTTTTGTGCCATTTATCCCAAAAGTGTTGCTGCATTTGGGTACACTTTCTCCAAAATTTCAACCTATTAGACGGAACTAGAGTTATGTTAGGTTCGGGATATGAAGTTATTGGAAGTTAAATCTGAGGGGTCATTAGTAATTTGAGTCAAAGGTCTAGAGTTTAGTATACCTTCAACTTGAATAACTAATGTATTTAATTCTTCATATGTGAGCATATTGTTGGCTAGAACCCTTTTTATGTGATACTTAGCGCTTTTGACACCAGCTTCCCAAAACCCACCAAATACTGGGGAATAACTGGGAATGAAGTTGAATGTTATTTGCTCTTGTAAAGTATAATTATGAATTTCGTTTTGATTTATAGATTGATAAAATTCTTTCAGTTGATTTGAAGCGCCTTTAAAAGTTGAACCATTGTCACAAAAAACTTGACTCGGTTTCCCTCTTCTGAAAATAAATCGTTTAAATGCGCTTAAAAAATTTTCGGTTGTCATATCAGAAACAAGCTCCATATGAACTGCCTTTATTGAAAAACAAACAAAAAGTGCAATGTATGATTTTGAAGATACGACCTTCCGTAATCTAGATTGTTTTGTAAAATGGTCCGCAAAAATCTACGCTAACATTTTCAAATGGACGTGAAGTATTTACTCTAGGCTCTGGAAGAGATCCCATTAACTGTTTTGAAAGGATAGCTTTATGCCGGAAACAAGTAACACATTTATAAATATTCCGTTTAATCTCTCGATTACCTTTAATTAGCCAATGTCTCAGATTAAGGCTACTAATGATTTGTTTTTGGCCTGCATGTAACAGTCTTTGGTGCTCTCTTTGAATGATTAAATTTGTTATGTGATTATTTTTGGGTAAAATTATGGGATGCTTCTGATCATATGATATATTTGCATTTTGAAGTCGTCCTCCAACACGAAGGATATCTTCTTGATCAAGAAAGGGATTTAAGCTATTTAAGTTAGATTTATACTGTCCTTTATTTTTTAATGACTTTATTTCATTCGAGAAACAAATTTGTTGCTCATGTTTAATAATTACCGTTAAGGCTAAATTTAATTCATTCACATTAAGATTTTCAAAGTTTGGTTTTTAAATTTAGCAAAAATTGAAATATTCACCAAAACTTGTTCATGGAAGACTTGAGCTCGTAATTCAGGTAAAGGATTGGGTTCAATAATGCCCAAGTTACTGTTATGTTGAAAATTAACATTGGAAAGTTCATTAGGTCCAGCAAACCAAAAATTGGCTTTGCCAAGCTCCTGCGGCTGCAATCCTCTGGAAATATAATCAGCTGGATTGTTTTTGGACTCAATATAGTTCCATGAAGTCAGGTTTTTTATTTCAACCACTCTATTTGCAACGTATGGATTCAATTGCAAAGGCTCTTTTTTGATCCATGCAAGGACTACTAATGAATCTGAATAAAGAAATACATTGAAATTTTTTATGGTTTCTAGAATACCAGCTACTCTGTGAGTTGAATTGGAAATAAACAAGGCTCCGTTTAGTTCTAATCTTGGGATTGAAAGTTTTTCACCCTTGTTTTTGGAGTTACTTGCGGGAGCAACTCTTGACTTGGAACAAAGAAAAGATGTGTAAACTTGATCGGCAAAGACTGCCCTGATGTAAACTACACCACCTTATGCTACGGATGATGCATCACAATATCCAATTAGCTCTATTTTAACTGCGTTTAAAAAATTTAGTTTTCTCGGAACGGTGATTGTGGGCCATTACATAAATTATTAAATAAGGACTGAATTACATATAAATCTGTAAATATAAATTAATTGTAAATATAAATTAAAATAAACGTTACAGTGGTGTCAGGAGTGGGGTTAAAATAAATAAATAAATAAATAAATAAATACACAGGAAGATGGCGAAGAAACTTTGTGAATTAAAAGTTTCAGAGCTTCGAAGAGAGTTGGAGGACTACGAACTGGACACAAGTGGGGTCAAGTCAGTGTTAGTGGAACGACTAAAAAAAGCTATGATTAACAATGGATTGGACCCGGAAACATTCGAATTCACCGACGAAGCGTCCGCCTCTATAACCTCTTCCATAAATAAAATTTCGACGGATATAAAAAACGAAATTTCATCAATGGAAAGTAAACTTTCGGCGGACATGGAAAACAAAATGTCGGACATGGAAAACAAAATGTCGGACATGGAAAATAAAATTTCGACGGATATAAAAAACGAAATTTCATCCATGGAAAGTAAACTTTCGGCGGACATAGAAAATAAAATGACGGACATGAAAAATGAAATGACATCCATGAAGACTGATATTTCTGCCGTGGAAGAAAAGATTAAAAGAATGGAGCAAGAAATGAAACAAAAAATCATAGAAATCGAAAGGAAGACTAGTAATAAACCGGATATTACAACTAGGCAAGCCCCGAATAACGACGAACTGGCAGAGAAAGTAGAGTTGAAACCGAAAATGGAAAACGATATTAACAGCCGAGTGAAACTGCCAACATTCGATGGTAAAACGTCATGGCCGAACTATCTTAAGCAATTCGAGGCGGCATCAAAGGCAAACAACTGGAGTGAGAAGGAAAAAGCGTTAAATTTAACTCTTGCCCTTAGAGGAGACGCTATGGATATCCTCCAGACCATTCCAGTGGAAGAGGCCGAAGATTTTGAACAACTCAAAAAGCGATTGAATATGAGATATGGCCTGGAACACCTGGAGCATCTGTACCAGTCGCAGCTGAAAAACCGCAAACAAAAACGCGACGAAACTCTGCAAGAATTCGAAGCAGACATTGCGAGGTTGGTGCGGTTTGCCTATCCATCGGCACCGGAGAATGTCATGGAATGTTTAGGGGTACAGACATTCATCGACGGAGTTCGTGACCATGAAATGCAGAGAACTCTACGCTTGGCTCGGCATAAGACACTGGTCGACGTACTCTCTGCAGCCTTGGAGTACGAAGCAGCTACACAGGTTTCCGGAGTATACGGCAAGGTGAGGGCTGTAGCCGACGAAGAAGTTGAGAACAAGCTCGACCAGATTGTCAACATGATGAAAAGCATCTCAAATGGAAAACTGAAAGCTGTGAGATGCTGGAATTGTGGAGAAATAGGACATGTACGCAGTTCGTGCAAGCGACCGAGAACTGCTACAAACAAAGATGTCCAGCAGGAAAACTAGGAAGGGTCGACCTTCAGAGGGCAGCTTCGACCCGAAGACCTTCCAAAGACCCTCTCATCCTAATAGCCTCTCTGAAATGTCGCGATGATAGTGTATACGTGGATGGTGAAGTTAATGGAAGGAAGTATACACTATTGGTGGACACTGGAGCAACGAGGACTATTATTCGCCCCGAGACTGTCAACACCCGGAAAAGACTTTTACCGACGAGACTGCGACTCAGGACTGCCACAGGTGAAAGCGCCAATGTCCATGGAGAACTACCGGTGCAATTGGGAATTGGCGCAGAGAAGTTCACCCATACTGTCGTTGTCGCCGATATCGAAGAGGACATAATACTCGGAATGGACGTTATGAACCTACATGGCTTCCAGCTAGATTTCAAGAACCGAGTGATTAGAGTAGGTTCTGAGGAGGTATTCCTTCACCCACACGAGGATAAGACTGTTCAGGTAGCCGTACAGGAGGATACAGTTGTACCCGCAAGGAGTGAATTTTTCACTGTGGCAAGGCTACAAGGAACCGTCGAAGAAGGAACACCGGTCATGATGGAACCATGGAATCACGATGAAGAGGTTGGTCGAGGAATCTTGGTTGGAAAAGGGTTAGTCATGGCTGCCGAAGAAATACCTGTACGCATTATAAATGTAAATGACCATCCAATAACCATGAAGAAGGATACCAAAATTGGAACTTGCGTACCAGTGGCGTCGATAGTTCATCAAACAACAACCTCCAATGATGCCAACAATAAATTTGAACAAATGATAGCAGTGGCTGGACAATCCCATAGCCTTCAAGAGAAGAAAAAAATCAGAGAACTCTTGCTACAATACCGATCTCTTTTTGTACCAAAAGGAGGAAAGACAGGAAGAACATCTGCTGTCAAACACAAAATTGACACCGGCGACGCTAAACCGATAAGACAATCGGCTCGACGGCTACCACAGGCCAAAAGAGAGGAAGCGGAGAGAATTGTTCGCGAGATGGAAAAGGACAAGGTAATAGAACCTTCTACCAGCCCTTGGGTCTCTCCGGTAGTTCTGGTAAAGAAGAAGGATGGAACCACGAGGTTTTGCGTGGACTACCGGCAGTTGAACAATGTTACAAAGAAAGATAGCTATCCTCTGCCGAGAATCGACGACACTCTGGATACGCTGGCCGGTAGCAAATTGTTTTCTACCTTGGACCTGAAGTCTGGATATTGGCAGGTAGAAATGGATCCAGCCGATAAAGAAAAGACAGCGTTTACCACCGGATCCGGACTATGGCATTTCACCGTTATGCCATTTGGGCTGTGCAATGCCCCCGCAACGTTCGAAAGACTGATGGAAAACGTATTGCGAGGGTTGTCCTGGAAGACATGCTTAGTGTACCTTGATGACATCATAGTCTTGGGAAGGACATTCGAAGAACATCAAAAGAATTTGGAAGGTGTCTTCAAAAGGTTGCAAGCTGCCCAACTGATGCTCAACCCCAAGAAATGTCAACTATTTCAAAACAAAGTCAATTACCTAGGCCATGTAGTCAGCAAGGATGGTGTAGCTGTAGACGAAGAAAAAGCTGCTGCCGTACGAAAGTGGCCAAGACCCACCGACAAGCACCAAGTTAGAAGCTTCCTTGGACTATGTACATACTACAGGCGATTTATAAAGAAGTTTGCAGATATCGCTAAGCCCTTGACACGACTTACAGAGGAAGCAAGGGAGTTTCGCTGGGACGAAGATTGCCAAACTTCGTTCGAAACCTTGAAGAAGCTTTTGACTACTGCACCTATACTCGGCTATCCACTACCAGAGGGAGAATTCATATTAGATACTGATGCTAGCAATGTTGGAATTGGAGGAGTGCTATCACAGGTTCAAGGAGGACAAGAGAAAGTTCTGGGATATTTTAGTAAAGTCCTTTCCAAACCAGAACAAAACTACTGCGTCACAAGAAGAGAGCTCCTAGCAGTAGTGAAGTCCGTGGAGCACTTCTATCAGTATCTGTATGGGAAGAAATTTGTGATCAGAACCGATCATGCAGCACTTAAGTGGCTTATGCAATTCAAGAACCCTGAAGGTCAAATCGCTAGATGGATCGAGCGGCTCCAAGAATATAATTTCACTATTGAGCATAGAGCCGGAATAAGCCACAGAAATGCAGGCTCCCTCTCTAGAAGACCATGCCCTGCAGAGTGCTCTCACTGCAGCAAAACAGAAGCTAAGGAAGCTGCGATTCTAAGAACCACGGTGACCACCGACGAATGGACACCAGAAAAGTTGGAAGAGGAACAAGAGAACGATCCTGACTTGAAGAAAATCCGACATTGGAAAAAGGAGAACTGTCGACCTAGTTGGCAGGAGATTTCAAGGTACTCGCCAACGATGAAATCGTATTTGGCCCAGTGGGACTCGCTGGTTTTGGAAAATGGTTTGCTACAGCGAGTAATCGAGAACGATGAGGGTTCCGAAAGTAGAAGACAGTTGGTGATTCCAAGAACAAGGATAGCAGCAGTACTGCGGAAATTACACGACAGTCTGTCAGGAGGACATCTAGGTGTGAAGAAGACCCTCCAGAAAGTGCGTGAACGGTTTTATTGGATGCACAGTTCCGAAGATGTGAAGGACTGGTGTAAGAAGTGCACTACCTGTGCTACGACCAATGGACCGCACGGGAGAAGAAAGACTCCTATGAAGCAGTACAATGTCGGAAGCCCTTTTGAACGCATTGCCCTGGACGTTGCCGGACCGTTTCCACCGACAGCAAATGGCAGCAGGTACATTTTGGTGGTGATGGACTACTTCACAAAATGGGTAGAAGCGTATGCCATTCCAAACCAAGAAGCCGCAACGGTTGCCGACGTGCTTGTGAATGAGTTCATTTGCCGATATGGAGTGCCCCTGGAAATACACAGCGACCAGGGCAGAAACTTCGAAAGCCAGCTGTTCCAGGAAGTTTGTGAAAAGCTCGGCATGAAGAAAACGAGAACTACGGCTTTGCACCCACAGTCGGACGGGATGGTAGAGCGAATGAACAGAACTCTTGGCAAATATCTGTCTAAAGTAGTATCTAACCATCAGCGAGATTGGGACCAATATCTCTCGCTATTCGCGATGGCCTACAGATCCGCCATCAATGAGTCCACCGGCCAAACACCAGCAAGAGTTCTGTTCGGACGCGAAATGAGATTACCCTGCGACCTTGAATTTGGATGCCGACCCGGAGAAGACATAGCTGGTGAAGATTACGTAACCCAGCTGAGAAAAAGAATGGACGACGTACACGAGCTGGTTCGATCGAATCTTCAGATCGCTAGCGATAGGATGAAGAAAAGGTACGATACGCAAGCTACGGAAGGAGGTTTCCACGAAGGAGACAAAGTCTGGCTGCATAACCCAAGAAGACAAAAGGGTTTTTCTCCAAAGTTGCAGAGAGCTTGGGACGGTCCGTACCTCGTAAAGAAAAGAATCAACGATGTCATCTATCGTATCAGCAAGATCCCAAATGGAAAGCCAAAGGTGGTACACCGTAACCGATTAGCGCCATTCGAGGGTGACCACGATGAGGAAGTAAACCAGCTTCAGGAAGTAGCCGATCCTGCTTTTGTAGAGTTCATGGGTGCTCATGGTGGTACCGGAAAAGCGAGATTCGGCGTTACCACGGAGAGACGACAAGACCTGCTTACCGTTCCGGAGGAATACTCACTGGCAATAAACATCCCTGCCAGCGTAACCGATGCGCGCGGACTGGCATCTCTGTTTATAAAGAAGAGTGGCGCACGACCTTTGGTAAACCAGTTACCAGTACCAGGTAAAGCTCTGAAGCTGCAAAATGGCTCCCGCTACAATTTCCACCTAGTGACGAGGAACACCTTCGACGAAAGACCAACGTACGAGGATGTCTGGGAAGCATTACGAAGCCTGAGGGAGAATGTGCTTGAACTGAACGTGCATAGGCTAGCCATGCCCAAGATTGAATGTAGGCATTTAGATTGGCGAATAATCCGTAACATGGTAGAAGTAATCTTCCGAGACACCGAAGTGCAGGTACTGGTTTGCAGCCATGCTCGGGAGACACCGCCAACAGAGAAGACGGTCGCATGTTACTTCCATACAACTGGAAAATGCAACAAAGGGACCAGTTGCCGATACAGTCATCTCGTTCCAGTTTCCTAGCTAGTTCCAGGAGGAACTGTCTCTTAAGGAGGGGGCAATGTTACGCGAGCTACTGCAATAATATTCTCACTTAGTGCCCCCAGTGAAATCCCCGTATGAGACGACTATGGCTCCTCCGCCCAAACTTCGAGAAGCATCCAGAATACCCGGGTGCATCCGCGAGAATATCGAGAATATCCAATGCGCCCGCGAGAACGCCGACGTTCCAAGTCAAGAGTTGCTCCCGCAAGTAACTCCAAAAACAAGGGTGAAAAACTTTCAATCCCAAGATTAGAACTAAACGGAGCCTTGTTTATTTCCAATTCAACTCACAGAGTAGCTGGTATTCTAGAAACCATAAAAAATTTCAATGTATTTCTTTATTCAGATTCATTAGTAGTCCTTGCATGGAACAAAGAAGAGATGTGTAAACTTGATCGGCAAAGACTGCCCTGATGTAAACTACACCACCTTATGCTACGGATGATGCATCACAATATCCAATTAGCTCTATTTTAACTGCGTTTAAAAAATTTAGTTTTCTCGGAACGGAGATTGTGGGCATTCCAATAAGATTTATAGCAAATTGATGCCATTTATGTAAAAGATATTTTGGAAGAACATCGTCCCAATTCAAGCTACGTAGCCATAGCTCTTTCATAAAAAGTTTTGCTGTAAGAATTACTGGACCCGCGAATCCCAAAGGATCATAAAAAGATGAAATGAAACTTAGAACATGTCGCTTTGTAACATACTCATTTGCACATAGCTTGGGTGTAATTAGTTCAAAGTTATCGTCCAATGTATTGAAGTTAATGCCCAACGTTTTTTCGGTGGAGCTATGATTGTTGATATGTAAATTTTCAGAACACTGCTCTTTGATAGGAATATTATCTTAAATGTATGGATGGTTGGCACTCCATTTATGAAGCTGAAAACCACCACTGTCTAAAAGTTGAATTAATTGCAACTTCAATTGAATGGTTTCATCAATAGTATCACCCCCAGAGAGGATATCATCGACATATGTGTTATTTAATAATGCATTTGAAGCTAATGGAAATTCGTTTTTATTAATTATGGCGAGTTCATGAAGACATCGGGTAGCTAAAAATGCGCTACTTTTCAAGCCATATGTAATAGTTTGTAGTTGTAGACATTGAATCGGATCGTCTGGAGATGATCGCCATAAAATATTTTGCAAGCACCGGTGCTTGGGATCAACCCACACCATTCTATACATTTGTTGAATGTCACAAAGCAACGTGCATTCAAAGGTTCTGAAACGGACCAAAATTTCAAAGAGTTCTTTTTGGACTACTGCCCCATTTCATTATATAACATATCATTTATTGATATATTTGTTTTACTCTTCATGCTTCCGTCAAAAACTACACGAAACTTTGTAGTAGCTTTATCTTCTCTGATTACAGGATGATGTGCCATAAAGTATGCTTGATTATTGATCAAGTCATAATTTTTAATATCAAATATTTTGGCATGACCCAAGTCTACATATTCATTTATAAAATTTTTATATTGTAACGTTTATTTTAATTTATATTTACAATTAATTTATATTTACAGATTTATATGTAATTCAGTCCTTATTTAATAATTTATGTAATACACTAAACACACTAATTATAATTTATATGAGAGTCACTTAATAAACACTTTATCGATGCGCGATTACTTTCCTTCGGTATCAACACTGACTGATTGACTAATTGCCTGCGGCGATGCTTGTGGCCTATTTATACTCGTGCGCCGTAATTCTAGAAGTATCTCGGCGTTCTCGCGGGCGCATTGGATATTCTCGATATTCTCGCGGATGCACCCGGGTATTCTGGATGCTTCTCGAAGTTTGGGCGGAGGAGCCATAGTCGTCTCATACGGGGATTTCACTGGGGGCACTAAGTGAGAATATTATTGCAGTAGCTCGCGTAACATTGCCCCCTCCTTAAGAGACAGTTCCTCCTGGAACTAGCTAGGAAACTGGAACGAGATGACTGTATCGGCAACTGGTCCCTTTGTTGCATTTTCCAGTTGTATGGAAGTAACATGCGACCGTCTTCTCTGTTGGCGGTGTCTCCCGAGCATGGCTGCAAACCAGTACCTGCACTTCGGTGTCTCGGAAGATTACTTCTACCATGTTACGGATTATTCGCCAATCTAAATGCCTACATTCAATCTTGGGCATGGCTAGCCTATGCACGTTCAGTTCAAGCACATTCTCCCTCAGGCTTCGTAATGCTTCCCAGACATCCTCGTACGTTGGTCTTTCGTCGAAGGTGTTCCTCGTCACTAGGTGGAAATTGTAGCGGGAGCCATTTTGCAGCTTCAGAGCTTTACCTGGTACTGGTAACTGGTTTACCAAAGGTCGTGCGCCACTCTTCTTTATAAACAGAGATGCCAGTCCGCGCGCATCGGTTACGCTGGCAGGGATGTTTATTGCCAGTGAGTATTCCTCCGGAACGGTAAGCAGGTCTTGTCGTCTCTCCGTGGTAACGCCGAATCTCGCTTTTCCGGTACCACCATGAGCACCCATGAACTCTACAAAAGCAGGATCGGCTACTTCCTGAAGCTGGTTTACTTCCTCATCGTGGTCACCCTCGAATGGCGCTAATCGGTTACGGTGTACCACCTTTGGCTTTCCATTTGGGATCTTGCTGATACGATAGATGACATCGTTGATTCTTTTCTTTACGAGGTACGGACCGTCCCAAGCTCTCTGCAACTTTGGAGAAAAACCCTTTTGTCTTCTTGGGTTATGCAGCCAGACTTTGTCTCCTTCGTGGAAACCTCCTTCCGTAGCTTGCGTATCGTACCTTTTCTTCATCCTATCGCTAGCGATCTGAAGATTCGATCGAACCAGCTCGTGTACGTCGTCCATTCTTTTTCTCAGCTGGGTTACGTAATCTTCACCAGCTATGTCTTCTCCGGGTCGGCATCCAAATTCAAGGTCGCAGGGTAATCTCATTTCGCGTCCGAACAGAACTCTTGCTGGTGTTTGGCCGGTGGACTCATTGATGGCGGATCTGTAGGCCATCGCGAATAGCGAGAGATATTGGTCCCAATCTCGCTGATGGTTAGATACTACTTTAGACAGATATTTGCCAAGAGTTCTGTTCATTCGCTCTACCATCCCGTCCGACTGTGGGTGCAAAGCCGTAGTTCTCGTTTTCTTCATGCCGAGCTTTTCACAAACTTCCTGGAACAGCTGGCTTTCGAAGTTTCTGCCCTGGTCGCTGTGTATTTCCAGGGGCACTCCATATCGGCAAATGAACTCATTCACAAGCACGTCGGCAACCGTTGCGGCTTCTTGGTTTGGAATGGCATACGCTTCTACCCATTTTGTGAAGTAGTCCATCACCACCAAAATGTACCTGCTGCCATTTGCTGTCGGTGGAAACGGTCCGGCAACGTCCAGGGCAATGCGTTCAAAAGGGCTTCCGACATTGTACTGCTTCATAGGAGTCTTTCTTCTCCCGTGCGGTCCATTGGTCGTAGCACAGGTAGTGCACTTCTTACACCAGTCCTTCACATCTTCGGAACTGTGCATCCAATAAAACCGTTCACGCACTTTCTGGAGGGTCTTCTTCACACCTAGATGTCCTCCTGACAGACTGTCGTGTAATTTCCGCAGTACTGCTGCTATCCTTGTTCTTGGAATCACCAACTGTCTTCTACTTTCGGAACCCTCATCGTTCTCGATTACTCGCTGTAGCAAACCATTTTCCAAAACCAGCGAGTCCCACTGGGCCAAATACGATTTCATCGTTGGCGAGTACCTTGAAATCTCCTGCCAACTAGGTCGACAGTTCTCCTTTTTCCAATGTCGGATTTTCTTCAAGTCAGGATCGTTCTCTTGTTCCTCTTCCAACTTTTCTGGTGTCCATTCGTCGGTGGTCACCGTGGTTCTTAGAATCGCAGCTTCCTTAGCTTCTGTTTTGCTGCAGTGAGAGCACTCTGCAGGGCATGGTCTTCTAGAGAGGGAGCCTGCATTTCTGTGGCTTATTCCGGCTCTATGCTCAATAGTGAAATTATATTCTTGGAGCCGCTCGATCCATCTAGCGATTTGACCTTCAGGGTTCTTGAATTGCATAAGCCACTTAAGTGCTGCATGATCGGTTCTGATCACAAATTTCTTCCCATACAGATACTGATAGAAGTGCTCCACGGACTTCACTACTGCTAGGAGCTCTCTTCTTGTGACGCAGTAGTTTTGTTCTGGTTTGGAAAGGACTTTACTAAAATATCCCAGAACTTTCTCTTGTCCTCCTTGAACCTGTGATAGCACTCCTCCAATTCCAACATTGCTAGCATCAGTATCTAATATGAATTCTCCCTCTGGTAGTGGATAGCCGAGTATAGGTGCAGTAGTCAAAAGCTTCTTCAAGGTTTCGAACGAAGTTTGGCAATCTTCGTCCCAGCGAAACTCCCTTGCTTCCTCTGTAAGTCGTGTCAAGGGCTTAGCGATATCTGCAAACTTCTTTATAAATCGCCTGTAGTATGTACATAGTCCAAGGAAGCTTCTAACTTGGTGCTTGTCGGTGGGTCTTGGCCACTTTCGTACGGCAGCAGCTTTTTCTTCGTCTACAGCTACACCATCCTTGCTGACTACATGGCCTAGGTAATTGACTTTGTTTTGAAATAGTTGACATTTCTTGGGGTTGAGCATCAGTTGGGCAGCTTGCAACCTTTTGAAGACACCTTCCAAATTCTTTTGATGTTCTTCGAATGTCCTTCCCAAGACTATGATGTCATCAAGGTACACTAAGCATGTCTTCCAGGACAACCCTCGCAATACGTTTTCCATCAGTCTTTCGAACGTTGCGGGGGCATTGCACAGCCCAAATGGCATAACGGTGAAATGCCATAGTCCGGATCCGGTGGTAAACGCTGTCTTTTCTTTATCGGCTGGATCCATTTCTACCTGCCAATATCCAGACTTCAGGTCCAAGGTAGAAAACAATTTGCTACCGGCCAGCGTATCCAGAGTGTCGTCGATTCTCGGCAGAGGATAGCTATCTTTCTTTGTAACATTGTTCAACTGCCGGTAGTCCACGCAAAACCTCGTGGTTCCATCCTTCTTCTTTACCAGAACTACCGGAGAGACCCAAGGGCTGGTAGAAGGTTCTATTACCTTGTCCTTTTCCATCTCGCGAACAATTCTCTCCGCTTCCTCTCTTTTGGCCTGTGGTAGCCGTCGAGCCGATTGTCTTATCGGTTTAGCGTCGCCGGTGTCAATTTTGTGTTTGACAGCAGATGTTCTTCCTGTCTTTCCTCCTTTTGGTACAAAAAGAGATCGGTATTGTAGCAAGAGTTCTCTGATTTTTTTCTTCTCTTGAAGGCTATGGGATTGTCCAGCCACTGCTATCATTTGTTCAAATTTATTGTTGGCATCATTGGAGGTTGTTGTTTGATGAACTATCGACGCCACTGGTACGCAAGTTCCAATTTTGGTATCCTTCTTCATGGTTATTGGATGGTCATTTACATTTATAATGCGTACAGGTATTTCTTCGGCAGCCATGACTAACCCTTTTCCAACCAAGATTCCTCGACCAACCTCTTCATCGTGATTCCATGGTTCCATCATGACCGGTGTTCCTTCTTCGACGGTTCCTTGTAGCCTTGCCACAGTGAAAAATTCACTCCTTGCGGGTACAACTGTATCCTCCTGTACGGCTACCTGAACAGTCTTATCCTCGTGTGGGTGAAGGAATACCTCCTCAGAACCTACTCTAATCACTCGGTTCTTGAAATCTAGCTGGAAGCCATGTAGGTTCATAACGTCCATTCCGAGTATTATGTCCTCTTCGATATCGGCGACAACGACAGTATGGGTGAACTTCTCTGCGCCAATTCCCAATTGCACCGGTAGTTCTCCATGGACATTGGCGCTTTCACCTGTGGCAGTCCTGAGTCGCAGTCTCGTCGGTAAAAGTCTTTTCCGGGTGTTGACAGTCTCGGGGCGAATAATAGTCCTCGTTGCTCCAGTGTCCACCAATAGTGTATACTTCCTTCCATTAACTTCACCATCCACGTATACACTATCATCGCGACATTTCAGAGAGGCTATTAGGATGAGAGGGTCTTTGGAAGGTCTTCGGGTCGAAGCTGCCCTCTGAAGGTCGACCCTTCCTAGTTTTCCTGCTGGACATCTTTGTTTGTAGCAGTTCTCGGTCGCTTGCACGAACTGCGTACATGTCCTATTTCTCCACAATTCCAGCATCTCACAGCTTTCAGTTTTCCATTTGAGATGCTTTTCATCATGTTGACAATCTGGTCGAGCTTGTTCTCAACTTCTTCGTCGGCTACAGCCCTCACCTTGCCGTATACTCCGGAAACCTGTGTAGCTGCTTCGTACTCCAAGGCTGCAGAGAGTACGTCGACCAGTGTCTTATGCCGAGCCAAGCGTAGAGTTCTCTGCATTTCATGGTCACGAACTCCGTCGATGAATGTCTGTACCCCTAAACATTCCATGACATTCTCCGGTGCCGATGGATAGGCAAACCGCACCAACCTCGCAATGTCTGCTTCGAATTCTTGCAGAGTTTCGTCGCGTTTTTGTTTGCGGTTTTTCAGCTGCGACTGGTACAGATGCTCCAGGTGTTCCAGGCCATATCTCATATTCAATCGCTTTTTGAGTTGTTCAAAATCTTCGGCCTCTTCCACTGGAATGGTCTGGAGGATATCCATAGCGTCTCCTCTAAGGGCAAGAGTTAAATTTAACGCTTTTTCCTTCTCACTCCAGTTGTTTGCCTTTGATGCCGCCTCGAATTGCTTAAGATAGTTCGGCCATGACGTTTTACCATCGAATGTTGGCAGTTTCACTCGGCTGTTAATATCGTTTTCCATTTTCGGTTTCAACTCTACTTTCTCTGCCAGTTCGTCGTTATTCGGGGCTTGCCTAGTTGTAATATCCGGTTTATTACTAGTCTTCCTTTCGATTTCTATGATTTTTTGTTTCATTTCTTGCTCCATTCTTTTAATCTTTTCTTCCACGGCAGAAATATCAGTCTTCATGGATGTCATTTCATTTTTCATGTCCGTCATTTTATTTTCTATGTCCGCCGAAAGTTTACTTTCCATGGATGAAATTTCGTTTTTTATATCCGTCGAAATTTTATTTTCCATGTCCGACATTTTGTTTTCCATGTCCGACATTTTGTTTTCATAGCTTTTTTTAGTCGTTCCACTAACACTGACTTGACCCCACTTGTGTCCAGTTCGTAGTCCTCCAACTCTCTTCGAAGCTCTGAAACTTTTAATTCACAAAGTTTCTTCGCCATCTTCCTGTGTATTTATTTATTTATTTTTTTTTTTAATCCCACTTCTGACACCAATGTAACGTTTATTCTAATTTATATTTACAATTAATTTATTTTTACAGATTTATATGTAATTCAGTCCTTATTTAATAATTTATGTCATACACTAAACACACTAATTATAATTTATATGAGAGTCACTTAATAAACACTTTATCGATGCGCGATTACTTTCCTTCGGTATCAACACTGACTGATTGACTAATTGCCTGCGGCGATGCTTGTGGCCTATTTATTCTCGTGCGCCGTAATTCTAGAAGCATCTCGGCGTTCTCGCGGGCGCATTGGATATTCTCGATATTCTCGCGGATGCACCCGGGTATTCTGGATGTTTCTCGAAGTTTGGGCGGAGGAGCCATAGTCGTCTCATACGGGGATTTCACTGGGGGCACTAAGTGAGAATATTATTGCAGTAGCTCGCGTAACAATATTGTTCAAAAAGAGAAGAATCTCATTTGAAACGTTTTTCTAGATTCATAAACCGTTTTAGTGCAACAGTGAATGAATCTCCCAGGTTAAGGGAAGACAATTCTTTTTTAAGCGGAAGCTCAACCTGAAATTTATTGTTTACTTTTGTAACTGAACCTTGAAAGCAATCTTCACAAGCTAGCTGCTCAGAATTATATTCTTTGAATAATTTAGGGACACTTTCAGTTTCCCAAAATTTTGAAATGAGAGTTTCAAGCTTGGAACTTGAGTGGAAAGCATGTAAACACAAATTACTAATACACTGTTTGCTTTGGCAATCTGCAACGTAACCCAATAGTGTATTTTGAAGAATCCTGTTGGAATCAAGGATTTTAAATTTACCTGTTGTTATAATTTTAAAGAAAATATCTGCTCCAAGCAAAATATCTATCCTTTTATTAATGTTGACATCAGGATCTGCAAGAGTGATGCTACTAGGTATTTTTAGTTTTGAAATATCAAACGTAAAATCACATGGGCTTGATGTAATACTGTCAATCACATGACAATTGATATTTAGTTTGTAATTATTTACACTATACCTTGTTTTTAAACTAGGAGGAGCATTTTAGGAAACCTCAAACACACCACTAAAAGTAACTAGATTGGGAGAGTGTTCCGAAAGGGTCGTGTTCAGACTTTTTGAACTAATTGACAATTACGTGAAGTATGTTTTGTAATGCTGGTAGTTGTCGTAGCCAATGAGGGATCAAGGCATGTCTAAATATCGAATAATCATTGGCCACAGGCCATGGCGAAAGTAGTGAGCAAATGACACATTATTGGGAAAAAATGTATGGTTATAAAAGGTAGTTTATGTAAAATTTGTTAATAATTTGAGGATAAATAAGTACGTAGAAAATGCAATTGTATGTTTCAGTTATACTTTATTTACGTTTGACGCTTAGGTATAGCACAAACTAAAAGTAAACAGAGGTTTTAATATCGAAAAATGCGATAATATTGTACTGTAATGTATGTAAAACTTGATGAAAAAATATTTAGAAAATTAAGATTTTACTTGGAAACCTATATTATTAACAAGAAAGAACAAGCATTGATTTTGTTTATCAAACTGAATAAATAATAAAAATAGCACTTAACTTGGTTGGAATATAATACTTTGTTAATAATAAAACAATCAACAACAAACGCAAAAAAGTGGTACAGTCAGATTGAAGTAATGAATATTTTCATATAAATAAACACAAAACTGACAAATGTCGTTGTCAGTTACATCAAAAGTGCTGTGTGAAACGGGCTGCAATCTGACCAATCACTAGGCAGCAGAAATGCAAACTTAAATTCAAATCGCTCCTCTTATTTTAAAAACAAGGTATAGATTCTATGTATAAATTAAGAGACTCATGTAGTTTTTTAGTATTGTCAGATATACCAACTATTTTTAAGTCTTTCTTAATGGTTTGCAAACCTAGATCAAAAACCAGACGGGTTGTAATAAATGAAGCCTGTGAACCGCTGTCTAATAAACAATAGGCAGTGATAAATTCCCCTGAATAGGACTTAACCTTTACCTTTGCGACTGGAAGCAATAACTTTTTTGGAAACTGTATATTTTGATTAAAGAGCTGTAAGCTTGTACCTGGTTCCGACTCTGTAGGTAAGGTTGTTTCGACTGGGTGGGAATGATGGCTCTTGCGGCATATTTGGCATCTAAAATGTATACCTACAATTGGCAGAATGACTATTTAAGCATATTTTACAGAGTCTACCTTTATTGACAAATGAAACTCTGTCGTTAATATTAACCCTTTTAAAATTGTCACAATTATATAGTTTACGGTCAAGCGATTCACAAAAGCTTGTTGATAAGACTCGTTTATTAAAGGTAAATTGCATACTAAGTTTAACGCTTCTCCTTGGAGATGACTTTTCAAATGGTATAATTTTTCGATATCTTTTAATTTGGTGTTACTGTCAATTACAGCTTCAAACATATCAATGAAGGGCTTAAATTCACTGAGGTCCTTTCCATTGAAATTGGGAATTTTTATATTAGGTAAGGAAATATTTGAAAAGTCTTGTTTTATTTCTAATGATTGTTGAGTCTTTTCATCACATTTTTTAACATAATAATTAATAAATGCATTAGAATCATAAAAAATATTACAAATTTCATCATTTTCAAGTTTAGTTAGGCACTTGTCAGAATCTACACAATATAATTTTGCATCATATTCTTGGACTTGATCAAAATATTCTTTCAAACTTACTTTTCTGGTCAGTAGTTGTTCTCTTAAAAAAGTAGAAGGGTCATCTGAACGATGTTCATGTATGTATCTTTCAATTCTCTTAATATTTTTTATGGATTTATTAATATTACCCCTTAGTTCACCAATTTCGGAATCATTTTCCTTGGGAGCCATGTTAGTAAAATTAGCTTGACGTACAATGTACCAAACTATTTACGATACTACCAGTGGAGTATTGGAATGTACCATGAATTTGACACTTGTCAGTTTAAAATTCTTGAAGCGGCTGCTCGGCTCTGCTATATGCTTCACTTATTATTATGCAGTACTAAATTTGCGGCAGCTTGTGGCCCTGCTTTGCAATATGAATTTATAAGGTACAACTTTTTACGGCGGCCATTTCTGAAAATCACTCGCGAGCTCCGATCTATATTATTTATTGAAACTGCTCTATATCTGGCTCGATCTGGACCAGCATGATCGGCACAGGCCGTTTCACGATTTAGTGGACTGTATTGAAATATATATTTTAAATTGTAGATATTTATTGTATAAATATTGTTACAATGTTAACTTACTATCTACTGACAGGTTTCATATTGGAGACTGACAAACTGTCAAAATCATATTACCAAACATCAAGGCGTCGTGGATGCGTTTCCTTTATCTGTCGCTAAGCTCTACAAAAGTGCATGGGCGTTCTGTTTTTTTATAACATTAATTAAAGCCTCATGTTTCTTCTACATTTTCTTTTTCTATTCATTTGTTTATCCTTGTTACTTCATGAAATACACCGTTTTGAAACTCCATGTGTTTCTATTCACATAAAATGCATTTATCAGACAGCTCAAACAGCTAAGAGGCTATAGAAATCGAAGATTACACGTCATAAACTGACAAGTGTGTCATTAGTTTTTTGTTGACAGTCCAACAATAATAAGTGAATAATAGAACGGCAAACCAGAAATTTAACTCGTGATGGTGGAGAGTGGAGTTACAACCGAATAGCTGGAAGGTTCGGAGTGTATCACACAACTATAGCGAGAGCAATTCAAAGGTACTCGGAAACAGGAGAACATTCCAGACGGGACGGTCAAGGTAGAACTCGTGTTACCACTGCTATCCAGGATCGCTTTTTAAGAGAAGTGCTGTAAGGCAACGATTTATATCTGCAAGAAATTTAAGAACACAACATCAAGACGCAGGTGGTCCACTCATATGCGTTTAAACTGTACGCCGACGACTGAGGGAGATACAGTCAATGCAATTTTTTGCACACAACTTTATATGGAGGTGGATCCGTCATGGTGTGGGGTAGAATATTTTTGACGGGTCGAACGGACCTGGTAACTGTGAATGGAAATCTCAATTCTGAAAGATACATCACAGACATTCTTGAAGAACATTTTGTGCCTTATCCCCTCTATATAGGTCCCAATTTTTTACTTACGCAAGACAATGCGCGTCCCCACACGGGTCTTATCGTGAGAAATTATCTTCATGAAGTAGGAATTGATAACATAGACTGGCCAGCCCGTAGCCCCGACGCAAACCCCATTGAACATGTTTGGGATTTTATCGGTCGGCGGTTACGAGTGAGGGACGACATCTCCAAAATTAACAAGAATTGGAAGAACGTCTAGTCGAATTATGGAATGGCCTAGATCAGAACCTAATCAGAACTTTGGTTTTAAGTATGAACCAAAGATGTCGAGAGATCATTCGCGGAAGGGGTGGAAACACCAGATACTAATTCTCTATTTATTTTTGTTTTGTTTTCTGTTGTTCGTTGTTCCATTGATTAAAGCAATCCATTTTTCTAGGTATGTTTTTTGAGATTTTATGTCCTTTTAAGACCTTTTTCTCTTCTATAACACCTCGAATCTCTCAATAAATTATCAGATATCAAGGAAAACAGAACGCAACATGAGGCATCAAACCAGTATAATGAGTAATAAATAATGAGCACTTGACAAGAAAAAGCTAATAAATTTAATAAAAATCACGTCAACTTAAAAATTGGATATTTTATGAAGTAACAGAGATAAACAAATATATAAAATGTAGGAGAAACATGAGGCTTTAAATTGGCTATAATTGCAATAATTTATAATAGCTTTTATAGCCCACAGGACGTTTTGAAATTTCGAAAAAAACATAACATTTTTATAGCACCTGGTATTAATCAAAATATTCGTTTTACCAAAACAACTAAGACAGTGATTTTCCTAAGAGAAAAACCTATGATTTGAAAATCAAATTTGAAGTAACTTTTTGGTTGTGCATTAAATAAGTTGCGCAGAGTAGTTCGCTAAAATATTTATTCGCTTTGAGAAATTTTAATTATTCTAATTTCTCACAATTTTGATAAAACCTGTTTATCTCCGACACGACAAATTTCAGTACAGCAAACACTGTTTTTTTTTTAAATACAAGGTGTTTCATGAACAAACGAGATATCTACCAGTTTTTGGGACCGTGTTTGGAAATATAGTCCTAGGGAGTATAAACGTTGCCTTAAAAAATTTTTACCACAAAATTTCACAGCTTAGCTATTAAGTTGGTCCTCAATCCGATATCCTGTCTACATTTCTTCCATTGTCAAATAGCAAACTTTATCAAATGATCGGTGTAGATCAGTCCTATATTTCATTTATTGTAAAATTTTGATGAGTGTGGTCAAAGTCATAAATAATATCCCTCTTTAAAATATTCTCGAGCAGCATTTTAGTAATTTCTCTGCCACCATTTTCCGCAGATAAGTGCAATGGAGTTTTTCCCGCATTATTGGCTATGGAAGTATCATGACCATGCTTAATGAACAAAGACACTAGTTCTAACGATCGCATCTTAACAGCTAGATGCAAAGCAGTATCACCATTAATATCGGTTAGATTTGGAATTTTGTTTATCAACAATTCTACCGTTTCGATTGAATTATTCTTTACCGCCAAATGTAACGGAGTATCGTGTTCAGCATTAGTTATATCCTCGATTGATTTTATTTTTAAATTTTCAACCAAATATTTAACAATTTCTATGGAGTTTTTTTTAACCGCCTTATGTAGAGAGGTATCTCCGTTTACGTCTTTTGTATTTACAGGACAATCAGCTGCTGCTAATCGTTTTAGTTGAGTGAGCGAATTATTTTGCACTGCCACATGAACAAGAGACTCGTTTTGATTTAAACTTTCACTGTAGTGGTCGATTAATAAGTCTGATATTTCACTATTATTATTTGTCAAAGCTGTAAACAGAGGAGAAAGATCGGTATTAGTGTTAATATCTTTTAGAAGTGAAGTTACCATATTTTTAGAATTGTACTTTACAGATAACTCGAGCAATTCACTAACGTACTTTTTATTTTTTGGTGATTTTTGGTGTAGTAGTTTCGCTATGTGGAAATTAGATCCTATTACAGCTATATCTGTGGGAGTTTCGCCGAAAAAATTTGTCAGGTCAACATCGTTACCATTATCTAGAAGCAATTTAATTATTTCCGGTCGGTTTTTACGTACAGCCAGATGTAAAGGAGTATTACCCCAATCATTGATTTGTTCTTTAATTAATAATATGGTATTAATTAAATTGTTTTCAATAGCTAAATCCATGATATTGTTTGGAAGGTGGTGCTTATTTTCAATTAAATATTTCAATATATTTTTATCTTCAAAGTTAATTCGACATTTGTTGCAGGGTTTTAATAATAATTTTAAGATATTGTTTAAGTTATTTTCGGCCAATTTTATTATCTCGATATCTTTAATATCGCGAATTGAATGACCGATTGTTATTTGAACTTTTTTTGAAACTGACGTATTTTCCAAATAGTTATTTATAAATTTTTGAACGTTTCCGCAATAGTTTGAGTTTAGAAAAATATGTTTGATTAAAAATTTCACGAAAAATAGAGAAAGATTATCGCTTTTCAGTAAATGACACACGTGTTTGGCAATATAAGATTCAGCAAATGTACGATATAAGGTTTGTTGTTTTTCTATATTAATCAAGGCTCCTAATTTAAAAAATACCTTTGTATCTAATTTGATAGTATGAAAAGTACTTTGTCGTATATTTTCATTAACTAATTTTTCGAATATTTCATTTGTTAATGCCAGCACCAAAACCCTGCTATCAACAAAATCTAACCTTAATCTCGTCTTATTACGTTCGTTAATAAAAATATCATAAAGTGTACTCATTTCCTTTTGATGCATAGTGAAATATTCGCAAGTTGCGTTAATCGGGATCGTTGATATGTTCATATTTGTCATAAATTTTTTCACGTACTTTCCATACTCTTTGTTTTCTAAATTATAAAATACATCCTGCTTCGATATCGGTTGTAGAATATAACTGTCTATTTTGGAAATGCTTGCAATTTCCTTTGCCAATGATGGCCTACACGTGACGACGATTTTAATAATATTGTTTTTACTAATCATATCTAGTAAACAATTTAAAGACAGTTTGGGATAGAACAAAAATATTTTGTCAATTTCGTCGATCAACAAAATAACTTTGTTCGGAAGATTGAAAATGATTTTTTCCAGTCCGTCTTCGATAAAATATTTTAATTGTTCCAATTGCGGATATCGTGACTCTTTTTTGTTGAATAATTTCACGAAATCTGAGAAGTTTAATCTTATCACCCAAAAATTTGTTTTCCATAACAACTGTTCTAGTCTACAAAGTGCTGTAGTTTTTCCTGTACCAGAATCGCCGAGTAAAAGTAAGATTTTTTTGTTGGATTTCGTGGTGATAACTTCGGCTAATTCTTTTTCTGACAACACTTTTTTTCTTCTTCTAAATAATCTTTCAATTTTAAATATTGCACCATCCATTTTATGTGAAGAATTTATTGTAATTTCTTGGCTACTAAGAATATTCAATAATGTTGTTTCATCCATACGTTTTTCAAAAAGGTCCAAGCTGGATCCTACTAATTTTTTAATAGAAACTTTCTTACTGTTAAATAATATTTTTTTCTGTAGAATACATTCCCTAGTGGATGGTGTTAAATTATTAAATGATATGGTTTCCTCGATTTCATCAAGGAATAATAATTCTTTTTTCAAATTCCAAGTGTCGGTAAAAAAAACAATTATTTTTTCGTTTCCTCGATGATCGTCAACGAAATTTTTTAATTTTACGATATCGTAATTTTTTTCGAACACGGGGATAACAATTGCAGTTAATTTCATATCGTTATAAGTAGAAAAAAATGCATCAAATTCAGTTGGTGAGTCTTCAGGATTTAAAAATAACGTATTATATTCATTTATTCCCTTTTCAAGTAATTGCTGTCGGATTTTAAGAAGATGAAGTGGGTAAGTAAATTTGCTGTTTATTTTAACGATCATATGTTTTAATTTGTTCGTAATAGAAAAATTGATTTTAAATTGATCCGGAATATAATTCAAATAATTTTGGCTTCTATTTATAACATTTGCGTACGTTAAAATATTCTTGCAACTAATATAATTTTCAATTGAAATTGTTGGAAGTTTATTGAAAAATATGTCAAACACAATGTTTGTCGGTAAAGATGAATCGAAATTGTTAATTTGTGATAATTCAGATAATTTTTCAACTAATTCTTCTTCGTCTATTGAAATTAATCTGAATGCACTTAGAAATTTTCGTACGGATACCTTCGGGATTTCAACTCGATTTGCCAAAGCTGTGGATAACTCATTTACACAATTAGGGTCAAACATATAAAATTTTGCGTGCTGTAAATTATTTAAAAATTTAATTGATAATTCAGTTTCTGTTAGGCAATCGTCGATCTTTATGAAAAATTCGTTTCTAATAAAAAAATTAATATCTTCTAAAACTATATAAGCATTTGTACAAAATAATACATAATCGATTTTTGTGTTTATTTTAAATAATCGATTCAAGTGCTTATATGGAAGTGAAATATTATTACGGATAAAATTATGCATTTCGCTAAATTGTTTTAAAAACTTGTACACGCTAAAATTACCAAACTTGCAGTAAGTAGGAAAAAATTGCTCAGGTGTTATTTTAATATTTTTCGATGCACACTTTGTTTGCAATAAAATAGTTTCTTTTGTCGTTTTAAATATAATATTTGAACAATCCACATTATCGTCGACGGGCCTTAATAATTTTATATAAGTACTATTTAAAGATCCGACTAACACAAATAATTTTAGAATTTCAATTTGATAATCTACCTCATGATTTTTATTGTATTTCAATGCTTTAGTTCTCTCAACGATATTTGATATATTTTGTTTCATCTCTTGAGAAGTAAGTAGGGTTGAATTATCCGAATATATAATTCTGGCAAATGGTATTAAAAGATCTTTGGACAAATTAAAAGCTCGTTTCATCTGATACCTCAGCTCTTTAGTTAATTCTTGTTCCTGTACTGAAATTATGTAAAGTAAATCATACGGACGTGGAAGTACACTGCTTGCAGTACCGTTACGTAGCTGATAACATTGCTTATTTCGTAAAGATTTTAGTGGAGGAAAAAAATTTATATCTCCAATTTGGCATAATTCACAAGAACTAAGAAGTTTGTTAAAGTAATTATGTTTTGAGAATGACATATTCAGTTGGCGATTTGTAAAAAAAATAATTTTATTAGACGAACTGTCAAGTTTAAGTCGTTCCATGAAATTATATAAAATATCGGTAACTTCGTATTCGTCTCCCTTGTTATATGTACTGAAATATATTGATATGTCATCAGTACGATATATGTAATAATCATTTGACTTTTCTATAGTACAGTTTTCGGTTCTATGTATGTGAGTGAACATTAATATTACACTAAGTAGCTTTGCTTCGAAATCCACACTAACTGTCGGTATTTCTGATAAAACCTGTCCTATGTTTTCAAATTTAGGATAGTCCATAGGCTGTGTTGGAATATAATATCCCTTTGTTATCTGTTTCCTCTTGAATATTTCCATGGGTCTGTAAAAAAGTATAAATTATTAGAATTACGGTTAATATGAGACAAAAAAGCACAGATGTCACCATCCGAGATTACACTCCCTTAGAAAGAATGCGTAATTTGGAAAATAATTTGGTTTTCCACGATTACTATCCAAAGTAGGCTTTGACACATCCAAATCAAATTGGAAACTTGACGTTTTCCGCGATTTGTCATAATTTGACTTTAATGGCGCTTTAGAGCTAATCTCTTGCCTATTTTATAATTCACCTTTAAAAACATGTATGATGCAAAAGTAGTAAAATTGAGTTTAGAAGGAAAGGAGAACAATTCTCACATTATGATACATTAGTCCGAATGTCCCGTAAATTCGATAACTTTTAGATGGCGCTGGTGTCAGAAAGTAGTACCTATCTGAAGTTAATTGCTTAAAATATATTATCTAGGTTGAAGAGAAATTATAATCTTTATTAATTTATCATATCCATATCGCAGACATTTACAGCACTGGACCCTTACTGAAAAAATGTAAGGTTCAACTGGGAATCGGACTAAATCAATTTTCACAAATTTCCTGGGAAAGTGATAACTAACATTATTTTACGTCTTATCCTTTTTATTTTGATTACTTTTATTTTCAGATTTAATATTTTCTGAAGTATTCGTTTCATCTGAAAACCTATCAACTTCCCAACAACACCTTTCTTACGATTGAAAAATATGGAGATATAAACAATATCATTTCAAAAAGTTTTATCGTTAAATAGATAATGACCAACTTTTACGGCCGACAAACGAGTGTTTTTATCAATAGGTTCGATTATTCCATTCACACATGGCTGCACCTATGAAATTGCATGATTGAAGTCACATGATATGTAATATGAGCGGCTATTTAGGCAAACATAAAAATATGAGCGACTATTTTGTTTGATTGCACAAATGTCAAAGTTTGACATAAATCAAACAGCGAAATTTGAAAATGTTTCGTTTTGGTTTATCTTCCACTACGGAAATTAGGGATTATGTGAGCAAATCCATACCAGTGAATACAAAGAGGAGTAAAGAGTCTGTATGGAGACAATGTATGTCTTTTTGTCAGCAGAAGAAATATGAATTATGTGAGATTAATTAAAGGGTTTTAAAAATTCAAGTTGAAACGAAATAAAGGGTCCGGTAAGGCTTGCGACCCTCGGAATTTTGCAACGATTTTTTTTTATTAGAAAGCCCTATTTCTATAGAACATTTTAAAAGAAAAAAATTCTTGGATCATGTACTTTTAAAAGAGAAAATCGCAATTGAAAGTACTAAAAATCAGCCATTTTTTTTTAATTTTGACAATTTTTGACAATTATGTCTAGATATCAGATGGTGGATTGAACAATGTTGGAAATACTTTACACAAGGTTTTTTACTAAAAAATTTGTGGAAGATTCAGAATTTATAGAGAAAAATCCAAAAAACCATATTTTTTCACCATGACCACTATTTGGACAAATATTTTATTTGAAAAATAGTTGAATTCTTTATATTTAACATGAACTTTTTCAAAGTATCATTTCATTTATTTTAAAGTAATGATATATATATGAAAAAAACTATGTGGTAGGTACAGCAGTAAGTTTGTTATAAAATAAAGCAAATCTAAGATAAACATTATATTCTAAGGATGCTCAATATTTCAATTTTTATGATTATAAATGCAAATCATTTTATATTTTTATATATTCCTGTAATCTATTACAATGCAAAATAAATTCAACTAAAAGAAAAAAAAACACCATTTGACAACGCCGCTTAGCTATCACCTGATCACACAACAATCATGATTTGTGATCGTGAGGTATCTTAGACATAAGATTTGAGTGTGTAGGTTTATAACCTATAAGTGTCGAGTGAAAATAATATACTTAAAAATATTTCTGAAAATTGGCAAAATTAAAGTATTTTCTTCCGTTTTTTTGTGTGAAACAGACTTACATTTAGTTATGATAATAACCATTACAGTTTAAAGTGAAAATATTCATCGTAAATAGCATTAAATAGTGTTGAAAAAGTATCATTTTTTGAACTAAATTCGTGATTTTTAATGTAATTTCTGAATGATCCAACGAAATTTTTGTTTTAATCTACTTTATTAAAGGGTAGCTATCAAAAAAATTTAAAATTAACATAAAATTCCGAGGGTCGCGAAGTCTGCCAGAACCGAAATAAATATTGAAACGTAGGTTTAGTATATAGGAATCATTTTATGCTGTTCATGAAATAATCTTCCTGAATATCACTCGACCATGACAAATAGCCGACTATTATTTTCTTAGTAACTTGTATTTTGAGACAATTTAATTCGACCATATGAACATTAATAATCAAAGAATAACTCCCGAGAGCTTTATTCAGATTATTAATGTTCATATGGTCTCATCAAATTGTCAAAATACAAGTTACTCTCGATAGAATTACTAAGAAAATAATAGTCGGCTATTTGTCATGGTCTCCGAGTGAACGAAATATTGTGAAATGTACGTTACAAATTAAATAATGAGCTTTGGTTGAAAAATGTACCTATTAATGTCAAAAATGTGTTACCGAATTAATTTAACATCGATATGGTGAATTTTGAGAACATAAATGAGGTAAACGTCAAAAAATAATAGTTCAATACTATTAAACGCTTTACAAAATTAGAAAAATTAATTTCCAAAGAGCAGACCGTCCACTAAGAAGCAACAACTACTTCTCGGGCTATATGCCCCGACGGACATTGAATTACACTTCTAAAATAAACGGGGTTGGTATATCTGTTAAGATAGAACCAACCATTCTGGTTTACGATTAGAAGGTATAACATCACTTGTCGACCGGTTTCGGCGTATTGCGCCTCATCAGCACAAGGTAGATGCTATTCGTCCAGAAGCTCTGAGAGCATAATCCTGGACTAGAGACTACGTTGATACCACACCAATACATTAGCCTCAGTTAAGGAAATGCTAAGAGTGCGATATCAGCGACATCTCCACATCTTATCACAAACCAAAATTCCATGTCGACAAAAAACCATCTCGGTTTTGTAGGTATTTGCTTAATTACAGTTAACTGTAAATAATTGTCATATTAGTAAAGCGTGATATATAGACGTCAAAAAATAATAGTTCAATACTATTAAACACTTTACAAAATTAGAAAAATTAATTTCCAAAGAGCAGGCCAGAATGGTTGGTTCTATCTTAACAGATATACCAACCCCGTTTACTTTAGAAATGTAATTCAATGTCCGTCGGGGCATATAGCCCGAGAAGTAGTTGTTGCTTCTTAGTGGACGGTCTGCTCTTTGGAAATTAATTTTTCCAATTTTGTAAAGCGTTTAATAGTATTGAACTATTATTTTTTGACGTCTATATATCACGCTTTACTAATATGACAATTATTTACAGTTAACTGTAATTAAATAAATGAGGTAGATAAAAATTATGCTTTCAAGCGGTAGAATTGCTTATGATTTACAGAATTTAGGTGAAACAGATAAAGTTAAATGATGTTTAACTTGTAAATCAAGCGAACCATAACCATCATCGGATATCCGAGGATGAAAAGGAAATTTTGGACCTAAGAGAATAAGTGTCTGTTGGAATAACCAGGTAGTACATGATATGCTTGGTAGATCCAAACACTTAAGTAAAGAAGTTTCTCTTGGAATAACCAGGTAGTTCATGATATGCTTGGTAGGTCCAAACACTTGAAGTAAAGAAGAGTATGCTGGAGTGATCAGATAGTACATGAAATGGTTGGAAGATCTAAATCTGGAGGAAATATAAAAAACCTACAACGCAGCGCTGTGGTTTGATATATTATTTCATATATATTTATGTATTACAGATGAACCGGAGAAGGAGACTGGGGAGAGTCTGGATTAGGATGGCCGAGTGTAACGAGATTACGACTCTGGGATGGTTTACCCTTCATATACCTGCCACCCTGACCTGAGATAGAAACGAATTTATTTTTAGAGATTCTTAGATGTTATTTTGGGTTGAAAGGGATACAATTTGGCTGTTAAGAATAAAGGGTATATTTTAACGAATGCGTTGTTTGATACAATTAAAAGTAGTGTAACAGAAGTAATACCCAGTTTCTTCCAAATAACAAATATTTCCTTTATTTTCTTATTTTTTGCACATGGATTTTGATCATAGGACCATTTATCTTTTGTTTTAAATTTAAATAGGTACCAGTTGTGTCTGGTTTTATAACAAAATTTTCTCTAGCAGTTATGAATTGTAAGAAGAAGAGGTTTATAACCGTGTGTCTTAACTGAGTTTCTTAGCCCTATTAGAGTCCCAAAGTTAGGTACAGTTCTTATGTAACAAAGAAGAAAAGTAGGTAAAAACAATAAAACATTGAATATTTATAACGTTTCACTCCTTTCTACTATATCTACTGAGACTTTATAAATTTGGGGATATTGAAATATCATACACAATATAAAAAATACGAGAATTGTATTGGATTAGACAAAGGTCTGGTACTTACGATCGTTTAGCTTGAAATGTTTTGTCTGGAATAGTATATTTTGTAGATGCTGGTATTATATTTTCTTTTAAAAGTATATACAGCTTCTGACAAAAACCACTCATTGAATCTATTTCAGTATAATAAAATATGTGAAATGTTAATAATTCCATTGGTAAGTGAAAATACTTTCTGCATACGAAAATAATGTTTTTCACATCTGAAATACAATTAAACCGAAAATTAGCATTTTTAATTTGATAAACTTACCGAGTTAAGTGCTTCAGTAACTTTTATGTGGTCGAGTTAATGAAGATTTTACATATTAAAAAGCATTGCATGTATGGGAACTGACCAATTGAGTCAAGCCGTCTGATGGTAAAAGATCACACTAGTAACAGTTTACTACAGTTGAGTGAGAACATTCTGATTACATTGATGGTCATTAATTTATTAATAAATATAATAAAAATGAAAGCTGGAATATTTTCTGTACGTGGAAAAAACAAATATCAATATCTGCTATTCAGTTATACACTGCCAGAGCAGAGTAAATAGAGATTTAAAACGAGGTTTTTTATAAGTTTTCAAAGCTAAGTGTTCGTTAAGTAGCTTAAGTGAAAATTCCTTCTAAATATCCTCAAGATTTAAAATAGTACGTGGAAAATGGCGAAAGCTGATGCCACCCCTCCCAACACACCCAAACATGTATATATGTATATTGGGGTGATATTCAGTGAGAACTAAAAGATCTATTGTGCCCCCTTACTTCTACTTAGTTCCTGAGGCAAGTCTCAGAGACTAGTAGCTATTTCCCGGAGGATTTTCAGGATGTCTGCAGGCTTTAGTTTAGGCAAGTGTTCCTCTTCTATCCGGTAGTCTCCTAGGTGTTGAGCCCTAGGATTATGAATTGCTGTGCAATCCGCAAGTATGTGGATGGAGGTATCTTCTTCCCGACCACAAAATCTACATTATTCTTCCTCCATTATTTTGAGCTTTTCAGGTGCCCATTCAGGCGATGATGTCCCGTTTGGACCCCTGTTAAAACTCTAAGTGCAGTTTTACTCTGACCTAGGCATTCATTTGTTCTCAACAGGCTGTTTTAGTCACCCAGAAGTATCTTTGATTCTGTTCTTCTCTTTTTTTCGGCTTTGCCTGTTTCTTCCAATACTACATTGGAACTGATACCGCAAAAGGGTTCCTCCTCCCAAAAGGGTGTTTCAGTGCCCCTCTTGAAGTATCTAAAAATGATACCTGCATCTTTTAAATCCTAAATATTTATATTTAATGGGTAAAAAAATTTTTCGCGTGAGGGACCGAGGAGTGCTGCACTAATTACGGACCTGGTCAACTAGGTATTTTACAAATAAATTATATGCATTTATTTCTTATAATTTTCTCACATAACTATTTGTATAATTGATTTTTATCTCATATTAAGACAATATATTACTTTTGCGTGAATATATAAAAATATAATCATTGTATTGTATGTATTCATTAAAATCAGCACTAAGCAATAAATAGTGTGGCAAATATTTGTGTTCTTTAAAAAGGATGAACACGTTTTCATATTGTTTAATTCGATCGCGTAAGCCATTGCAACCATTATTATCACTTTTTTCACTTTGAAAATTTATAAAAATATTGGTGGTAGAATTTCGGGAGATGACTTAATTCAGGAAATTTTTTCCTGTTCCAGGATACTTTTTAATTTTTATCGGGTCAGAACAGCAAACATTCGTCAGTTGACTACTTGACATTGTCAAAAAAATGGTAAAATAGATAGTTCATCAGAAGATTCGGATGATCAGAATATAAAAGGCTATACCTATACCATACCAAATGCCAAGCTAACCAATTCGATGACGGCGGATAGAAATTCGTACAAATTGTATAACTAGTCCTTTCAAAATTTTGAACTGTTGTCCACGCAATTTATTAGGAAGCCAATATTTATATGATATTCGTATGTAAGAGATTTCAAGCTAATGAAGCATAGACAACTTTTTTTTATTTACGACTTATGAATTTTATACTTACTCAATCTTATCAATATTCCAAAAAAATTTTCACATAAACCACTTTTCAAAAACGTAGGAGATAATACTACAATTACTTTTTTACATCTCTTATTGATCAATTCCGTCCTGTTCCTGACGTCATTCAATTCATTGCAATTGATATCTCTAGATATGACACATAAATTTAAACCATACTTATTCTCCAAAATTTCTATTATGTCAGTGGCAAAGTCATCGTCCACTTTATCAAATAAAACAAATGCATCGTAGATTTCTTCTGGCAGCACCACTTTTTTATAACTACATTTTTCGTAGATTATGTCAGTGTGATCGAGTTCTAATTTATCGAGGCTGGAACTTTGTGCTCTATAATATTCAGCATCTTTTTCTGAAAGTAAACAAATTAATGTTTTTATATTTTATAAAAGATAAAGTTTACAATTTACAGAAATCGTGAATTTATTAAAAGTTTGTCACCAATCAAATATTTAAAGTTTGTCACCAATCAAATATTCACAGCCTTATTAATAATAAAATTTAGATAATTCTAACATGACTTTAAAACTAAATTAGTAAAAAGCATAATAATAAATACATTTAACATCATTTTAACACTAGAGTGATATTCTTAGTTTGGGTATGTTTTACACCGTGCCGTAATTGTCCCTTTGTGATTATAATAGAAACATTTTTATACAGGTAAGTTGTACTTGAGTATATACAAAAATTCAGGCTAGACACTTTTACCATTCCTTGAATATTTAAATATATTGGAAAATTATTTGTAGATGTATAATCTGAAGATGAAGATTTGCTAGAAATTCCAAGACAGAATGAGGAAAGAAATCTCTTAGGGGCCGCTTTTCGACAGCTGTATATACAGATATATTTTAGAAACAACCAAAGATAATTTTTATTCATAAATTTAAATAAAAAAATTGATTCATAATTTTTTATTATTTTCATGAAAATTAACAATATTAAAGAAAGTCTAGAGCCGTGAAATACAATACATTTTCATGTTCAATAGATCAATATAAAAATTGTATTATTTATGCATTTTTCTAAATTCATATATTTGTTTTGTTTTTGTTGTTTGTCGATACATTTTTATGAACTAAATTTTTATTGCTCATTGACAGAAATGTAGGTTTTCAAACACTAGTAGAAATAATAGCTATTTATGATATAAGTGCTAAAAGTTATGTTTTATTTTGTGAGAAGGGAAGTTTGGGACACGACTCCGAAGGCAGATTGTTTCATCCCTTCAAACAAAATAAAATCACTTTTAGCAAGTATATCATACAGTATTTTTTCTAAAAACACCATTAGAAGTCCAAATTAACGCATATTTTACAATAATTAATTGATAAAATAATAGCCTCGAGATTATCAGTTTTGAATCCAATTTTATGTAATCTATTCATAAAACAAGTTGCCAAGGTACACAAAAACCTAATTTGTTGATTTGTCTTTGTTGACAACTAACGTCAATAAATCACGAATTATTCTTTCTCGAAGAAGCAAGCGAATCGGATTCTAAGAAAGCTATCGGACGGAGGCTGATTTTTATCAGCCGAACCGGCGAATAAGCTAACTAGAAGACGAAAACAGCGTTTCAAACGCAAATAGTGTTTTTTAACACTATTTTCTATTTGGAATATTCCAGAATTGCTAATTTTGCGAATTTTCGCGAAAAATAGATGTTTTTTATGTTTTAGGACCTGTGGAGGACAGGAACTACGGAGATGCCACCAAAGAAGAAAAACGACAGCCGCTCTAGCAGCCAAGCTAGCAGCAAACCAACAAGAAGAGAGGACACAACTTCATCGGAAAGCGAAGACGAAATAGAAACAATAGAAACATTCAGGAAAATGAGTATGGACGAACTGCAGAAAAGGGCAGTAAAAGCTCTCCACAAGCATGCACTCACGAAAGCAAAAGATGAAACGAAGAAAGCAAACTATGAAACGAAGAAAGCAATAGAGGAAGCAAACGAGCTGAAAAAAACCATCAAGAGAATGGAAGAAGAGATGACTGGACTAAGAATTGCCATGCAAAACATGGCAAAGACTATGGAAGACATGCAGGAGGAAAAAAGATGCTGAAGCCGCTCAGAAAGCGTCAGAACAAAAGCGCAGAGGACAGAATCCCCCAGAAAAGAAGACAACGAGAACGAGGAGATGGACTTCACGGAAGTGGTGTCCATCAGAAAAATCCAACAGGAACAGAGGAAAGAAGCAGCCGCAAAAAGGAAAACGGACGACGAAATAATGGACGAAGCCATCCAAGAGAACAAGAAGATACGAAGACCACCGCCAGTCATCCTATGGTGCACCCACCATTGGGGCTCCGTAAGGAAAGACATCTACCGTCTTGGGATAAAGACGAGGTTTATCACGATCCGAGGAAGACTCGGAGTGAAAATCCCCTGCGAAGGACCCGAGGACTACAGGAACCTGACAAGGTACCTGAACAACGAGAGGAAGGAAGTGGAGTGGTACACCTACACTCCACGGGAAGAGCAGAAAGGAAAGTTAGTCCTCAAAGGACTAACAAGCAGCGAGGACACCGACGAGCTGAAAGAAGAAATAGAAAAGGAAGGAATCCGGATAGGCAAAATAAGCCAAATCTGCTCCAGATTTGGTGAAAGAAGACCCCTACCCATCTATATGGTGGAAGTAGAAGCGGAAGACAAGGAAAAAGCAAGAAAAATCCAACACATCCAACAAGTGAGAATAAGATGGGAAGAGCAGAAGGGAGGAAAAGGACCGACGCAGTGATACAACTGCCAAGGATACCACCACGGGCAGACAACATGCAGGGTGAACACCAAGTGCGTGAAATGCGGAGGACCACACCGCTCCAACGAGTGCAGCAGACCGAGGGACAAGCCAGCCACCTGCGCAAACTGAAAGGGAGAACACCCGGCGAATTACAAGGGATGCCCAAAGGCCCCTAACAACAGGACGACGAGAAAACCACCCATAAAGGAAACGAAGCCAGGAGTCAGCTACGCCCAAGCGACAGCCAAGAAGACGACGACAGCCCCGAAGAAACAAGATATTCTCGACCAGGTGACAAGGCTATTAGCTCAGCTAATGGCCTAAATTCATCTATAGAGAATCTCTAGAAGACCCGCCTACGAGAAGGCCCGACACATCCATAGAAAGATGAGTCGGGATTTCAAATAGGTCAGCAAAAACAAGAGGATCCACTCTATAAGGTTGTCTTTAGTCGTAATAAGTCGGCTAAGGATTCGCCCCTTATAGAGGCAGCGAAAAAGCACACACAACGGAAGACAACGAAAGAAGAGAAGACCGCCGACGATAAAACCACTGCGGTGACACGGCCGAAAAGAAGACAGCTCGACCCCAGCCAACAGCCATTTCGGCTAGGGACGAGTTGTACGCGAAAAACGCGAACGACGACGATGAGGACCCATCGGATGAGATGGGGGGTGGACGGAAGGTTCTCCCCGGGATGCATCGCTCTTTAAGGGGTGCATCCTGGGAAGGACGGGCTCATATCGCGCGTGTGTGTACCTAGTAAGTCAAAGCGACAGTACGAGTTTTCATACGATCGTTTCTTGAAATGGTGTGATTAGCCAAATGTCAGTGGCAAGGAGGCCAGTGAAAAAGTGCTTCTTGCATACTTCGGCGGATAACATTGCTCTCTGCCCTGGTACAAGCTTCACCAAAATAAACTCTGTTACATCTACCAATAAGACTGGCCTTGGAATTTCTTATTATAATTATTGTAGTTTCACTAATTGTGCGTTTAATTGAATAAACACTTCATTTTGAATTATGTTTTTATATTTTCTCATAAAAATAAATCACTTTTAGCACTAGTGCTGAAAGTATTTTTCTTTTAACATCAGTGTCATAAAATGGCATTTTAGACACTGACATCATGCGTTAAAAATCATACTTTTACTGACGTTTGTAGGAAAATAGTTATTTGTTTAACTAGGCCGAGAAGTAATAGATCTGCTGCCGCGGCTAGCATTTCAATCTGATTCTCTGCCGTGTAAAACATATAATTTTTTCTCCGATTGTTTGTACAGTGTGTGTAGAAAAATCAAATAAAAATGAAAACTTTTTTATGACGGATATAACTAACAATTTTTAATATTTTTTCCAATCGTAAGTTATTGGTGATAAATAAATCGAATTTTTTAATTATTATTGTCAATTAAACCCTAAATTGTATACATAATAATATCTACCGAAAGATGATAAATATAATTAATGTTAAATATCGACAATAATAGTGTGCACAGTGAAGTTAGCCTATGTATGTGTGACAGTGTTGCCAACACCAAAATGTGAAATTATACGATTGGGGAAACAAAAAGATACGTAATTATACGATACTAAAAAAATCGAGCGCTAAGAATCGATTCATTGAAAATATTTGAAGCTCACAGCTGAACAGCCACCCAGAAAACCGGTTTCAGATCATTTTTATAAAATTATAACTAGCCATGAATTTACAAATCCCGATTTCCATGGGAAAATATTATTACACTTTTTATCAAACAAATTTATCATAAAAATACACTGAAACTAAACCCAAAGCAATACATGGTAGATGCAGGCGATTCTGAACCCAATTTGATAAGTTCAAGATCGTCTGTTGTGTACCCCTTATGCGTACATGCGTGTGTTCGATTTATCGATTCAGTCTCATTCCCCCATCGAATATCGCGGATATTATTCGAAATCGAATCGTTTTTGTTTTTTTTTAATTTCCTCATAATATGAAAAAAACGGAAATGCCATTTATGGTATATGAGAAAAGATGAATGAATAATGCAAAAATATACGAATATATACGGATTATTAGGGTTAGAAAATTATACGACCTCTAGTCCAAAGATACGAAAATAGTGATATTTATACGCCAATTGGCAACATTGATGTGTGACGTGAAAGTAATTGTTTGATTCCATGGGCTTGCTTAAGTCAAATTATCATTACCGTTGCTAAGTAAAGTCTGGGAGATTTCAAAAAAAAAGAAGAAAAAATGATTTTTTCTACAATCATTAATAAAGGTGACGTTTTTTTAATCGATTTTTGTACATAAAATATGTATTTGTTAAACAGTTTAAAAAAGTGACATTAGAGTGAGATAAAGTGACATTAGAGTGAGATAAAGTAACATTAGGGTGAGATAATAGTATATTATTCAACAAGCATATAATGATGGCTATTATTCACGAAGGTGCGTTTATGTCGCGAGCCGCAGGCGAGTTATAAAAAAGCCGAGGTCGACAAACATGTGATCTTTTTTTTTCGGGCCGAGATGGGAAACTCATGTTCGAATGGGTCCAGGACCCAAACAGTGTTGGACTCATCCCCAAGGGGATGCCTACCAACCAAACCCACCTCAAACTCGCCGTTACCCCCGCCTCGGAATCACTACCCTAGCATACTTCGAGACGGGCGGCGGTCCCTCGCACACTCTCCGCTCACACCGTCGTCTTCTTCCTAACTTTAATTCCCACCTCTCATGCCATATCGAGTCGTTCTCTCCCCCTGACCATGCTCTCTACTACGCCACTTACCTCCATCCATTCCTCCTCCCCTCTCAACATTATCTCCACCATGTTCTCCCAATACACCGCCTCCCCTAGTTTCCTCTTCAACTTTTTCAGCACTTCCTCGTTCCTCCAGCATCTAAAAACATGCCCCACATCATCCTCCACTCCACACCTCTCGCACACTCCATTCTCTCTTTTTCCAATCTTGTGGAGGTACCCTACTCTCGACCCAGTGTCCAGTGAACACCTGTGTCAAGAAGTAGTTCACCTCCCCGAATTTCCGATCCATCCAATCTTTTCTATTCCCAATCGCTCCTTTTAGCGCGCCCTCATACTCCTCCCACCTTCTCTCCATTTCCTCCTCCATCCATTCTTGTACTTCCTCTCTGGTCGCACCCCTCCAGCGTTTATTCCTGGCTCTAGCCATCACGTCCAATGGGTAGCTCCTTGCCAGCACCGCTGCTGCCAGTCCACCCACTGTCCTGTACCCCTGCACTACCCTTAGCAATATACCTCTCTGCACCCGCAGGAGTGGCCTAACCCTCGCATTCACTCCCGCTCTTTCACCCCACACCTCCGCACCGTACAGCAAACTCTGCTCTACCGTCCTACCAATGATCCTCCTCTTCCACTCTCCCGGCCCCTTCACATTACTCATCAATCTCCCCAGCCATGCTGCCCTCACTTTCCCCTTCTCTGCCGCCTTCAACATGTGTGTTCGGAAGGATAACTGCCTATCCAACCACACCCCTAGGTATTTCACACACTCCTCCATGCGAATTCTCCTTCCCTTCACCAACACCCCCACTTCCCTTGTCTTGCTCCGTCCCTTCACTAGCAACCCCACCGTCTTATCTTCCGCCACTTCTAGTCCGCACCGCTCTATCTTCTCCACAACCTTCCTAAACATTCTCTCCGCCTTCCTTTCTATCTCCGCCTCTCCCTTTGCCGTACATAACAGACACACATCGTCCGCATACACCGTGATCTCACACCCCTCTTCACATACTATCCCACAAACCTCATCAAACACACACTTCCATAGCGTCGGTCCAAGAACCGAGCCCTGGGGCACTCCTGCCTCCGTCTCATACCTCCTCCCTCTAGTGTCTACTATCACACGTCCCGTCAGATAGTCCTTCACTAGGTTAACCAAACCCTCCCCCCACTCCAAGGTTCAGCAATGCGCTCAAAACTGCCCGTTTGCTGACACTGTTGAACGCGTTCCCGACGTCGAAGTACACGAGTAGGGCCAATTTCTTGTTCCTCCAGCTGCCCTCCCTAGCCCTTTCCACCAAGCCCATTACCCTGCCCAGCGCCGAGATGCATGATTTTCCCTTCGCAAACCCGTGCTGGTTTTCCCTAAAACCCCCATTCCTACCAACTTCCTCCTCAATCCTAACATGTGATCTGAGACTTTCTTACTTACTGGCCGAGGTGTGTATACTATTTTTCTGTTTGACGGAGCCGGAAAGCGGCAACTTCGTTTATCGTGGAGGCCCGAAAGTTGATGCTTTCCGGCCGGAGGACAGAAAATATGTATTTGTTAAATAGTTTAAAAAAGTGACATTAGATTGAAATAAAGTGACATTAGGATGAGATAATAGTATATTCTTCAACGAGTGAAGAATGATGGATATTATTCACGCGGATAGAAACATTCACATTTTTAAATCAAATTATACCATTATTAGGAATAATAATAGAGATACCATAAATATAGGTACTTAATTTAGATTCATTCTTTTGCAAAATTTATGGTAAAGTTATTACAATTGCTTATTTTGCGTAGTTAGGTATTTGAAGTTTTGAAAGAGACGATTTGCTTTGTTAATTTTAGCGGGATTTCTGATAATCATTGAATGCGATTGGCTAGCGAGAGTGAATTATTTTTCAATCTTCACTGGTGTGAAGAATTTATATCATTATTCAGCTAAATATGTAAAAATAATTTGTGCATTATTATATAGTCGTGGAGAATAGTATATTCTTCAACGAGTCTAGAATGATGGCTATTATTCACGCGGATGAAGTTTCCAAAACGAGCGAGCGCAGCGAGTGAGTTTTGGAATCATCCAAGTGAATAATACCCATTCTACACAAGTAAAAGACTATACTTTCTCCACGACTATGCATTAAAAAAAAATTCCACTGGGAATCGAACCCTGATCGCCCGCGTGAGTGTCAAGTATCTCTACCACTGAGGTATCAACCACACTTATCAATTGAAATGTCAAGAACATAAATATAGGTAACTCATATTTTTAATATAATATTATGATATTAACGTTTTTAAATGAAATTATAACATTATTAGGAATAATAATAGAGATACCATAAATATAGGTACTTAATTTAGATTCATTCTTTTGCAAAATGTATGCTAAAGTTATTACAATTGCTTATTTTGCGTAGTTAGGTATTTGACGTTTTGAAAGAGACGATTTGACTGGTTAATTTTAGCGAGAATTCTGATAATCAGAGAATGTGAATGGCTAACGAGAGTGAATTCTTTTTCATTCTTCACTGGTGTGAAGAATTTACATCATTATTCAGCTAAATATGTAATAAAATGTGTGCATTATTGTATAGTCGTGGAGAAAGTAGTTTTTTAACGCTAAATTTAAATATTTCCGCTAATGGCTCTGCAGATTGCACTCATCTGACATTTTACTTAACATTTTGTCATCATGACAAACATAAACATTCAAATCGACGGCATTTTTAGTCCATTTGGAGCAACCTAAATAACACATTTTTTGGTTTTTGCTTGATAGTAGAAAAAATAGTGTATGCAACATGTGCATAAAGTGTCTTTCACTCATGGAATTGACGCATTCGCCTGCGCCTAATATGATTTTCTTAGTATGCTATAAGTACGCTCTTAGTAACCATTGGTTAGTATGCTGTTATCGTGTTTATTAGTAATTTCAGAAATTGTACGGTTTTATCTAATTTGTCCATAAGAAATGTCTTTATATTCTTGGGAACACCACACAAATTACGCAGATTATTAAGATGTGGTCAGTCTGTAATAATATGCTTAATATTTATTCAATACACTAGCACTGATCCCACAGAGGAAAGGCTTATTTAGACATCAGCTTTTGGTGGGTTATGATGGTGTTTCCAATTCTGAGCCTAATTATCTACACTTGATCGGATCTTTTGTGAGGTGAGGAAGGAACCATAGATACATCAGGTATTATTTGGAGAAGTTTATTGCGGGGGTTCAAATTCCATCTTAACTGTCATTCGTTGGTTATGTATTTTTTTATCAAGTGTTCATGGTCTTGGCTTGGTACTATATGTACCGCGGGATTGGTAGAAAAGTTTTTGGTAGCTTCGTCGGCATCCTCATTTCCTTTAACATATGTGTGAGATTGCACCCAGAGACATTCTATCGTTTTGCCTTTGGATCTGGGTTAGGATAGTGTTGATTTGATTTTCTGCATCATTTCGTTTCCAACTTTATTCATCATATCAGGCGTGTCCGACCTATCGCAAGAGATGTTCGTTCTCTCAAGTCATTTAAATGGAGGAGTTTAGTTTTTTACACAATACTCTCTACATATGACCATAAAAGTCTAATAACGTGAGATCAGGTGCTCGTGCTGGTCACTCTATCGATCCTCACCTCCCTATCCGCCGATTTGGAAATCTTGTGTCGAGGTACTATCGGACATTTAGTTGGTAATGTGGCGGTGCTCCATCTTGCTGGGAACATATCGTATTCACTGGAACTTGAAGGTGGTCTCCCGGATCAGGATATAAATTTGCCAACTTTGATACGACATGATTTTGAAGTAGTGCTTACTTATTATCGCCATTCAAATAGCCCTCAATGAAAAAGGGACCAATGATATGGTTTCCAACAGTCACTGACCAAACATGAACCTTCAGCGGATATTGTGTATGTTCTTCTCTCATCCAGTGAGGATTTTCCAGTAGCGGCAATTTTGTAGAGTAGCATGAGTGAAAAAGTGCACTTACCATGAAATATAACGTCGTCTTTGACTTTGGTCCAAGTTACCAACCAAACAATTTTGAAATATTCTATGATTAGGGAATGAAAATTTCAGAACAAATTTGTCATGTTAAGGTTTGCGATATTAATAAATATCCGAAAACTGAGCCTCGGCTCTTCAAACCAGGATCCGAATGTCGATATTTGTGATCATGTTTGATTGGCGAAAATGTATGCTGGGGCTCCTGATTTCACGTCAATAATATCAATCAATCAATCAATATCGTCATTGGATAAAAGATATGTCGCAATTGGCATTATTGAAGTCAAAAAAGGAGGTTTAACATAAATTGCAGCCAATCAGGAACGATATTTACGAATATCCATATTTGAATCAAAATACCAGGTTTTAAAGATATGATAGTATGATAGTGTTATCCGACATTTAATTTGTTCACAAAAATAAGTTCTCCTACCAAGATCGCCTTCCATAAGCTACTGAATTGGTTTCATTTTAAAGCCTGTATTTCTTATTCAATATGTTTAGAACTGCTGTATGGCTAACATTCAATGCTGAGGATGTATGTGAGTTTCCCTCAGACTCAATCATCACATCCAATTTGGTGGTATCGGTCAGTGTAACGGTAGCTGCTTTCTTTATCTGCCTTACATGTCCAAACTCGCGAAACTGTTTGTCTATTTTACTAATAGTCCATTAAGATATAGGTGACAAATACGGAAATATCTCATGGAATAGTCAAGCAATTTCCATTTGTGATGGAGTGTTATCTCCGTAACCAATCGATTTGAAAACTATTATTTTATGCATTTGTGGTCATCCAACTATGCTTCTGAATTACAGTTAACGAAATTCAAACGTCAATTATTATAACTATTTAAAGTATTATAAGTAGAGTGTAACATAACCGTTCTTTTCTGGTAAGTATATTACTACAATTTTAATGTTATGTTCGTAAAATACTATTCCAGAAAGTTTGTTTTAGTTCATATAATGGAAACGGCTCACAATAAGCGAGTATTTTTTTCTGTGGAGGATGACTTGCATCTTGCCAGAGAAGTAGTTGGACAAAATCCATATGAAGATCCCTTAAGACGGAACTTAATTAGTGTAAATATATTTCAAATGGAATGGAAAGTTGATTTCAGTACGAACGTTGAGGGACCGAATAAAGAGTTTGGTTAGTAAATTCTTGAAAAATAAAAGAGAAGATTGAACGATTCAATTAGGAATACAATAATATACTGCTGTAAAATTATTCCTAATAAAATCATGCTTCTGTAGGTCAGGCACGGAGGAAGAGGTCAATGAAATGGATGACCTACTGAACCACATTTCTGATTTAATAAATGACTTTTCAAACAGGAAAAAAACTGTTGGAATTGAAAGTTCATATCAAAAGGGTATTTCGAAAAGAGATGAAGCTTTACAAAATATTAGTTTAAACATGGCCTCGACTAGCATAGAACCAAATACAGAACAATGTATGTGTTGTTATTTATCTTGTGTTTATTATAGATAGCTGCTAGATCTACATCAGGTGCATTGAGCAAATTTGCTCTACGGCTGTCGTAGAGCTATATATATTTATATATTCCTTTTTTTCAGTTGAACCTACTGAAACTGTTTACTATGCATCTGAAATTGAAGTTGAGACTATGGGGCCCTTAATGATAATGAGGATGATAAGTCTAAGGCCACTGCTACTGATGGGAAGGAAAATTACGATAACAGAAAATTAAATGACACTCCTAATAGAGTTGTCAGGTCATCTCAAAAAACATTTTTAAGTAAGACTGATAAAATTAACCTTATTTTCAAAACTAATACTGCGATTTTAAATTTAGCTGCAACAAGAAAGCGGACGTTAAATGAGCGTCTAAAACAGACAACTCTCAAATATTTATTTAAAAAAAAAACGAGAGGGCACACGAACTTCGTTGTCGAGAACTAGATTTACAGAAAAGGGCGAAAAGAAACTAAATTCTGAATTAGATATTATTAAAAATCAACAGAAATTGATGGAGATAATTTATGACAAATTTAAAAGTTGAAAAAGTTAATTTCTAACTCATTTTTAGTTTTATCCTGATGTTTTCCTACTTTATTTTATTTTTGTTCCTAGACCAAGTACAAATTTTTAATTTATGTTATCTATTTTATATTTGTTCCTAGACCTAGTGTAAATTTTTAATTTATGTTATCTATTTTATTTTTGTTCCTAGATGTAGTGCAAATTCTTAATTTTTGTTATATTAGATTATTATAATCTGAAAATAAATATTTTCTACTTTAACTGCATTTTTTATTTAAAAAATCGAAAATCTATTATTTTTAGGTTGTGATAAATACCAAAGTAATACTTACTCTATATTATCTACTTAACACAGGAAATAAATGATACGATTAAAACGGTTTTATCAATTTATTAGAAAGATATATCTTAACCAATAATAGCATGTCTTACATTTTAATAATAGATTATTAGAGCATAGTAGAAAATAATTTCTATAGAATTTGGAGCAGCTTTGTATTAGGATCTTGGAAAATTTTCTCATTCTAAAACTTAATTTAATGATTATTGATTGTTGGTTGTTGCTTTATTATCGAGAACATTCTATGCAGATAAAAATACTAATATAAGCGATTTCGGAGTAGTTTCAATCAAAAATTAATGAACGATACTTATTTTTATTTTGTCTGGTAACTTTTGAACTTCATTCTTGATAAATACTATAATCATTAATTATTTTCTAAATAATCTTCTAATACTGAATGATTTATGTGAAAGTAAGAAGATGTTTCCCCTCCATATAAACAAGTATGACAATTGGTTAAAATCATTGCTACCTTATACATTTCATCAATATCTTGTAATACAATTTTCTGATTTTTTTTATAATCAAGAAATGCAAATTCTTGAATGATCTTATTAAAACCCCATTCAACCGATATTCGTGAGGCACCCATAATATTGTTGAAGTTTTGTCTCTCTTGGTGCCCTGCAATTTCATGTGCAGTGAATGGTCTAAGGAGATGCTCCCTTAGACCATAAGCTTGATCTCCATAAAGTTGGTTGCCAAAAACAGCATTTTGAGTAAGCTCCTCATAAAGTCCAGAATCTCTGAATATTCCAGCTCATGGCGTCGGCCTTCGTAAGCTATCTTTAGGCTGACACAAATGCCATCTGGGCAAATAACAGACTGATATTTTACACAATGGGTCTTCTTTTGTCCAGAATAATAAATCTCCTGGTTGATTGTTGGTCGACAAATGGGCCTTGCAGTCCCATCAATAAAACCCCAACAATTTTGTAGAGGACAATTTTTCTGAGCAATTGCCTGAAAATAATTGGGTCTCTCTAAATTAAATTACATCAAAAATTGCAAAAAACGTCATTAAAGAAAAAAACATATGATAGCAGTATTTAAAAGCTATCAAAAATCTCTTACCTGTGAATATTCATTAAACTTTCGCAAGTTTGGATACTGTATATTTTGTAAATTTTCCAGCAAATGGCCTTTATTGTTAAATATAATTGATGATGTCATATTAAAAATGTAGAAATGATTGTACTGCATAAACCAAATATTGGTACTAAATCTACTAGTCTATTTGAGTATGCCAGTCTCCTTAGAAGCACACAGAGAGCATGAACACCTGCACAATAAAAAATTATAGTTAAATAATTGCATCTCCTATGAATAGAAACAAGTATAAAGCATAGCCCAGAGATTAATTTTTCTGTTAAGAATATTAGCATTACCTTTATTGCATTTAAAAAATATTTGAGGTATTAATTTTAATAGAATAGCAACTTTTTGTTACATACAAACAAGTAGTTACCTACCTGGAATGGTTACTCTATCCCCTGTGGTTATGGTTTCTGGTATACTCAAACCTCTTGATAATGTATGCAGATCATTTTTTTTAAACCTGAATAGATTTTTGCATTCTAAATTGGATAAATTGTCCAAGTTAAAACGGCCATAAAGCAGACCTCAGTTGCCCAAGTTCTCCTCATCATGAAGAATGTCTAAAACCAAGGCCTCATCAAAATCATTATCATCATCATTTTCTTCATCTATTAACGCTCCAAAATCCAAAATTGCTAACATTAGGCATGCGCGATACTATCCGATATTCCAGTGTATCTACTTTTACTTCCAATACTCGATATTTTGTATCGATACTATGCTTTTCGATGCATTCCAAGTATCGATAAATTTGTAGTGTATGGATACCTTGCGATACGGGATTTTTAGTGGTAGCGGCAAGTGGCGTTATAGTGATGAGCGATATCGTGATTTTTTAATCACGTTGTGAAATGATATCGTGCTTTTTTTAACGAAACTAAAAATAAAAAACGAAAAATGTGCAGTTTTTTGCGTTTTTCGAGCTAATTTTGAGGTTATGTGAAAAAGTCACTAATAAAAGAGGTGTAGATTTTCTTAAGATCCACAACTTTTATAATCAACTTTTACTTTTTATTCTAGGAACTCAACTTTGGCCGGAAATCGCAATGTCTTTTTCCCAAAAAAGTGTGTTTTACCGAAAAAACGTTATAGCTCGAAAAATTTCCAATATTTCAATTTGAAATTTTTTTTCATGGTTTGTGACTATCAAAGCTACCTTCTACTAAATTTTCATTAAAATCGAACATTTTTTAACGAAACCAAATATAAAAAACGAAAAATGCAGATTTTTGCGTTTTTCAAGCTAATTTTGAGGTTATGTGAAAAAGTCACTGATGAAAAAGTTGTAGATTCTCTCAAGATCTACAACTTTTTATTTTAGGAACTCAACTTTGGCCGGAAATCGCAATAAGGTCTTTTTCCACCCCCCCAAAAAAAGTGTTTTTTACCGAAAAAACGTTATAACTCGAAAAATTTCCAATATTTCAATTTGAAAGTTTTTTTCATGGTTTGTGACTATCAATGCTACCTTCTACTAAATTTTCATCAAAATCGAACATTTTTTAACGAAACCAAATATAAAAAACGAAAAATGCAGTTTTTCGCGTTTTTCGAGCAAATTTTGAGGTTATGTGGAAAAGTCACTGATGAAAAAGTTGATTTTTACCGAAAAAACGTCAAAATTAGGAAAATCTCGGATCGTTAACGTATCGATACTTCGGGTATCGATAAATTAATATTCGATATTCTACTGTATTGATACTTTATGTTCCGATCCGTATCGATACCTAATATCGATACTTTCTAGTGTATCGCGCAACCCTAGCTAACATACAGTATCCGCCAAAATAAACAGTACCGAAAATAAAAATAAAAATAATTTTTAATTTCTGTAATGTAAGTGCTCAAAATGTTCACCATTTCGACGCAAACAAGCTTCATATCGATTTTGTAAGTCAATAAACATATTTATAAAAAGTGGTTGATGTAACTGCCGAAAAATATTTTGTATTCTTTCCCGCAGTTCGGCAATATTCGCCGGCGGATTTTCCGAGTGAAATATTTTGTCCTTCATTATGCCCCAAATGTATGCGTCAGGTGGCGTCAGATCAGGTGAATGAGAAGGATATTCGAAGTCTGTTCCCCGAGACATTATTCTATTTTCCGTATGAACGAAAATAATGCTCTACCAAAAACACTTTTTATTCCGTTGTTAGAACAATTTTTAAATCAAATTTAACTGCAGCGTACTATTAATATATCAACTAATGACAATTAAGTCAAATATGACAAATCCATATTACATAAACAACTCCACAGCACTTTCTGTTTCGGTACTGTTTATTTTGGCGGATACCGTATTTTACTTAAATAACAATAACAATAATGTTGGGTTAGGTAAACTGTCAATGGATTAAAATGTAAACAAACGACAAACCCGGCGTCAATTAATTGCCTTAACTCGTTTTAAGATGCAATGAAATCGTAACCGTATTAGGTATACGTCGTGTCAATACGTTTACGTGTATGTGCTGCCTTAAGTGTCTATTATAAAAACTTATATAAGGTACCAGATAAGTTACACAACTTTTTGCTTTGTTCCGTTTTTAAATTGATTAAAAAACCAAATAGGAAACATTATCAAAACCGCGATATAAATTGTCACAATTTTTACCTAAATATCGATTATGGTTAAGATTATCCATATAAAAGTTGAATTTAAAGGTTTGTTAGAAAAGAAAAAAGTACAATCTTTAAATATTGTATAAAGTTCCGAAGAGAAATATTTTAGATAATTAAAGTTGAAAATCAAAATTAATAAAATAACAAGAATACAAAGAGTAAAGTAAAAATAAATAAATACATTTTGTCGGCAAATATAGCCGATATTTCAAGCTTTTAGGAATTCTCATGATTTTTGTTCCTTCTTTCCCTTCTTTAAATAACAAATAAATGGTGATTGTTTGCTTTTGTGCAGATGAATAAAAAACTTATTAACGTTTTCTGACATTGAAAAATATTTACATTTGAATTTGAATTTATGTCCCAGAATTATTAAACTATCTTCAGTAATATTTCTGTATTTCTGTTCGAAAAGTAATTTCGTTCTTTTCCAATAGAGGACTTAATTGTATTTTCCACGGCCAACTTCACCCTCAAGCCGCATCATAAAATATTTTGACAACTGATAAACATAGCAATGCTTCTTGGCGAAAATGCTTGATTGATTCTACGCAGTAGTTTCTGATTGATACCCTTTCAAATATGGAAAGTGAAAAGCAGCAGTTCTGGGATATTTCAGTTTTTTACTATATGATAAAAATTATATTTAAGCAAAAAAATCGATGTTTCTGATTTTTGCAAAGCTTCGATCCGGCAACTTTTATGTTGAAGCTCTGGAAGGCCAGTTAAAACTGGTGAAGACATAAAAAATGAATATTATTTATTCTCTATAAGAAAATAATTTTTCATTTTTATGAAAAAGTATGGGGATTATCAAGGTAAGCGTCCTCTAGGCGGATCGGGACGCATCGCATCATGAAAATTAAACAATAGCGACGGATTGGGAGGAACGGTTGCAAGTGTATTTATCATCAATCGCATTATTCGAAGTTTGTGCTCTATTGAGGATTTTGAAACTGCGAAATCGATAGGTCTGAGGAAGAACTGTTTTTTGTTTCAAATATTATATGGAGAAAAGAAGAAACGACGACTTCTTGCCATATATATTTTATTCACTGGTCATCATGATATATATGATCTCTAGTATCGTAGATCTCTTTGCATTGTGACTCTAATTAAATTAATCATTCAAATTCTCAATGTGTTTACTGGAAGCAATTCAACAACCAGTGGACGCAGTCACATTTAAATCTATAATTTTTGCTATGCGATGCGACCCGGTCCGATCCGTCAAGTGAATACTTACCGTTAGTACCACAATCCCATCAACAAATAGCCACGAGCGCAATAACAGGTAGTTTTATCTTAAAGCTAATTGACATTTTGTTAAGTAGCAAGTGCAGGTGACAAGTGATTAGTTAACATGTGTTTAGCTTCAAGTAGAAGAAAACGTTAACACAGTGGTAATTTCTTCTTGCAGGTTCAAAGTCTATTCGAGTACGTGGGTGTGCGGGATCAGCTATAGTTTAGCAAACATAACTGAAGCTGTGAAAGGAATGCGGTCGAAAACATTCGATATTGCCACGTTTAACTATGAAAAAGTGAAAGTGCTAAGTATGTAGTGATAATAATTAGAAAATGGACTTTTTATTATTAACAATATGTCAATAATGATTAAACGTTAGTTCTTTAATGTGCTTGTTCCATTGGATTTTGTCTGTTAACATTATTTTTTCAATTTCTGAATATTAAATGAACACTTTCCCAAATATATTATGGGTTTCCTTCAAGCCGGCAACGTCGTGCGAAAATCATAATTACTACGCCCCCCTACTAACTCAATTGGTGAATATTTATCGAACCTCCGTTGCTAGGTAACCACCTGACTTCCTATTAGCAAGCGCGTGCGTGTGTTCTTCCCTCTCACTTCGACAGTTGATTGACATTGATTATCCAGTGGCGTTTATAATGTCAGTATTTAACTTCGTATTTTAAGTTTTACTGGGTATCTTATTATTTCGTATCCATATTGAATTCAAGTACGATTTTTAACATTATTTGTTTTTAACAAATAGGTACCGTGTTTTGAAAAATAACTTACCTTTCAAAGCAAAGCATAAGTCAGTTTCTGTATATAATTATTATATAATAATAATTATTATTTTTAATACTTTTATAAAATAGGTACCGTACGCCTTTGTTACGTTTACGACAGATATCGGCCATGTTTCCTCGCCTCTTACCGATGCCCCGTAGCTTCAGATAGACTTGCCAAACTATACATAACAGAGAAAATAGGCCGTGCTGAGAACATAATGGAACGATGGGAAGAGCCGAATAGATTGAAGCAGCGAAGAAAAACAGATTATATTTATTTAAGTATATTATAGTGAAGAGGGCTGGCGGAGGGTAAGAGTGCGAGGACAAGAGAGCAGAGAGGAGCGTTTAAGCAAGTTTACTTTCTATGCTTTGGTCGCTATTAAAATATAGTGTAAATGTAATGGAATAACTACATAAGATAAATATATGTCATTTATGAACTGATAAATTCCATAATAAAAAATGAATGGGCAGTCATGGGAACTGCCGACTGAAGTGAATACACAAATGAATGAACCATTTGAAAAAAATTTATTGTACGCCAATGGAAAATGGAAATTGTTACAAATCATCCCTCTTTAAAAACAAATAAATTGATTCATTGAAAAATTTCATCGAACGCATATGATAGATGGAAATTTTAAATATATTAACTCCTGACAAACATTTAGCTCATGGTAGATGATATTTTAACAAATAAATTAACGCCATTTGAATTTTCGAAACCATGTGAACACGTTTCGTGTACAACAAACGTCAAATTTAAGACGTAAATATCAAAAATCGTATTTTCAAACGTTTTAACTGCTTTCGTGTACGATTTTTATGAATAGAATACATCGAATGGGTAAAACCATTCGAATAAGCAAAATCGTACGCGGAAACCGATTTATTTGTATTAAAAATGGCTGACCTTAGTAGGTTAATGATACATTCAAATGTGAATGAAATCCTAAATGCTGAAATTATAGCAGATCGACCTCAATCAAGATAATTTCATAGATCCACCTGAATATTACAGTGAGCTTTTTTGAAGGTGGAGTCGTTTGTACATTTCCTACTGTAAAGTTGGAGATATTTTTCTATAAACTCGATAATATAATTCAAGATAAAATTAGCCAATAGAAATTACGAATTGATCATAGTTACGGCGTATAGATAACCGATTATACGCTTGACGACGTGGTTTAATCACTTCGGTTTTTCGGTGGGTCCAACAGTGTGTGTTGCTATAGTAACCACCTTTTGAAATTTCTCAAAAAGTCAGAAAACGTCTTAAAATCGCAATGAATCGTCTCGAAATAGCTTCACAAGTTTAGAAATAAGTGAAGAAATTGGATCTTTAACGCTTCTGAACACGCTGAAAACCCATTTATTATCGTGACGAATACCACTCAAGCAATCGATTATGTTTCACTCTTTACTAGTAAAATGATGGATTATTTCCGAAGCTCTTATTATATCTGATTATTTTGCCAGCCGTCTATTAAGAGCTTTTGTTTCTACAATTTTTTCACACATTTTGCTATTTTTTAAACTATACGTTTTTTGCGAGGAGCGTTTTTTGAGATCGAGTATGTAATTTTGACAGCATATTTTTACACCGTTGCCAAGTGCAATTATTTTCGTATACAAGAATACTCATTTTTGACTCAAAAATATAAAATCTCACATGTACACGAAACTACTCCCCTGGTATATTACCAAAAAGATGAAAGAAGAAGAACCTTACCTAACCTCACTTGCTATTGACGTTGCCAGTTACGCAGTGACAGATGTCGGTTAATGGGGGACTTCGTTCCAAGTAGCCAACCCAAAAAAGTCATATTTTTCTACCACAGGGGAAGGGAAATTTCAGAACGAATTTGTCATGTGAAGGTTCGTATTGTTTATAAATATCCGTAAAAGGAGCCTGGGCTCATCAAATTGGGTAATTTGATGCAAAATATCGATATTTGTAAAGGTCATGTCTGATTGGCTGAAAGTTGTGGAGAAGCATCTGATTTCATGTCAATGATGTAATTCGCGACATATCTCTCTAATGCAATGACGATATTGATTGATAGATATTATTGACGTAAAATCAGGAGCTCCAACATAAATTCTAGCCAATCGGACATGATCTTTACAAATAACGATATTGGATACAGTTACCTGTTTTGAAGAGCCGAAGCTCAGTTTAGTTATATAGTCCAGGCGATTTAGAGTTTAGCGCGATAATCGCTGGTATCAGCTTGAAACTTTGTATAAAGGTTGCAAAAAATACGTACAATAAAATAGTACTAACCCGCAAATGCAAAACCTTGCACGACATTGTTTAAATGACCATATTGTGCTATTTTCTAGTACAATTACTCGTTCATTACTGAATATCTTTTTTGCTCTTGATTATGAAGAAAAAATGTTAAATACTTTTTTTTTGTCTTTTAAAAACGAACAATATGAAACCAATCGCGTCGAAAAATATTGATTAGATCAAAAGTTATTGATGATTAAGTTTACATAAACATTAGTTTGATTAAACACTATTAGATTATTTTGTTAACAATGACAATATCCTGTAATTGTGCTTAATTACTGTACTCCGTCAACAGATTACGTGTGCCAAACCCGCAATCGGTAAGTTGAATAGTTAATGAGTTATAGCGTTATAAACAAATTGACGTAGCATTTTTTTACAATAAACCTGTACCACTTTGTCACTTTCCCTGTATGACGCTGATTTTTTCTAAGGTAGATTACGTACGGTGTAATCGAGCGGCGTCGTTATTTTTTCAAAAATTGCAATTGCACGGCCAAAATAGGGTTTTCAGCGAGTCGGCCGAGCGGCTTGACCCAGCCATTCAAATTGAACGGTGCTACTTAAAGTCGACTTTTCTTGGGATCCAATAAAGATATTTGGATGATTTTTTTTTTAATTTCATACCTCGCGACGAGAGAAATCTATTCCCGTTGTCGAAAATCTGGAAATATTGAAACCTGAGTAGATGCGCGTGCGTCAAACAAAGTATACATTTTTTGTTGTTATTTGTAGAAAAACCCTATTTTGGCCGTGCAATTGCAATTTTTGAAAAAATAACGACGCCGCTCGATTACACCGTACGTAATCTACCTTAGAAAAAATCAGCGTCATACAGGGAAAGTGACAAAGTGGTACAGGTTTATTGTAAAAAAATGCTACGTCAATTTGTTTATAACGCTATAACTCATTAACTATTCAACTTACCGATTGCGGGTTTGGCACACGTGATCGGTTGACGGAGTACAGTAATTAAGCACAATTACAGGATATTGTCATTGTTAACAAAATAATCTAATATTGTTTAATCAAACTAATGTTTATGTAAACTTAATCATCAATAACTTTTGATCTAATCAATATTTTTCGACGCGGTTGGTTTCATATTGTTCGTTTTTAGAAGATAAAAAAAAAGTATTTAACATTTTTTCTTCATAATCAAGAGCAAAAAAGAGATTCACGAATGAACGGGTAATTGTACTAGAAAATAGCACAATATGGTCATTTAAACAATGTCGTGCAAGGTTTTGCATTTGCGGGTTAGTACTATTTTATTGTACGTATTTTTTGCAACCTTTATACAAAGTTTCAAGCTGATACCAGCGATGATCGCAAAAGGCGATTTTCGGTGTGTAATGCCTGGACTATATATTTATAAACATCGCGAGGCTAAACATGAAAAATTTGTTGTGAAATTTCCACTCTCCATTGGTAGAAAATTCCAATATTTTTGGGTTGGCAGCTTGGACCGAAGTCTACCATTGGTGTCGGTGACGCTACCAGCTTATAAGTTTTAGGTCTTCCAAAAATAGCTCAACGCTGCTGAAGAATTTTTCACTTCAATAATAAATTTTTGACCGGAGCATCTACTCCACGGCCTATCCATTACCCGTGAAGTTTTCATTTAGCAATTCCCTAGCTCGCAGTGTAAAATGTTGCGAGGCCCCATCGTGCATAAACCACATTGACAGTCTACGTTGATAAGGTACATCATCAAGAAGATCTATGCACTAGTGCAAAAAAGACAAACATAAACATCCAAATCGACGCCATTTTTGGTCCATTTAGAGCAGCCTAAATAACACATTTTTTGGTTTTTGCATGCACGTAGAAAAAATATTGTATGCAACTCGTGCATAAAGTGTCTTTTTTCACGAATGGAAAAATTGAAGCATGAGCCGCAGGCGCACTAAATGCAGCACTCCCTTCGGTTGTGCTGCAAACAAAGTGCTCATCCGAAAAATTCTACTTCCCAAAAACGTTAGGTAAATAACTATCTTGCTATTATCACACAGACAAAAACTTAATTTGATGTTGTTATTGTAAACATACTTGAAATGTGAAATAATGTGAACAATGATAAAAATGGATATTCAAGTAATAATTGGCAGCATTTTTGTTAGAAATCAACTATTGGATCAAAGATGCTGGAACGTAGGTATGATAGTTTAATACTATTATAACGCCTTACAAAGTTTTTGGAGAAAAAATCAAAGAACAGACCGTTCACTAAGAAGTAACAACTACTTCTCGGGCTAAATGCCCCGACAGACATTGAATTACACTTCTAAGTTAAACGGGGCTGGTACATCTGCAAGATATAACCAACCATTCTGGTTTGTAATTAGAAGGGACAACATCACTTGTAGACCGGTTTCGGCGTATTTGCGCCTCATCAGTTCCAGGTAGATGATATCCATCCAGAAGCCCTAGGAGCATAATCCTGGACTGGAGACAACGTTGAAACCACATCAATACATTAACCTTAGTAAAGGAAATGCGAAGAATGTGATAACAGCGACATCCCCACATCTAACCACAAATCAAAATTCTATACTGACAAAAAACCGTCTCGGTTTTGTGACTATTCACTCAATAACAGTTACCTGTAAAAAGCTGTCATATTTTAGTAAAGCGTAGTTGTTCATACAAATTATGATATTCACATCTACTTGTCTACTTTTATCGCATGTAGGTACTATGAAAGTATTTGAGACGGAAATACATTTTTTGCAAATATATATTCAAAAAGTTGAAAATAACGAATTTACCTATCAATGGTGTAACATCATCTGCTACATCAAATCTATCCAAAATTTCCAAATACGATATTAATTTGTCGGAGGTGCTTTCAGCTCTATTTTTTTCTGACCATATTCTTAAAACTGTTAACGTTGGACTATCGTTTTTTTCAATATCTTGTATTTTCTCACTTTCTATACCACATAATTCAGCAAGCCCATGCCAATCACTGAAATTCGTTAAAGTCCTGCATTGATAGGTGAAATAAAATTTCTCAAAAATGTGATCAAAAAATATTTTCAAAGTTTTTTTCACTTAAAAATCCGTGAAAAACTTGGTTTTTGGGGTGAACATTTTAAGTATGTACCTAACGAAAATAAGATAGAATGAGAAAAAATAAAAATACAGTTTCATTTATTTGGAAAGCTGCTAAATGCATCTAGACTTAGATGTGGAAGATATGTAGATTAAATGAATAATTTTCACTTCTTTTGTGAAAGCCGGCGCCTCAGTCATTATACCGGATCAACTAAAGGGTTGTTATATCATTTTAAAACATCCCGAGGAATGTATGTATTAAAATTAATTCGAAATGCACGATTTTTATTATTTTTTTCCTATAAGAAGCAATTCAACATTTAATTTTATCCGCACAAATTTATGCTTTTCTTATTTCTACCTAAACTGTGGCATAAAATAATTAAAAATTACAGCCGACTAATTTATATTTGAAACCAAAGTTTTCTTACCGAGATTGGCCCTTGTCGTTGGGAATTACTTTCTTGGGATTTAATTGGGCGGATATGAAATGTAAAGTTTCCTTTCTTAAGCATTTTATTGGAACATAACCCATCTAAATAACAAACATATTCAGACACTATCACAGAGAACAATATTAACACGGCTGTGTAACAAAATATACTGCGTCAGCGTGGTAATAACACGTTGCCGTTGCAGTAACAATCCGGTTTTGAATAAACATGAATATAGTGACGATGAAACTATCTGGTTAGGTTAATTGTTCACAAAATCGTTGGCTCATTGGAAGTTCCAATTTGGAATACCGGATATAAAAATAATTCTCTTACTGGACTATTTATTTAATATATATTTATTTAATTACCTTTTTCAGTCACATCAACCTCTAGGGTTAATAGCGACAATATTATTTACATTTAAATCTTCTAGATTACAACTTGGATATAATATTTATGTCTTTTAAGAAAAGTCATTAGATTTTGAAAATTACAATCTACTACTTCTAATTTATTGCTAATATTATTTTTCATCTTTGCTTGAAGGGCATTCTACTAAAATGTGTTTTACAGTTAATTGGCAATTACATAGTTCACACTGCGGAAGTTCAGTTTTTGTAATAATATAACAGTGAGTGATGTTAGAATTGCCAAACCGGAGTCTTGATGTGGAGTGATGTTCTATTTATTTAATATTTGATTTGTTTTTAAATGGGAATTAAACCACAATGTTTCTTATATATTTTTACTTTCAATGTTTCGGGAGCGTACCAGCTGTCGTTACCAAGAATTATTGTATTGTTAAAAATTTTCCCCAACTGACACTTCTGCTCTGCACCGGGATTCTATTTTACGATACGATCGTAACGGCCGACCAAAATTGACAAACATCGATTCTATTTTTCGATTAGTCGTATAAATACGAGTAGATTCACTCCATAGGTGTAGACGAGTCGTATTCGTTTACTTATTTTGAAACTTATATGATATTTGGCATTTCCTGACATATAACCAGCGCATTCTAATTTCTAAAAAAAAATAAAAACTTTTCATGTGTTTTCTGTCGATTTTTGCAAATATTCACAAAAATAACACCAAGAGAAGTAATTTTTCATGCAATAAACACCAGTGTAGCTGAATACCTGTTGCCTATTGTCGACAACAATGAAAACTTAGGAATGGTGACCCCTTTGAAATACCTGACTTGTGTAAGACAATTTTTTTTACCCTGATATTCTTAAAATAGCTTTTGCTTCAAGTAATTCAGTTTTGCCTGTTATATGAAATTTGATTTTGAAAGTTATTGTATCACAGAGTATATATATTTGCTAATCATTTTAATGATTACTGCGTTTAAAGTTCTTTAATATTCAACATAATTAAGAACATTAATTTGTTGTTGCATTTCCTATTCTTTCAATCCTACTGTACTGTGGAGAGTTTGCGCCATTTACGGTTTGTCCATTCCTGATACAGGGTGACTACTCGCGTCAACCATATCTCCTTGCACCCCCCTGTATTGTGAAGAGTTTGAGCCACTTGCAATGTATCCTTATTTTTTCTGTACTGAGAAGAGTTTGCGCCACTTGCAATTTAACTCATAAACCTATACTGTATTGTGGAGAGTTTGTGCCACATATTCCTTACATGCACTGATGAGAATTTGCGCCCCTTGCACCTTTCCTAGTAACTTACTGATGGTTAGTTGAATAATAAATAATTATTTATGGCAAATTGAATCCTCAGATTGTTTTTCTATCTTATTCCAGGTACGTCATCTCGGTTTTTGAACCTACTCGGACCATGTCCATCTTGACTGTTCAATTAAATCCAGGCATCTTGACCAGTGTCTTGTTAATAGTCATTTTTAACATTTAGATTTGTTTTATTATCAATATTATAAACAATATAATATAGGTACACTAAACCAGTGATTAAAAGTCAAATATATCAAGGTTTACAAATTACTCATTCTCCTCAAGTTTTTCTCTCCTACAAATTTATCAGAAGTGGGATAGAGATGACCTGGATTCATTAATTCGATGACATAAAATTACAATGCCGAGATGACAATATTTTTTATGAATGTTATTCTAGCTTTGTGTTTCTTTTTAAATATTTAGTTACCGTATTTCTACCATAAATCACAAAGGTAATAATAATCAACTGAAATGGGTCCCCAACGTCGCAATAATAGACGGCTACCAATTGAAACCCAAGAGGCTTCGGGTTCGAGTGAATCCGTAACCCAAAGAAGAAACTGTAGTGATTCTTTGACATCGTATGACTCTATTGAACGATTGACCACTGTAATGACCACTTCTCTCGAAAATACTGCCGAACAAGAACGACCCAGCACGACGGTCCGAGGGGGATGTGGTATCTGTATTTGACCCCGAGGAAAGGGAGCAATCGATTTCGGTTTGGCTTCAAAAGGTTGATGAACTTCGTGATATTTTTCGATGGTCAGAGGAAGCCACTATCTATTTCAATCAACGCTATCACGCTACAACAAAGTTGCGATGGTTGGCAATGGTTTCGTATAAGAGTTAGCCAATATGTCTAGTCCAAGGAACCGCAGCTATTAAGTTATTTTTTGCTCTTGGCTTCACGGTTTATGTGAAGAGATTAGTTGTCCTTATTATGCTTAACAATCTTTCCACAATATCCTCCTCAGAGAAATCCTTCCTCGGGTACTTCAGCCCTATAAGCATATGTCTCCAATGAGTGGTATTCTCTAAAACAATTTCATATGCAGAGGCCGGACATCTCGGGACAAGCTGTGCAGTGGTACACAGTATCTTTCTGTACTTTTTTTTTGGCAAACCCTACATTTTTTTCGAAGCATTTGTACAAGTTCATTGCGTAATCCGATTTTTACAGGTAAATGGTTTACATTTACAGGTACATCTGCTTGTTTCCACTGTTCTGGTAATAGTTTTTCTAATGTCTGTTCCACTATTCATTATACTTGACTTGTGTTTTTTTAAATCTCCCCTTCTATTGGTTATAGTTACCATTTCATTTTTTTATTCAGTAGATATGTCTAGGATGTCTCTTTTATCGCGCCACTTGCCAATCATCACATTGCAGTTATACATAGCTTTGGTCTCGCCGATGAAATAATCTTTTCGGTCTTTTCTGACAGTACCTGTACAAAAGGTATTTTGATCAAGCAATTTTTTGCCAAGTAATAACTCTTATAAAGGTTATCCATATATAAGCTATGTCCGTTATCCAAAAATTCGCGCATCAGATGCATCACTACCTTTTGCCCTCGTCCACTTCTGTTGCCATATACAACTTTATCCCATATTTGTGCCGCTTCTTTAGTAGATTCTGCTTGAAGCACAGTCTCCCTTTCCACAAAGACCATAGATTCATCCAGTGATAAGTTTTTTTTCTGGGTAATATATAATCTTCATTTTATTAGTAAAATGATTCAGAATAGTCCTAATTACGACCTAGCTGATTGTTTTTCACTTCAGAATGTATGTATGTATGTATGTATGTATGTAAAATGGGGTGACATTCACTGAGACCTAAAAGATCTATTGTGCCCCCTTACTTCTACTTAGTTCCTGAGGAAAGTCTCAGAGACTAGTAGCTCCTTTAGTCCTATTTCCTGGAGGAATTTTAGGATATCTGCAGGCTTTAACTTAGGTAAATGTCCCTCTTCTATCCAGTAATCTCCAAGGTGTTGTGCCCTAGGATTCTGAATTGCTGTGCAGTTCGCAAGTATGTGGATGGAGGTTTCTTCTTCCATACCACAGAATCTACATTCTTCTTCCTCCACTATTTTGAGCTCTTTCAGGTGCCCATTCAGGCGACAATGTCCCGTAAGGATGCCTGTTAAAACTCTTAGTGCAGTTTTACTTTGACTTATGCATTCATTTGATCTCAACAGGTTGTAGTCACCCAGAAGAATCTTTGATTGCCTAAGTCCTACTAGATCTTTCCAATGGTCAGATCTTCTCTTTTCTTTGGCTTTGCCTATTTCTTCCAAAATTACATTGGAGCTGATACCGCAAAAGGGTTCCGGCCCCCAAAAGGGTGTTCCAGTCCCCCTCTTTGCTAGTTCATCTGCTATTTCATTTCCTTCTTTCCCTGTGTGTCCTGGAATCCATAGTAAGGTGACTATATTGTTCTCGCCTAGTTCATTTAGTTTGCCTAGGCATTCCCACACCATTTTGGAACTGATAACACAAGTGTTTTAATGGCTGCTTGACTATCCGACATTATGATAATCCTTTGCCTTCTATATCCTTTATCAATATTGAACTGGTCACACTTTCTTATGGCGTGAATTTCCGCTTGAAAGATACAGGGGGTTTTCCCCTGCTTTCAGAGTGTTTGGTTCCTGGCCTGTACACTCCTATCCCAGTTCCTTCTATTGCTTTTGAGCCACCCGTGTACCATTGAATGGCATTCTTTCCATGTCTGGTAATGGTATTTGGATCCCATTCCTTCTTGTTGCTTAATTCCGTAACGAATTTCTTTGAAACGTTATACTTTTTCATCATACCATCTTGTGGCATGTCCCAGGTTTTCTGATTTCTAAGAAGTAAGGAGGTGGTTTTTTTTAACGATTCCCTCTCTACTTAGTCTGTATCTTGTTCTTTCTGCAACACTTTCCACCACCATGTAGTGGTGTGAGGTTGAGAATAACTTCCATGGCTGCCGTTGGGCATGTTCTCATTGCTCCTGTAATGCACATACAGGCTAGTCTTTGAATTTTTGAGAGGTTTTCTCTCGTTCTCAATAGGCTAGTTCTACTACTCCACGCAATGGCTCCATAAGTGATAATTGGTCTCACTTCCATCTCAGGATTTTTGGGTTGCACCCCCAATTTCTCCCTGCCAGATTCCTGCACACCATTAGAGCCATTTTTGCTTTGTATATAATCTCCTTTTCGTGTTTATTCCACAGGAGTTTACTGTCTAGAGTCAAACCTAGATACTTGACTTCTTGTCTCCATTCAACCTCGCTCCCACCAAGTTTAATGGTTTTGAGGTTGAGCTTTCTTTTCTCAGTGAAGGCTATTAAGATGATTTTGGTGGGGTTGATGTTAAGTCCCACTTGCCTACACCAGCTATTTGTATAGTTCAGACCCTTTTGTACGATGTCACAAAGGGTATTTTCGAATTTTCCCCTGGCTGTTATGACAATATCATCAGCATATCCTTGGCAGGATATTCCGAGGTCAGTCAAACCACACAGGAGTTCGTCAACCGTCAGGCTCCACATTAATGGGGATGCTACTCCTCCCTGTGGACATCCTCTGGTTGTACAGATGGAGACAATGTCTTTGCTCGTCCTCGTCTCTGCTACTCTAGTGGTGAGCAGTTCCGACATCCATTTGGGTGTTGTGCTGTCTACACCTCTTCTATTTAATGCTCTTTTGACAGTCTCATAAGGAGTATTGTCAAAAGCTCCTGCTATATCCAAAAAGGCGCATACTACGGCTTCTTGGTTGACTAGAGCACCTCGGATATCCTCCGTCAGTTGTACCAGTGCAGTCTCCGTAGATCTGTCTGCCCGGTAAGCATGCTGATGCGGGTGGAGAGGTAGTCTCTCTAGGATTTCCGCTCTAATGTAATTGTCAATAGCTTTTTCCATCGTTTTGAGCACAAACGATGTTAGGCTAATTGGTCTGAAGGATTTGGGGTTTGTTGTGTCTCTTCTCCATGCTTCTGGTATATAACCCAGTTCTAAGCTGCTTTGACTGATCCTAACCAAATGTGGTAGAATTTCGTCTTGTCCTTGCTGGAGCAATGCTGGGAAAATTCCATCAACTCCCGGTACCTTGAATGGTGAAAAGGTGTTCATAGCCCATTTTAACCGTTCGTCACTACAAATGAGCTTAGCTATTGTAGTACTTTCTCTCGAAGGTCTGTTATGACCTTCGAGAGGACTATCTTCCCTATTTGGGCTACTCCCAGGAAAATGAGTTTCTAGTAAGAGTTTCACTCTTTCTTCCTCATTTTCGGTATATTTACCGTCTGGCTTCCTCAAAGCCATATCTGTGTTGATCCTACTTTTAGCCATGACTTTGCAAAGGCTTGCCGCAGCAGGTGTTGTATTTATATCTTCACAGAATTTTCTGAAGCTATTTCTTTTAGCTTTTCTAATTTCCTTATAGTAGGTGATTCTCACCTCGGTGTATCTCTGCCAGTCTCCGGTGAGTTTTGCTCTATTAAAAAGGTCCCGGGTTTGAGATCTTAATTCTGACAGATGTTTATTCCACCAGGGTGCATCTCTGCTGCTTCGATGTTCTTGAAGAAGGCAGCTCGATTCAAATGCATCGATTATGATTATTGTTCAGGTCCTCAAGCTCATTTTCCAGATCTAGATGATGCTTAGCCCTCCCTTTTCTCTGGATATGTGCTAGGTTTTCTTTCAGACAGGTGTTATAGTTGTCCCAATCTGTTTTTCTTGGTTTTCTTCTGGGGCTCACCTCAGGTTTGCCTAGTTCTAACTTGAATGTTATGATGCTATAATCGAAGAGAGATGGTTCGCCCGAAACTCTTCAATCTTTTACTATATGTTTTAGATCCTGTGTTGCCAATGTGACATCTAAAACTTCTTGCCTTACCCTTGTTACAAATGTGGGGGTATTCCCTATATTGTGAATATTAAGGTTTATATTAAAGATATATTCTAAAAGTTGCTCACCTCTTTGGTTGGTATTGCTACTGCCCCAAACAGTATTGTGTGCATTGGGATCACATGCTTAGAGTAGAGGTAGTTTCTTCTCTTCACAGTACTTCACCAGCCTTTGTACCTCGGAGGGTGGTGCTATCCCGTCTCCCGCAAAGTAACATGATGCTATTACTATCTCCTTGCTCTTCTTCTTGTGTTCGAAGAGTGCTCGAACTGGAACGAGGTCTCGAGTCATGTATTCTGAAAGACAAAAATAGTTAATATTGTTCCTTATCATAATACATGTTCTTGGTATATCACTACCTGATTGATATACTATTTTAGCATCTTTACATGCTAATCCTCTTACCTGGTTATTATTGACCCATGGTTCTTGGATCAAACACATCCCCCATTGGTCCTTAGTGAACAATTTTGTGATCACCGCCGAAGCTCCTTTGGCATGGTGGGCATTAACCTGAGTTAAGTTAATCCCCGCCATCCTGTTGGTTTTCAGGTTGGGTATTACCCTCTTTCATCAGGGTGATGTCCCCTTCTGTAAGAGTGCTGTCCCCTTCCTCCGACCCAAACTCCTCCCCCAAGGAGTTTAGAGATGTGTAGGCTTTCTACACTACTCGAGTCATCGCCGGCCTTGGAGGAGATAGAAACCTTCTCAGGGTTTCTTTCCTCTTCTTTTCTGAGGCCATGTACGGGGTAATGAATGGTGAACCCGTTGTTCTTGATTTTTTGACAGGATAGATTGTCTATTCCTGCCCTCAGGACTAGGCCTTTGCCCTCTTCTTTAAGGTTGAGGACCTTCCACTGGTCTGTTGCCAAACCTTCATTCTGCGCTTTTATCAAGCGAAGAAGTTTTCCTTCCTCTACGCCTTTGCTTCTTGGGAGAAAGATTGTAGCGGTGTGCATTTTTGGGATGTTTTCTCCCTGGCACACCATCAGTTCTACTCCCTTCCAGCTTTTCAGCTGTGGTATTATCAACTGGAGCCATTCTGCAGTCTGTGGTGTTTCACAGTCGATTAGAACGACTCCTGGTCTGAAATGTATGCCAGTAAACTGGAGCTAATGCTCCCATTCAGCATACATTTCTTCTATTATTGCGTTCTCCAGCAAGGTTTGGTCGTCCGCACTGAGAGTGGTCTCAGGGTACGCCCTAGGGAGAACCGCCATTCTTGTTATTTTAGCTGCAGCTGCATAGCTGCCAGCTGAAGAAGGGATGGCTATTTTGCCCTCCTTTTTCTTCTTCACCTGTACTTGCGGTGACTGGGCTGTCGCCTCTTCCCGCTTTCTTTTTTTTCCTTTAGGAGGGATGTTCTTCTCCTCTCCTTGTTTTTTGCGTTCTGCGGCTTTCTTTCTTGCTTTTTCCGGTGCAAGTCCCTGCTCAAGAAAGCGAAGATACCATCTTACCCCCGCTCCACTAAGTCCACGCCTCAGTGGATCGTCCCTTCCTCCGGGTTTACCCAGTTCAGGAAGGATGGGGGTTTTTCTACTTTTTTTCCAGGATTTTTCCCGAAAACTCTCAGCAGTTGAGGGTATGGGTGCCCCTGACGTTCTCCTCTCCTGTTCATCTACAGCCTCCTCTACACGAGGGTTGCTCGCGCGTGAGGGAGGTGCTACAGTTTTTTTGGGCACTGCGGATACATTGCTCCGACTGGTGCCCGGTTGCGTTGCTTGCCCGCTCAACTTTTCCCTTTTCTTTCCATGGATGATCCCACGAGTAGCTAGGGAAGTATAAGGTCCACTCCCGCAGAGCCCCGCAAGCAGGAGTAGGGGTGATTAAACTGGATGTCCCCAGGTATCCAGAGTTTCACTTCAGAATTATAAGTATCTCATTATTAGCAAGTAGCGATCCCTACCCATTAAATTTGAGAAACAGCTGGAAAAGAGTCTATTTTTTTTTCAATAGTCCTGCAAGGTAGGTAACTTCAATGTACCTGTATGTAAGGTAAGTCCTTTAAAAAAAATTAACAGTTTCGATATTGTCTTGCCATCGAGAGATTCTTGAGTAGTCACTTCCTGTACTGGTACATAAAACTTGTACTGCATAATTGTTGATTTGCGAAATAATCTACCTGATTTAATAATGGAGGGCGTTCCCTAATGGTACGGCAAAATTTATGGTTCATGCACGATGGTTCTCCTGTTCATTTTAGTCGAGTAGTTCGTCAATATATTCATACTACGTACGGGAATCGATGTATTGGAGGACGAGGGCCAGCTAATTGGCCTGCTAGACTACTCGATTTCATTTCATGCGATTTTTTTTAGGGCTACTTAAAATCATCAGTATATGCTGTTCCAATACAAAATCGTATACAGTTTTGGGAAAGAATAAGTGTAATTCTAATTCTAATGTTCTGTTTTTGATCCGTATGTTCATCCTCAGCGGAACACGGTTATTTTCAATTTGCAGTATTGGTAATTTATGCGCCTCTAAATTATTCAGTACTTTGAATAATGACGGTCTGCGAACATCTGTTTTTACTTTTGTGGAAACTATTTTCTTTTCTTATGTACATCAACTATATTATATTATTATAATATATTATAATATATATTATTTAAAACAACTATATTTTTTTATGGGTCCAACAATTTTATTAGTTATAATAAATTAGTTTTTTTATATTAAATGTTATTAGAAAAGGAATGCAATTAAACAATTTAATAATAATTCTATGAGTGCATTTATATGAAAAATTACGTGAATATCAATTCCACTTTAACTAATAACGTAACAAAGAAAAAAAAACAATGAGAACACAGAAACAAACTTAACCTAAGATAAAATAGTTCTTTCGATTTCGAGGTAAGTTATAATTTAGCATTCAATTAAAATAAAGCTTGTTAATGATTTAAATTTTTTTATAGATGTACATCTGATTAAATTCTGATTCTATTACTTTTATTGGTACCAATAAATATCACTTACCATCCACTACATTCGGAGTACTGACTCGATAAACTTTTTTCAATTTGCAGGATTGCAATGTAGACTGAAATATTGAGAATTCAAATTCTCCTGGAACACTGGACCAACTCCACGTCTTCTTACAGGTATATGCCTCTTTTTATTTTTAAAATTTTGATTTTCACTTTATTTCTTGACTTTTAATGCACTAACTTCAGTTTTTTTTCTTTATAACTCTTTTTCTTCAATTTATATTTTTTTAAATTCTCAAATACTTTTACTGCCACTTTTCAAAATTCCGCTTCCCTATATCTGTTTTTTAAACTCAATAATCCTCGTTGCTTAGAGAATTTATTTCTTATCACTTGATTTTTTTCTTCTTAATTGTTAAAATTCTTAAATTTCTTATTTAATGTCTCTTAATTGTCTCTCAATCCTACTATACTGTGGAGAGTTTGCGCCACTTATAGTTTAACTCACAAACCTATACTGTATTATGGAGAGTTTGCGCTAATTACGGTTTGTCCATTTCAGATACAGGGTGACTACTCACGTCAACCATATCTCCTTTCACTCCCCTGTATTGTGGACTCATAAACCTATACTGTATTGTGGAGAGTTTGTGCCACATATTCCTTACATGCACTGGGGAGAGCTTACGCCCCTTGCATCTTTTCTAATAACCCTAAATATTTAAAATCAGGCATATATATTTGATCAACTGTAGGGTCCGATGGTTCGGAAATAAACACATCAACACTTTAAAACTTGTATTTTACTTCATAATTCATATTACATCAAAAGCACACATCCACTCATCATAACTCCTAACCTTCATTTCCCCCCTTATCAAAGTCAACGTCAAAACGCCAAAATGGTCGTCATCCGGCTATCACGGCGGGAAATTTTAAAATATACAAATAGTCGCCTACAGTTCGGCCAGTCCTGACAACAGATCTTCTCGATCTGAATGTAAGGTATGAGTCATACAAAAGTCATAATACATAAGTGATGATACATAAGTCATAATACAATCAGTCACAATTCATAAATCATAAAACATAAGTCATAATACATAAGTCATAATACATAAATCATAATACATAAGTCATAATACATAAATGGTGATACATAAAAGTGCAATATTTTATTGTCCAAACTCATAGTATACGTAGTGACTAATAAGAACCTATCACACCAGACATCATCGCAAGGATCGTAAAAACATAACAGCAAGAGAGTTAATCAAATAGGAGGGTGAATTGTCATAAGTTGGATATGTACTTTAGAGGGTTTCAACGTTTTCATGCTACAAATAAGGTTTAAGACGTGAAGCGTCTATGACACCATCATAAGGTATCTGCGTTTGTTGAAAGCCTATGATGTCAATCACGACATACCTGTCATTCGGTAGTACTTCCTTGATTTGGTATGGACCTCGATACTTGGGAATTAACTTCTTACTAAACCCAGGGGTGGTATCGACATTGGCAATCATAACATACTGTCCTACCTTACTGCTTCCTTGTGCCTCCTGTCATAGTACTCTTTGTTTCGTTCTTGATTCCTTTCAATGTTTTCTTCTGCCCTTTGTCGTATTTCAGTCAAATCCCTGTCCCCATTTTCGCAAATACTTTCTAAAAGGTCACGTAAAGTGTCTTCAACTTTCCCATTCTGATGTCTACCAAACAATAGTTTAGAAGGGGTTTCTCCGGTTGATCTGTTCACGGTGTTGTTAATGGAAAATTCGACGTCGTGTAAAATAGAATCCCATGGCTTCTGGTTTTCATCAGTCATCTTGCTCAAGACAGGTGTCAATAGCCTGTTCATCCTTTCGATCTGTCCGTTAGCTCTGGGGCTACCTGAAGCAATTAAGATATGCTTGATACCATTTGTTTCCATATTAGTCTTAAACAAGTTTGACGTAAAACAAGATCCGCGATCAGAGATTATTACTTTGGGCTTGCTGTAATGTCTGAAGTAACTTGTTAAGTGCTTTATTACTTCCTCCACATTAGTGCTTTTACAAGAATAAAATTTAATGAATCTAGAAAATCCGTCCACTACCTCAAAAATGTACTTACGGTTGTGTCTTGTTTTCTGAAGGGGACCATAATGGTCGACGTGTAAGGTTTCAAAGGGGAGGTTACCTTTAGGGATACTATGCAAAAATCCTTCTCCGGGCCCTGACTTGTATTCTATACACTTCAGGCAATTTCCTACACTTCAGGCTATTTCTTGATGGTCGTCTTCAAGCTAGGGAACCAATAAGTCCTTATAACAAGTTCATAAGTTTTGTCTAGGCCCATATGCCCCATCTCATTATGGTAAGTATGCAAAATGGTGGATATCATCGACTCAGGTACATAAAATAGGATTTTGTCATGATGTTTTCGGTAAACTAATCCATTCCGTAACTCAAAGGGTGTTCAGACTGTTGCAGGCGTTCTCGTAGTTTCACAATACTTTCATCGGTATTTTGTTTAAGGGCCAGTGTTTGTTCCAAAGTGTTTCCCTCTAAAACTAGAATATTTTGCACACGACTTAATGCATCGACATGTCGCATTCGGTTATTAGTTCGGTGTTCAAGTTCATAGTCGTAATCTTGAAGCAAAAGACACCAGCGCATGATGCGGGGCACAATGTCTTTTTTTGATAATGTTAGTTTTATGCTATTACAATCAGTAATAATTTTGAAATGCAGCCCTTGCAAATAAACGTGGAATCGTTTAATGGAATAAATTATTGCTAGACATTCTAGCTCGTAGCTGTGATATTTTGATTCTTGTTCAGTAGTTCTTTTGCTAAAGTAAAACACAGGGTGAAATTTACTATCTGCTTGCTTCTGCATTAGGATTGATCCGAAACCTATTGAACTAGCATCGCAATGTAGTTCCGTTTCACTGCTAGGGCAATAAATTGACAAAATGGGTTGTGACATAAGTTTTTCTTTCAATAATTCAAATATTTGGATATGTTCCCTGGAGATAACAAATTCTCTATCCATTTTTAATAAGTCATATAACGGCTTTGATATTATTGAAAAATTCTGAACAAACCTTCTAAAGTAATTAGCTAAACCTAAAAAACTTTGTAATTGTTTAGGGTTTGTTGGTACTGGATAGTTTTTTATGGAAACAACATTCTCTTTATTCAACGTAATACCTACTTCGTTAATTCTATATCCCAAAAAGTCAATTTCTCGTCTCAAAAACGAACATTTATCAAGTCTTAGTTCTGAGATATTCTCAGTCATCAAAATTAAAACCTCTTTCAAAATATCTAAATTTTCTTCAACAGTTTTTGTCGCAATCATGATATCATCGAGATAGATTAAAACTTTACCTTCTTTAACTAGTTTACCAAAGATTTTATTAAAGAACCGAGTAAAAGTTGCTGGACTTGAACTTAACCCAAAGGGCATCCTACAAAATTCATACTGGCCGGAGGGCGTTATGAATGAGGTATATTTTATGGACTCCTCGTCCATCACAACATGAAAAAAAGCATTTTTTAAATCTAATTTTGTGAAGTATTTTTTGTATTTTAAGTGGTCTAAATGGTCATCTATCAAAGGGAGAGGGTATTTGTCACGAGCTAGAAATTTATTCAGAGTTCTATAGTCAAAACACATACGGTATTCACCATTCTTTTTCTTGGTCAGCACAACAACAATACTCAGAATCACTTTCCCTTATGATACCTTTTTCCAAAAGATCAGCTATAATTTTGTCTAAGGCATGCTTTTCTGCAAAAGAAAGTCGTCTTGGTCCTGTACTAAATAGTTCATTCTTATTCAAAGTTAAATGCATTTTAAAATCTACTTTAGGCTGATATGCTTTTGTGGCTTGAAAATAATTGTCGCGAAAAATATCTTCAACCTGTTTAATATGAGGCAAACGAATAGACTGATCTATATCTAAGTTATTATCATTTTGAAAAACATCCTCAATTAATAGCAATTCATTAAAAGCTGAGTAATCGTTTTTACTTCCTTTGGACGATATCAGGTGTTACAATCTCAATAGTATTATTTTTAAATGTGATACTATCTAAACCTGGATTATTTACAAAATCACGACCCAATAAACATTTGAATGACATGGTATTGTCAGCAACTACATAAAAAGTTATTTCAAAACACTTGTTATCAATCAAAACTGCATCTGTAAATAGGCCAAATATAACTAAGACAGAATTATTTATACCAGTTAACACACGGTCAGAGTTTACAGGAGTTATATACTGATCAGGAACCAATGAATTTACAATTATCGAAACAGGACTGCCAGTATCAATAATAGACTCCACTGAAATGTTTAATGAATTAAATTTTACCTGTACAAAGTAGGGTTGTATCACTTTCGACTCTATAAGAGACACTGCGTTGAAGTTGCCACAAGTTGTAGCTCTGGGGGCCCGCTGTTGTGGACATTCTTTCAGCTTGTGATCCATTTTACCACACTTGAAACAAGATCCCCTCGGTCTTGTAGGCTGATCACATACTGTGGCTCTATGTCCCTCTTGGTTGCAGTTGAAGCATCTTGGTTTTGGTCCCTCCACTCTTCTTTCATTCCTCAAGTTGCTAGGAATTCTCACATGGTCATCTCTCTTTGTAGTGCCGTTCATAGTATCATAAAGGTCCTTCAGTGAATGAATTCTGTTTAGAAACATGCGTGCTTGATTTTGTAATTGGTGATCATCGAATCCTTCTATGACATACTGAATTAGTTCGTTTTCAGGCACTTCGGCTTTGTTTCCTAATAAAACCTTCTCATGGAAATATGTCGAGAAATTCTCATTTTTTCGCCATCTCCTTTGCTCCATGTTCCTTCTCAATGAGAGGGTGTCTGTAAAGGAGTAGAACATTCGTTTCATCTCACCTTTCAGCGAATCCCAGTCCATCGTAATATGATCCACTTTCGATTGATACCACTCTTTGGCCTTATGTGTTAATTTACTAGCTGCTATGAGTTGAATCACATTATTAGGCACATCGTAAACAGTTTGTACGGCATTCAGTCTTTCTAGCCAGACACTGATATTCTGATTTGGTAAGCCGCTATATTCTGGAATTATCGCCGCTATTTCACTATGGTTAAATTTCGGTCTAATTTCTACATGGCTTGAAGTCGATGGAGAAGATTCTCCTTGCCGATGTTCGTCATAAATTCTAAGAGCCCTAACTGTGGATTGAATTATATCTTCGACCGTAATTTGAGCAGGTTCTTGTGCTTGCCGCACGTGGTCATGGTCAGAGTCTTCGTTGGAGCTTGCCATTTTCACTTTGTGAACGTAAATTGGATCACAGATCCCACTTCTGAGGTTGTAGAGTCCGATGGTTCGGTAATAAACACATCAACACTTTAAAACTTGTATTTTACTTCATAATTCATATGTCAAAGTCAAAACGCCAAAATGGCCGTCATCCGGCTATCATGACGGGAAATTTTAAAATATACAAATAGTCGCCTACACAACCAAAGTTTTAACTGATATGCATAATCAGAATTCAAACACAAGACGCACCTTGTATATTATTATTACTTTCCATAATTTTGGGGATTTTTTTTAACTATACTGATCATTAGTTAAATAATCAAACATTATTTATGGCAAATTGGATACTCAGATTGTTTTTCTATCTAATTTCAGGTACGTCATCTCGGTTTTTCAACCTACTCGGACCATGTCCATCTTGACTGTTCAATTGAATTCAGACATCACGTCCAGTGTCTTGTAAATAGTCATTTTTAACATTTAGATTTGTTTTATTATAATATTATAAACAATGTAATGTAAGTACACAAAACCAGTAATTAAAATTTAAATTCTAATTAAATATATCTATCTTTACAAATCACTCATTCTCCTCAAGTTTTTCCCTCCTACACTTGCGATTCATAGAACTTTATAGATTAAATAAGAGGTCCTGAGTAGTCATCTTAAAAATGTTGATATTATTACTATCAATAATCTATATCTTTTAAATCAACTAGAACCGTTATAGTGCAGATCAATAAAATTATTATTAGTTCTTCAAATCCCTATGAGTTTTGTTTGAGGGCTAATTCGAATTGGAGAAGAATTTCCCAGTGGCAAACTCGTATCTTGAATGATATTAATATAGTTTTTTAGCAGATATAAAAATCAAAAGTTCAAAAATGTAAAAAGAGTTTTTTTTAATCTGTCAAAAAACATTTTCGACTAGCTTCACGTTGAAAGACGCGTATCAAAATTGCTGTCCAAATTCGAGAATACCCGATTTCGATTCGATACGATCGAATGTTTTATTAAAAATAATAAACTGGTTTTGGATAACAAGTCTCACGCTCTTGAGGAATTGGCAAAAATATCAAGAACAGAAACCACCAGCCCATCAAATACTACTGATCCATCTGAAGATCACTGATAACGCTGATTTAAGAAACCGAAAACTCGCTCAACATAACAGACTACCTAAATAAAAAAAAGGACCTATATTATCCAGATCTGTATAATATATTTTAGTTTTAATTATTAACTTTAAATAGTTTAGATTCTATTCTTTATTATTACATCTTTCTGCTGTTTTAATTATGAAATTTAAAAGTATAATCTGAATTCGTTAATTCTTATTTTGTTAGTGAGTACTTTGACATGGAACAATATAACCGAGATTTTGAAGTATCGAATATAGACGTATAAATTAGAAACTATTGAACAGTGTACAGAGTTTTTGTCCATCAACCACTCAAATAGTACTTATAATATTCGTAGTATCAACAAAACCCTAACTGAATTCAAAAATTTTTCTAACAACATTAAATTCTGATATAGACTTTATTGTTTTCACTGAAACGTGGAATATATTAGATACAAGTCTAAACCATATTGAAGGTTATGATATCATTTATAATGAAAGTAAATACAACCAAAATGATGGTGTTGTTATGTATATTAAGAGTAAATATAACTATCCTTATAAAATAATAAGACCTACCCAAATATTAACGTTCTACAGGTTAAAATCCAATTCAATAAAAGTAATAATCGGGTGTTACACGCTCAGTTTGGCATCAGTTCAGTCCATGATTTTGGTCAGAATGATGGCAAACTGATCGTGTAATTAGTTGACTGATGGACTGATGGACTGATGGACCGGAGTGATCGATATTTAAATATTTTAATAATTTTCGTCAGTCTGCTGTGGATTGACATCAGACTGATCGTGTGTTCATATCGTGTTTCATATCAGTTTCCCGTCAGTACCTTCCAGACAGCCATGGAGACACGTGTTGAAGTTGAAGACGCTTCGCCGCCTACGCAGCCATTGGAACTGGATAAGAATTTGAGCGTGTAACACCCGAGTAGTTATCTTTACAGCATACAGGTCACTCGATACAAACGCGGCCACATTTGTTGCATGTTTGCAAAATTATTTTGAAGTGTTGATAATAATAAAGATAGTATTTCAACTTAATATAATAATACCCTTAATGAGTTTGGACTTAGCTCTACAATGAATATAGCCATACGAGAAAAATCTTGTCTGGATCATATATTCATAAAATCAAAACATCACATCATAGATCAAATTGTGCCTATAGTAATCCAGTCTAATATAACTGACCATGCAACTGTTAATATTTTAAGTTTCAGTTTTGCAGGTGTTTCAGGACAATCTAGTAAACTGCCATGTTTTATCGGAAGTGTTTAATTTTAAAATAGAAAAAGATAACAAAAGTCATGGTTCAGTGATACCAACATGTAAATAAATTAAAATAAATATTTTGTTGTTACCAACGTAATTATTTCTTAACATCCCCCCGTAAGAACAAAATGTTTGTTTAGATCTAGACTACGAAAAAAAAAATTGTACAAACAATATAAAAATCATACAGACAATATTTGATTCAAAAAACTACCTATAACATAACATTTTATGATAGATAACATACTTGTGAGTATTTTAACAATAAAATAAAATTGTACATTTTTAAGAACAGTATAAATGGTTTGCACATTTGATAAGTTAATTTCTTTCCTCGAACCTATTCTCCATTACTCAAAAGAGCGCCTTTGAGTTTTTCAAATTCAGTAAATACTAAGGGTTTTGTGAAAATGTCATCCACTTGGTCATCGGTTGGACAGAATAGAAGAGGAAACAATTTATTTTTGTAGTTTTCATGTAAATAGTGATATCTCACTTGAATGTGCTTTGTCTCTCCCCTCATTGATGTTTATGTCTATGTTTAGAACAATGGAAATGGATTTTCCAGTTAGTTCTTGTACTAGGAATTTCAGATACTCTAACTCCTTGCAACAATCTGCTGCGGCAATATATTCGGCTGCTGTGGACGACAGTGCCACAATTTTCTGCTTTTGTGACCGCCATGTCACTGGTCCGCCTGTCATCATTATGACATAGCCTGTAGTGCTCTTTCTTTTCTCATGATCCCCAGCAAAAACTGAATCACTGTATGCTATTATTTTCATATCTTCGTTTATTCCGGATGCATAGTGAATTCCCATCCTAGTACTTTCTTTCAGATATCGAAGTGTTCGTTTGACATTCTGTACATCTTGATCTGTTGGTTTCTCCATGGACCTGTTTTCAAAGTTCACACTATAAGCCAAGTCTGGTCTGGTTTAACAAGACAAATATAACAAACTCCCAACAGCTTGTCTATATGAATATGCTGTCTTAATGCTGTTCTCTGTTGCACCCGGTAGGTTATAGTGTGCTGTGATGGCAAAAAGAACTCTCAGTGAAGTTGTGTCTACAACCGGACTAAAGATTTCTTCATAATTTATATTTCCACTTCTTTGCTCACAGCCTCTTACTACAAGTCTGGCTTTATATCTGCCGTCTTCCTTGACTTTGAACACCCATCGGTTTGACAAAACTTCTTTTCCTCTTGCTTCTTCAGGGCTTACTAATTTCCAGGTTTTATTTCTCTTTAAAGAGTCTTTTTCTTCTTTAATGGCTATTTTCCATTTTTCTCTGTCTTCATTTGTTAATGACTCCCTGTATGTCATCATTGCTTCTCCATCTTCTCCGCTATCTAATTGATAATCATCATATTTCTTAGGTTTTTGCAATGTTCTTCTTCATCGTAAACCAAGTTCATGACATCTTTCTTCTCTCTGCCCTTGATCTGAATCTACAAAGCCATCACCTTCTTGTGATTCATGACTTAGAGACACTATTTTCTTCCTCTCTTCTATCTTGATTTTCATTTCTTCCATCTTGATTTTTTTCTATTTCTTCACGATTAGCTGGGTTTATTTCAATTTTCAGGTTTTGTTGATTTGTTTTCATTGTATTTTTCTCAAACACCACTTCTCTTGAGATGAATATCTTTCTTCTTTCTTCATTCCACAGGCGGTATCCATTTTGTGCATAGCCTACGAAAATACATTTCTTGCTTCGGCTATCAAGCTTCTTTTGATATCCCAGATTTTTGGCATAGGCAATACAACCAAATATTTGCAGATTAGATAGATTTTGTTTCTTGGATGACCATTTTTCAGCTGGGGTTGTGTCAACAGTACTGGTGGGGATCTATTCATCAGGTATGCAGCTGTTGTGGGATAGTATGTGAAGAGGGATGTGAGATTACGGTGTATGCGGATGATGTGTGTCTGGTATGTACGGCAAAGGGAGAGGCGGAGATAGAAAGAAAGGCGGAGAGAATGTGCAGGAAGATTGTGGAGAAGATAGAGCGGTGCGGACTGGAAGTGGCGGAAGAGAAGACGGTGGGGTTGCTAGTGAAGGGACGGAGCAGGGCAAGGGAAGTGGGGGTGATGGTTAAGGGAAGGATAATTCGCATGGAGGAGTCTGTGAAATACCTAGGGGTGTGGTTGGATAGCCAATTATCCTTCAAAACCCATATGGTAAAGGCGGCAGAGAAGGGTAAAGTGAGGGCAGCATGACTGGGGAGATTGATGTGTAATGTGAAAGGGCCGGGAGAGTGGAAGAGGAGGGTAATTGGTAGGACGGTAGAGCAGAGTATGCTGTACGGTGCGGAGGTGTGGGGTGAAAGAGCGGGGGTGAATGCTAGGGTTAGGCCACTTCTGCGGGTGCAGAGAGGGATACTGCTGAGGGTGGTGCAGGGGTACAGGACAGTGGGTGGACTGGCAGCAGCGGTGCTGGCAAGGTCCTACCCATTGGACGTGTTGGCTAGAGCTAGGAGCAAACGCTGGAGGGGTGCGACCAATGAAGAGGTACGGGAATGGATGGAGGAGGAAATGGAGAGAAGGTGGGAGGAGTATGAGGGCGCGCTAAAAGGAGCGATTGGGAATAGGAGAGATTGGATGGACCGGAAATTCGGGGAGGTGAACTACTTTTTGACACAAGTGCTCACTGGACATGGGTCGAGAGTAGGGTACCTCCACAAGATTGGGAAACGAGAAACTGGTGTGTGCGAGAGGTGTGAAGTGGAGGATGATGTGGGGCATGTGTTTAGATGCTGGAGGAACGAGGAAGTGCTGAAGAAGTTGGAGAGGAAACTAGGGGAGGCGGTGTACTGGGAAAACATGGTGAAGATAATGTTGAGGGGGGAGGAGGAATGGATGGAGGTGAGTGGAGTAGTAGAGAGCATGGTAAGGGGGAGAGAAGGACTCGATATGGCATGAGAGGCAGGAGTGATAGGAGGGAGAAGATGATAGTGTGAGCGGAGAGTGTGCGAGGGACCGCCGCCTGTCTCGAAGTATGCTAGGGTAGTGATTCCGAGGCGGGGGTAACGGCGAGTTTGAGGTGGGTTTGGTTGGTAGGCATCTCCTTGGGGATGAGTCCAACACTGTTTGGGTCCTGGACCCATTCGAACATGAGTTTCCCATCTCGGCCCGAAAAAAAAAAAAAAAAAAGGTATGCAGCTGTTTGAGCTGCTTCCCTCCACATCTCTTTTTCTAGATTTGATCCAAAGAGCATACATCTTGTTCTTTCCATAAGAGTACGGTTGAACCTTTCTGCTGTTCCATTTAATTGAGGTGTATGTGGAATTGTATCGTCTAGCATAATCACCTTGTTCTTACACCAATCTTTCAGATCATGTGAAGAATATTCTCCTCCGTTATCACACCTTATTTTGGTTACTCTCAGATCAAATTTAGTTTCAGCCATTGTTATATATTGTTTCAAGTACATGGGGACTTGGCTTTTGTTAGACAACAGATAAATAACACAAAAATGTGAGTAATCGTCTATACAACATAGAATGTATTTGTAACCATCATCTGGATCAAGAGGTCCACACACATTTGTGTGTATTATTTCCTATAGTCTTGTTGCTCTAGCCCTCTCTGTACTAAATTGTAACCTGACCTGTATTGATTTCCCGCAAGGCTCACATACTGCATCCATTTTGATATGAGCAACATTGGGAGGTTCACCATCACCAATGTTAGGCAGTTTATTAAGGTTTCTATAGCTTAGGTGACCTAGTTTATTATGCCATTCTTTACCCAGATCATTACCTTGTGCATAGAGTGATTCATTTTGCACATTAACATCAATATCAATAGTATACAATCCTACTGTATTCTTCTTACCTTCCAGTACCACATTATTGTCCTTGTATATTTTAACATTATCTTTTGTGAACACAACGATCACATTATTTTCTGTTACTTCACTTACTGACATCAAATTCCTAGACAATTGTAACGAGTTATTTTTTTTGCAGGTTTAATTTTTATTTTTCTTCCGTAATATATTTTATTTTACCACTAGGGTGTATATAACTCGTTACTTTACAACCCTTTCTACTACCGCATTGATTTTTTTTTGTTATTACCGTTATATATTTTAGTATAAGTCCGAGTTACGCAAATCCAAATTCTACCATACACAATTTATTCCTTTCCGATATTCAAATTTTTCAACTGAAGGGACGCCCGGTATATACACCATTTTAATTAAAACCGAAGCCGTTCAGTATAGGTCTTCCGATAACCGATAAACCGTATTGTGAAAATTTAGTGCATTAAGATTGTGTGTGGAAGCTGTATTTTATAAGGTAAATCATTTTTACAATTAAACTGTGTATTCGAAACTTTCCGTACCGCCGCTTAATATTAAATTATTGAATGTATTCTTTGAAAATTTTCCGACCGGCTATTTTTTCATTTTGTTGTTGAATTGAAATTGGTTTTTTTTATTCGTTTCTTTTATATGGAAATAAAGATTTGTGAACTGTAATTTGATTTCCAATTTTATTTACAGCGTTTATTATATATTAATTAACTGATATGAATTATTAGTGGATTCTCGAATTATTTTATGCTTTTGGTTCTCAGAGGTTTTATATTAAATTGATATCCAAGTGGATTATAATATTTTAATTTTATGCTAGTACTAATATTTTTACTCTGTGTGTCGATAGCTGGGTACATTTAACTCGTGAGAATTTTTTTTTTTCGAATAATAGTTACCGGCTTTATTTAGATTCAAGGGTTAATCAGACTTGGAAGAGGCTTAGCCACAATTTGTTTGATTTCCCGGCAGATCTAATTAGTTCTTAAATCTTATTTTTTTGCGGAATAATAGTTACCGGTTTCCTTTAGATTCAAGGGTTAATCAGACTTGGAAGAGGCTTAGCCACAATTTGTTTGATTTCCCGGCAGATCTAAATCGTTCTTTTCCCGTCTCGTAGAATCATTATTTATATTTTGTTTTTTTCTTATTGTCGGAATAATAGTTGCCGGTTTCATTTGGATTCAAGGGTTAATCAGACTTGGAAGAGGCTTAGCCACAATTTGTTTGATTTCCCGGCAGATCTAATTAGTTCTTAAATCTTATTTTTTTGCGGAATAATAGTTACCGGTTTCCTTTAGATTCAAGGGTTAATCAGACTTGGAAGAGGCTTAGCCACAATTTGTTTGATTTCCCGGCAGATCTAAATCGTTCTTTTCCCGTCTCGTAGAATCATTATTTATATTTTGTTTTTTTCTTATTGTCGGAATAATAGTTACCGGTTTCCTTTAGATTCAAGGGTTAATCAGACTTGGAAAAGGCTTAGCCACAATTTGTTTGATTTCCCGGCAGATCTAAATCGTTCTTTTCCCGTCTCGTAGAATCATTATTTATATTTTGTTTTTTTCTTATTGTCGGAATAATAGTTGCCGGTTTCATTTGGATTCAAGGGTTAATCAGACTTGGAAGAGGCTTAGCCACAATTTGTCTGATTACCCGGCAGATCTAAATCGTGCATTAGGGACCCCGCTAAACCCGGTAGATTTGAACCGTATTGGATAACCTGACCGTTATGTCCGTCAAAGTACCAAGTATATGGTAAAGATAGCTTATTTTCTTTTCCCTGTTAATTTGCTTGTCACTAAAGAATTATTCGTAAAATAGACCACAGAGTATTAATAGACTAAAAGTTTCTTTTTGATTATTTTGTTATATACCGACCTATTGTGTGATCGTAGGTATACACGAAACCGTAGGTAGTATACAACTCTGCTGAACCCCCTGTTTCCTTCATTAACCCGTAATTTATAAATTGGAGGATCCATATTTGATTGTAATTAGGTAAATAAAGTTAGTTCAACAAGACCCCTGGAATTTTCCGTAACCTCCATCTGAGGCTATCTGGAACTCTTGACGCTAAGGGTCAAGGGGCCGTGGAGCAAACCACGGTAATAATCTGGCGCCCGAGATTTAAAACCGAATTTTGCATCAAGGGTGTCCATAGTGACGTGTTCCTGTGGCAGGAGCCACGTGTAAGAAGGTAAGCACGTTACACAATTCAGAAACATAGTGGACATTATTCGAATAACATTGTTTAGCAATTAAGGTTCCTTCACCTGCAACAGACATAGCATCATTTTTTTTTGGCTACTAATATATTTTCACTGCAGATCTCAACACTTGTAAGTAAATTTTCATCGCTTACCATGTGACACGAACTTCCACTGTCTAGTACGAAACTCATGCTTCCACCTAGCATAGCATTGTAAGTTTCCTTGCAATCAACTGTAAGAAATGCAACTTTATTTTCTACCTTGGAATTTTTTTTATCCCTAAAATAGCAATATTTCTCTTCATGATTGAACTTTTTACATATTGAGCAATGTTTCTTGTCTTTGAGAAAGCAATTTTTGGTTTCATGGTTTGTTTTTTACAAATATTACAATTTATACTGTTTTTAAATTTAGATTTACCTTCTTTATTTTTAAACTCTGCTTTAAAGAATACATTTTGTTCTTCTGTCGAAGTACGCTTCAACTTGCTTTCTTCCATCTGCAACCTCGAACACAGGTTCTCTATAGTCCTGGACGTCTCTGGAGTTGAGTCCCATGCAGTACTGAAGTGGGTATATTCCCCAGGCAGCACGGACAGGATTTTGGTAATCAGCATCATATCATCAACTTTCTGGTCCAGTTTGTTTAGTTTAAAGGATTTGTTCTGGAGATCACTTATGTTGCTCATCATATCCTTCTTGGCATCAAATTGAAAGTCTCTTAGCAACTGACATTTTTGTTGGCTCGAGTCTCTCTGGTAAATGTTTTGGAGAGTGTCGAACATCTTTAGCAGTTGTACAATTTAGAATATGTGGTCTAACTTGCTTGTCAATAGATGTAACAATGTAATATTGGGATTTTGCATCTCGAGTCTTCCACTGTTCTATTGAGGCTTGATTTCTGACAGGGTCAGTAACGAGCATCTCTGTCCCGTCGACGATTTTGAACAGGTCTTTTGCGGCAAGCAATATTTTCAATTCAAACACCCACATAGGATAGGTGTCGATTCCCGTGAGTTTCTCAACATGAGCTACGTCTTCCGGTCTTGTCGCCATTTTGGGTTCTACTTGCTTTAATTCACTGAATTTACTTTTAGTGTTTTTACTGTCAGCTGTTTTTACTGTTTGTGTTTTTATTTTTAAATGTTTGTAGTATCACTTGTTTTTACTTTTACTATATATTATAGAGCTTCCTGGGTCCATAACCTGTTAATATTTTAAGTTTTAGTTGTGCAGGTGTTTCAGGACAATCTAGTAAAACGCCATGTTTTATCGGAAGTGTTCAATTTTAAAGTAGAAAAAGATAACAAAAGTCATGGTTCAGTGATACCAACATGTAAATAAATTAAAATAAATATTTTGTTGTTACCAACGTAATTATTTCTTAACAGCAACTACTATCTTGCAAGTAATGCTAAGCTCATAAAACGAATCATGTATAAATAAAAAACATTATGCTGAAAGTATTAACATAAATAAATTAAACAATGTCTTAAAGAATACATCGTGGGATCCAATTTATAGTATGAACAATGTAGACACTGCAACCAATAAGTTTGTGACACTACTTACCAACACTATTTGTAACTGTACCAAAAAGCGACTAAAAAACACACAAAAAGTGCACTCTGGCTCACTAACGCATTGCTTAAATTTGTCAATACTAAAAATAAAATGTTCAAAAATCTACAAAACCAATCCAATAATCTACTACTTAAAACGCAATACCGAACTTACAAAATTACACTTGATAGCAAAAACACTGCGAATTATGATTACAATAATAGCGGCCAATTAATCACAGATAAAAAAAGTATTGCTAATGAATTCAGTCAAATATTTGCCAGAATAGGCACAACTTTAGCTAATAATTTAAAAAAAGGAAAATAACCTGTAATTCGTTTGTTTTAACACCGCTTGATTCCAATGAGTTACTAACTATCATCCATGATTTGAAAAGTAAAAAAGCAGTTGGAGCAGATAATATTAGAGCGGAAACAATCAAATCAATAGCGGAGTACATTGTGGAACCATTCAAATTTTTAATTAACATTCCAATTTCCATTCAAACTTTTAATTAATGAATGCTTCCAAAATGGCGTATGGCTATAAAATTTAAAAAAAAATCAGAAATAATCCCAGTGTATAAAAAAGGTAACAAAAGTACTATTACAAATTACCGTCCAATTTCTTGACTACCTCATATTTCAAAAATATTTGAAAAGGCTCTTAAAAAACGATTAATTTCGTACCTAGAAAAATATCAAATACAGCAGTTTGGTTTTGGAGAAGGAACGTCAACTGAAGATACGATTTTGGCTTTAACATCAAAAATTACCAAATTTTTCAATGAAAACAAACCATGCTTATGTATTTTTATAGATCTGTCCAAGGCTTTCGATACCGTCCACAACTCCCTCCTCGACACAGGTATTAGAGGTAACTGCTTAAAATTATTTAAAGGGTATCTACTTGACAAGCAACAAAACGTTAAGATAGATTATATCTTTAGCGAATCCAGGAGAGTTCAGTTTGGGGTACCGCTAGGTACACTCCTAGGACCACTTTCATTTAATATTTATCTTAATGATATTTTCTCTTTAGGTAGCGCCGGTCACGTTATTGGTTTCGCCGACGATACAGCTATTTTTTATACCGCTAACGCCTGGGATGTGCTTAAGGAAAAAGCAGAAACTGATTTCAAAATATTAAAAAGTGGTTGTCTTATAAATTACTTACAGTAACTTTAGATAAAACAAACTATATCCCGTTAAGTTGCTTACCCACGTCTTTTAATCATATAACCATAAATGCAGATGATAGCAATTACCACAGAGAAATAATACTTTTTTTTTGTCTATGGCAATTACCGCATTCAAGCTGTGAATAATTTTAAGTATTTAGGTGTTACAATCGACTCACATCTTAGGTGGGAAGAAGTTAATTGTAAAAAGTTACAAGTAATATTATGAAAAATAAATTATTTAAAAAAACTACCTACTACCTGAGCGTTCCTTAAAACTTTTATATTGTGCTCTCGTCCAAAGTCATCTTCGTTTCGGAATAGTGGGATGGGAAGCTGCATCGAAAACCCACATACTACTATAGTGCAATTTGATCTCTATCGTTCAACCTGTGTGCAACTCTTTTTTAAAATGATTTGACATATTTATATGATAGTTTATTCCTTCTTAAGTCGAATGTACCCGGCATTATAAAAATCGTGACGGGGGGAAGGGTGGGAGGAGCATTTTTGTTGATAAAATTTAAAAAAACAATTTATTAATGCAGTCAACATCATCACTGTCTGTATAGAATTTAAGAACAAATTTGTGCATTTGATTAAAGAGGGTGTCCACCATTTCCAAAATTCCTACGTCTTTTAGAAATGAGTGATGGGATAAAAATATTTCCCAACATGATTTTTTGCTCAGTCCAGCAAATTGACTAGTGCTGTCACATCCTGTTAGAGCATGGAAAGATGGTAAACTTTTCAAAATTCGACCTAAGATTGATTTTGTGTAGAAGAATAAATCGCTTAGCTTATTTAATACCTGTCTTTATTCATACTTCTTTAGTTAAAAAGTTCTTGAAATGTGCTTAAAGAATTAGAACATCAGTATCTACAATACATCTAGTGAAGCCTTCTGATTTAGCTGACATTATATGCAATAATATTCATGTGTCTGCCTCTTCATGAGTTGAACAGAGTATTTCAGTATTGTCCAGAGAATAGTTTGCTTTGTGGTCAATAATATTTTCGAACCCTCCACTTGTTACAAATTTTATCTTACATTTTAAAGAATGCTTGTATAGATTTTCGGACGTAAAATTGGTTAGTTGATGTTTATTTGAGGTTGAATGGATAAATAAATGCCATTGCTGAGGTAATTTTGTTGATGCACTATCAATAACTCTATCTATATTAATTTGCGATCCTCTTTTAATCCGTGTACAGTTTTTAATGGAATTTTTTTGGTGATGGTCCATTACGACGTCAATTCTATGAGCATTATGAGTATTTTTAAATATTATTGACTTCAATATTTCAAAATAATCACCAAAAGTCTTTGAGTCAGCTGGTTTTCCCAATTTTTGCACATCAGACATTCCATCAAATATATAGCATGTTTTCTGTGAATCCGCAGGTAATACTTTAGAAGTAACTGTATAAGTTTCGATAATCTTTCCTAATGCGCTTTTATTAGATGGTGTGTTCAATACTCCATTAGGAGCAAGTGCCATTGGAGAGGAAGTAAGTTCGTGTTTAAAAATTTCCTTATAATTAATTACACGACCCATTTATTTTGCTGCCAATATTTTCTGAAGAAACTCCTGTCCTTGGTGCAATTTTCTTTTTGACTTTTTATCTGATTCTATAGATTCAGGTTTTGTATTTTTTAGTGTTAGTAATTTTAATTTTTTCAAAGGGTTAAGAAAGTCTAATTTGCCCATTACTTTCATGAACTCTAGCAATGCATTTTCACCAATGTTTTCTGCATTTAATAAAGCTTCTTCTGATGCCTTCGATGCATCTACTTTACTAGAAATGCACACTAAATTGGAAGTCATTTTAGTAAAAACACGGTATGTATTAAACTCGTTCATTAGGGTTATAACTGACTGTTCATAAATTTTTTTCTATGTTCCCCAATTTCAATATTTTGGCTCACAGAATCATACTTCATATTGATAGAGGGTCTAAATGTATCAATCATCTGTCCAATAACATTATAACATAAGTGTCACACTTAAAAGATAAAATAACACTCTTTTTCTAAATAATACACAAGCCAGGGGAGATAGAATGTAGTAGGGGAAGGAAGGAAGTAGATGAAGACGATGGAGACAGGAACGAAAAAGTGGGAGGGGCCCTCTGGACCCCTCAGAGGGGACGAGTCTGGTCAAATAGGAGGAAGGGGAGAGCAGTGCGCGGGAAAAAGGAATGTAGGGGATGGATGGAGGGTGTTGCAGATAAATTTAGGGAAATGCAGGATAGCGCATGATATATTGGAAGAAGTGATTTTTAGGAGGGAAGTGGATGTGAGGTAAATGCTAGATATGTGGGCAAGCAGGGATGGATTATGGATGATACAGGAGAGGCAGGAATAAGAGTGGTGGGAGATGGACCGAGGGCGGATGAAGTGAGGAAAGGAGGTTGAATGGGAAACATGGTGGAGTACAGTGTGTATATAAGCCCAAATGTCAGCCTGGAAGAATATGAGAGGAGCATGAAAGGATTGGAAGACGATCTGAGGGTGTCAAAAGGGAAAAGGAGGATGTGTGTCTGGTATGTACGGCAAAGGGAGAGGGGGAGATAGAAAGAAAGGCGGAAATAATGTGTAGGAAGATTGTGAAGAAGATAGAGCGGTGCGGACTAGAAGTGGCGGAAGATAAGACGGTGGGGCTGCTAGTGAATGGATTGAGCAAGACGAGGGAAGTCGGGGTGGCGATGAAGGGAAGGATAATTCGTATGGAGGAGTCTGTGAAATACCTAGGGGTGTGGTTGGATGGTCAATTATCCTCCAGAACACACATGTTAAAGGCGGCAGAGAAGGGGAAAGTGAGGGCAGAATGGCTAGGGAGATTGATGTGTAATGTGAAGGGACCGGGAAAGTGGAAGAGGAGGATAATTGGTAGGACAGTAGAGCAGAGTAAGCTGTACGGTGGTGCGGAGGTGAAAGAGCAGGAGTTGGGACACTAGAGCAGATAAGGATATTGCTGAGGGTGGTGCAGGGGTACAGGACAGTAGGTGGACTGGAGGCAGCGGTGCAGGCAAGGTCCTACCCATTGGACGTGATGGCTAGAACCAAAAATAAACGCTGGAGGAGTGCGACCAGAGAGGAAGTACAGGAATGGATGGAGGAGGAAATGGAGAGAAGGTGGGAGGAGTATGAGGGCGCGCTAAAAGGCGCGATTGGGAATAGGAGAGATTGGATGGACCGGAAATTCGGGGAGGTGAACTACTTCTTGACACAGGTGTTCTCTAGACATGGGTCAAGAGTAGGGAACCTCCACAAGATTGGAAGAGAGAAAGACTGGTGTGTGCGAGAGGGGTGAAGTGGAGGATGATGTGGGGTATGTGTTTAGATGCTGGAGGAACGAGGAAGTGCTGAAGAAGTTGGAGAGGAAACTAGGGGAGGCGGTGTATTGGGAGAACCTGGTGGAGATAATGTTGAGGGGGAAGGAGGAATGGATGGAGGTAAGTGGCGTAGTACGGAGCATGGTTAGGGGAGGGAACGACTCGATATGGCATGAGAGGTAGGAGTGAAAGTTAGGGAGAAGACGACGGTGTAAGCGGAGAGTGTGCGAGGGACCGCCGCCCGTCTCGAAGTATGCTAGGGTAGTGATTCCGAGGCGGGGGTAACGGCGGGTTTGAGGTGGGTTTGGTTGGTAGGCATCCCCTTGGGGATGAGTCCAACACTGTTTGGTTCCTGGACCCATTCGAACATCAGTTTCCCATCTCGGCTCAAAAAAAACCAAGGTGCCTGTTAAATAGATTAAAAATAAATTATTGTGGTCCATAAATCATACATTTAATATAAATGTTTACTTAAATGAAATGGATTTGAATAATATTTTGTTGTATTACTCGTCCTCTTTGTAAATCTTCATTGGCTACATTTTCTTGAATATCTGGTCTGTTTATTATTCCAACAAGGGTATTTTCTCCAAGGATTTCGTTTTTTGGTACACCTCGTGTTATGCACATATTGTGCAATACCGCGCATGCCTTAATAATTTTTGATGCTTTAGGGGGATGGTAATGCAAAGTCATATAAAAGGCATCTAAAACGTCCTTTGAGAACACCACCACATCTTTCAATACTGCTTCTGGCAGTAAATGAATTTTGGTATCTGTCTGCTGGACCTTGTTGAATTGGGTCACTTAATGGTGTCATTAACCATGGCCTTAAAGGGTAGCCTACAAGATGTACAAAATTAACACACAGTGGGCCAGTGGATTGTTTTCACTACTGTTTTTTAAGGCGTTAAACATAAAAAAATTCTCGGACCTGCCAAGACTTTCCATAGTTTTAACAAGCTATCATATCAACTGTACTTCGTGCTGAAGTCATCAGTGCAAACTACCTTTAGAATGAGTACTGCCAAATATTGGAGTGGACTATTTTCTGTGGCCCTCACTGTATAATATCCCCAATTAAGTAATATTTCGTCTATAGAGTTGTTCCATACATTGAGATATATTAGATTGTCTCCATATGTATATCTGCAAAAATATCTTGGTTTATTTATCAATAAAGAACATATTTTGAATATTTTACATTTTTACTTGGTAGGTATCTGTATAATTTCACAAACTGGTATTTGTGAAAATAATCATTAGGAAAGTATTTAGTATTTAGATACTCGAAAAGTATTGAGTATTGAGTACTTTTTTTTCTAAATGTAGAAAAGGTATTTGTTCTCCAAAATATATTTAAATACTTTTTGTATTCAGAATATATCTATTAACTTGAGCAAAAAACTATTTAATATTTAAATTTTAGGGAAGGTATTTAGTATTTAAATACTTTTTAAAATAGTTTGCCCAACCTCAGATAAGATAAATATGGGGCTTAAATGCTTCTAAGAGCCTCTCCACTACGACCTTTGCAGATCTATTGTGTGTGCCCTCCTGTTATTCTAGAGTTCCTTATCTAGACCCGTCCTTATTACTAGAAAGATGGCAGGTCCTCCATATATTGCGAGGGTTGTGGTTTTTCCTCCCTTATCGTTGAAAACCTCAGCCTGGTCAGGCCTTCGCAGTAGCACAGTATGTGTACTGGGGTTTCCTCATCTTCTTGGCAAAACCTACATATGGTTGTTTCTGCCAATCCGATGTTGTTCATGTGTTTGTTAAGTCTACAATGCCCTGTAAGGAGTCCAACCAGGATCCTGATTGTTTTCCTATTCTGACTCAGTAGCTGAGCTGATTGCTTTTATAGCCGCCTGGCTGTCGGAGTATATGGCAATGGTCTTTTCCTCAAACTCTTGCCTTAATAGCTCCCCTGCACAGTGCTGTATTGCTGCAACTTCTGCCTGGAATATCGTCACATGTTTATCCAAGCTCAGTGAGACTCTTATCTTTGGCTTGGCTATATATATATTCCTGCTCCTACACCTTTCTCAGTTTTTGAGCCATCTGTGTAGCAGGCCATTTCTGCATTAATTGGAGGTCCTTCCTTCCATGCCTCTCTGCCTGTTATGACTGTTTTGACGTTTTTTCCGAATCTATACTTGGGAATCATCTCGTTATACACCTTACCGTGTAGCCTACTAATGGGTGCTTGCCCTCTTGTCAGTCTATTAGTGATCGACCTGGCTTCACCTTGTATGTAGACATGGAGTGGCGGCAGGTTCAGCAAGACTTCTAGTGCGGCTGTTGGGGTTGTCCTCATGGCTCCCGTGGCAGCCAGGCAAGCTTGCCTTTGATACCACCATACCACCATACCACCGACCATATGCTATCATGGGTCTGATGACTCTTGTATATAGCCATATGATCATTTTTGGTTGTAGCCCCCAGTTCTTTTCGCACATTCTTCTGCACAGATTGAGGGCTATCGTACTTTTTTGTATTATTTTCTATAGGTGTTGATACCATGTCAACTTATGGTCAAATATGACTCCCAAGTATTTTGCCTCTTGGGCAATTGGAATTTCCACCCTGTTAAGAACTGGTGACTTCAGTCCTTTCAGTACTTTCTTCTTGGTGAAAACAACTATCGTGGTTTTAAGAGGGGTTACAGTTAGTCCCTCCTCTTGGCACCATTTGTTGATTATGTTTAGGGCAGTTTGTGTCTGTTCCGAGACTGTACCTGCGAATTTGCCTTTTACAATAATCGCGAGATCATCGGCATACCCTAAGCAATACATGCCTTTGGGTGTCAGCCTCTTCAGTAGTTTGTCTACTAGGATAGCCCACAGAAGTGGTGGTAACACCCCTCCTTGCGGGCAACCCCTACCTGCTCTAGCTGTGACGGTGGTATCGCCAATGGATAATATGATTATCCTTTTTTTCCAAACTGGCGTTTATCCACAAACACAGGAGGAGTGGCACCCCCTTTTTTTCTAGAGCTTTGGTAATTGACAGTGTAGATGCATTATTGAATGCACCCTCAATGTCTACAAAAGTTGTCATGGCTATCTCTTTGTCCTCTAGGGATTTTGTTAGTAGCCTGTTGAGATCATCCAGTGCTAAGTCTGTTGACTTGCCTGGCTGATACGCGTATTGTCGCTCGTTGAGAGGGTTTGTTGATAAAACCTTATCTCTAATGTATCTGTCTATTAGTCTCTTCAACGTTTTGAACAGGAAGGACACTAGACTGATTGGACGGTATGATTCGGGCGTCATGTCATTTTATCTCCCTACCTTGGGTATAAGAATGACTCTCTCCTTTTGTCACTCCGTAGGTATGTATTGAATAGCTATACAAGCCTTGAATATCCTACAAAGATGTGGAATTAATATTTCCTGTCCCTTTTGGAGTAGCATGGGGTATATTCAATCCTCCCCTGGGGATTTAAAAGGTTGAAACTTGTTTATGGCCCACCTTATTCTATTTGGCCTTGTTATCTCTGTAGCAAGTTTCCAGTCCGAGGCATTTGGCCTTTTTGGCTTTCTTTGCAAAATATCCACCACTGCAGGGTCATTCAGAATTGTTGCGGCCGGAAAGTGTGCCTTGATTAGCATTGATATACTTTCCTGAAATGTTGTTGTGAAGGTATCGTCGTCCTTTTTTAGGAACCCTACCTTATATTCACAGTACCTTCCTTTGCCAGCACCTTGTTGTAACCTTACAAATCGAGCTCAAGCCCGAATAGGAATAAAGTCCTAAAATTTAATTAATTAAAAAAAAAAAGTGCAAGATTGTGAATAAATTTGTCTACTTGGTTACATAAGTTTCGGTTGCTCCGGTGACAACCTTAGGCCTTCGACGTCGCTCAGAACGGAGGTAGGGGTGGATCCCTCTTATTGATCTTCCGGACAAAATAGTAGACAACTTGTGTGGGCGCCAACTGAGTTTTCCACTTTGGCCTAGCGCAACTAAATTCCCCCGATAACCCAGTAAAACAAGGGATGAAAAGAAAAGGCAAACCTCAGCTTATGTTCCTTATAATAACCGAAAAAAAAATACCTGATATCCTTAAGGGATATTTTACAATTATTAGCCAATGCCCCCCCACTTAAAGAAAGTAGTGAGAACCTCTGTCACACATAATAAAAAAACCAAATGATTAACAATTAAATTCCAGTTAATTGACCTTACGTAGTGGGAAATTAATATGGCTGTTCGAGTGTACCAATACAGATTCAAAAAAAACTTTCAATTATATGTTAGCTGAAAAGTAGTGTAAAGTTTATGAAAAAAACAATTCCATATAAGGCGACACCGTAGTCAAGGCGTTGGTACCAAGGCAGAGACGCATGCGCAAGTGGATAAAATTATGAAAATTTACCGCAAACTATTAATTTCCACCATTACAATTGCATAATAAAATAAATCAGTAGAAACTACCTAGCTAATGCATATACATATTGGCGTAAAGCCTAAAGTAAAAATAAGTGAATAAACCAGAAAAACCCCCCGATACCAGGTTACCCTCAATGTGGTCTTCTTCAAGAAGTTGTTGAAAAGTAGCAGCAAACTGCAGAAGACATCACCATCGATCTACCAGGTAAACTCCAAATTACCCGAAGTGTGTATCTGGCCCCACAGGTGAAGTGTGTATAATCTGGCCCCACAGGTGAAGTGTGTATCTTGAGGAGGGTAAGTATACCCTGGCCCCACCGGTGAACCCTTAAAAATTAAAACAGGTATCAGCTAAAAACTGAGCCTATACAGGAACCAATCAAACACCTCGACAAGTTAAGCTTGTCTCGGCCTATGCCAGAAGTAACGTACAAGTCAAAATCAACCCCAAATTAACTTAATCAAACCCACAAAGTAGTCATAAGGTCTACTTACAATCAACAGTGTCAGTAACAGTATACCACACTGAATTTAAATCAAATAATAAGAATGCGATAAGCATCTAAAATAAACTGTTTTTGGTCGTACCCAGGGTAAGTTTGAAGAACCACCCACGAATTATAGTATTCGTTAGACTAAAACGGGCAAAGAAAACAAAATATACACAGGGTAACAGAATAGACTGTCTTAATCAAAAATTTACAATCAACAGGTGGTATTTTACCACCAACTGTTTTATCTACAAAAACTACAAATCTATGAGACATACCTTTTCCAAAAAGGGTCCAATACTCAAAATTTTCCTCTTATTGGGCGGCTACCAACAAATAACGAACCAACAACAGCATGTGGCACGCCTTCAATTTCAGAACTTCACGTTGGCGATTTCCTTTAAATAGTGGTAATACATAGTGATGCGAAATCAGTAAGTAGAGAAAATACTTACAATAGTTTTAGTGCAATATATCCCCTATAAGGGTTTGTGAAAACGGCTTCCAGAACAGGACGGAATTCTTCAACAATACGAACTCCCGTAGAACCAAAATACTAGCCGTATATTCCACAACTCATTCAGAACGAGAACCTATAAATCCCAGCAGGAGATGACTAAGCAGTCAATCATAAAATTCAGATTCAAGCTCCATGCACTTTTCGAAACCAACTATCAAGTAGGAGCCCACACCGGAAAGAAGGGTGACTGACACTTCCTCAACGTCAATACAGAATACTACCATAAAGAAACCTACCCGAAACATACATCCGAACTACACCGCTCACTACACCGAGCGTGTTCCGCACAGATCAAGTCATAAAGTGCTACACTTCCCTCCATGTAAGTCAATATGCATTCGCGAGTAAAACAGCCTACACTCCTGAGTAGCATCGAATAAACGCTCTAACAATTCCGTAAAACGGAGCGACAACATTTGTCTTTGGACTCGTAGAGTCACAGAGCAAACGCTCTATCTCTGCCGCCAACCTCGGCGCGAAAAACTAAGTTGTCTGTGGACTCTTAAGGTCACAGAGCATTGCTCTATCTATGCTGACATCGGCGCGACAAACTAGTTGTCTGTGGACTCGTAAAGTCACAGAGCAAACGCTCTACCTATACCGACAACATCAGCGCGACAAACTTAGTTGTCTGTGGACTCGTAAAGTCACAGAGCAACGCCTAACATCAAGTACGACTACACTCAGCGGCATGACGAACGAACGCTTTTCTCCAAGACACGGCTGTCAACGCCAATTGTAATTGTCATCCAACAAATAAACACTTGTAAACATTGGAGATAAATGATGTATTAAAACTTATTCAAATAAATTTGAGTAAACATAGTACCACAATACCAAACCAACGTAAACAAAGCAAGATCAAACACTCGGATTTAACATACAAAACACATGGCGATAACAGCTACTATATTATAAATAGATGTTCAGAATATATTCGATTGCCAACCTACACAGAAGATTTCTAGCTAGAATGTATTTGCTTAAGCCAAAGTATGGTAGATAAATGAAGAAAATATACCTTTAACTCAAAAGTAAAGTATGTCTTTATAGATCAGTAAGTTTTATGAAACCTAATTACTACTTTAAATGTTTTAGAACTCAAGTCAAGGAGTCAGTAATAATTTATAACTGAACCCTAATAAACTTTAGCGTTTATCAAGCTGAAGCGGACAAAGTATTTGGACTACTGTGGCTACACCCCAAAGTTGATATAATCAAAGCCAGAAACAAAATCAGTAGTCTAAACTAAAACTAAAAACTAAAGTAAAATCCACAATAGAGAAAACCCCTTACTACCCTTAATTATGAATTATAATATAACAAACAAAAAGAAACAACTAACATGAATATATCTATACGGACATTTACCAAGTAGGCGCTAGTTTTATTATTTACCTTACCTAGCGACAAAATATTAAATTTGTTGTCTTGATGTGAAGACAGGTTTGGTTACAGCCTGCACCACTTCACCGGAAGGATGATGGCAGAGTAGTCCCTAAAACTCTGGGCTGACAGAAACTATTTACCTACTGAAGTACTTTCGTAGTGATCAAATATTATTAGAAATATAGAGACAATATCGGTCAGGTAATTACTATATACAGATACTTAATATATACAATAGACGTAGTGACAAATTCAACCGTTACATTGTGGGTTCTAGATCATGAGGGGGTATCTAAAACCTCCTCACAACCCAACCCTAGCTTCTTCTACACTTCTAGCCCTCTATTGCACAACTCCGCGGGCTTCATTCAAAGTCTCTTTATCTAAATTACGCGAATTATTTCAGGATAAATGCATAAAACCCCATCGAGGTAGGCTTCTGGTTATGAGTTTATGTATATTTGGTTGCCTACAAGTGATTCCAGGTTAATAACATTACCATCTAAACGTCAAAACTGCGAAAAAATCGTATAGGTATAAATTCGTTCGTCAATATCGCGAAAATTGAAACAGCCAAAAAACATATTTTTCGCATTTTTGGAACTTATGGACTTATGCATTGCCGCAAAAACTTTGATCTTATATGGTATACTTGAAGTATATCGTTGTATCATAAATTATTTCATTTTTTCTCAGATATGGCTAACCGTCGTGAGTAATATGACTTGGACAGGTTGACAAATAATGAGGAAGCTCTTGAGTTAATAGACAATGTTCCTAGTGAGAGTGAAGACAATGATAGTGCTGAAGATACCTTAGAATTAGATGCATATGATAGAAATGAACTAGGCTTCCTTTTGATAACTGCAGAAGATGAGTTGGACAACCCAATACTTATTGAAGCAGAGGCGTCGGTTGTGGGAATGTTTGAAGGGTCATCTACGTCATATGTAACTAATGAATATAACAAATGATGGTAAAGAATTCAAATCAATTACCTGGAGAAAAAACATTTACAACTGCACGTAAATGAGGTGGTTTTTCGTGGCAGGAAAGAATTGACTCCTCAAATCAAACAACTGAAAACGCCATAAGAGATTATTCAGTTCCTAAAAGAACAGACTAATTTGTATGCCCGTCAGGAAGTTATTCGAACGAAATTTACCGTGACTTCCACTGAGATACGACAATACATCGGTATCCTAACTTATATGTCTGTGTTTCGTTATCCAAATGTACGATCCTATTGGGGTAGTCATGGATTTGAAGCTATCCGTCAGACAATGACGGTGGTTCGGTTTGAATCAATCCGTCGATTTTTACATTTCAATGATAATTCAGCATCAAAGGAAAATGATCAAGCTGGCTATGATTCCCAGCATAAAGTTCGGCCCCTTATTAACCATTCTACCAAACGTTTTTTATCGGTGCCTATGTTGCAACGATTGTGCGTAGATGAACAAATGTGCGCTACCAAAATGTCGGGAACAGCACTTCGACAGTACCTGCCAAATAAACCGCACAAATGGGGTTTCAAATTCTTTGCTCTTTGTGATTCGGCTGGATTTTGCTATAATTTCGAAATCTATTCAGGTGCTGGTGATGACGTTGTTCTCCCAAACGCCCCCAATCTTGGAGCAGCATCTAATGTTGTCATTCGCCTTTCCCAAACTGTTCAAAACGATATGAATCATATTATATGTTTCCTTGGGTCTATTTTAGCATATCTTCGAAGTAGAGAAATATACTCCTTGGGTACTATACGTACAAATCGACTCCCCAATTGCAAGCTTTCTAGTGATACTGTCCTGAAGGAGAGAAAAGTTGGTCGAGATTATTCTGAAGAATGTTAGAAGCGTTTTTGGTATTGATATATCGTCAGTTTTATGGACTTATATCATCTTATGTAGTAACCAAAAGATTTGCATCTAGAGACACCAATCAACCACAGGAAAAAGCAACTCGTTGGGATAAAAGAGAAAAAAAAATTACGAATTCGACTGCCCACGTATCATAAAGGAATAGGTTTAATCGACACATGGGAGGTGTAGATTTATTGGATGGTTTGTTGGGGCGATATCACATCCGCATGAAGACCCGTAAATGGACAAGCCGAATATTCATCTTATTGATGTGGCAACTGTCAACGCGTATATTCTATACCACCGCATCCATGAGGAAAAAGAAAGAATTGAGCTTCCAGTGTTTAAATTTCAAATTGCTGGTTCGCTTTGTTCAGAAGGAATCATGCCGCAGAAAAAGAGTGTTGGACGACCTTCATCATCATCACCAAATCCTGTCGTGAAACTACCAAAAAAGGCTTATCTTCCAACTTCCCAAGTGGGTCATTGGTGTATCTATATTTCGAGACAGATCTAGAAGTATCCCAAATGTTCCTCATAATCACAAGCATTCTGTGTAAAATGTAACCTGAGTTTGTGTAATTCAACCAATAAAACATGCTTTTTTTTTATTTTCATAATAAAAACTAATTTTTTACTTAGACTACAACTGGTATTATTAGGTTTGTTCCAACAAACATTTATGCATATTTAGGCATTTATGAACCGTACTGGAATCGTTTCGAGTACTGTATAGTGCGCAAACTCGAATTTGGGATGGACATATCATACTTTATCATCCCTTCTAGAAGGTACAGTTTGTATAACGTCTCAGGCACTCCCAAGAACGATACTTTAATCAGTTGGACGTGAAAGAAATACAGCACTTTCGGGAACGATACCAAAAACGGTTCTAACGCCAGTTGGAACGAAGCTACAGGCGTATGTTATTTTTTTCATTTAGAAATATTTTTTTTTTCCAAAATACCGTTCTAATGTCGAATATATATTATTTTAACTCAATAGCAACCTCTTTCATAATTTTTTACCTGAGAAAAAAATTCATGCATTAGAGTGCTAGAGACACTTACTTGTCAGATTGCCAAAAATAAATTCCTTTCAATTGAATTTTGATAACTGCCAGTTGCATAGAAGTTTAATTCTGCTAGAACTTATAATATTGTACAAGTTATTTGGGTATTTAAATATCATGAATTATATGCATAAACCTATTTCATATAGTATGTAGATATATAATAGTGAAATTACTATTAAATTGATTATGTTCACCTCAGTTTCAACAGATAAATCAGCATCTCTAGCACGCATAACCGTGAAAGGTGTTAACATCTGAATTAATTCATGGGTAAGATCTTTAGTTAGACTTAAAAACACAGAATACCTTAACAATAAATGGGTGAACTAATTATACAAGTAGACAAAATACCACTTTTTGTGTTAGTTACCCTAGCTCATGGACAACAGGTGTTCTAGCTAGGAGTCACAAGTTAACTAAATAAATTAAAATAAAATTCTTATTTTTAATGACACAAAATACTTAACACGCATTTATTGTTACCGCCAACTCAAATTCTAGTTTAGTGACAAAAAAGGAACTCTGACAACGCCGTCAAAGTTTCTAACCTTTCCCAGCCCTCGACCCTTCACTGGCGCCTGGCTGCCGGCCCTCAACCCGGATGACCGAAAAACAAATGTTTTTCAAAAAGCAGTTGCATAAAAGAACGCAAACAATAAACAGACAATAAAAGTGCATTATATATTATATTTCAATATTTTCATCAAATCCATATTACTAAGTTAATTTTGTTAGTTTTAGTTAAATAAAATAACGTGTATTCTTTATACAGTTTAATACATGCGACAGTTTTATTTCAAAAAGGCTAAACAACAAAATACATTTATATCACATTAATGCTTACCGAAACATTTTAATAAACTGTGTTTCTCCTAGTTGTTGAAAAGCTTGCCCCCTTTCATGCTATTGCCTTCTTGGTTGATTATTTAAATCTTCAAGCACCTCCAAATCCCTTATTACTTCATGAGCAAGTAAATATTCGTCTATATCGTCCATTTTATAAGCTTAATTCAATATCTTATTGAATTAAATAACCAAGAAACTTTAAAACTTAAAAAACACCAAATCTTCCAAACAAACGAAATGACCAAAACAAATAAAATTTGCAGAGAAGACAGAAAACAGCTGACTGTTCTCTTAACTTTCCTTCGTCTCACCTCTTCAAAGCGAGAGAACATACCGAGTTCTCTTAAACATCCAGGGAGGAAGCTGATCCTTTTTGTCGGGAATAATACACTATCAAGTTTTAATAGATCTACGCCTATTTTTCTCTCGGGGAGCGCTGTTCCCTGGCCCGAAAATTCGCTAGGGTGCCGATTCTCCGGCTTCGTAGAAGCGATCAAAATATCGGCGATTCTCCCTACCTGATTTTCTGGGGTCCCTGGACCTATTCTTGAAGGATGCGATTCAGCCTCAATCGAGACTCCCTGTAGAACAAATTTAGACGATGTTGCCAGTATATTTGGAGCAATGACCATATAAAAATGGGTACAAAACAAGAAAAGAAGGATAATAATGTCTACAACCACTAATAATAGTTGCTCAGTGCGTCTTCGTTTTGTTTTGGTTTTATTTTAGTTTTGGAATGAGGAATTTGTTGTCGATATTTCAATTTGCAATATAAAACTCAGGCAAGTATAGATATAAATTATATTGTAGCATAGTTGGTATAAACAAGGTTGTCATCTTGGACTGTCAACAGTCAATGATGGACATGGACATTAGCACATGGCAGTGAACATGGCTGTTGATTGTTCATCTGTAACGACTACTTATTAAAAGTTATAAAGTAACAAAAGTGTTTTAATTTACTTAACAAGTGAACAGAACTACAAAAATACAATATAGTTTTATTCTTTGTGAATAATTAAGCTTTTTAAAAATCTTTATCTTACACTATTTTTAAATTCAAAATACCCTGTGCATTTTTAAATTCTCGTCCTTTATCCTAAATTATTTGTTTTAAAAATTTTTCCTCTTTCGCTCCTTTAGCATGGAGAAACAAAAGCTTGCCCCAGTTAATGTTGAACAAGTAAATATTTGTCTATATTGACCATTTTATAAGCTTTAAATTCAATCTCTCATTGAATTTATAACCAAGTAACTTTAAAACTTGAAAAACCCAAAAACTTTCAAAGTAACGAAATGACCAAGACAAATGAAATTTGCAGAGAAGACAGAAAACAGCTGACTGTTTTCTAAACTTTCCTTGATTCTACTGCTTCAAAGCGAGAGAACATAGTTTTCTTAAAAATCCAGGGAGGGAGCTGATCCTTTTTGACGAGAATGAGACATCATCAAGTTTTAATAGAACCACGCCCATTTTTCTCTCGGGGAGCGCTGTTTCCTGTCCCGAGAATTCGCCATCAAGGCGAGAAAACTTGTATCCCTGTACCTACCAATCCTCTTATAGAGAAGCGATACTAACTTCAATTGCAAATGACGATAGTTGATAGGCTAAATTAGGGCACTCTCAAGTAATAGGATACATCCACAGAACGAAAGTCAATAACAAATACAATATCGATTCGGATTGATACTTCATTGAACAAATGTAAATAGTGCGTAGTGGAAGTTTTACTTCCTTTGCCTCCCATAACTGATACAATGACAAGAAGATCAATCTCCAGAAAAAGGGGTAAGTGCTATATGCTTCCTGTTTGACAATCTTGTCTTTTTTTTATTATCAAAATTTAATTGTTAATCATAAAAATATAAATACAGTCCCATTAATTCCCTCCCAAACACATAGTATATCGTCGAAATTTTCCACATTCATACAAACAACACTCACAAAATCAGCAAAACATCAAATTTTGACTTTGGAGGCAAAAAAAACCTTTCATTCAATCGGTCATTTGATTGTGCTCAACAGCCCAGACACGAACTAAATCATTTTACCAATCCCCTTTCTTTGTACTTCCATTCCAGAAGCTTCGTGTCTTCTATATAGGCAATTGGTTTGACTGTGAGAATTTTGAGTAGTTCTAATGGTTGTATTATTTCCTCTCCAAAGTACTTAGACGGGTCCTTGTGAATTCTCACAGAAGCAGAGAATGTATATGTTTCATCAATTACTTCACATTTTCTGCACATAGGTTCACTGACTGCTAGAAACCCTTTCGGGAGTTCTTTTTCACTTGGATAATAGGAAGAAAATTTTAAATTTCTGGGGACGTTCATTTCACAATCACATCTTCAGAAATATGACAATCACCGCTTTAAGGTGAACCTACGATATATGCCGAATCACCTAGAGCAAATTAACAACGTACTGGTAATCCATTGTACAAGTGGAATATGATCAGCCACTATTGTATTTTAATAAGGTCTTATTGTAACTTTATATAGGTACGTTTTGTGCAAGTGGCCAGAGTAGCCCAGCACATTAATTTCAATTAAAATTTTTTTACTGGAACTGCAATGTAAGATAATCCAGTACAGTGAGTACGAAAAGGCACTTAACTTGGTAGCACACATAAAGGCGATAAATAAACATTTCAATAAACATTTGGACGTATATTTGTCTTCATAATTCCTTACATTTATTTTTTTTACATTTAAGCGCCGCCTATTAACAAATTTTATACATTTTTTTTGCAAAAACAATGAAAAACTATACATTCAAAAAGATATATGTATATTGAACATTCACAAAGAAAATAATAACAATGTCATCATTACCTTTGATAATACTGGGTATATAATTATTTATGATCTTAGAAATATTCTTCGCATACTAAATTATACAGTTCGCACATCAAGTCACGCATACATATATTACTTTTTCTTCCAATAAATTTATAGTTATTTAACATAATAAACTTGGAAGCGTTTGATTCGAAAATAAAAAGCTTCTGAACTGATTTCGTAGCAGTATGAGTGGTTCCCAGGTTTATTACGTGGCGGAAAGATATATGACGCAAGGGATCATAAATTCAAGCAGCTGCTTTTTTGGACTGTTAATCGTTGAATAATATGCAGGGTGTTTCATCTAAGCAGCCCTCAGATAACACTACTAACAAATGATTCACTCTGTATATTTAAACACCAATTACACTATGAAGTTGTGAATCAAATTTATAATAGAACAGAAATAAGTGTCGCGAAAAATAAATGGATGCATGACTGCCTAAAATACCATCAGATGATATCCGGATGAACTAAAATCAGAAGAAGGACAATGGTTAATATTTATGACCCCAGACTTCCCAGAATGGGCAACTCAACCAGCATCTTTCAGGCGGAAATTTATTCAATAAAGAGGTGTGCATAATTCCATTTGGATAGGAACTCTCGTGAGCAGAACATGCTGAGATAGTCAAACAGCAATCAAGGCGCTGTGGTCATATTGTATCAGCCCGAAGATGGTTTGGCATTGACAAACTTAACAAACTAGAGGGAAATAGTATAGCAGGCTATGGTGGTGAACCGGAAAAATTAAATAACGGATTAGCTAGAAAAGCTGAGTGGCCACTCCTTTTTTGTGCCTTCAAGGTCTGAATCTGTTCAAAATATCCAAAATTCCACTCGGGAATTTCAACCAGATGTGGTGGAAGTAACTGTTAAGCATTAGCAATAACGAAGACTTCTTGGTGATTTTCTCACAAAATATTGTAAACTTAATCAAGACCTCTGTAGCATGAAGCTTAAGGCGTCAAATGAATGTCTCTTCTGTCAGGAAAAAGAGGAAACACCCGTGCATTTATTGACAGAATGCGACGTTTTCCACCTGGGCAAACCCCAAGTATAACAAGGAAAATACCTTTGAAGCCCGAACAGATCCTTAGCTCCATCAAACAAATAATATTATAGGGGTGTGCTTCAATTGAGCACAGGAATACATGAAATGGAATGAAAAAAGTGATGTACATGATAGGAATAGTTTATTTGACCTCATTGGCCTGATGGTGTTTTAATAGTTGTTGATGAAAATTAAATAATCTCACCAAAGCTTTTTATATTCTTCACAGAGCTTAAAATGCGAATTAACTTTCCAAGATCTTTTTTATTCACAAAAATACTTTACAAATCTAGAATCGGAACACTAAACTATTGATGGTAAAATTTGGTATTAAAAAAAGAATATATATGCGCTACAACCGTTGGCTTCATTTTTTTAGAATTAACGGGTTCTCTAAGAAGTCCGGATCAGATATTTCTTTCAGCACAAATTGAAAACAATTTCCAAGACTTCTCTACAATTATAATAGACAAGGAAATCTCTTCAAAATTCTTATTTTTATAATTTTCGCTGTCAAAAAAAAATTTAGCAGTGGGGAAGATGAGAGCAAACAGACATGATCATTAACATTTTAAGTTTTCTACATCTGGACTGTATTCCTGCGAACCCTCCTAGATTGTATCATTACTGTGAACATGGAAGGATAGTTTGCCACAGAAATTAGTTGTAAATTTACCCAGTTCTCGCCTCAAACTCTCTATTGGACCAAAACTGGTTCAAATGCAGAGATAATGGAGTTTGTTGTAGTTTTTAGTTCTCTTTTTAATACTAATGTCCGTATCTTCATAATTTTTTAAATTAAGGACTTTTTTCTGAAAACATTGATACAGGTTGTTAATCTAAGGTCAATTGAACTTTTCACCAAAGTGTACATAAAAAAGTTTTAAGGTGTTAAAGTTAAAAGCTCACTTAATGGCATTTTTTTAATGCTTCTCTTAAACTGCTGAATATTTTTGTATTTAATTTTATTATGGTGTGTGTGATTACAATAGGTGATAAAACCTAGGTTGAAGCAATAATTATATTGTTTTCGTTTCTTTGTAGGGTTTAAAGGAGGTCACCACCCTTCTGACACCCCAACTTTTTTGTAGCAAAGTGTAACAAGAAATAAAACGTCATCGGAATGAAGCATGCATTTTGCAACTTTTTTCTCCCCAATTCATATTTGTTTGTAAAATGGTTGGTTTAGAGGATACAACCGCTTGTTAAAATTATTTTATGTTTTTTAGGATATTTCGAAAATGGAGGGGATAAAGAAAAAAACAGTTAAAATATCATGATTTTTTTGTTAAACAGGCCATGGTCTAACCATTCAGTAACTTGTTTCATTTTCGAGATATCGGGTGATTTTCCAAAATTGACCCAAACTGCTATCCCAAATATCTTCTTCATCTTGCTAAACGTGGAAAAAGTGCAAAAATCTTTTGATCGAATAATCGACGGAGAGTTCAGTACAGCAGGTAATTTATTTTTAAGGGTTTCAGGTTAGTGGTTACGGAATAAACTTAGGAATTTTCAAATAAGACACTCTGTTATTTGGAGTTTTTTGTTTCCTTTGTTAATCCTCTTCCACCTGATATAACATATTGTATCGCTATTTTTTATAATTTCTACTACAGGGTGACATGAAATGTCGCGGTGAAACTATGGTATTCTAGGCGTACAGTATAGCTCAAGTATTTTTTAAAATCGACCATCCCTTATATTTTAAGTTACTAAATTCAATACATGACGTCTGTTGAAAAATTTTAATTATAGGCTTTACTTCAAAAATTCAACAATATGAACAAAATAACAAACTAATGACAATCAGAAACAGTATAAATATATATTTCCCCTCCCCAAATATGATAAAATAATGGAAAATATTTAAAAGGTCCCCATTTTCTTGGATGATCAATTGGCATCTTTTACGTACAGATCTTAGAGCAACGGACCAGCAAGGTGGCCTCCATGTACGCCAGAAGTTATTCCTCTTGATTTTTTGATTTGGGAAGTTAAAATAATAATATTCATAAGAGGGACTTTAACAATAAACAGGAGTTAAAACAATGTATCCACGAGCAACGAGTTTGTAATTTTGTTATTATGTTGAAAAGTTTTTTAAGTTAAGCCGATAAATTGAGTTGGCTGAACAGACGCTTCGTATTAAATTTTCATATTAATCAATTAATTGTTTTTTGAATTTGGTAACTTAATATATAGGGGGTGTTCAATTATTTTTGAAAAGAACTTACTGATATAGGTTCACCGCGACATTTTTTGTCACCTTGTACTGGAAATTATAAGAAATAGACAATAAATATGTTATACCAGGTGGAAGAGTATTAAAAAAAGGGAGCAAAGAAAAATAAAATATATAGAGTGTCCCATTTGAAAATACCTAAGTTTATGTCATGTCTACTAACCTGAACCCACTGGAAATAAATTGCATACTGCACTGAGAGATAAATAAAATTTTGAGATGTCAGTTTAAATCAATTTAGGAAAATCGTCGTCTATCTCGAAAACTCACTGAAGATCTGGTTGGAACATGGCTCGTTTAACGAAAAAATAAGTCATGACATCTTATCTCATTTTTTTCTATCTCTGCTTATTTTCGGAATATCCTGCATACCATCCAATTTGAGATACCCTGTGCACTACGTATTTTCACGGAATAAATATATTCTTTCATAAATCCCCAAAAACACGAAATTTATTGTGTTAAGATCAGGACCGTGCATTGACTATTTAATTGGTTCATCTGTTTTCGTGTATGCGTTAGTTGTAATTTAATAAAAAATTCCGATATTTTTGCAAGCGCAGAATTTACATTTAATATTAACACAAGTAGATTTATCACAAGTAGATGTATCGACTAAACTAATCATTTTACAAATAAATACTGCGAGACAAAAAAATCTAAATTGAATGTTGCATTCCGGTGGCATATTCCAGTTTTGTTTTCACTTTATACTACAAATAAAAGTAAAAACGGTGGTACACCCTTCAAATACCTGCAAAAAGCCAAAAAAAATTATCACTTCCACCCAGGATTTATTACCGATTGTAATCTAACATGCCATAAAAAGATTTCATGGAAAAATATTCAGCGGCTTAGGAGCAACGTTGAAAAAATTGATTTACATTTTTAACTTTAATACCTTATATATTTTTTTGGGTGCAATTTTGTGAATAGGTGAGTGGGGTTCAATTCTCCTCAGATTAAGTGGTATAATCCAATATTTTCTCACATCCTGTATAAATAGTCCGAAAAAACGTCATTTGACGTGTGACAGAGTGCCCAATGACATACCATGGTAAGATACTGGGTGTTTTTAAATGCATGCGACAAAATTCAGGAGATTAATGCTCGTACGAAATTATGATAGGTCTTTCCTATAACAAAATTTCCTCAGCCAACCCCTTTCCGAGATATCAGCGTTAAAAGGTAGTGACTAAAATTGAGTTTTTATTTTTTTTCTAAATTTTCAGGAAAGCTAGAAAATTGAAATTCTGTAATTTTTGTGTACTTGCAAAAGACTAACCACGGGTATTTTTTCAATATTTCTGTTACATTATACGGGGTTGAAATTAGCAACCTTTACTTTATTTCATATCAAAACTTTTTTTCTAGAAGTTTTTTGAAATAAAATTTAATTTAAAATCCTTGTTCTATTAAAATTTTTTTTTATTTTTAAATTAAAATCCCAAAACCAATAGCTGTATAGAAAAAAATGATCACCATAATTTATAATAATTGAGTGAAAAACAGTGAAGATGTAAAATGTAATACGATTCATAATAAATGCTGGAAATGACCACGAAAATTACAGAATTTCAAGTTTCAAGCTTTACTGAAATTTTAGAAAAAAAAAATGAAAACTCCATTTTAGTCACCACCTTTTAAGGGTGATATCTCGGAAAGGGGTGGGCAAAGGAAATTTTGTTATAGGAAAGACCCATCTTAATTTCATATGAATTTTGTCGTATGAATATAGAAATACCCTGTATATCATTATAGATCATTATAGATCATTATCTTGGGCAAAGTGTAGATTTCACTAATAAAAATTTGCTCAAATTCACATAAAGTCGATTCTAGATGATAAAATACATTTTTAAGTTGATATTTACAAAATTAAAAGTGATACACTGATGTTAAATGACGATTTCGTTTTGGCCTAATGTATTAAAAATATAATGAATTTCGTATAAGGTGATACATTTGCTCACTATTAAATGTTAATTATTACACGTTTCACTTATTCACGTTATTTATTTTTTCTTATTTATCAATTTCCAAATTAACTTAGAAAATCGAAGCTTCTAGAAAGAGTGATTAATGCAGTTTTGAAAACCATTGAACTTTTTATTTTAGTCATCAGATTGAGATTTCAATTATTTATGAACAAATAGGAATGAATTATTTCAAATACTGCTTGTGTCACTACGAACGAATTTCCTTCCGCCGTCATCGAAAATTACGATCGGGCACATTCGATTTGGAATAGCATCTGGAAACTGTTTGAAAAAATTGGAGACCCAATCGAAAAAATGTGTCCAAACTGTACCTGATTTTTGTTGTTCCCTAATATTTATATTTAATAGGATGAAACAAATATTTTTAAATGAGGAAGCAAATTTAGCAGCGGTCACTTAAGCCATATCATTCGTTTTTAGCCCCAATTCCACCTTAAAATTGAAATTATAAATATTGGTGGTAGAGTTTCCGGAGCTAGGACTTTTATTCCAGGAAATTTTCTCCTCTATAGGATTTTGTTTTAGATTTGGGATATTTGCAATAACTTTCGAGATATTGGCGAAAAACAAATTTGTTTCCCCTCCCTAAGAGTTCATCCATATCTCAAATAATGTGGTTAGAAGGCTATAAAATACGAAAAAGAAAGACGGTATATACTCAATGTAAGACGATTTCATGAAACTCCTTAGACTGTACAAAAAATTTGTAACGAATATAAAATATTAAAATTTGTAGCTTAGTAAGAATTCAAATTATTATTCAAAAGCGGAATTATTTACTTATTGAATTTGAAAATAAAAAATGATGTTAAATTAACCGTAAGATGTTATGTTAATATAGTCCAGGCATTACACACCGAAAATCGCCTTTTTTCGATAATCGCTGGTATCAGCTTGAAACTTTGTATAAAGGTTGCAAAAAATACGTACAATAAAATAGTATTAACCCGCAAATGCAAAACCTTGCACGACATTGTTTAAATGCTATTTTCTAGTACAATTACTCGTTCATTCGTGAATATCTTTTTTGCTCTTGATTATGAAGAAAAAATGTTAAATACTTTTTTTTTGTCTTCTAAAAACGAACAATATGAAACCAACCGCGTCGAAAAATATTGATTAGATCAAAAGTTATTGATGATTAAGTTTACATAAACATTAGTTTGATTAAACACTATTAGATTATTTTGTTAACAATGACAATATCCTGTAATTGTGCTTAATTACTGTACTCCGTCAACAGATCACGTGTGCCAAACCCGCAATCGGTAAGTTGAATAGTTAATGAGTTATAGCGTTATAAACAAATTGACGTAGCATTTTTTTACAATAAACCTGTACCACTTTGTCACTTTCCCTGTATGACGCTGATTTTTTCTAAAATTGCAATTGCACGGCCAAAATAGGGTTTTTCTACAAATAACATCAAAAAATGTATACTTTGTTTGACGCACGCGCATCTACTCAGGTTTCAATATTTCCAGATTTTCGACAACGGGAATAGATTTCTCTCGTCGCGAGGTATGAAATTAAAAAAAAATCATCCAAATATCTTTATTGGATCCCAAGAAAAGTCGACTTTAAGTAGCACCGTTCAATTTGAATGGCTGCGTCAAGATTTTCAGCGAGTCGGCCGAGCGGCTTGACTCACAAATGGTACGGTTGTCCAGCACCTTTAATGAAAATCAGCGTTACAGGTAAATTTTCAAACAAAATATTTATATCGGCATTAACAAAACTTTAGCAAATATTGAAATATGTCCGAAAACTGTAGGCAACGTAAAGTTAAAACATAAAATAATGGCATTGATAATTTTGATTAGCTTTTTGTCTAAATATTTCGTGAAGGCTCAATTTTTTAAGCCGCCTGAGTATTAAATTATACAAATTTCCAATTAAATCAGGATCGCTGGACAGTTCTTCCATAATACTATGAGATCTTGCCTCTCCCCGCACTTCTCCTATGCAAAATTGAAATCGGTTATTTTTTTTATTTGGATATGCTGTAGAGTTTGATCTCCTGAACAAAAGTGTCTATAGGCTCTAGGATAAAGTTGGAAAGGTTTTATTATGAATATTTTGAACGACTGTTAATCCTTATTACCCCTAACTACAGCATTCATTTTAAACTGATTTTTGATCCAAAATATTAATGATTAGAGGGTGTCAAGAAATATTTGAAATGACTTTCTTACTAGCCCTTATTTTTTACTATATTCCAAAATATCATGAGAAGTAGTTATTGTGCTCAAATAGTAATCATCTGTTTATGTCAAAATTGAACATTTCAATATTTCATACAGAGTAAGTCAAAAAGTTTTTTTTGTGTGGCTATCTTTAATTTTTCAAAGCTTATGGATACTTTCCTATGATCAAGTTAAAACATGATGATTCGACACTCATATACATTATGAGGCTGAACATAGGGGATAGTGAATATTGCAAAAATGAGAGTTTTTTTTAAAATTTAACATATACTGCGTCAATCACTAGGGTTATTGGCATTCCAGTGATAACAAAGCATAAGTCAATCAAGAAACGTAGTCCCAACGACAACAATGCAGCAGCGCCTTGGTGGAATTTATACTGCACAAACAATTAAAGCATGCAAACACGTCTACAACCGTCTTAAAAAATACAATACTCCCGAAAACCTACTAGCTTTCAAAATCTACACGCAACAAAGAGATACCTAATAAGAAAATCGAAAAAGGAATCCTGGTCACATTATGTTTCTTCAGTAATTGAACTTATGCCTATATGCAAAAAAATTCGAGCAATTAGTTCATGGAATCACTTTGATGGAATCAGCACATTAACAGTAAATAATGTAAATATTTCAGAAAATCATGAAGCTGCCAAAACATTTACAGATGTTCATGAAAAGTACTCTACCCGCCCTAGTAATAAACCAAAAAATTAGGATCAAATTCAAATATTATCCGAAAATAACCATTTAAATGCGCCTTTATCAATGGAAGAACTTACTAAATCCATAAATACATCAAAAAATTCCACCCCAGGTATTGATGATATTCCTCTAGCTTTTCTATCTAAACTTCCTACACCAGCCAAAACAATTCTTCTTGAAATTTATAACAAAATATTTAATTATCATCTGTTTCATGATATTTGGCGTAAAGCTGTAGGACTACCAATGTTGATACCAAACAAACCCAAAAATCTTCCTACTTCCTATAGACCGATATCACTAATAAAGTGATAGCTTCAAACTCATAGAAAAGATTCTAAACAAAATACTACTGTTGCATCTAGAAAAATGTAACCTAATTTCTCAAAATCAGAGCTCATTCCGATCTAACCGCTCAACTCTCGATAGTATTGTTATTTTGGACCCAAACATAAATGAGGCTTTCGGTAACAAACAAAAAGCAATTGCTGTATTCTTTGATATCAACAAGGCTTACTACCAAACATGGACCCCACGCATTATAAATACCTTACTCAATTGGGCATATTGTGGCTTTTATAAAAAACTTTTTCCATAAAATATCCTCCCAAGTTAAGGCAAATAATGTACTACATAATTTCAAAACATTATTCAATGGACTACCACAGGGATCGGTGCTGAGGGTTTCTTTATTCTTGATTGCTATTAATGACATACTCAATCAGATACACTCAAAGCAATAACCTTAACTTGGGTGTTAAATAACTCCAAAAATCAATCCAAAAAATTAGAGGAATGGCTGAAACAAACTGGAGTACAATTCTCTACCGAGAAAACAAAATACTTAATTTTTTATAAGAAAAAAAAACGCAGATAGTGCATCCCTGAAAATAATCAAGCGAGAGAGATAACATATAGTTAAACCATAAGATTTTCAGGAATTAATTTGGATCCACAACTGAAATGGAACGAGCTCATGAAATCGTTGCAAATGACCATACAATCCAGACTTAATTTAATTAAATGCCTGTCGAATCACACATGGGAAGCAGATACTACAACTTTAATCCGTATCTACAACTACCTCATCAAAAGTGAACTCGACTACGGTGCTACAATTTATGACTCAGCTTTCAAGGCACAATTGCAAAAAATTGATAAAATTCAAAATTTTGTCTTTAGAACAACCACCGGAGCCTACAGAAGAGGTCCCATTACTAGCCTACAAGTTATATCCCAATAAATGCCATTGAAACTAAGACGCAAATACCAGATGCTTCTGAAGTTTCAGCGAACAGATCGAACCCTGCATTCTTCTCTCTCTTCCCAGCCCATTCAAACTATCATTTTTCAAAAATGAAAAACTAAAATAATATGCTTCTCTCTGTAAAACTCAAACGATCAGGTTTTGACCTTAAAAATTTCACGTTCACCATACCAATTTCCTTCAAAGACCCACCTTGGTTAATAAAAACTCCTACCTACAATACTTTTCTAAAAACACTACCCAAACACTCCAGTAATTCCATTTTAATCCAAACCCGCATCATGGAGATAATGACCTCTTACAAAAACTACCAGACAATATATAGAGATGTGTTCTGTTCAATTCAGTTGTACCAGATTTAAATAGGAAGAACTTCCTAATTGATATGACATTTATTTTTATATAACTGACAGTAGTAATAATATCGACAATTCAATTCATGTATAAAAAATCCGGTAAAAGTCTAGTTTAGTGAACCAACGCGGATTTTGACGAAATATTTTTTTTAAAATTAATTCGAGGTCGCTGAACACGAAAATGAAAAAAGAAATCGGCGCTCTCTTACCAAAAACGAGTTATGAATTTTTGAAGATGAGTTCAGATCAGCACTGCACTGGTTTTATTGTCATATAACAACTGATTTAAATGATGCATTATAAAGTCTACACAATGTTAATTACACTATAATTACTTTTTACGATATTCCTCTCACACACACATTTAAAAAACACTGATATTGATATTCATTTCTTGCAAATTCGTTTTTTAATTCCTCAATTATTATATCTTTTGACATTTTCATGTAACATGACTGACATATAAGTTTTGGTCTGTTTCCGCTCAGTCGCACAACTTGTACCTAATAGCAAATCCAGCCATTAGATATTTAGCCACTTGAATTAGTTGCTGAATATTTTCGATTTCATGATCGTGACATAGAAGATATAAACAAGATGAACATCATGAACATACACCTATTTTTCCGATAGCTGGCGCTGTATTTGGCTCAACTTTCGTTTAACTGAAATCGGTTATGGAAAAATTATATGAACAGCCATCTACATACTGTGAGAAAGGCGCGCCGGATCGACGTTTCGCAATTCGCGCGCGCGAATTTCGAAACGTCGATCCGGCGCGCTCGCGATAATCAATCTACTTCATTATTTCAAACGGAAATCCAATCTAATAAATGTATCAAGATGATAAGAAGCGATTGCGATTTCACTTTGATCGGTGTTAGTTGGTCGGGAAGCGATATTAGTAGAATTTTCAAATTTTCTAAAAAGGGGAAACAGCTTCTGATAACCAAAGTCTTATAATATTAGCAGTATGTTAAAAATTTGATTTGGAATTACACCTGCAGCAACTATTTTCGTTGTCAGCAGTGTTTATAGAGGCCGAACAACTGAGGAGGTGATTTTTTTAAAGAATTAATTGATGAGTGCAATTCAGAGAAAAAAAATTGTTCAGCATCCTCAATGATCAAATTGAATGGTTCATTATCATTCAAATAAATGATAAATATCAACCAAACTTATCTCAAAACTAACCATCTTCCTAAAATCAACATCTCTCAAAATTTGAAAAAAAATGTTTCAGCTGTAATACGGCGCTAGCTATCGGAAAAATAGGTGTATGTTCATGATGTTCATCTTGTTTATATCTGCTATGTCACGATATGGTCACGATCATGAAAACGAATATACTCAGCAACTAATTCAAGTGGCTAAATATCTTTTATGGCTGAATATGCTATTAGGTACAAGTTGTACGACTAAGAAGAAACAGACCAAAACTTATATGTCATGTTACATGAAAATGTCAAAATATATAATAATTGAGGAATTAAAAAAAGAATTTACAAGAAATGAATATCAATATCAGTGTTTTTTAAATGTGTGTGTGAGAGGAATATCGTAAAAAGTAATTATAGTGTAATTAACATTGTGTAGACTTTATAATGCATCATTTAAATCAGTTGTTATATGACAATAAAACCAGTGCAGTGCTGATCTGAACTCATCTTCAAAAATTCATAACTCGTTTTTGGTAAGAGAGCGCCGATTTCTTTTTTCATTTTCGTGTTCAGCGACCTCGAATTAATTTAAAAAAAAATATTTCGTCAAAATCCGCGTTGGTTCACTAAACTAGATTTTTTCCAAAAATCCCATAAGCCGCGTGATTTTATCATTATGACAGCGAAAAAAGTTTGCCCTAACTTTTCCAGCGACAATAACGGAACCTAACTTTTGAAAGCATGACAACCAGCATTGTAAACAAATTTTTGATGACGTTATGTCAATTTTTCTCAAACTTGCGTTGTCAGAAAAGTTTTCATTTGTGGAAATGTCGCGATTTGGAGAGTCTTCGAGTGGAGAAATTAAAAAAACCATCAATGATAATGTGCCTCGCAATACTGTGAATTCAACTACATCAATTTGGCGACAATTTGCGATGTTTTGTTTGGAAAAAAATATGAACTCATTGCAGAAACTTCCACTGAAGAGTTAGCTTCTATTTTATGTGACTGGGCATTCAACATGAAGAAGAACAATGGAGAAGATTATAAAGAGAGTGCAGTCAAGACGATTTGGAACACTTCAGAAAAAATGTTACAAGAGAAGTACTTCAAAGATTATAAAAGAATTTTTAATCCGTTCACGGACATACAGTTTAAGAAAGCGAGAAATGCACGCGACACAAAACGCAAAATTTTACAAGCAATCCCAGAAAAAAGGAATGTGAGTTCTAATGCTCTCCCAAAACGAGAAATTTTTGGAATGGCACTGTCCTGGAGTGAAGAAGAACCTATAGGCCTCCAAAGAAAATTTTATCACATTGCTACGTATGAATTGGCTTGGAGAGGTGGAGAAGCAGCAAATTGTAAGGTATTCTATTTTAAAATCGAGTCACACAACCGTGGAAGAGAGACCGGAAGAGTTGAATATAACCCAGTGTTTACGAAGACAGCACAAGGGGGAAATCAGAAGTTGGCCGACAGTAAATGGTTGGTAGCAAACACTGCAGAAGATTGTGTATGTCCAGTAAGATAGTTTAAACAAATTATGGGAAGACGGGGAAACCATATCACATGTGAAAAGTTTTTTAAACTCCAAATCCTTTCTGGCAAAAAACAAATTCGAAAGGATGGTATAATAATTCTCCTATTGGGATCAACGAAATATCTGAATGGACCAAATCTTCGGCGAAAAATATTGGACTTGATATCAAGCGGGTGAAAATTACGAACCATTCTAATTGAGCTGCCGCCGTAACTGAATTGTCCAGGAGTGGTATAGGTGAACAAAAACTTGTGAAAATTACGGGACATAGCAGCCCATCGTCATCAAAACCGTACCTTCAGTTAGATGAAGAACATCTTAGAGAAATCATTGGTTCCATTCGTACTACCATCCAGGAAACAGTTACTACCACCGCTCAAAATACTAGCATGCAGCAAAATTTTAACAAAAGACACGAAAGTTCTGAAATCAACCTATTTTTAATAATTGTGTTTTTAACAATTGTACTTTTCCGTTAAATTAAATAAACTGATTTACATCTTATTTTTCAATTTATTGATGTACATATTCATTAAATTGTCTTACCGAATTACACTCTAGCTTTTTTTTGAGTCGAAGTAAACCTGACATTTATAATTCGAATTTTGTTGCCATTAGGTAAATCAACTCAAAAAACTGCCAGAAAAAGTTACTCGTCCTACGGTCTCGTAATTTTTTCAGAGGCAGTTTTTTTCGTTAAATTGCCAGGCAACAAAATTCTTATTGATACAAATGTCAAGTTTACTTCGACAAAAAAAAGCTCTCGTGTAATTATAAGTGACAAAAAACATCAAATGCAAAATAACAAAATCCGAAGTGGTCTAGCATTATAAAATATAATTATCCGGGTTGTAGTTAAAAAGTCAATCATAGTACAAACGGGCAGGTGGTCCTCGGATTCTTGAAGATCGTCTTGGACTTGTTTGTGGATTTGAAATATGATTACTTTGTTGCTGTTCAGTGCTTTGCTCTGTAGTATTTGTATTATAAGGAGGTGGAAAACTATTAAATATAGATGTTCATATACATGGCTTATTAACAAATAAATTAATATCGTAATGACTTGTAGTATCTTCTTTTTCTTAGACCGCAGTCTTACTTATCGACTTTCGAGTCGATACTTCTGAGGATCGGTTGTCATAGTCAACATTTTTAGAACTCACAGTGGGTCTAAAAACTCTATACAGTCTCCTGAGTGGTAGTGGAAATTGTTGTTGATTGTTTTGCTGTCTTGATTGATTTTCCATGTTGTTTTATTGTTTTAGTTCGTTTATAGGGATAGGCTTCTCAATATTGCACGATCGGAGTTGATTGAAATGTCTTTTTATCATGTAGCCATCGTCCAATTCAATTATATAATGTAATATTCCAAGGCGATTTATAACAGTTCCATACTTCCAATAAATGTTTCCATGATAATTTCGTGATTGTACTTTTGTTGCGATTAGATAAAATTGCTCAAAATTTGGTTGAATTGCATTATTTTTATCTGGTTTTTGAGGTCGAATAAGATCTAGTTTTGTTCGGATATTTTGACCAAACAACAATTCTGCTGGTGTCTTCCCATTTAAAAGGGGTGTTGATCTGAATTTAATTGAAAATCTGTGTAGTTTCTCATGTATAGTTCCTGGTTCTACAGACATTTTTTTCAGTTCATCTTTAAATGTTTGTACATATCTTTCCGCTTGTCCATTTGTAGCAGGATATTCTGGAGCAATAAGTCTTTGTCTTATCCCATATCTTTTACAAAATTCAACAAAATCTATTGATTTAAAAATGGATGCATTGTCACTAACAATTATTTCTGGTAATCCGTAACAACTGAAAATTTCTCGTAGATAATGAATTGTTCCAGAAGTTGTTGGTGCATTTTTAGACATTCTAATTTCGGGCCATTTACTCTTTGCATCTACAACTATGAAAAAATTATAATTAAAAATTGGGCCAGCATAGTCTATGTGAACACGTTGCCAATTTTTTTCCGGTTCTTCCCATTGGTGTAGTGGTGCTTTTTTAAGAGTTTTCTTGATATCACAACACGCTTTACAACTATTAACTAAATTCTCTATATCTTTATAAATACCCTTCCAGTAACAGTATCTTCGGGATATAGATTTCATTTTTACCATTCCTATGTGTGTACTATGTAGTTTTTGTAACACTGCTGCTTGAAGGCATTCTGGTATAATTACTCGATTATGTTCAAAATTTATTCCTTCCTGTAAAAAATATTCTGGGTCATAAATATTCCCATTAAGAAGTTTTTCTTTCAATTGTTGTGATTCCGGATCTTGTTGCGTTTCATGAGCAATTATATTAAAATCTAAGGTTGTTGTGGAAATTTGATTTACTGTTTGAATATTCTGTAAAAATTCATTATCGATTGCCATATTTTCATTTTCTTCTAGAAATAACGGATTTCTTGAGAAATAGTCTTCATTAAATCAGGATAAAAATAGTGCGTATCTGATCATACGCGTAGCTGATAATAAAGGAAGTTGTTTTGTTGGATTTAAGATAGTTATCAAAGGTTTATTGTCGACAACAAGTGTAAAATGTCTTCCATAAATATAGTGAAACAATTTTTTGAAAGTCCAGTAAATTGCAGTAGCTTCCCGATCCAATTGACCATAGTTTCTCTCTGCTTTTGTTAATGATCTTGAAATAAAAACAACTAGCTAGTATTATTGGAAATTCTGGTGAAAAAGGCATTAAAACTTTTTAAAGGCAGCTTCACATTCTTTGGTCCAAATAAATGGTGCATTTTCTTGTAATAATCTGTTCAGTGGCTGCATAATTGTAGAATCATGAGGTATAAATTTATCATAATATCAAACCATTCCTAGAAACTGTTGTACTTGTTTAACATTTTCTGGTCTTTGTGTTTCTTGTATGGCCTTGATTTTATCATCCGACTTTTTTAACCCTTCTTTAGTGATAATCTGCCCTAAATATTTAATTTCATTCTCGAAAAAGTTGCATTTTCCTTTGTTTATATGTAGATTATATTTCCGCAATTTTTCCAAAACTTTAATGAGTCTAGCTTTGCATTCCTGTAGAGAGGAACCTTGAATTAGAATATCATCAAAGTAAGCTGTGGTACCATCTAAATTATTAAAAATTTGATCAATGATCCTATGAAATGCATTGGGTGCGGTTTTGATTCCAAAATTCAATCGCTTTGCAAGATACGTTCCTCTATGTGTAGATATTGCTTGTAACTTCGCACTCTCTTCGTCTACTAGCATGTGCAGGTATGCTTTGAATATATCAAGAGTACAGAAATATTGCCCGTTTCCCATTTTATTTAAAATTTCTTCTATTCTTGGAATCGGGTATCGATTGTCTTGAAGTTGTTGATTCACAGTGACTTTATAATCAGCACATTGCCGAATCTTCCCATCACTTTTAGGTACAATCACTAATTGCGTGCCCCACTCTGAGTAATCTAATTTTTCTATTATACCTTCGTTTTCCAAAATATCTAATTCTTTGTCAACTTCCTCTTGTAAGGCGTATGGAATTTTTCTTGGTTTGAAAAAAAACTGGCTTGGCATTCGGTTTAAGTTTGAGTGAACAATGTATGTTTGGAATTTTTCCTAGAGTTGAAGTAAGAGCATCTTCAAAATCTAAAAATTGCATCTAATGTAGAAATAACTGGACTGCCTGTGTCATACTCAAAAGTGAAAGGTTTATTTTTTATTTGAAGTTCAATCTGCATTTTTGGTTCTTAAATTGATGTAGCAGTTGCAGTATAAATATCTATTATCTGATTTATACTAGGATCGACATCAAAATTATTTTCATTATAAGGATACTCGCTGACATTCTTCATTTCATTAAATTTTTTTTTGTAATGTAGTGATGCAAACCTTGCTCACGTGCCCTCGTTTTTTTCAGCTTTGGCAGCTGAGCTTATCAGAAACTCTGCATTCAATCGTTTTGTGATTATTTCGTCCACAGTGAAGACATAATCCTGAAATGCCTAACTTTCGATAGTCTATTTTTGTTTGGTAATTTTGTGCCTTTGAAAATTGTGGTTATATATTATGATGGTATCGGTATGCTTGGCTTTTGACTGGAAATTCTATTTACAGAAAATGTAGGCATATTTTGTATTTTTGAAGCTTCAACAGCTAGTGCGATCTATATTGCTCTTTCAAAAGTATTGTTTGTTTCTTGTAATATTTTCCCACAAATTTCTTCATCTTTTAAACCACGAATGAATTGAGCTCGTAAAAATATTTCGATCACATATTTCTTACAATTACCACAGGCGCTGTGTTTTTTACATTTCACTTTAATGTCACAATACTTTATTTGTGCTTTAAGAGAGGCAACAAATGTGGAGATTGACTCATCTATATTTTGAGATTTTGATAAAAATTCATGATGCTTAGTGAGCCCGTTCATTTTAGGCAACAAATGGTTCTGTAGTAACACAATTGGCTCATTATAAGTCTTAGTATTGGGTAAACCAGGAGATGTAAGGCTTGATAAAATTTTATAATATTTACTTCCTAGGCAATTCATCAATATCATAACTTTTGCATCATTTGTATCTTTGTCGGAAGCGTCTATTCCTTTTAGTTTGAAATAATTTTCTAGGCGTTCCTGATAATAATTAAATTATTCGGAATGTTTATCAAAAGGTTCAAAATTCAAGATTTGATGTTTAAGTGAATCGTCAATATCATTTGAAGTATTATTCGTCGGTTGTAATATCTCTATTAGTTCAGTTAAAGTTCAACCAAAGGTGCTAATTCAGCCATCTTTATTTACCGCCGTATTTCTTAGTTTCATCATGTTCAATTCAGTTGTACTAGATTTAAATAGGAAGAACTTCCTAATTGATATGACATTTATTTTTATATAACTGACAATAGTAATAATATTGACAAACTAACAAAACACAAAGTGGTCTAGCATATATAATAAGATGCTTCCAAAACATCAACAGGCATAGGAGCAGCAGTTGTCTACAACAATGTAAAGCACGGTCTGTGTCTAACAGCAATCTGCAGCTCTTTCACAGGAGAAAGTCTAGTTGCTCTCCACTCGCTAGAGATATCTGATCCTAAATAAGGATACTTCAATAATCAACATCTCACTCAGTGTTATAGAAAACCTCCAAGTCGTTTGTACAAAACACGAAATGGTGCAGAAAATCAAATCAACACTATCCCAACTCCAATCCAAAGACAAACCCACAGAATTTCTCTGGGTGCGATCTCACACAGGTATTAAAGGAAATGAGGATGCTGACGAAACTGCCAAAAACTTTCCTTCCAATCCCGCGGTACCATTGATGAATATAGTACCAAGCCAAGACCATAAACACTTGATAAAAAAATTCGTAACCAACAACTCACAGTTAAGATGGAATTTGAACCACCGCAATAAACTTCTTCTTCTACATAATAGGAGGTAACAGTGAAATTACAAATTGTACATATTCATGTCTTTTAAGAAGCTGTAGGTATCATTCATATGGTCTCAGAGCTAACTGTAAGCTGTTGGGGATCCTATGGTATCCTATCCACTGGTTTTAAAACTGGCGACATTCTAATATAACGTGTTTGATTGACATGTTTTCATTACATTGAGCACATTGAGGTGGGTCTACTTTGCTAATTTAAAAATTGAAAAAATCTCCAAGTATGATAACAATAAACCTTGAAAATATTTTTGTTTTTTAAAATAAAGTACATAGTGATAAAGTTGAAAAAAATTAGAAATCAATGTTTGATTTTTGGTCATCCAAAACTTTTGAAATACCCTGTGTGATTGGGAGCATACAATACAATACAGATGTACAAACTTGAAGAATCAAAATTGACTTATGGAGTTGGGGCGCATGATGATGAAGTTGTTCCTACTTGCAATCCTTGGTTATTTTTATATATTTGAGCGTATTTACCATCCAGGTTGATCCCGAAAAGTATGTAGGTCTTTTCAGTTCAGACCGTTGAAAAAAAATACTAATATCATCTGTCAATACATATACGCAGTGCTCGATTTCTAGAAAACATTGTTTGCTTGTGTAAAGTACTAAGTAAAAAAAACATTTTATTGAACTCAAACTTTTTGATCAATATAATGAGAAGCACTAAAACAATAAAGTATCACTATTTATTTTAGAACTTTTTCGTAAAATATAGTCCAAAACTTCAACATGTTTTCATCATATTTTTAACTTTCCGCTAAGAAAATCAATGATTTTCGAAAAATCGGGAAGTTATTGTTTTTACTCCGTTTTACAAAAATCGAGGTTTCAACAAATCTCGACGTTTTCAAGCCCTAAGAAGCTTTCCTGGCTATTTTTACGATGATGTCCGTACGTCTGTATGTATGTATGTGTGTGTATGTAAACCTCTTATAACTTCTGAACGGCTTGACCGATTTGATCGCAGTTGGTGTCATTCGAAAGGGCTTCACCAAACTTAGATTTCCTGTAGGTTGGAACCAATTCGGAACAGTAGATTTCGAGAAATTGCAAAAAAAGTGAAAAAAAAGTTTTTTTTTTCATTTTTTCAAAATATCTCCGAATTGGCTGAACCGATCGACCTCAAAAACTAATCAGCTCTTAACTTTGAAAACCCGCATCGATCGCCACCAAGTGCGTCAGAATCGGTTGATGCGTTCGTGAGATATCGTTGTCGAAAAAAATCGAAAAAAAGTGTTTTTTTGTAATAACTCCGAAATGTTTCATCAGATCAATTTTTTTGTTCCAAATTTTTTTTAGAGCTCAAAAGCTACATCGGTCGCCGCCAACCGCGTGAAAATCGGTTTATTCATTCAAAAGTTATAGCAGTTTGAAAATTAAATAAATCGTGTTTCATCGAACTTTGATAAGACTTTTGAGCTCGAAGCATCGAATAGCTCTATCTTTGAGCTCGGAGAGCTCAAAATAACACAAAAATTAAATTTAACATCGCAACTAGCGACAAAATCGCATGCATTTGAAAATTGAATTTAGCCTTTGGGGTCAACCGATTTCCAGATTTTTTTTCTCTTGAGCTCTCTTTACTCTTGACAGCTAGCCCTGAGTGGAGTCCAGAAACAAGCGAAGAGTAAACATACTTCTCTTGATGAAATAGCCGAAGACGAGGTCTATCTGTCACGTACGGCGATTTCACTCGAAACCGATTTAAGTACCGATTTTTTTAAACTTTCTTAGTGCCGTTATTTTTTTATTTTTCAGAGAAAGAGGTCCCGTAACGTCATTCCGCCTTAAATCGAGACCTCCATATGTTAGACTTGGTTTTTGTTTTTCAATTATTACTTTTTTAAACGGTTTTATTTAGCTTGCCCTGCTTGTTGTTTGGGTCAAGTGTAGTGATAGAAATTTTCCCCCCTTCCTGTTTGATTGATCTGAAATTTGGTACATTTTGCTTCAGTTGCGAAGACAATACAATTATGTCTATTCAGAATTATTGTTAATTCAAGATGGCCGCCGCCACAGAATTGCGGTTTACATTTTCTTTCTACCCTCTCGATATCAAATGAAAGGGTTTGATTAGTAGAATACCATACATCATAAAAACACATTCAAGATGGCCGCCACAAATTAGTGGATTTCATATTGGTTACAATACCTTCAATTTAGGTAATGGGTATCAAATGAAAGGACTTTACAAGTAGAGCACAGTGCATGGCGGTTCATAGAGTTTAGACAGTTTATGCGTTAAAACAGAAATCCAAGCAACTAATCAAAACAAGGAATTTTGTCAAGTTGGAGTCGGAATTCAAGCATGGATTTTTCACCTAAGTCAAGGTTTCGTACCGAACGGATGACTGTGTGACGTAAGGGTGGCTAAAAATGTTATGTCGTTAGCGTTTTCCCGTCAAGGCTTGGGCACATCTTGTAATTGAAGCCTTGGCCTTCTATTGAACCTCTGGGGGGTCGACCGTTATAATGTTCATTACTCTTGAGAATAATAACTGCAGCACAACGGAAGGGGAGGCTTGAAAAAGTGAAAGAAAAGTATAGAGCAAATCGTGCAAAAGAGAGAGGAAGTAATGCAAGGCAGCACTGTAGACCACGCCGTTGTGTATTTAGGCTTGAAATTGTTGAGGAAAGACAAGCCCACGTGGCACTGAGTCAAGTAAAGTCTGGAAGAAAGGATTATGTATTGAGGAGTTACACTGCAACAAATTGACAGGAAAGAAACCTTGTGAAAATGGGGCACTAAAAAGAACTAAATATAATGAGAAATATTAAGTAACGAAATAAAAACTAAAAACTTTCAACTTAAATGGCTGAAAACTTTTTTTCAGTTAAGCGGTTTTATTGAAAAAAAAAATAGTGATGATGTAGATAATATACTAAAAGTTCAAAAATCAGTTGGTAGGTCCTAGGTTCGTCATCACATTACATTCCTCGTCAATCTAGGGCTTTATTCAGACCAAACGTTAGTATTTTTTGTCTACTGTAAGATGTGAAATAACTCAAGCTCTCCATACTTTTTGGCTACAGCATTAGTAGATGCGCTCAAAATATAAACGAAAAACCAAACATTAGACGAGAAAATAATTTTTTCATATGCAATTATTTTTTTCGTTAGGTTGGCTGCATAGGCCTTGGATAGAACTTGTCCATTGTCAAAAAGTGAGCACAGCATGTTAAGTAAATAATATCTACAAGAGAATGGTTCGTCGCAAAAATCGTCAAATTGTTAATGAGAAATGTTTTGACGAAATTCAGAAGATATTGCAACTCGTTCGGTAGGCATTACTTACAATACTATTTTAATCACTAATCTTCAATTTTCATTGCACAAAACTATTGACCAATAAAATTTATGGAGGGCATATATTAAATGGATACTTTTTGGTAAGAAAAAATAAATTGTATCTCTAATATCCTCAAGGCTACATATAGAAAATGTCCTTTCCGTAACTTTTTACAAAAATAGCTTTAAATTAGGAAATTCTCCCCTACTAAAAATATTTATAATAATAAAACATTTATCAACAGTTTTCAATTCAATAAGCTAGAAGACTTTCGCTTTTATCTATTTTCACTTGAGGTGAAAATATTTTTTTAAATATTACTTCATCAAGCAATATTTTTCCGAAAGATCCCCCAGAATCAGTTACAAAATTTACAAAGAACTTAAATTTTTGAATGTATTGAAAAATGCCACTATCAACAAATAATTGAAAGTTGAGAAAGGCATAATAGTTGGTATTGTTTAAAATATCTAGATGGAGATCTTAGTTATAGTGGTACCTTAAATAGTAGTAATAATATGACGACTCTGATGATAGTACTATTATATAAATTGTATTGACCAATATATCCAAGATTTTGAAGATTATGCTAATGAAAATAAATTTGTGAAAAGTAATAATGAAAACATAAGGTAGTTGTCGTGGTTAAGGCATACCGTCAGAAAATTTTAAATTTTTGTATACTTATTAAGGACATGGTGATACAATTACTCTTCAAAAGTCGACTGACCAGCTATAACCCGAGATAAATTCAATTAAAAATTGGATATTTAACATTGATTGCATACGCTCTCTGCAGTTCTGTACAAGTTTTTTAGTTATAAAAAAACTAACGGTCAGAAACTCTCAAAAAACTGACAGTCTTTTAATGTATTTGTTGTGAGTTAAAAAAAATAAAAAAAATTTTTTGACCGTCTAGTTATTTATAAATAACGGATTAAAGTTCAACAATTTATGAAAAGGTACCTATATATCTACTGAGTCGGACAGAAACAATTTGGCAACGCTGTACGCGAGTTTAAATATTATTTGCGCGGTAAATTCAAACGGGCTAATAAATATATACATAGATTCAGTCTCCAATGTATCTACTGGTAGCGCATAAGCAACGTTGCCAGATCAAACATTTTAACAATATGTAAAAGTATTAGTGTATACATACATATGAATACTATATGGGTTACGCCTCCACGGGCACAGTCTTGCCCAACAATTATGGATTACTTAGCTACAAGCTCATATACCTTTGCGGCGCGTATAATCTATAATTTTTTGACAATATTGTACCACGACATCTACCTTAAGCTATAACAGTGGTAGTGACGAAGAAACTTCAGAATCTGAAATGATTGACCTCAGCTAAAATACTATGTAAATGTCACTTGTACATATGATGACATTGAGAGAGATATGGAATTATCGGCAGTTGCCAGCTAGAAGTTAAACTAGAATGAAACCACCACTGGGAATGAAAATTTCTGAACGAATTTGTCCTGTTAAGGCTCCCATTATTTATAGATATCCGTAAATTGAGCCTCAACTCTTCAAACCAAGTGATAGGATAGAAATATCGATATTTGTAAAGATCATGCCTGATTGGCTGAAGATTCTTTTGTAGCTCCTGATTTCACGTCAATAATATCAATAAATCAATATCAGCATTGGATAAAGCATATGGAGCAATTGAAGTTATTGAAGTGAAATCACGAGCTCCAACATAAATTACAGCCAATCAGACATGACTCTCACAAATATCGCTATTTGGATCGAGGCGCAGTTTACGGATATCAATGAATGACGCGAACTTAAACGTGACAAATTTGTTCTAGAATTTCCCTTTTCCCAGTGGTAGAGCATTTTCAAAAATTTTGGGTTGGCAACTTGGACCGGAGTGCCTCATTGAATACCCATCTTGTTCCTAATAACATGATTACCATCTTATAAAAATGTAATATTCCTTCCTTAAGTTCTTTTGATAAATCGTAACAAATATTGTCGATTTTAGATTAAAGTATAATGTAAGATTGACGTGAAATATAGTTGATCAAAAAACATTTTCTATTGTAACCTTCATTCACATACTCTTATAATTAAATTCAGTCATTAATAGCAATTATATGTATCAATAAAACAATCACATTTATATAAAATGATGTAAAAATTCGATTATTATCATTAGTGCTATTTTCAATCTTCACATCGTCTTCTAATTGGACTTTATAACCACTGGCGTACGTCATATTTACATGAAAACTGCCTTCGGCTATACCATTTGGGGACTTCACTATAAAATTGTATTCTCCAATATCTAGGCTAGTGACTTTTGTTAGAAAAAGTACGGCTTGGTGGCAGTTAGGTTGTGATAAATTCTGGAAATAAAAACAAGATTAATTAAGCTGCTATTTAAACATGATAACAATAATAATAAGAATAATAATAATAATAAGTAATCCAAATAAAAAGTGAAAGGAGAAAGAATAATATTTTTTGCTGTCTGGTTAAAATGTATATAAAAGAGAAAAATCTATTTATGGTGTCATGTATCTTGGTAAAATCAACAAAAAGAAGCTGGCCAAGACAAATAAAAGGAGGTAGCACTGTACGCTCCAGGAACGGTTTTATTAAGCGCTATTTTGTTTATTTCAGAAATGTTGTTAATAAAACGCGTCTGGTGTTACTTTTTTTGTGATATGATCATTTTTGTTTTGGAATATCTCAATTTACGGTAAGTAGAGAAGGAAGGAAATACAGATAGGACACGTTAGGGATGTACCAAAGCAAGGTAGTCCTAACTTAATGCAAATATTCAAAAGTAGACGATACACAATGAACAGTGCGGGGAATATCTAGGTATGTGGATATTGGAAAGTCATCATCATTATAAAATTCAATATTTTTACAAAGGCAAATGAACATTCTTATGGAGTACGTCTCATCCATGAGTTGCACGAAGATAAATGAGGCCGAGGAGCTGAATTCTGTGAGTACATGATGGATAAAAACGCTAATAACTTAAACATCAATGTCATTGATAATGTTTTATTTTCGGACGAAGCAACGTTTTATTTGAACAGGAATATTAACAGTAAAACACATTGCTCAGATAAAAATTCATATTAGATGCAAGAATGCCTTACGCACAAACCTTATGTGAGCCATTTCTATCACAAGAACCTTGTACTATTAACAAGAAGAGTGACCATAAGAATCTCAGTGATATTTATCACTACTTACTATCAATGGATCACAATAATAAGATTTCAAATTTCAATTCTTAATCAAAAATTAATTTTTTTAAAAAAACTTTTATAATAATTTGACATTATCATAACCTACACTCTCCATTTTTTGACATAATTTTTATAACTTATTAGAAAGAAAAAAATGAAATTGTTTATCTGTCATAATGACAATATTTCAATATTTTTTAAAAAATTCAAATACCAATTTTAGCATTTAATATATATTTACCATTTTATATCAATCCTCAATTTACTGTAACTTGATAATGGAAATAAAAGTTTCCGAAAGCTTGTTAAATTAGTAAGAAGAGTTCACTTTTATAAACTTGCCGTTTCCCCAATATTTCTGGTTTTATACCTAATTAGTCGGCAAAGACTATCCTATATATATATATATATATATATATATATATATATATATATATATATATATATATATATATATATATAAAGTTATAGTAGATATTTGCCGAATAATAATGTACAAGGACAGGAATATTGGGGAAGCGGCAAAATTGTAAAATGAGTACTCTTTACACTATTTTCCAAGCTTTCGGAATATCTTTATTTAGTTATAATTATATACTATTTCTTTTTCTATAAGCAAACGATTTTGTTTGACATCATTTTGACATTTACTTTTTAAAAAAATTCAAATCAAAATTATTATTATTAGATGTATTTACCATTTGAAACAACTTGTAATACAATCTCGAATGCTGTCCTTGAGAATGGAAATAAAGATATCTCGAAAGCTTGGAAAATAGTGTAAAGAGTACTCATTTTACAATTTTGCCGCTTCCCCAATATTCCTGTCCTTGTATATATATATATATATATATATATATATATATATATATATTATTTTATTTTATTTTCCTCAACCATTGATTATAATCTTCACTTGATTTTTTTTCTTGGGTGTGATTAATATTTTGATGGAATAAGCGAATTGAGATTTTTTTGACGTGTCGCCTTCGTTTGAAAGCTTTTTCAAAAAATTTATAATAAAAAATGTCATATTGACGTAAAATATTTACAATTGTTATTATACAATTTGGTTAGTTATGTATAGGTGAATGAAAAAAAAACCAATAATTAAACATATATATCTTCCAACCTAACCCAACCTAACCTTGAAATGATACAAGTAATTACTTCAGAACGAAATTTACGATATTTGAGTAATGTATGTATGTAAATTTGGGTGACATTCACTGAGACCCAAAAGATCTATTGTGCCCTATTTGAATAATAGGTGAAAAAAATGTGTATTTATTGATAATTAATTTGTTATTTTATCAAATTATGATAAATTTGACTAAATATTTTGATATCTTGTTTATCGTTCACAGTATCTTTTTCTTTTTCATACGTATCATTTCTTTCATTGTAAGTTTCTGATAACTAGAGTCTTTTGTTAGTATTTTTTTGTTTTTGAAATCAAATTTATGTTTTTCTGTCGTTTCGTGTGAGGAGATATTGCATCATATTACAAAAATCTGTTGAGCTAAATAAAATTTTTCTATTCAACGTACAGTAAGCTACAGAGCGTTGATTTACTTACGATTTTCACATAAAAGTGTCCATACCTTTTAAAGGTCTCTGTATAACGTACCAGAACCTTATATCAAAAGCTTCAAAAAATGTGAGCAATCCGAATTCAGTAGAATATACAGGGGTTCATATTTAGAAAATCATATGTTTGGTTTGTACCGGAGTCATTCAACACTCTGTATAGTTCCAGATAATTTCAAAATATGCACCTTAAAGACATCTACTAATTATCTCAATAACATTTTTTATATCTCTTAAAATAACCTCCTTCGTCACTTTTTTCGTCCAACTGTCGAGCTAAGACGATGTGAGAAAGTCCAAGGAGTTTTTAGCCTTGTAAAATGTATAGTTTTAATAAAAAACAGTCTCTAATCAGTATGCAATCCACAAGTATGTAAATGGAAGTTTTTTTTCACTCCATAGAATCTACATTCTTCTTGCTCCTCTAGTTTGAACTCCTTGAGGTGCCCATTCAGGCGGCAGTGTCCTGTTACATCTGCCAAAACTCTCAGTGCAGACTTACTCAGGCTAAGGCATTCTGTGGATCTCATTCTAGATCTTTCCAATGGTCCGATCCCTTTTTTTGACACTACCATGTCTTTCAATGTAACTCTGAGACTTTTTTCGGGAACTGACTAGAAGAAATGGTACATCATATCTTTTGGGTCTCATACGTTTATGGATAACACTCAATGTTAATTCTACCTATACCTAGTATGTTTTCAGTGGACTGGTTGTTGGAATAGTTCGAGTTCAAAGTAATCCCCTAATAAATAATTATATAAAAATATTTTCATATAAAGTGTTCCGTTTATTTGTACTGCCGAGTTTCAACTTGAAAACTTACCGTTATACCATAAGCCAAAATGGTACTATCACCATCTCCCGGTTTGTAAACTCTAACATCTTTGGCTATCCATAAGGCTTTGGTGTATGTGGGATTGGCACAAAATTCCATCGTCATAGTAAGGGGTTGTCCATATAAGGCCGTAATACTTTTATTCGTTGGTGATACTGTAGGCTGACCTATAATAAAGAGAAGTTCAATTCATCAACTGCAACAAATTAATTAATTGTTTCAGGGTAACACGTTCCTTAATTATTGTAGTTTGTTTTATTGGCCAAATTTGGTAATGACATTTTTTTAATGAGTTTGTTGGTTGTGATGCGAAATTTAATATATTTTCAGATTATATGGAGTTTAATTTTCATTAGTTCATTCGAATCTAAACAGGGGCGCTTGTTGTATAGGTACTGCATAGCAGAATTGATATATTTAATGAACTTGACTGACTTAATATAAGAAACTCGACAACTCATCATACGATGTAATAAGCCTCAATAGGAACACATAGGATCAGAATTAAAATATACTTTAAATTTGCAGAGCATCCGCTTAAGGTCAGATCTGTACTTTTATTTACTTAATTACAGTTACCTGTAAATAATTGTCATGTTAGTGAAGCGTGATCTATAGACGTCAAAAAATAATAGTTCAATACTACTATAACGCTTTACAAAATTAGAAAAATAAATTTCCAAGGAACAGACCGTTCACTAAGAAGCAATAACTACTTCTCGGGCTATATGCCCCGACAGACATTGAATTACACTTCTAAAGTAAACGGGGTTGGTATATCTGTTAAGAAAGAACCAACCATTCTGGTTTGCGATTAGACCGGTTTCGGCCCATCAGTACAAGGTAGATGCTATTCGTCCAGAAGCTCTGAGAGCATAATCCTGAACTGGGGACTACGTTGATACCACACCAATACATTAACCTCAGCTAGATATCAGCGACATCTCCATGTCGCTGATATCGGACTCTTAGCATTTCCTTTACTGAGGTTGATGTATTGGTGAATCAACGTAGTCTCCAGTCCAGGATTATGCTGTCAGAGCTTCTGGAATGATGTACTGATCAGGCGCAAATACGCCGGTCTAATCGCAAACCTAAATGGTTGGTACTATCTTAACAGATATACCAACCCCGTTTACTTTAGAAGTGTAATTCAATGTCTGTCGGGGCATATAGCCCGAGAAGTAGTTGTTGCTTCTTAGTGAACGGTCTGTTCTTTGGAAATATATTATTCTAATTTTGTATAGCGTTATAAAAGTATTGAACTATTATTTTTTGACGTCTGTACTTTTATACTTAAAGATACTGCTAAATCTATATTATGTGTAAGCATTTCAGCTCAAACTCATGCATTCCACTACCCAAGAAATTTTGTTTGGACACCTGCACCTGCGTAGTTCACATTAATGAACTAGTTTCCGTTCCCATTTTTTTATTTCACTCATCTAATGCGATTGAAAAATATCAAGGAAGGATAATTACTCAATTGGATAATCTTATAGGGTTATTTCATGCAATTATGGTTAAAATGATTCTATATACACCTGGGATCGGACCTGGTGGAATACCATTTTCCCCTAATAAAATCCTAAATTAAATTTGTGCATTGCAGTTGGGTTTCATCATTTTATTGAAGTAATTAGGGAACAAATGCATGGAAAAATCTCCAGCGTAGTATTCCCCATGGAAAAAGTAACAAAGAAGGATCACGCGACTATACATTTAGGGAACAAAGTGAATAAAAGTTAAATCTTCACAAATAAATTCCCTTTCTAGGATGATAGTTGAACTGTGATTGATCCATCCAATTAATTTATTTGTCTACCATAAGAACATATCATCCCACTCATTTTAGGTGAGAAAAGATGTTTTTTTCCATTAGATTAGATTTGAGGAGGTGGCTAATCGGCCTTTTCCACTGCGACTTTTTCAGATCTATTGTGGTCAGTGAATCTAGATTACATTCTCCAGCCCCACTCTTTTCAAGTAGCCAATCAGCCTTAGAGACTGAACCTTCCATGTAATTTCTTGCCCGTGGTTTCTCATCGCCTAGTACAAAAAACCGCATATTCTCCAGGCCGTCGCCCCATACGCTTTGCGTGCCTGTTAAGCTTACAGTGCCCTGCTAACATACCTACTAGGGCTTCGACAGTTTTCCTACCTTTGCTCATTAGGTTTGCTGTAAATGTTGGCGAATGTCTTCTAATAAATTGTTTCGCCTGCCTCTGTCATAGTGAGATTACCCACCATTCTAGAGATTTCTGTGCCACCCTCTTCCTTGAGGCCATATTTATTTTGTTGCCCTTATGACCTGGTACTCAAGCTATTATGATATTGCAATGGTCTACAAGTGCGTTCAAGGCATCTATGCAATCCCATACTAGCTTACAGTTGACTTCCATGGAATCGAGTGCCTTCAGTGCAGGTTGGCTGTCTGTTAAATGGTAACTGAAGGATATGTCCTTTCCTGCTAGTGGTGAATCGCCACCGCTTGGAAAGTTGTGACGTTCTCAGATGAGTTTATTGGAATAGCTATCCTTTGTTTTAGCCTTACAATTCCCACTTCTGTCTTGGAGCCGTCCGTGTACCATACGCGTTTTTTTGTCTCACCACTTTTTAATCAATCAAATTAGTTTGCAAAAGTAGGCTACTCAATACAGGCGTAAACAGAAACTCTCCTGCTAAAGACAAACCACAGATACTAGATGTGTTTTTATGTTCATCCAATCTAATTCACCTATATCCTGCGAAGGAAGCTATCGATTTTTGAAGATGACGCTGTTGAGTTAGTTTTTGAGCATATCTCAAAAAAACCAATACCTAAAAACTTCAAACTTGGTGCATCGTATAACCTCTCAGTGATACTACATATCCCTGTTTTTATCGCCATCAAAAGCATTCAACCTGGGAAAGGAAACGGGTGAATTTGGTTTTTTGACAAATTTCGCATTAAATTAAAAAATCGTAATATATTTTCCAAAAACCTGATCTTATTATCTGAAAAAAAAAAACGAGGATTATTAACAACAATACTATTATTGAATCCATGAAAACCATTTGCTGCAAGACATGAATCCAATCGTTACTGTGAGGATTGTCTATCTCTTGAAGAAATTCTGGGATCATTTTGAATTTCATTATATGCACCCTCTATTCTTTCCCACAGCTGAATATGGTTTTGTGTTGGAATAGCATAAACTAACGATTTTGAGTAGCTCCAAAAACAAAACTCTCATGATGAAATCGGGCGATCTTGCAGGCTATGCAATTGACCAATCCATCGATTTCAATACCTACGTAGTGTTGAGATATTGAAGAAACTACTCGACTAAAATGAGCAAGACAACCATCGTGCATGAACCATAAATTTTGCCTTGTCACCAGGGTAACGTCGTCAATTAAATCAGGTAAATTTTCTTGCAAAAAGTTATGGTAATCATGTCCTGTAAAACGGTCATGTAACTCTACTGGTCCCAGTAGTTGATTGCCGATAATACCTATCCAGACATGTATGCTGTTGCTTCATATCTTCTATGGCGTGCGACTTTTCACCAATGTAGGAATAATGTAATGCATTATGTAAATTGAAAATTCCGTTCCCTCAATCGCAAAATAAAATATTCGAGAAACAATTGGGATCTTGGTTCTTTTTGTCCAGTAACCAGTTCACAAGAACTACTAGAGCAGAGAAATCACCATCTAGCATCGCATTAACTCTTTGGAAGTGGAACCGATAGAGGTTTTCTTTATGAATAATATTCCATACTGAGGATTCAGAAATTACAGGTTACATAGGCGTGAGTCTTCTTGTACTAAACTCCGGATTCAGTTCGTCCAAAATATCACCGTATCTGTCATATCCGGGTGCCTACTAGTTTCAGTACTCTTAGGTATTACTGAGCAGGTTTCTCTTAGACTTTGGTGGAGAGCCGTAAACGTTGATCGATGGTTAGGAAATCGTTCCGCGTATCTTCGTTGCACGAGCTTAACATTGCACCTCACCATAAATCAAATGCACCAGCATCAGCATATTCTTCATAGGAGTAATTAGCCATTTTGATAACAAGTAACAATTATTTCATCTTTTTCACCAACAATAACTCTTCAACTTCGAAGCTATTTGACGTAGTCAGTAGGTACTGTGAAGATCGTTTGGTAATCAAATAATGAAATTTAATGCCAAAAATACAGATTATTAAAATTGATTTTTCTCGAAAAAGGTGCATGATAGCGGCTTCAAACAAGAGCACATGTTTTTTTTTAGAAAGTACCTAATAGTTACCTATTGAATTTAATGTTAAATTTACCCGTTGCCCCTCCCACACCGACACCTTGTGGTGGCAATGAAAAACACGGGTTTGTAGTAAACAATTTATCACGGCAGGGTTATACAATGTACCAAGTTTCAAGTTTGTAGGTAGCGTTTTTTTATATAACTGTAATAAAAAACTTACTCAACAACGTCATCTTCAAAGGGCGTTAGCTCTCTTAGGAGGAATCTTTCGAGAGTTTCTGAACACCTTGTATGTTCACTGTTTGGAGCTTATCCACTGTATAATATATTCATTTATTGTTTTATCTAGACCATTTTTATTGTTCGTAGGGAAACGAAAGTTTAAACTTGATTCGAAATATTTATTCATTTTCGGGGACAAACTGTACAGTCAAATTCCAAAAGTACCTTGAATAATGAGCCGGGCACATACACGGACGAAGAGACAGTACGCCTGCGCTTGCTCTTGCTTCTGTGATTACCCAACTATGCTACACACTCGTGCAAATTTCCTATATGTACGTTAATTGAGGTATTAACCCACTAGTATCGTCAATAACTATTATAGTACTTCTAAAACGGTAGTTATTTCACAATCAATGTACGAAAAAAAATGAATGAATGCCAGGCCCAATACACAACTTAAATATTCTAATGAATGTAGATACACAGTAGCTGATGAAAAGTGACCAAGAAAGTAATTACAACAGCTTCTGGGACCCAATTCTTGAAATAAATCCGTACACGGATTTGGCGATATGCGGAAAAAATTCGAATTCAATCGAGTATTTGTATTCTTGAAATCGGTATACGACTTTTGTTATACGAATTTGACTTCGAATGGGTCACTAGGCGAGTTTGATTTTCCGTATACGAATTGAGATATTCTATAACCTCTAACCACATTTTTACAGATGTTTTTTTTACTCGCTTTCTTTTGTATACTTTTTAGTTTTGGTAGACATATATACTTGTGAAAAATTTACAAATATCTCGGTTTATATTTAAAAACGGTTTTGGGATCAATATCAGTGAGCAGTGAATAAATACTCTCTTTTGGTAACGAAAAACGAACTAAAACTTAGGTACTATGTTCATATTTTCTACTTGTGATTTATTTGAAGGTATTAAGATTTGTTTATGGCTAATTTGGAGGAATTGGCCCTTTTGGGGGTGATTGGAGCATTGGAAGAAGCCGAAGCAATAATCGTCATATAGTTCAGCATAGGGAAGCTTTCCAAGAACTAGGGTGCGTTTATGTAGGAGCTGCGATAAACGATAAGAGCAGTGATTAGAGCAACGACAAGAGCTGCGCAAAATTCGTTTCTATGATATGCCGTTTATAGTGAAGCTTCGACAATAGCGACGATCTCCGCTTTGTAGTACACGTGAAGCCATTGAGAGGTTGATGAAACCAATCGATGAAAATATACTTTTTAAATGAGTGATTCCGAAGAAGAAATACTATTCAAATGCAGTTAAATATTATATTGTTAAAACAGCAGAAAAAAAAAAACGCAAATTCTCTGCACACCCTATAAATACAAGAAGGTACATGTTTTGAGAATTTCATCATCTTTATGAACAATTAAGGGAATACCCTGCAAAGTTTATGGAATATATGAGGATGAAAATAGAAACTTTTGACTGATAAAAGCAAAGAAAATAGACTAAACAATTATCGGCGCTCTTATGTCTCAACGCGTCGCTTCAATATAAACACCTGCATATAAAATAATGAAAATTTTCTTCGCTTTGCTACTATCGCTGCTCTTATCGTTTATCGAAGCTCCAACATAAACGCACCCTAGTGACAATCAATTATTAAAATTTATCGGCTATCAAAAAAGAAGACAAAAAAAGAAGAAAATAGAAGTTCTCAAACTGTTTATTCGGATAAAACATCTGTATACGGAAATTTTTCCGCATACCATTCAAGAATTAAGATTGACGTTTGTATTCGAATCATTCGTTCGAATTTAATTTGTATGCTACTGACATCCGTATAAGTTCAAGAATTGTTTCCTTGATTTGTTCAAAATGTACGATTCTCATGAATTTCTACGGGTCTCTAGACGTTTTAATTGTTCAATATTTAAAAAACACATTACAAAAAGGAATAATCCAGCAATATCAATTGAACCAGGCTCATCAATTCTGTTTCAGTATTTCAATAAATGTTTATGCGATGAACCTAGTTTAACTGTGGTTCAAGTTAATCCCAGGAAATCGGTGATTTGAAGATATAATTGACCTACAGATTGCATTGCATTACATTGCAGCGCAGCGCTATGCCTAGCCTTGCCAAACATTCACGGTAAATTGCGCGCGAACGCCCACAAACAAACACGGTACGTTACATCAAAGCTACATCGAAACAATTTGCTCGACAAACGTCTATTTGTTTGGGCGTGTTTCATGCACGGACCAAACTGGTTCCTACACAAACGATCCACTAAATGTTTGGACGTTCTGCGAGCAGCTTGTTTGTGAACGGTCGCAAATGTCAAATGCGGCACATTGCATCAGTGAGAACGCACCTTGTATGTATGTAAATTGGGGTGGCATTCACTGAGACCTAAAAGATCTATTGTGCCCCCTTACTTCTACTTAGTTCCTGAAGAAAGTCTCAGAGACTCGTAGCTCCTTCAGTCCTATTTCCCGGAGGAATCTTGGGATATCTGCAGGCTTTAACTTGGGTGAATATCCCTCTTCTATCCAGTAATCTCCAAGGTGTTGTGCCCTAGGATTCTGAATTGCTGGGCAATTCGCAAGTATGTGGAAGGAGGTTTCTTCTTCAATGCCACAGAATCTACATTCTTCTTCCTCCACTATTTTGAGAAGAAGTTTGAGAAGAAGTTGTTGAAAAGTAGCAGCAAACTGCAGAAGACATCATTATCTATCCACCAAGTAGACTCCAAATGTCCCGAAGTGTGTATCTGGAGGGTGGTAAGTATACCCTGGACCCACAGGTGAAGTGTGTATCTGGCCCCACAGGTGAACCCTTTTCCAAAAAGGGTCCAATACTCAAAATTTTCCTCTTACTGGACGGCTACCAACAAATAACGAACCAACAACATGTGGCACACCTCCAATTTCAAAACTTCAACGTTGGCGATTTCAATCGTTTTAGTGCAATATATCCCCTATAAGGGTTTGTGAAAACGGCTTCCAGAACAGGACGGAATTCTTCAACAATACGAACTCCCGTAGAACCAAAATCCTAAACCGTATATTCCACAACTAATTCAGAACGAGAACCTATAAATCCCAGCAGGGGATGACTACCCAGTCATTAACAAAATTCAGATTCTCGTTCGATGCACTTTTGCTAACCATCTATCAAGTGTGCTCCTACACCGGAAAGAAGGGTGACTGACACTTCCTCAACGTCAATACAGAATACTACCATAAAGAAACCTACCCGAAACATACATCCGAACTACACTGCTCACTACACCGAGCGTGTTCCGCACAGATCAAGTCATAAAGTGCTACACTTCCCTCTATGTAAGTCAATACGCATTCGCGAGTAAAACAGCCTACACTCCTGAGTAGCATCGATCAAACGCTCTAACGATTCCGTAAAACGGAGCGACAACATTTGTCTTTGGACTCGTAAAGTCACAGAGCAAACGCTCTATCTCTGCCGACATCAGTGCGACAAACTAAGTTGTCTGTGGACTCTTCAAGTCACAGAGCATTGCTCTATCTATACCAACATCGGCGCGACAAACTAAGTTGTCTGTGGACTTTAAGTCACAGAGCATCGCCTAACATCCAGTACGACTACACTCAGCGGCATGACGAACGAACGCGTTTATCGAAGACACGGCCAATTGTCAATGTCATCCAATAAATAATTCGACTTTGTAAACAATAACAGAGAAAAAATAAAATATATATTATAAATTATTCAAATAAATTTGAGCAATAGATAGCACCACAATACCCTCCTGTCAAAGTAAACAGAGCAAGATCAAACACTCGGATTTAACATACAAAACACATGGCGATAACAGCTAATATATATTATAAGTAGATGTTCAGAAAATATTCGAATGCCATCTTACATAGAAGATTTCTAACTAGTATGTATTTGCTTAAGCCAAAATATGGTAGATAAATGAAGAAAATATACCTCTAACTCAAAAGTAAAGTATGTCTATATAGATCAGTAAGTTTTATCAAACCTAATTACTACTTTAAATGTTTTAGACTTCAAGTCAAGGAGTCAGTAATAATTTATAACTGAACCCTAATAAACTTTAGCGTTTATCAAGCTGAAGCGGACAAAGTATTTGGACTACTGTGGCTACACCCCAAAGGTGATATAATCAAAGCCAGAAACAAAATCAGTAGTCCCACGGTAACTAAAAACTAAAGTAAAATCCACAAGAGAGAAAACCCCTTACTACCCTTAATTATGAATTATAAGAAACAAAAAGAAATGACTAACATGAATCTATCTATACGGACATTTACCAGGTAGGCGCTAGTTTTATTATTTACATTACCTAGCGACAAAATATAAAATTGTTGTCAAGATGTGAAGACAGGTATGGTTACAGCCTGCACCACTTCACCGGAAGGATGATGGCAGAGTAGTCCCTAAAACTCTGGGCTGGCAGAAACTATATAACTACTGAAGTACTTTCGTAGTGAACAAATGATATTAGAAACATAGAGACAATATCGGTCAGGTAATTACTATATACAAATACTTAATATATACAATAGACGTAGTGACAAATTCAACCGTTACATGGACATCCTCTGGTTGTACAGATGGAGACAATGTCTTTGCTCGTCCTCGTCTCTGCTACTCTAGTGGTGAGCAGTTCCGACATCCATTTGGCACACTTTGGCGCACAAACGAACACGGTCCGTCACATCAAAGCTACATCGAAACAATTTGCTCAACGAACGTTGTTCAGTTCAGACGTCTATTTGTTTGGGCGTGTTTCATGCACGGACCAAACTGGATCCTTCACAAACGATCCACTGAATGTTTGGACGTTCTGCGAGCAGTTTGTTTGTGAACGGTCGCGAATGACTTGTGCCTCGCGGTGCGGCGCAGTGCATCAGTGAGAACGCACCTTAATCGAAAAACAAATAATGAAGCCTTCTTCTTCAAGTAATACGAGTATATATTATTATATCTTCAAGCAAATAATAATTCAAGGCATTCAAGGTAATCCTGGAACTACTAGATTGAAAAGTTGAGGTTATGTTCCAGCTTTCCTCGCGGAGCAGTCCGAGTGCTGGTGAATGTGTTTATGTATATGAAAACAATTAAGTGTCTAATCCTCAATTGGTTTTCCTTTGAAAAATACATAGTTCTCTATTCCATGGGTGAGTATTGAATCTGGTTTACTCGATCAGCAAATTAAACTTCTGTTGAACAACAGCCCCTAAGTCGTTCAAAGATTGTTGTCAAATTTAATTCACTTCACTGAGGTTGTAAATGAACACTTAATCCCGTTGTTGATAGAAGGCAGTCTTTATGTTTATGAAGTAAAATTTACTCGCACCATTTAAAATAATGTCAAAATAGAGCATTTATCATCCAAGGAGTGAGAAAATATCTCAATCTTATTCTCACCATTTTGTCCTATTACTTAAAGGCAAAATTCCGACAGTTTCCAGGAGCTCTGCTTTTTCAAGTATTTTTCAAAAGTTACTATCGTAAAAAGCGACATTCTATAATTTCTAAGTAGCACTCCACTTGACCACGTCTTTGCTGAATCTTATAATTATTCGAATGACTAATTTTTAATTAGAATGTTATTGACTCGAAAACAATCAACAAACTGTTCTTAACAAATTAATACAAATATAGAAAGTTTTGAATGATAATTTGAATATTATTGTCGTATATTACGCTCATGCATATGCACGATCGCCTGTCCGTGGTGGAAATTAACACCGATGAGGCAATTTTGATATCGAACCTGTAAATTTGTGTGTAAACGTAATAATGGAGCTGTTAGGATGACAATGTATATTGACTGTTGCCAAATTCGGGTGTTCAGTAATAAACCATAACCGCAATTGTTATTGTTTTGGGTGCGTATAATCATCTAATATGATCCCAAGGGAGTCGAGGGACAATAGCACATAAAATAGTGGTAATATTACGGCGCGATACACGGCAGCTTTATTACGTGCTATTTCGTTGTGGTGAACTTGTCTAATACATTAATTTATTAAAATTTCAGATAGATCTATTCAATTATAAAATATTTATCTACCTTTTCCGTCGACCGTGCATTTGTAAGCTGTATAAATGTCCACAAAATCATTAATTAATGACCGCTCTAATGAATGCTTTCTTATTAATAAACGATTTTGGTATAAACAGTCGATGGGAAAATTTTGTAACAGCACTTGCTAATGAGGGCGATTAACAATTTAGAACATTAACGCCCTTGTTGATACACTTGTTGGTTGAATAAGTATAAAAACGTCTTTAGTTCGATTAATCCTCCTAAAATTTATCTGGAGTTAATTAGTACAGATTTGAATTTACTGTTTGGACCCTTACTTTGTGAAATCTACTCATATTAATGTTATAAATGAAACTAACTGTTTCTAATTAATTCCACTATTTAATTGAAAGATTTATGAAAATTATTAAAGGATATTGATAATTATTTCGATATTGACATATCATCGATGATAATAATGATTAATAATTTTCATAAATCTTTCAATTAAATAGTGGAATTAATTAGAAACAGTTAGTTTCATTTATAACATTAGTACAGATTTATTTTTTCAAAATGATGCCTGTGCTATATGTAGCAACTAAAATGTTTCAGCGCATCTAGCAAAGCAATAAGTATAGTTGCAACAATCGGTATATAGTGACATATCTACTATGGTTATTTCTTGTTGGTCTTTGTGAGGGGCTCCGGGATGCCAATATAGTCGACTGACTTCATTTCTTGACTTCCTATTCATCAAACGGGCTCTGCTTCCACAAGTCCTTTGAATATGCCCGACTCTTCCGCAGCTGACTACTTTCATTTTGGGTGGTTCGTCACATAGTTTGGACTTCTTCTTTTCTCGAAATCCTATTTCTCTCAATTTAGGAAGGAAAGATTTTGATATACTTTTTGCTGCCTAATATTCCTTAGCTAGAAACATAGTTTTATTCAACGTTTTGTGGTGTAACAGGAGAGCTTACTGCATTTCCACATCCTGTAGTCCATCAACGAATGTATGTGTGCCAATTTACCCTAGGAAATCTTTAGGTGCCTGGGGATAGGCAGGATGCAACAAAATTTTTATATCGGTCTCGAATACCTGTAGGCTATTAGACTTTTGATTGCGAAGTTTAAGCTGACACTGGAATCCCTGCAAGCGAAGTAAGCCTCACCTTGTCTTTAAAACTAGTACGATGGACGTGACTTACGGAAGAAATTGCAAAACGGTTGTTAACGCTTCAAATGTTATTTTTATTTTGTAGGAATTATTATTTTGTAAACCAAGTAGCAACGTCGCTTTGGTCATTGTTTTTGAGTACCCGCTAGGCATCGCTGATGGCGGTGGTTACTGTTGAATATATGTTTAAAGAAAACACATCGTTTTATTTTTGACTGGCTTTTTGGCTTTGTCCAGAGCCATCTACTTAGGGAAAAAAAAATGTCTTAGCTCTTCGAACTCAAGTTTTGGAAGAATAGTTTTAACGTTGTGAAAGTAAAATTCAACTAGTCATTGGTGCAAATATTATACATGGTCCTTCAAGTCAAAATGTAAACAGTTCTATGGTATTAGTGAATTTCATAGCATAAAACAAAAGTTTGTAAGAAGTATCTAAGAGAATCGGCAAGTCGAATCGTCAGAGCGCCGACTCCAAGGTTGAACACGTGCAGGTACGAAAAGTGTTGGAATGCGAGTGAGTAGCCCAGTTTATCCAATTACCAATTCATTATCGCTTCCTGTTATAAGCATTTATTTAATTTTAAGCAATATTTTGTGTTAAAAACATTTTATAAAGGTAAACAATAGTTCCGTTTGATTAATTTACACATATTATTGAGTCAATACTTTTATTTTTTGTATAAGCATATTCTTATTGAATAAAAGGTTAGGTTAGGTTAGGTTCTATGTGAGTGGGGCCTTCTCGCCACCTCCACTGCAACCCCCATTGGGTCTATTGTAGCTCACCCCTAGGGATTATAACTCACCCCACAAGCCTGTGCTTCTGACGAAGTCCATGGTTGTATTTGGTGATACTTTTTTGAAGTCGCTCGGCTCTAAGGTACTAGAACCGAATATGTTATACCTTACCCTGCCCAGAGCTGGGCATGAGCATAGTATGTGCTCAGCAGTTTCGTCCTCCAAATTACAGAACCGACAATCCGAGGTTTGAACCAGACTCATCTTCTTTAGGTGGTAATTTCGTCGACAATGTCCTGTAAGCAGTCCCGACAGAATGCGTAGGTTTGTTCTACTCCATTCTAGGATCTGCTCATTTCTTGTACTCGGAGGGTTGCAAATGAACGCCTTCGAGTGAGAGAGCCCCGGTATTTCTGCCTAGTACGTGAAGGTTTTCATCTCCGCCCAGGTAGCTATGGCTGATCTAGCAGTGCTTTCCGCAATGCCAAATGCCAGGTCCGATAAATAGAGACTCTGATCCCTTCGTTGCCAGAGTGTCGGCCTTTTCGTTGCCCTCCACTCCTCGATGCCCCAGCACCCAGATCAAAGTGACTCTGTTTTCCGTGCCTAGTATATCAAGGGATTGTAGACAGTTATATATATATATATACTAGCTTAGATTTTATCCTGTTCGAGCTCAGTGCTTTAAGAGCAGCCTGGCTATCTGACAGGATGTGTATGTTCTTTTTAACAACAGGTTGATTCATCAGCTCTTTTGCAGCCAGTTCAATGGCGTATACCTCAGCCTGAAAGACGGTAGCGTACCTACCCAGGTTGGCTGTGATTTCAACTCTGGGTTTCCTGCTGAAGACCGACGCTCCAGCCCCGTTTCCGGTTTTGGATCCGTCAGTGTAAATCACGTAGTCCGTTTCTAGGAAGGAGATCTCTTCGCTGTCCCATTGGTCTCTCGTGGAAATGAGGACCTTAAAGGGCTTATCCACGTGAAGTTTTGTGACAGAGAGATCCGAGGGCATCCCAAGAATGTGGTGATTTTGTATTTCCCTCAGCATTCTCGAGTGGTCCCTCAGAGTCTCTCCATTCATTTGCCTCTCCACTGATAGCATTCTATGAGCTGCTCTCCTGGCTTCCTTCTCCAAATGAATGTGGAGAGGAGTTAGTTGCAGAAGGGCTTCCATAGCTGCCGTTGGTGTGGATGACATTGCTCCGGTAATGGCCAGGCATGCTGTTCGCTGCAAGCCTTGCAGCTTTGCTCTAGCTGTCTTTTGCAGACTTTTGGTCCACTAGACAGCTGAGCCATACGTGACCATTGGTTTAACCATTGTTTGGTAAATCCAGTAAATCTGTTTGGGGTTCATACCCCAAGATTTTCCACATACCCTTCTGAGATTCCAGAGGGATAGTCTGGCTTTGTTTATCACTCTTTCCAAGTGGGCGTTCCAGGTGAGTTGTTTATCTAAAATTACCCCTAGATATTTCACCTCCGTCGCAAATGGAATGCTCACGCCGCCTAAAATTGGCTGGCGGAGTCGCTGTAATTTTTTCCTCTTCGTGAAGGGAACAATTACGGTTTTGAATAAAAACAAATAATAAATAATGGAAACCTTAAAGAGGCAAAGAGGCGGTAAAAAGGGCTGACCAAATTTTATTAAATTCATTGAAGAAAATATTACGGATACCGACATTGGTAACATAGGAATCGAATTAGAAAATCGATTAAATACAGTGGAAGTTACGGTTTTACAAAAATTTATAGAAATACAGGACCGTATCGAAGTACTTTGCTATGAAAAGGAGTTAGAAAGGGAATATAAAGAGAGAGCAGATTTTGAAAACAAATATTACAATATCACATCTATTGCCAAAAAATACGTTAATGAATATTTTGAAGATAAAAATAGTAGAAGTGGCTCTCAGCATTCTAGGTCGCATACTGGGTCTTTGATAGATGCTTTGAAAAATGTAAAATTGCCCGACATCAATTTACCGGAGTTTGATCGTTCTTTACGAAATTGGTTGCAATTTAGGGATGTTTTCGAGTCTCTTATACACGGTAACGAATCTATCTCTGATATTCAACGCTTTCACTATTTACGGGCGTCATTGAGGGGTGAACCTGCTCAACTGGTTTCTTCTATAGAATTTTCCGCGAATAATTACAAAATTGCTTGGGAATTATTGGGAAAACGGTACAACAACAATAAAATGCTAATCCATAATCACATTAAAAATATTTTTAGTATAGAGCCAATGAGTAAGGAATCTCCAAAAGCTTTTCGAGGAATTTTATTAAATATTTAACAAAAAATGTATGCGCTCTAAGTCAGATTGGGTTGTCGGTAAGTGAGTGGGATGTACCCATTGTTTATCTTATTAGTACAAAATTGGACAAATCGACGAAGAGAGAATGGGAGTCATTTAAATCCAGGGGCACAAATTTTCCTAAATTGTTAGAGACGACAATGTCACATACAATCAATTGGATTATAAAGCTTCTAAGTGCGTATTTTGCAACAGCGAACATTATATACAGAGTTGCCCAAAATTTCTTAAAATACCGGTTGAAAAACGCGCCGAAAGTATTATTGCGTTGAGGTTATGCTTAAATTGTTTGAGACCAGGTCATTTTAACAAGGGTTGCAGACGCTCTACATGCAAAAAATGCCATGCTAAACACCATACTTTGTTACATAGAAACAAAACATCTGGAAGCGAAAATAATGCAAATAAAAATGACATTCTTGCAACTCAAGAAAATGAAATTTCTTCGCCAGAAAATTCAAGGGTAACAAATAATAATTCAGCTAGTTGTACAGTGAATGAAGTTTTGCTTTACACTGCGCTTGTCGAAATTATTGATAACTCTAAAAACAAAACGACACTTCGTGTAATTTTAGAGAGTGGATCTTTCTTCATAACTGAGGACGCGTGTAATAAATTGAAATTGGACAAATAAAATGTCAACATCTCACTTAACGGTATAAATGGCGCTTTGTCAACCATAAATTACAAGTGCAACACAGAAATTTATTCAAAAAACAATACATACTCAACCGCAATTTCGTGTTTCATTGTACCAAAGATAACGGGTACTTTACCCACATCTGAAATAAACGTCAACACCTGGTCTATTCCTAATAATTATAAACTAGCGGATCCTTTGTTTTTTAAACCGCAACAGGAAGATATGCTGATTGGAGCTGATCTGTTTTGGAACATTATCGACAACGAAAGGCTTACTTTAGGCCGCAATAATGCAATATTGCAAAAAACAAAACTTGGATCGGTTATTACCGGACCATTGTGTGAAGACAAGAGAAATACTGGAGTGAACTGCAATCTGGGTATAACGGTAGAGCAAAAGATTCAAGACGACTTGAGAAAATTCTGGAAATTAGATAATTGCGAATTTAATACCAAGCTCCCATCGGAAGCAGAAATGGCTTGTGAAAAACATTTCTCAGAAAACACCAAACATAATGATGAAGGCGCTTTTGTAGTGAAGCTGCCAGTAAGAATAGAAGTATCAAAATTGGGAAATTCATTTTATGAAGCAAAAAAGAGGGTTTCCAAGTCTTGAACGTAGGCTCAATGCTAATAGCGACTACAAACGATTATATTGTGATTTTATCGAGGAATACATACAGTTAGGTCATATGTCCAAGGTAAATATTCCAGACAGCGAGTTATTATATGAGTCATCATGGAGTCTACAGAGAGGACGCTATAACCACTTCATTAAGGGTAGTTTTCGACGCATCGCTTCCAAGTAACACAGGATTTTCGTTGAACAATATTTTAATGACTGGACCAACTATCCAGTAGGATTTGCTCTCGATTTTAACTCGGTTCAGGCAGCATGGCATTGTCATTGCTGCTGATTGCACTGAAATGTATAGATCAGTACTGGTTGACGAACAGGATAGATCATTTCAGAAAATTTCATGGCGGTTCAATACCAATGAACCCATTGACACTTACGTGTTGAACACCGTAACATACGGAACCACCCACCCTCTTTCTTGGCGATTAGATGTTTATTTGAAATTGCAGATCAGGTCCAATCAGAATATCCAGATATTGCAAATATTATACGGAGTGATTTTTACGTAGACGATTTGTTGACAGGAGCGGATAATGTCTATGACGCGAAACGTATAACCGCATTAGTTTCCAATTCACTTAAAAGGGGTTGTTTTGTTTTAAGAAAATTCGTTTCAAACGAACAAAGTGTTTTGGACGGTATACCTAATAACGATCCATTAACTAAGTTTATTCAGTTGGGGGAAAGTGACGGGAAAAGATTCTTGGGCTCACTTGGTGTCCCGCACAAGATAAATTACTGTTTAACGTCAAGAACATTCCTCATAGTCAAGCCGTTACAAAAAGGGTAATATTGTCAAATAGTTCTAAAATTTTTGATCCCTTAGGATTAATTAGCCCTTGTATTATAGTGATAAAAATGCTATTGCAAAGTCTTTTGTTGGAGCAGAATTTATGCATGAAGTTGAAGCGCTAAATAATTTAAGGATTGAACGTCACGTTGTATGCAAAAATCCGGTATATATAGAAATGCACTGCTTTTCAGACAGTTCTGAAAAGGCATACGGCTCATGCATTTATCTAAGATCCGTTGATGCCAACAATGATATTTACGTACACCTATTGGCATCAAAGGCAAAGGTTGCACCCTTGCAGTCAGTAACATTACCACGGCTAGAGCTTGCAGGCAAGGTATTGAAGGCAAGGTTGAAAAAAGATATTTTTGGACCGATTCCACTATTGCATTGGGGTGGATAAAAACACCACCAAATAAATTAAAACCGTTTGTGGGAAACAGGGTCTCAGAAATACAAACTCTCACAAATCATGACGTGTGGAGATATGTTCCAACTGAGGTTAATCCAGCCGACCATCTATCTCGTGGAGTGAAATGCACCGAAATAAATAATTTAAATGTGTGGTGGCATGAGCCCCAGTTTTTGCATTTGGACCAGTCAGAATGGCCAAAGAATCCGGAACAAAAGGTTGCTATACCTGATCTTCGGAAAGCAAAAACTATTTGCATTACGGTTACTGAACTTGGGGAAAATAGCATCCTTCACAGGTTTTCTACGCTTATAAAGTTGAAAAGAATTGTCGCGTGATCGCGTCGGTTTGTGAATAATTGTAAAAGGCCTACCGACCAATCGTTCAAATTAATAGTAAAACATGTTCAGCAAGACGTTTTCAAAAATGAAATAAATCAAATACACAACAAAAAACTCAAATCATGTAAAATTTTAAGCTTAAATCCATTTATTGACGAGTTTGGATTGTTAGGAGTCGGTGGGAGATTATCAAATGCTAAATTTAAATTTGAAAAAAAAATACCCGTCAATTTTGCCACAAAACCATCATCTCACCAAATTGATTTTGAGGCATGAGCACATAAAGTTGTATCATTGTGGGCCACAGCATTTGCTTGCGTCCATTCGAGAAAGTTACTGGCCGATTTCGAGTCGCACTTTATGCAGAAAAATTGTTCATGACTGCGTAAAATGTAGTAGATATAATCCTAAAACAATAACACCCATAATGGGAAATTTACCGGAACATCGCTTAATTCCAAAACATCCCTTTGATGTAGTGGGAGTAGATTATGCTAGACCGTTTCTCATAAAATCCCGAACAGGAAGGGAAGCTAAAGTATCAAAGGCATAGGTTGCGCTTTATGTTTGCTTTCAAACTAAGGCGGTGCATTTAGAATTAGTTACTACGCAAGATTTCGTGCTATCTTTAAGGCGGTTTTCTGCTCGTAGGGGTAAACCTTCCACCGTATTTTCCGATAATGGTAGACATTTTTTAGGGGCGTGTTCAGAATTGAAAGATTTGAGACGATTTATTCATGACAATGGGGTCACTTTGACTAACGGGTTATGCAATGAAGGGGTGGATTGACACTTCATACCGCCCCAATCTCCGCATTTTGGAGGTATCTGGGAGGCAGGTGTGAAAACCATTAAAAATCACTTGAAACGGGTCATACGTCATTAACTTTTGAGCATTACTATACCTTACTCGTAGAGATCGAAGCGATAATGAATTCGCGTCCTTTGTCAGTCCTCTCCCCTAACCCCGACGATCTCACTCCGTTAACTCCAGCACACTTCCTTATTGGGCGTCAGTTAAGCCCCATACCTAGTCCAGACGTAAGAAGCCTACCGTGCAACCGTTTGTCGTTGTACCAATATTTGCAACAAATAAAGCAACATATCTGGACCCGCTGGAGCAAAGAGTATATCTCTGAACTGCAACAAAGGAGCAAGTGGAGACAAAATAGTGACAGTTTGAAACCTGGCGCGATAGTGCTTCTTAAAGATGATAACGCGCCACCCATGAAGTGGAAAATGGGTAGAGTAGTTGAAGTGTTTCTCGGTAAAGATAGTGTCGCTCGTGTTGCCCTGATAAAAACTGATCGTGGGCATATAAAAAGACCGTTTACAAGAATTTGTCCTTTACCTATAGACTGTTAAAATGTGGAGTATATCATAATAAACTTTGTATTTTGTTGAAAGCCAAGTGTTTCAAGGAGGGCGGCATGTTAACGCTTCAAATGTTATTTTTATTTTGTAGGAATTATTATTATTTTGTAAACCAAGTGGCAACGTCGCTTTGGTCATTGTTTTTGAGTACCCGCTAGGCATCGCCGAAGGCGGAGGTTACTGTTGAATATATGTTTAAAGAAAACACATCGTTTTATTTCTTAGCTTTTGGAACTCAAGTTTTGGAAGAATATTTTTAACGTTGTGAAAGTAAAATTCAACTAGTCATTAGTGCAAATATTATACAACGGTTGTTGCCTGTCCACGAAGCGGCACTATTAGTGAAGCCATCCATTGGCTCTTGTCACAGCTTTAAGTTGGAGTCTATATGTTTTTCATTTGGCCATCAAACCTGGGTGACTTTAGGGTCTTGTTAGATTTGGGAAACTGTACTTCGAATGGGGCCTGGTTCGGTTATGGGGGAAGACGAGGTCGTGCCTTCAATTTCAATATGAGTTACTGAAGTTTGGGTACGAATTCTTCTTTTTTAATTAACTATTCCAGTTCTAATTTGTCTTTCTAAATTAAATTTAAAATTTTTGTTGTTGCTGTTTTGAATTAGATATTGAATTTTCTTGTTGTTTTCCCAATTCCAAATGGTCTACTCTATTATCAAGCTGACCTGCCTTCAGCTTAATTGTTTCCTAAATTTGTGTTAGACCATTCCTAATTTCCACATATTATGCTTCTCTACGTCTTTCCTTCTCATCTCCTTTCTGCGTCTTCCCTTCTCCTCTTATTCCTTCTTTCAACGTCTTCCTCTCTCCTGTTTGCGCATTTCCTTCTCCTCTTCCTTCTCTTTTCTGCGTCTTTCTTCCTCTTCTTTCGTCTTGAAATACCATGCTGAGTGTCCGGAAGTATCCACAGCATTACGGTGAATATATCTAGTATTTACCATAAACAAATAGTTGAATAAATACTATTTTTATCCCACCGCTGTTACCAATGTAACTATTCTACAATCTCAACTTCAACAATTCACTACTAATCATGTCTTACTTTCAAAAAAACACAGAACTCAATAACTCTAATACTTCTTTCAGCCTGATGAGTGAGTTGCCCATTTTGCTTTTAATGTTCGGAAACACAAGAATTGGAATGAAAGAGAGGATTCGAAACCCCATTAATACCATCATTCGCAGAGATAGAGAGCGCGGTTTTGGCACAAGGTAAACTCCGAATATGTATTTCAAAAGATGGAAAGCAATTTGAACATCTCACAGTTTGCGTTTTCTTAAAATTCCGTAATAATTTAGAATTTGTTGTTAATTTTGTGTTAATGTTACCATTTAGTTGACAACGTTATTTTTCATAAATAAAGAATAATTGTAAAAAGACCGTGGTTTACGGTTATAACGTGAAACCTTATTTAACTCATTTTTTTCGCATTATATGCATATATTTCTGTCAAAATTTTCCTATTAGTCACGCTCCAATCTCTTTGTATTTGAAAAATTAAAAAAGAGTGCAAATGCATTTATGCGCAGCAACCAAAGACTTGAAAAATAAACCTATGATATATCAATTGATAAGAAAAAGCTGTTTTCAATGAGCTTCAAGCGGTTGTTGATTCATTCGTGACTTTTCAAATCGAATTCTAAAGCGCCTCCTGCAGTTCATTCCATGAGATAAAGCAGAATGTTATGCAAGAAAGTTTGTTTGAATTAAGTTCCAAGAATGTTGACTGTGTTAATGTATAGGTTATGGCACATATTTTTCAGAAAAACTGATTTTGTTCATTCGATTGTGAACCGTTGTGAACGTTGGTGAAGGCAGTATATATTCTTTAGGTCCTTTGATTGTTAAAAAAATGTCCGGATATTCAACATCACTTTCTTTTGTTTAACCAAAAAGTTGTGCCAAGGGAAAGTTAAATTGAATGAAAGAATAAAAAGCGACGAAATATACGTCCACAAGTAGATAGAATAGTTCGTACAATAAAATGAAATACACATATATAGAGATCTAGAAGTGCTACCAGTATAATCTCCTAGAAGCTTATTACACCTAGTCCAACAATGTTCTAGAAATTAAATTTTATATCATCTCTGTAAACATATTCCGGAAGTTATGCGAAATACACGTCAACTGTTAATACGTTTCTCAACATATTCGATCAAGAAAATCTCTTTCGCATACCAAAAAACTGATGGCATAAACTTCTTCGCTGATCAAGTGCTCCCAGCTTGTTTTGAAGATAAACTACCAGCTTAAGCCACATCTAGGATTATAGTGGTAAATCCATAGTTATGAAACGATGCACAAAGTCGGTTTTATTTTTCATTATATTACTATCTGGCTAAATTTCTTCTAGTATGATCTGTGTGGAACCTTTAAACAAACCAGTTCGCCTGAAGGAGTAGATTCATTCAGCATATTACATTTTAAACGAATAATTTTCACTCTTCGTGATTCTCCTTGTAGACAGAATATCCTGGAAATATTCGCTTTATTCCTTTGAAACATAGATTTTAATTGAAATAGTTACATTAAGAATAATTAAATTACGCTCTGAAATATCTTAACCCTTTAAATAGATTTTCCTTATGGTCTTCGACCGTAATCAGTTGTCTACTGTATATCCAGCACATCTAGTAGGCTAAAACAGTGACACCAATTGTTTCATCAAGATTAATCTGTCATTAGCAGATAATAAATGACAAATAGGTGAGTTACAACGCTGTCTGGGAAGGATTTATCATTTGTTATTGTTACTGTATCCATTGTAGTGCTACTCCTGGAGACCCCACTCGACTAACATGACAGATTTTCCCAGTTTTGATGCCGGCAATGTGGATGCTGCGAGACCAAAAAGATGTCTGTTTTAGGCATTGATGATAAAATTATTTTCAAAGTTGACATTATGAAAGGAAATTGTTTGAATATGATTTCCGGTTAATTATGCGCGAAAGTTCCATTTCAAGAGAAAAGGGAGAGAAGTTAAAATATCGATCATTTAAATAATAACTTTTGAAAATATTTATAAGAGAGAAAAATTTTTTGCTAAAATGTAAGAAATGAAGTTTTTTCGCCACTGTATTTGTTCAAGAAGATAGTTATAGAAAATAATGAAATTGTAGAGTTTTTTTTTTCACCAGTCGATCCTCACATGCAAAAAATGGTTTGAAGGTCTGCTATATTGACATGTTATGAGTACAAAAAAAGTTAGCCGTCACGGGACGCCCGGCAAATGTAGAACATAAAATAATAATAATTATTATTTTTCCCGTAATTGAATTAATGGAAATTATATTTTACTTAATTGAAACTAGGTGTAATACAATTTTTTATTAAATACGTTTTTTATTTTTCTTTAGTTTGGGGGAAGAGCGGAGACAATAGACTTATGATAACTAAAATATGAGACGTATAATTTGTGATTTCAAAGTATTTAAAAAACGTTGAAAAACTCCATCATAACAGTACCACGAATCCGGTCAATCTAGACATAAAAATAGTGGTCAAATAACAAAAACTCTCGGAAAGCTGAAGTTTCTTGGAGAGCTTGGGTACACCATGAGAAAAAGAGTTTTAAAAGTCCCCGTTAATCCCATGTGCGCTACAAAAGTTATTTGGGGTCAAAGGTCAAAATTTGATGTATTTTTGGATTTTTTCCGAAAACGGTGAGTTTGATCGAAAAAGTACTTTAAACCAAAAATGTAGATCTTAAAATTTTCTACAAAAATGGTTCCAATAATTTTTTCGCGAAGAGTCACCATTTCTGAGATATCGCGATTGTAAGAGTCACGTTATACATGATATGCCACGTATGTACTTTGTCAAGTTAAAATGCCTTTTTGTGCCTCTTTTATGTAAACTATACTATGAACTATAAAATTCTCAAAATATACACTCAAAAGACAGTCAGTTTACCATGAAGAAGTTCATGTAGACCCCGTTTTATTATTTCAACGCATGAGTGTCACTGAAGCTTTTGAGGATGGAATTGTAAGTTTTTTCGAGTATGAATTAGTCCCTTACCCGTTATCACTTGTCGATGCAGCTGGAATGCGTGAAAACTCAATAGCAGCTATTTACGATTGCTTTCAATCAGTCAATGCTGAGGTTGATCGTACAAACGCTACTTACATTATCGACGGAGGATATCTACTACATCTCGTTATGTGGGATCGAGGAAAAACCTTTAGCGTTATTTAAAAAAAAAACATTAAACTTTCGGGTTACGTCATTATCTTTGATGAATATATATGACAGCTCCAGCAAACCAACAACAATTTTTTCCTACGATCACTACTGAAAGTAGGCTTTTGCACACTCAAATCTAACCGCAAAGTTGATGTTTTCCGCGAGCTGTCATAATTTGACATTATTGGCGCTCTTAAGCAGAAAGTAACTTTGGCGCACGCCTAATTTTATTTATAGATAAAAGAGAGCTAGTAGATATTTTAATATAAACTGTAGAATAAATAAATATTTTAGTTGATTTTCTAATATGTTAAAGCATCCAACAGTATTTTCCGTAATAATATAATGAGAAATAGGGAAATCTAAAAGATATCTGACATTAAAGTAATAAATATCTGACATTAATGTGATAAGTGTTGCCTACGTACATAGGTACACGAAACTGCTAAGAACAAACAATGGCAATAGGTAGGCAACACAACATACTTGCAATCACCAGAAAGATTTGACATTTTCTAACCTTTCAGAGACATCTACCTCAGGCATAAACATAAAAAATTGCCAAAATTGTATCTTTAATTTTAATTTAGTTAATAAGTAAAAGGTATGTTTGTTTATTATCGTTCTGTATTCCGTTCAAATAAAATTTAAAAAAGTTGTAATTTATTTAATGAACTATAATATTCATACAACCATAAAATCATAAATCTTTAAATCATAAAGTCTATTGTCATAAGTAGGCAACACAACATACACAATTAATCTTTTGTCTTCGAATAGTAGGCTTAATATGTCAAATAAACTTCCAATATTGTGATGAAAGTAACACGTTTTTAATAAAAAATTAATTTTATTTTGGTGTGATCGTAGAAAAAATCTTGTGTGTATTTCGAGCAGAAAGTCCTTTGGTAGTCCCGACAGATTGCCGCGCTCCGCTGACGCGTCGCGCGGCAACTTTCTGTCTCGACTGCCAAAGTACTACTTTCTGCTCTTGATACACAAATAGCTATTCGCTAACATTAATAATAAATCATGTTTTTTTCCATGTTGAGTACCAAATTGACAATTTCAAATATTGCAGTGAAACATGCTCAAAATGACGCAGACGTCCTTATAATTGAAACAGCCATAGAAAAATATAATGCAGCAAACACAACAATCATGAAGATGTTGATTTGTTAATACTACTCACTGCAAAGACACATATTGATCAAATTATTTACTTTCTGAAACCTGGAAAAGCTCAACGGCGAACAGAAATATATTCTTCACAAAGATTATCTGTTTATCCAAAATCCCAAAAGCATATTTCATTTTTACATGCAAAAACCGGCTGCGATACTACATCAGCAATGTATAGAAAGGGCAAAACTTCAGAAGTAAAATTAAAAAAAAAAAGATTTGATTAACTGCGCAAACGTATTTAAAGGAACTGATTCTTCTCCGCAAACAATAATTACACCTCAGGAATTCGCTACCTCCTTGCTGTTTATGGACCTCCAAAAATTGATTGCCTAGATAAATACCGATATTTAACCTTTGTCAAAAATACTCGACGCAAGAAGCAAGTACAGTTATCATGTCTCCTCCCAACATCGGCATATGCTATTTAACACTTGTATCGAGTATTCTATCAAGCTCAGACATGGCTAAGCAATCAACTCAACCCACAAAACTGGGGTTGGGAATTACAGGGGAAACCACGTTAAAAAAAAACGCGTCGAGTACACTACCTCACAGGTGGCGTGGAAATGTGTGCATATCATGTATAACGTGACTCTTACACTCGCGATATCTCAAAAATGGTGACGCTTAGAGAAAAAATTATGGGAACAGTTTTTGTATATAATTGTAAGATCTACCACTTTGGTATGGAGTACTTTTTCGATAAAACACACCGTTTTCGGAAAAAATCCAAAAAACCTCAAATTTTGACCTATGACCCCGAATAACTTTTGTAGCGCACATGGGATTAATGTGGACTTTAAAAACTTCCTTTCTTTTGGTAAATTCAAGCTCTCCAATGAATTTCAGCTTTCCGGGAGTTTTTGTTATTTCAAATGTCCAAATTGACCGGACTACAATGTTAGTCGTTGAAACATTTCGATCCGTGTTCAATTCGAGCTTGACTTCATCATTTAAAAAAATACAGTCTTCTCCAAACTTCGGATGTGGATGTCGGATGTCGTGTTATTTTTTGTGGTACGACAATTTTCCAAATTTGTATTGGTGTTTTTTGGGGGTTGAACTACCAAAACACCTCAAAATGGCCAATTTCTTGTATAAACCACTTTGGGGGGGTGGGGGGTTAGTTTTTATAGGTAGGGTGTGGTTTATCACCCTGTCCGATTCCTTAGTAATCTTTTATGTTTCTCTTTGAAAATGTCGAATATTTCCTTCGTGCGCGCGCATCGTTAAAAATATGATGGCATCAGATGTTCATACTGTTTGCCGTTACGAAAAACCAGCCGATTTTTCTGCCAAGGCGCGCCAATAGATGTTTTTCATAAAAAGAAGTGTTGTGAATACCTATTTTATGAAGGTGAGCCCACAAACGTGTATATTCATCTTTAACCTTGTTATAATATTTCTTACAAGCCGATTTTGCTTCGTGTTACACCCTTCCATTTCCATCGATACCGTATTGCACTTTCATCCATACTAGATGGATATTTATTCACTATAATTAAGATCATGTATTGTAACAAAAGCTTGATTTAAAAAAAAGATGATGCATAAAACATTTACCTGGAGAACTCTCGATTGCTTGCAATACAGATTTGAAATCCGTCATAATAGCCCTGTTTGGAATTGGATTAAAACTACACCAGAATCTTCTTTAACAGCTAATGTGTCAGCTATATATATGTATAAAGAAAATGTTTTAAATTCGGAATCTTTCAGCTTGATCATGTCAGAAACAAAAATAGCTGTTTCGGTTCTGTGATGATTTTGACCAGTGTGTATAAACTTATATTACATATTTGCTTATATCTCATCATATTTCAGGCGAAGATGTACATCATGGGAAAAATTGGGAAAACAACCTAGGCTAGGTAAGGTGAGGTTAGTGGTGAATGGGTCTGTTGAGTTCTCCACTGTGATTGTAACAAAGTTTATTTTGTGAATGATCTGTCCGGTCTGAGAGCGAGAGGGGGACCCTTCCAAATATCAGATTCCTGATTCGAACCGCGACGGGGCAGGTACAAAGTATATGCTCTGCTGTTTCTTCATATTCCAGACAAAGACGGCACGTCGGATCTACAGACTGTCCAAGTCTTACCATGTGATGCTTAAAACGTTGGAAAGAGTAATAGTCAGATACATTAGAGATGAGGTTTTATCATCAAACCCCCTCAACGACCAGCAATACGCGTATCAGCCAGGGAAGTCAACAGACTTAGCACTGGATGATCTCAACAGGCTACTAACAAAATCTATTGAAGACAAAGAGATAGCAATGATAACTTTTTTAGACATTGAGTCGGTGGATAAACGCCAGTTTGGAAAAAGGGTAATCATATTATCCATTGGCGATACCACCGTCACAGCTAGTGCAGGCAGGGATTGCCCGCAAGGAGGGGTGTTATCACCCCTTCTGTGGGCTATCCTAGTAGACAAATATCTGAAGAGGCTGACGTCCAAAGGCATGTATTGCTTGGGGTATGCCGATGATCTTGCGATTATTTCAAGAGGCGAATTCGCAGGTACAGTCTCCGAGCAGACACAAACTGCCCTAAACATAATCAAAAAATGGTGCCAAGAAGAGAAACTAACTGTTAACCCTCTCAGAACTACGATAGATGCTTTCACCAAAAATAAAGTACTGAGAGGACTGAAGTCACCAGTTCTTAATAGGGTGGAAATTCCAATTGCTCAAGGGGCAAAATACTTGGGAGTCATATTTAACCACAAGTGCGGGAAGAACTGGTGGCTACACCAAAAATTATCATATGGTTATATAGCAGAATCATCAGACCCATGATATCATATGGCTCGGTGGTACGGTGGCCAAAGACTCGGCAGGCTGGCGCGATCAAAAAGCTAAGTGGCAAGCTTGCCTGGCTGTCACGAGAGCCATGAGGACAACCCCAACAGCTGCACTAAAAGTCTTGCTAAACCTGCCGCCACTGCATGTCTACATACATGTCCATATACAAAGACAGCCAAGCGGCTATAAAAGTAATCAGATAAATCCCAAAATGCAGATAAATCCCAAACTAGTTTGGGACTGCTTGGAGACGCTACAAGAGCTAGGCAGTCATAATAGATTGTCCTGGTATTGCGAAAGCGCTGCAAAAAACAAATAGCAGTACTTGGATAAAAAAGCAGTCTCAAGAATGGTGGAACAAGGCACCAAGAATGAGGCAGGCCAAAGAGTTCATTAAAGATCACTTGTCAAAGTTCACGGAATACCTACTATGCCTGAATAAGAGAACAATCAGGATCCTGGTTGAACTCCTGACAGGGTAACAAACACATGAATAGCATCGGATTGGCAGACACAACCACATGCAGATTTTGCCAAGAAGATGGACCTCCGAACACATACTGTGCTACTGCAAAGGCCTGACTAGGCTAAGGTTTTCGTCGATAGGGGAGGAAAAACCACAACCCTTCCAATATATGGAGGACCTGAGGTTTGGCATTCGAAGTCTAGTAATGGGTCTAGACAAGGAACTCTAGAATAACAGGATGGCATACACAATATATCTGCGGAGGTCGTAGTGGAGGGGCTCTTAGAAGCACATAAGCCCCATATTTATCTTATCTTATCTTACCATATGATGATTCAGTCGACAGTGGCCTGTTAAAAGGCCTGTTCGACAACGTAGATCATGCCTGCTATAGTCCAACACTAGTTTGGAGACATTCTTTCGAATGATGTATAAAAGTCTTTGAATGAACCAATCCCGGTAAATTGTGCCAGAAGTCTAAGACTCTTCCAGCTTTCCAGGTATTTAGTGTTAGTTCGGAAAAATTTGATGACATGCCAATTGCAAGTTGTCCAATAAAATCACCTGCGGCACCCTCCCAGAGTCACATTTTTGAGTCTTATTATTGAGAAGAGTCTTTTAGCAGTTTGATACCAATTTGGATATTGCATGGTTTGAGGTTGGCTTCCTTAAATCTCTTGACACATAAATTAATGCCTTAAATTTCCGCCTTAAATACAGTTGCAAAGGATCCTAGGGATGTTGATATTTCTGTTCGGGTTCTGCGACCTAACAGAAACGTTAAAACTTTCTCGGATCGCCAAGCGGCTCTAAGAGACTACTACTCCCACTGAATTTTTTCGAAGCTAGTGACAAATTATCAAAAATAATCTCTTCAATTTGCAGACTCAACAAGTTGCCCCTGGTCTTGGCTCCCAGTCTTTCTAAGCAGAAACAGAATCTATATTTTGCATCTCATACATTTTTGAAAAAAACACTGATTACTTGTGCTACAAGAATGATTATAGAACTGTAGATGAATTGAATAGGATAACTCTATTTCAAGGCTTCAAGGAGCGTTGTCCAGTAGTCCTACTTGGACTTGGGATTGTCTGAATCATCATATAACCAGTCCTAGATGTCAGTAGATATGACGTGTCTAGGAAATGAAAAGAGATGAGAGCATATACTTTATACTTGCCTCACTGCAGCCCAATCAGGTTCTCAACACTCGGATCATCCTCCAAAAAAATTAATCGACATCTTTAAGAAGCTGAAATTTCCTGTAAAATATGAAAAAGCAGTTAAATTCCTGAAGTTGGGTAGGACAAATTTGGGAAACCAAATGGAGAAAATTCAATTTTTTTTCACCACTGTAGGATTGAAAAATTTTAGTTACAATTTACCGAAAATATTAACGGATTCATGAATTTGTCTGCTATGTTGTCACAGTTCCTAAAAAAAGCTGATTGGTTTTTCACTATTTTCTACTCATTTCTATAATTTTTCACAGTCTCGTACGACCTTGATTAAAAGATCAAGTTACCCACAAAAGTCGACATCCCAAATAGCTGAAATCCAATTAACTACGAAATTTAATTTCAGCTTCTATCGTTATATCAAGCTAAAGAAAAATCGGTTTGGTCTAGACGTTACCGGTCATAACCTTATTTATAAAATGTTGCAATACTTTGTCGATATCCACAGTGAGGAATGTGTTATTTTACTTTAGTTCGTACTGTGTAGTTGTATGATTTTTTTTGTCGTTATAACCCCGCTTAATTCCGAATACTATTGGTTGAATCCATGTTTTAATAATTGGTCAATCTTCGAAAGTTTTTATTCAGTTAGTCAACGTGGATCAAATAGACGTTTATGGAAACCAAATAACCTACTTAAAAAATAAATAGCCGTGAATTATTTAATTGTTGAAATTTGTTGAGGTAGGAAGTATAGTGGCTGCAAATAATACGTATAATTATTTTTTGACGTTACTAAAAGCCACAATATATTAACAATTTCAATAGTGTGCTTTCTTTGTAGCCAATCAACACGTTATACTATTAACAAGTGCCCTTTGCCACGAAAATAATTTCGTGTTGATTTTCTCTTCAACAACTGTCAGTTCATTCAATAGTTTATATAAATATGGATAAAAGTTGTTTTAGCTTATCATCGGTGATTAAGAGTGTGAAAATGAAGGATAATGGATGCAATAACACGATGGTGAGTAGTTTTCATTTGGGAAAAATTTAATTTATTTTGTGAGGTAGGGGGCTACAAGCTTGAAGAAAACACAGCACAGACAAAGTTGGCCGATATCTTGAAAGACAATGCATTCATTATGAAAAAGCAAGGTGCTGACAATTTTAAAGAAACCGTAATCAAAACTATGTGGAAAAAACGACCAAATTAACCAAAATTTCATTTTGAGACCTTTAATTTTTATAATGACATTGGATTTGAATCTGCGAGATATGCCAGGCATTCCAAGAGTTGTTGGAAATGATCGAATACTATATACGATGAAAATACACCGTCTTGATTTCAAGAAAGTTTTTTCTCATCGACTGCATGACATGTCGTGGTGGAGAAGGTACACAATGTTTACTCAGATCACAAGGGCAATGAAGAGGCCCTAGAAGGGGCACGATGTGCTCCCATTGGCCCAGAACCTTTCTGTTGAATAGCAAAACCGCTGCAAAGGCGTCAAGAATGTGGCAAGCCAAACAGTTCACCAAATAACCCACCCGCGAAAATTAACGGAGTACCTACTAAGCCAAAATAGGAGAACAATCAGCATCCTGGTTGGGCTCCTGACAGGTCATTGTAGACTTAACAAACACAAAAATAACATCGGATTGGCAGACACAACCATCTGCAGGTTTTGCCAAGAAGATGAGGAAACCTCCGCACACATTCTGTGCTACTGCGAAGGCCGAGGTTTTCGACGATAAGGGAGGAGAAACCACAACACGCCCAATATTATATGGAGGACCTGAAGTTTGGTATTCGAAGTCTAGTAATAAGGACGGGTCTAGATAAGGAACTCCTGAATAACGGGAGTCATACACAATAGATCTGCAAAGGTCGTAGTGTAGTGGCTCTTAGAAACACCTAAACCCTATAATTATATCATCTTATCTCAACTATTTCTATACCTACTTTCAAATGCATCCAACATTCTATTGTTGGATACATTTCTTCACAATTTTATACTATCCAAACTTATTGCATGAGTACAATCTAAAACATATTAAGCAGCACTCGACTTCTCTGTACGCCCATATTTTAAATGAGCTACATGCTCAGACCTAGTCTGCCCAACATATCTCATATCACAATCATTAGAACTAATTTCGTAAATACCACTCTTTTCCAAATCCATTATTTTATCTCTAGGGTTACCTACAGCTGTTTCAAAGTATTGTTTGATTTGTAAACTGAATTTAATCCCGCTTTATTAAAAATGTTTTTTAACCAAGTGTTAAAAGGTACTGATATGAATTTTTCTAAACACAAACTTCTCGACAGGTTATCCCGTATGACAGTTCAATCCTAAGCGAAAAAAGGGTTATGGCGGAAACTGCAGCGAAGCTGAGAAAGATCGCGTCCAATTGTCAGCAAGGGGTAAGTCCAATGTGGTATATATCGAGAGGTTAGCTACTTACTGCGGGCCCGATCCACTATGTTGGCTTCAGCCAGACACCAGCAGTCAGGTTATTCGAGACGAATAACTAGAGAGGAGGGAGCAATAATACGTTAGTCCAGAATTGGCGCATATGTAAGAGTCAATGAAGAAAAATAGAAGAGCACTTAGAATCATCTAAAAATATTATAAGACAGTATTAGGAACATATTAAAAGTATATGAAGGCGGACAGTTCACAGTTTTCAGTTTTTGGAAGTATTAGAGTTTTGAGTTCTAAGTTTTGGAAATGAGACGTGATTGGTAAAGTATTGTTACAGTTAAATCTAAAGAAATAAAAAAAAAGTATAGATAGTACGAATGTAACATTATTTTTCAAACTTCTCCTTGGTCTTTTTTACGCAAAAATTATTCTTAATCGGCACAGCAAATTCACTTCTTTCCATTTTCGTTAAAATTTACCAAGCTGTCAACTTTTAATAGATGCTTTTTTTAATAGTGCTCCATTCAAAGTTGCTCTGCGGAATATTCAAAGAGTATCGTATGCTATTTATGCGATGAATTAATTCGAAATACTATATTCTCCACTTTTTCCACATTTAGTATTGATATTTGGCAACGTCAAATATACATTTCTGACTTCCGGCGTTTAGATTTAACTGAAACACGGCTTTAATATTCTTGGACAGTGATTGGTAGAATTAAATTTGATTTGGTCGCCTGACTAGTTATGTGACTGGAATATAAATCGCGAAGCTGACACGCTGTGGAGTATGTGAGTTTGCGTTAGTTTGACCATATTGCTGCAAATATTAATTTCAAAACAGTAATTTATATATTCTACATGTGGGTATACCAATCTCATTAACAAAACGAAGTTTGGATTTATATATAACAAAATATGCTATTTTCAAGGTCAAAAAATTAATTCCGATATTTTTGAGCAGCAGCCAAAAAAGTCACTTTTATCGATATTCTTTTTTATTGAAATTTCAATTTCCTATCGCTATTCCACAACAGAATAATAAACTACAAACTTGAACTATTGTGTGGATTTAATCTTCAGCATAACTCAACCCAATAGTAAGTGAAATTATTGTTTAGATTTGTTTCCAAAAAAACGGCTTATATGTATTTGCTTGAACGTCAATGTAGCTAATGACACCACAACTTCATTTTTCATCACCATTTCGACGTTTAGCCACTCACAGTCCTAGACTGCGGCCAGAATAGTTCCGGTATTGGCAGAATTTTTAACTCCGCTGTACACGGTAGAAGTCGACCAAATAACAAAATTGTGTTTTGTTATGGAAGTAGTCACAAAATCACCCTGCTACACTGTCGTATCGAAAGACAATGGAGGAAAACAAACAAATAAATTTGTTTTTCGGACAGTTGGCTGGCTGGTTAGCTGCTATTTCATATTTTATGTGTATATTCTAAATATTGACCATAACGTCAAGTTAATTAAGTAGGTTGACTTTTGAAAGAATCGCGTTGTGGAAGCGATAGTATAAAGCCGGAGATACATCCGAGAAACGTTGCCATTTGTTCGCATTCGCTGTTATCGCTATCATTGCTGTTCGCTCCTAGTCATTCGCGGCAACGTTGTTTGGAGACTGGACACATTTACGAATTCCCTGTTAATTTCTTTTGCAAAAAAACATTTACTAGCGTTCCATTCATTCGTGAAGATTAGTTGACGGTGTGAACATCGTGTTTATTTACTATTTTTAACGAAATATTGAATTTGTTATTACTAGTAACGTGATGGCAAATACAAATTTAAGTTAAATATTGAATCAGATTATGAGGGAGGTTATGAGTCAAGTCAGATAATTGCAGAAAGTGAAAAGGATAAGAATGACTCCGGAGACCATAATATAGAACCAAATAATATAGGAGATGCTGCCAAGGCCGACTCAGCAACTGTTGACAATCGCGGTGCAGAGAACACTGTTTCAGAAAGATCCATCCCCACTGTGAATCATACTGATTCGAGAAGTGGCAGGTCAAGAAGAAAAGCATCTGAGAAAGCGAAATACAGTGAAAAACTATATAGAGCTTTTGAGTAACTAGAAAAAGCAGCAAATGGATCATCATCGATGCCACACTCACAAGGGTTAACCATTCATTATGACAAACATATGACTTTTGCACTCCATATAGCGGAAAAGCTTCGGGAATATCTTTTCTACCAAGCTTCAATAATCCACCGCTTTATTCTCAGCCCCACACAATCTGGCTCATTCAGATCTCAGTCACCCATAACTATCAGGACTCAGCCACCTACACCTAATTCATACGTGTCTCAGCCACCTACACCTCATTCATACGTGTCTCAGCCACATACACCTCATATGGATGTTGAGTCAGGTGCATTGTATCCTTCGTAAGTGTCTCAGCGACTTCAGCCTCATTCTCAAAACGAATCTGCACATGAGTCAAACATATCCGACATTTTGCCCTAAGTGATACTTCTGTGACATTAAATAACAATAATAATTAACATTTATCTTCTCGAGACATTCTGGTAAAGTTTTAAAAAAACGTATCATTTAAATCGCCTAGCAAGTTCATACCATCATATCTTGTTCTACTTAAATATAAATCACTCATCCACACAAGTCTTTGTTTTCTCTTCTTTTTTCTTTTCGTTGCTTTATGATTTTATTGATAATGATGTACGAGGCACAGGCCACTATTAATTGATTTGCACTCATATCTTTTCACAAACGAAAACGAAATCAACCTTCCTCGTCGACTTGTAGCGAAGTACTGCAAATTATTTTCGACACTGCCACATGTGAACGCTTAACAACGTTCGCAGATATTCGCAGCTCAGATTTCCTTTTGATCTTTTCTGTTTTACCGACAGACGATGAAAAACGTTCGTTCGTTGTGATGCCCCTTCGAACCAAAAGTTATTCGTTGCAAATTACTGCGAATTACCATCTACACTTCCCGAACGAATTCGAACGAAGGCAAAATAATGCGAATGAATGGCAACGTTTCTCAGATGTATTTAGATACATACCAAAATGTCTCCAGATTCATTCTAAAACAATCAGAACTTAACAGGATGTACTAACAACCGATGAAAAATAGTGTAAAATTTGTCATAATGGTCTTCTCTCTCCGTAAATGGGCTTAGTCCAGAAATCAGTTTCGTTTTCGAATACCAATACTTTTAGTAGAGGACTCTTGCGAATTGAAAGTCATTGTTGACAGAATTGTAATATTTCTGTCAGCTGTCAGTCACAAACGGACCATAAGTCACGGACGAACGTATTCGGCAGTATACGAATGTTAATGGAGCCACTCCGACCGTAGCCTTTGGCAGAACACATTGAATAGACTCGGTTCGGGTCGGTATGGCACGGTATCATCAGCACCTATTGTACTCGCGCCTTGACTCGGATCAGAACAGCAAACATTCGTCAGTTGAAAACTTGACATTTTAAAACAAAAATGGTAAATTCAGTGAATGAAAATGTTAATTAAGAGATTCGGATAATGAAAATATGGTTATTGTATATTGTTATGAAGTGAAAAAACGCAAACCCAGATATTGGGTTCATGATATTTATCTGAAAAAAAGAATTTCCCAATCAATCGAGGCTTCTTCGTTGATAAAAATGCACACGACTGATGATGTGACATTAACAGTCCAAATACACCAACTACACAAAGTGCAAGTTTTACATAATTTTTGTCACACTTGCACTCTGTAAATATTTATTTTGTTTTATGAACGCTAAAAAATATTTTATTTGGAATATGACTGGAATATTATTAAATCTATCTTGTAATATACAAACCGACATAACCACTGTGTTCTTAACAACCCATGGCATAGCCGTCTGATGGTTTAGATTTTTATAGAAGTGATGAATTCAACGAGACCCCTGGATTTTCCGTAACTTCCATCTGAGGCTATCTGGAATTCTTGACGCTAAAGGCCAAGGGGCTGTGAAGCAAACCACGTAAAAAATCCGGCACCCGAGTTTTCTTTAAGGTTATACATCAAGCGTGTCCAAAGTGACGTGCCTAGGTGGTGAGAACCTGAGGGAGAACGAAAATCTCGTCCCAGGATAAGCGGAAATAAGAATGGTTTAGAAAATCACGAAATCACAAGAAACTCACTACAATTTTTTTACTTTTTTGCTGAATTCAACTATACACAATACTTACTTATAATAGGTACTTAAAGTAGTGTCATCTACTCGAAAATTAGTTAGCTCTTCCAGGACGTATCGTCCTTTGCTTCTTTATCCCCAATTTCAAATTGCAACAGGCTTTCTCTTTCGTTTTCGCCTTTCGTTTAACAACAATATGTTATCTTTTCAAAAAGTGAATTAAAATTGAATTATTAAATTTTCCTATTTTAATAAGCCAAATCATTACTTTTTCTTAGCCAAAAAGGTTTTTCACTTTAACATCCCCCTTTATTTGGGAGATAAATGTGTCCACAAAAACATCGCTTTTTAATAAACCAAAATTAGGAAAAATTCCAAAAAAGGTAACCCCTGACTAGAACGTAACTCTGTAATGTTAGATAATTACATTTCCTTTTTCTAAATCCTTACATCTGCAGGATCTCCACATTCCGACTTTATTTATTCGGTCATTACTTCTCCACTCACATACAGATTTTACTTAGCGCAGAGAATTTTCCTGAAATTCCCTTGGGAGTCGACATTTTTCGCAAAACGAAAGGACTTCTGTATACCATTCGAACTGACCCGCTTGCTACTCTGTAATTGATCGATAAAAAGCAATCTTGTTACTCCATTAATCTAAAATGTGCCGTCAGGTCATTCGAACAATTTGTTGAAAAAAAAGAAACGAACAAAGGATATCCGGTAACAGGTATAGATTATGGAGTTCTATTTCGAACCCAATCCAATAGATTTATAAACGTGAAACTATAGAAAATGTTTTATTTTACTGTTTTCATTATTTCTCTGCATTTTTTTTAATTACAAATTTATACGTGACTGGAAGGTATTTTCAATTCCTTTCACAAATAATTACAATATACAGTGCGTCCAGAAAGTAATGCATGAATGCATTATAAGCTAAATATACTGTAATATGAAAAGATTCCGAAACCTGTCGATTTTTCATTTTAATTTACTATTTTTTAAAAGAATGTTCTATCATACAGGGTGAATAACCTTCAGGTGATGACGTCAGCATCAGTTTTTTTGAAGGATTTCCCAGCTGAGCTGATTCCAAAAATGTATCATAGGTTGATTCAAATTGGTATAGGGTGGACCAAAACGCGAAAAATGTTTATTATTTTAATATTGTATCGCTTATCCTAGATCATCTTTATAAATTCTAGGTATATTAATAGGCTGTATCGATTTAATATAAATCTCTTGGTAACCAAATAAGTGATGATTAACTAAATGCTTTTTAAGCTTGAAACGCACCGGCTCCTCAGCAAGGGCCAGATAAAATATGTTATTCCTATAAGTATAAGTATAACATTATTTTCAAAATAGCCAGATTCGTGTAATGTTTTGTGATAATAGCAATATGAATGAGAATTTCGTATTACATAAATAATGAATAATTGGGAGATCGGTTTATTAAATAAATGGAAACATTTGAAATTTTTAGTGATTTTCGTCAGAGAGTGGCAAATAATTCCAACAAAATCATATATACTACAGATACTAATAATATACAGGGTGATTTTTTTTAATGGCACATTAGACATTATGGCAAAACGGATCAGAATGAAACTTCATGGAAAATGTCAAGAAATTCCATCCAGAACAAGTAGAGATATTGCTGAACGGTATCAAAATGTTATTTCACCAACACGAAAAATTTTAAACACCGCTTCAAAAAACTTGAACATGGTTGGTAAATGGAGGTCCATTCCAATGGACAACTTGCTCCCCAGATTTAAACCATGTGGATTTATCCATATGGGGTATATAAAATATGTTGTTTACAAGCACTTCGTTTCAACCAAAGAAGGTACCATAAATGAGGTACAACACGAATTTGCATCATTAACAACAGTAACATAACTCATCGTGCTGTGCTGGAACGTTGTGAGAAATGTTTGCAAAAAATGGGGACATTTGCTATAAAACATTTTGTCAGCTATTTTGTCAAGTACATAAAACATCATAATTATGTTTCATTGAGTGATAAAAACCAAGAAAAAAACTGAAATCTAATTCGGAAACCCCCTATTAGAAATTTTCATTATAACTGGTTTTGTCATAATACCTGATGTTCCGTCGAAAAAAATCACCCTGTATTACCAATTTTTGTAAGATGCAATGAAGTTGTCAGCCGTAGTTCACAAGATTCCGCAGTAACTGTGCAAAGCACGCAGTACGTGCAATAAATTACAAAATATTGTGAGGTTAGAATAATGATGGTGAGAGGATTATTTAAGGGTTGCCTTAATCTTAGGATTCATTATAACTCTGCTATATAACTTCAGGTGTTAAGCATAACTTCAACATTTGAAACATATACCTGATTGTTTTTAGTTTGTTAGAAATACATTCTTTCATTGTCGGTAAATTCTCAAATTACCAACAACAGAATGGAAAATGGCGAGTAAGGGCTATCAACAATCGAGATATTTTATTGTTTGAGATTGTTTATTGCCCTTTTAATACTCGTGTTAGTTACAAAACTTTTCCGTCGACTGTATAACTTGTATTCTTTTTTCTCAATATTTGAAAACTCAGAATACTGATTTGTTTCAAAGGTAAGTACTGTCAAAAATAAATCATAACATTGAAATGTTCCAGTGGTCGCCGGTTGAAATGTAACTGTTTTCGTTTTTCTTAAATTATTTTTTGGATGATTCAAAACTAATAATTATATTATTATAGTTTTGTAGAATAATGTAATAAAAACGATTGGTGAGTCGAAAACTAGAACTCAGTTTTACGCATTTTTTGTTAATATTATTGTATGATTGGTTGCCTATACCAAATCGTTTATTAAGAGAAAATCGTTCATTAATAGGGAGTCATTAATGAATGATTTTGTATACATTAGTACCTACATCTCAAAAACGCACGGTCGACGGAAAAATATTTTATATTGTTACAAATAAAAGGAGGTATTAATAAATGATAGTTATATAATATATTAGAATATGTCATATTAAAAACCTTTAATATTTGTTTAAATACACAATTTTAAGGAAATAGGAATATATTAACGCAGAGCACATTTTGAGATCTATTTTTCCGAAAATTTTATTAGAAAAAATATAAAAATATTATTCTGGTTGAAATCAAAGCTAATTTATTTTAAGGACCGTTGAATATTTGAATCCTTAATAGTAAAGTTAACGATAAAATCTGGTTGACACCCATTTTTGAACTCAACCTATTTTTTTAATACTTCACAAAGTTTATCATCACCAGAGGTGTTCAACTGTCATTTATGGAGGTTATATGAAGGCAACCATGTCATTTCTGTTACAAAGCCAAATACACTTTAAAGTAACATTGGTTACCAAATCCTAACTGGTCACCACCCTTGAGACCGTTCGTTCAGGCGCTTTAAGGGATTTGTTTTTGTAACACGAATATTTTCACAACGTAATTATATAAATTAAGGTATTCAAAAAGGTGATGGTGTATTTGCCGTGAACTAAATATAACCGGAAATATTTATTGGGTTATCCTCCAACCAATCCAATTATTCTAACAATCATAAATTAAATCTGGAAATTGGTTTATATATACACCATCCAGAGATATAAAATGTCGCAAAGAATATTACTCTGTTCGATCTGTGACAAACGACTTCCTGTCAATAAACACACCAAAAATTATGTGGTGGTGAATGTACGTATGGATACAACCCTATCCAGATAGAAATCTGCTGTCTGCGTAAAATATGTGATGGCGTTTGACTATAGAGATAGTGGATGGGATATACTTGAGGGAATACATTTTCCCAAGTGATATTCTTTGACATGACGTCGATACAAGAAGCATGAGAGAACTGTTTTATATTGTGTTTCGGATGTGATCCTAAATTTGATTTGATGTTCATAAGCCGACATACAGGGCTAACCGTTACAGGTATGAAAAAATTATAAAGAAATCCACTGCTGTCGTTTTAGAGAAAAATGTTATTTTTCTTAGTTTGCGCCAGGACCGCAGCCCCGCTTTTTCATACTGCAAAAACGTCATATTTCAAGCAGTATCACCAGTGCTGCCAATTTACGATATCTAAGTAGCTCGTAATTTGGATAGTTTCAGTGTAAACTGTACATTTACAGCACAACCTTCCAGCCTAAAAAATATTGAAAACTCTAACGAATAAGAGGTGCCTGTCCCCATCACTCCCACCTTTTGAAATACGAATTGCTATTGTTTGTACTAAGTTTATACTGATTTGTACCGCTAAAAAAATTATTTGTTCTTGTAACACTGAAAAGTTATACGTATTTCAAAATGGGGGTGCCAAGGAAATGACCGGCCCCTAATTTGCAGATTGTTGAAAACTTATCATGTGACTAGTTTGTATCGCAAAAATTATCGTTGGTACCCAATGGTGAGCTCTCCAGCAATTTTTAAAATTGGGGATGTTAGAAACATGGCCGCACCCCATGTTTTACTGCATACACTGTGTTCAAAAATGGGACATATTAGAAGGAAATGCCGAAACACGTCAAGTTTGACCTTGAGGGGGACACATTTTGGCACTAATGTCATAAACGTCAGATTCACCCCCTCCCTACTGGAGACACCCCTTACATTTTTTCAAATGGCATTAGGTATCATGTCACACCTCATTTAAAAGGTCTGGTAAATCTCTATTCAATCATTTTGTTCTTCCTTTGATATTTAATCGTTGTTTACAATTGGCTCTTTTTCAACTTTTATTGCCTGAATGTTAACGGTGGTCACTTTGAACACATGATTAAATACCAGTTTTTTCTTGTTAACAGTTGTCTTTTTACTATTTGTAAATTTTTTATTCTTTAAAGAGTCTTTCTATCATAACACAATACGGGGGCATACGAAAAATTGAAAGAGATCCAATTTTAAACAACGATTAAATAACAATGGAAGGCTGGTATCAAAGGCAAAACAAAATGATTGAATAGAGATTCACCAGACCTTTCAAATGATGCGTGACTTGATACCTGATGCCATTTGAAAAAATGTAAGGGGTGTCTTCAGTAGGGAGGGGGCGAATCTGACGTTTATGACATTAGCGCCAAAATGTGTCCCCCTCAAGTTAAAAGTAGACGTGTTTCGGCATTTCTTTCTAGTATGTCCCATTTTTGAAATATTAAGGGTGGGTCCTTTTCAAATGAACACTGTGTATATACGTTCACTGGATAATGTTCTTACAACGTATACATCAAGTGCAGCTATTGGCCTGGCTCAATTTGGAAATTTTAAACTTGCCAAAACTATCAAACTAGCGATTTATGTCGTTTCTGATATGACCCATTCATTCTGATCCAGACGCTTTACTAAATAATGAATTATTATCAAGAAGATACTTATTTCTGAATTGCGTTGGAAGATTGTGGTTATAATGGGATTGTATAAAAGAAAATCCAATATATAATGTGCAGCTCATTCACTCCGTAGTTTTAGATTTATTCGCTTAGATTTAGACTGATATTAAGAACTCATCTTACTCGCCAACTTCTCAAAATGTCGAAGAATTGGGAAAGGATAACATATATATTATTAAAGTATGATACCTCTTTCGTTTTACAATCATTTAATTTTGTTAATTTTATTGCCTCATTAGTCACTTACTTCAATGTGAATGTTACTGAGTCGTCCGATAGAAGCAGGCTTTATACTGCTGGATTGTCTTGTAGAAGGATGGCTACAGTTTCACTATTGGAACGCCGGCATCGAATTGCAAGATTAGTTTTTCTTCCCGAGATCACCTGCATGGAATGATGATTACTGGGGCAGGGTCTAATTTCAAATAAGTCGCGGTTTTGTTTCACTGGGTTAGATGGTCGTGGGCGAGTATGGAGAAGACCCGTAGAAAGATACGCTCCAGCTTGTAGTAACGAGTGACTTTTGCTTGAGGGTGGGTCAGTTATGATTTGAGCGGGAATTTCACCAAAAGCACGTACAGAGCTGTTATTTATTGATACTGGCTCCCTGATAGCTCACAGGTACATTACGGAGGTTTTAGCAGGTCCGGTTATTATATTTATTGATCCCTTTGGGCAAGAATAGCTTTTTTTATACAAGATAATGCTAAACCACAGAGACCTAAGCATTCCAGGGAGTGTATTACTGACGTGAGAATTGGATGGAATTTGCCAGTCCACAGTGCAGACATAAATCCCATCAAAAATGTTTAGACGTTTTCATATGTTCTATGGTTAATATTTCTATTAGAAAAAAAAGTTATTACAAAGTTTTACTGGAAAATGAGACTTGTGCTATCACGTCGGGATCCAGGCTTAGACAACTTTTAAAATGAATATTTGAATTGTTTTGCTTCGTTATGCCCAAGACAAGGTATCAATTCAGTGAAATAAAACTAGTAGGATCAATCGGTGGAACGAATCTCAACTCTAAAGGCATTACCATGAAGAAGTTGGGTTCCAAAATGTTTCGCTTCACTTTTTATAATTAAATTCGTTCAAATTCAGTAATATTGAATTAAGTTCAATTCTATCATTCAGTGGCATGAAAGAAAAAACATCCATCCACATACTGGCGAATTGCACAGCAATTCATAGTCCATGTGCTCACATTTACGACCCTTTGGGACTTTTAAGTCCATCTATTATTCTAACCGAAATACTTCGAGAAACTTTAGTCTCTTCACATTTCTTGGTATTCCCCAGTCGCCCCAGACATTCTCAAGAACTGGCTGCAATTTGAAAAAATAGCCTTGACAGTTTTAATAAATTATCCATTTTTCACAATGTATCATCAGAAAAATTGGTAGATATTCATTGCTTATGTGATGCATCACAAGATGCATACGCGACATGCATCTATCTTCGTAGTACATATAGTGCTAGTAACTATACTATTAACTTACTTTGTTCAAAATCTAGAATAGCACCCTTAAAGGCTATACATATTCCTAACTCAGAACTATGTGCTTGTCTCTTAGGTGCGCAGTTAACCACACATGTAGTCAATGCACTTAAAGTTGATATTCCTATCCATTTGTGGTCAGCTTCACAAGTTGTTTTTAGTTGGATATACACTGAACACTGTGATTTACAAGTTTTCGTTGCGAACCGTGTGTCAAAGATTCCATCACTTTCAACCGTCGCTGCCTGGAAGTATAGAAATAGTTCAAATAATCCGGCTGATGTAGCTTCAAGAGGTATGTTACCGGATAAGTTAATTCTTAATAGCATATGCATATGGTAGAAAGGCCCTGAGTTTCTACAATTGCCTTCTTCCGAGTGGCAAAGTGAAAATTGGATGATTAAAAAATCAGCATTACTTGAGTTAAAAAAGAAACCCTCAGTATTACACGTAGTTTTAACATTTGCATCAGATTTAATTACTAGGTTTCCTACTTTGATCAAATTACAACGAGTTACAGCTTGGTTTTTACGTTTTTATAACAATTTAAAAGGAAAAACGAGCAGACAAACTGGCCTTTTAACCGTTACAGAACTAGAAAATTCTTTAAAAATACTAGTACAACAAGTTCAAGCAGAGTCGTTTTCCGAAGAATTCTCTTAAAGGAAGGAAGACACTTCCTAACAAACACAAACTTTCATCATTGGCACCTTTTCTAGATGGACAGGGAATTATAAGAGTGGGGGGAAGACTGAAACACACATATTTACCGTTCAGTACCAAACACCCAATTTCATGGTCTTCCTCACATCATTTTACAAAGTTGATTTTCGAACATAAACAATCATTACATCCAGGTCCTCAGTTGCTATTGGCATTCGTTACACAATTTTATTGGCCTATAGGAGGGCGAATTTTAGCTAAACGAACAGTGAAAAATTGTCTCACATGCGTTAAAATTAACCCAGTTCCATTTTCAGCCCCAATGTCCAATTTGCCGAATGAAATAATTACGCCACAACTTCCATTTCAAGTAACTGGGATTGACTATGGTCCTTTCCCAATTCTTAACAAAAAAGGGAGAGGATCAAGGCTAATAAAGTGTTATTTAGCTGTATTTGTTTGTTCTTGCACAAAGGCAATCCACCTTGAAGTTGTTTCTGACCTCACCACAGACAACTTTTAAATAGCTTATTTTACGAAGGGGTGTTCCGTCTGTTATCTATTCCGACAACAGAAGTACGTTTGTCGGAGCAAGTAACAAATTAAAGAAGTTCGGACAGTTTTTGTCCAGCAATTGTAATTCTAATAACGAGTTAATAAATCAGTTTAACATTAAATGGGTTTAATCCCCCCTTATACCCCAAATCTTGGAGGATTATGGGAAGCAGCGGTAAAAATGGCAAAACATCACTTGAAGAAAGTTTTGATCAAAGAAAATGTCACATTTGAGGAATTTAATACTCTCGTCATACAAATTGAAGGGATTCTCAATTCGCGACCTTTATTTGATGCGTCCAATGATCCAAATGATCCGTCGCCTATAACTCCCTCCCATTTCCTGATTGGCCATAATATCTCATCTTCACCTGATCCCTGCCTAATCAGTCTTCCTGCAAATCGCCTTTCATGACTCCAGCATATTCAACAAGTTTTATAAAAAAATTTGGCGGCAGTTTTCGAAGCAGTACGTTTCACAGTTGCATCAGTTGTACAAATGGAAAGATGCGCCATGTGAAATAAAACCAGACACACTCGAACTCATCAAAAATGATGCTCAATCACCTTGTAGATGGCGTATTGGCAGAATAATACGACTATTTCCTGGCAGAGATGGAGTATCAAGAATAGCCGAAGTTAACACTTCCAAAGGAACAGGTCTGTTAGACACGTATATCCTTTACTGTTACAAATAGACACAATTAAATGTAGTGTGTGCTACTGTCTTTGTTTTGTTCCGTGTTTTTAGAATATTAATCTAAAGAGTTTATTTTGAAGGTGCCCTTCAAAGTGGATGCTATGTTCGAACTTTATTTACCTTTCAAGTCCTTTGCAAAAAAGTGGCAACACCGCAGAGACGATTTATATTTTGGGGTCGAGCCGAAAAAGAAGAAGAGCGAGAAAAAAAGTCAAGTTTCATGCGATTAGCACGTTGATCAATTTTATGTTATATATTACATAATGTAAATTATGTTATTTTGGTCAAGTAAATACAGTCCACAGTTTCAAGTTTATTATTGAGTAACCAGCAAACAAGTATTACAAACAATCTTGTATCAATTTTTGTTTGCTGGTTTAATTTCATCTCAAACTCAATTCTCCGGCTGTTCCTTATCTGTTGATATTTTTTTTCTATCAAAAAGTTATTGACGTAAGAGTTAAGCTCCAAAGTTACCAGACTTGAGAGTCCACAGACTTAATCACTCAGAATTTTTACAACGAAAAAAAACTTTCTTATATCTAGGGGATGTAAACATTTTAAAATGAAATTCTGTAAAACTAGAAGACCCGACAGACGTTTTCCTGTCTTAACATCTTGAAGACCCGACCGACGTTGTCCTGCCCTTCAATAAGGTATTAAGCAAGCAGCGTTTCCTGCCAGCTGAGTGTAGCCTTGATTCAATTCAAACTTCTATAGATGCCATCCTTACAATTAGCTAATTTCCAAGTAACGATACCTATACAGAAATTTTAATTTTTAATTTACCGCCATTTTTGGTCCAAAGTAGAATTTTTTTAAATAAATGTTTTCCCTCCAATTTTCCTATATTTTAATAGCTATTCGGGACAAAGACAAATACAACAAATCAAAAACCATGGAAATGGGTCCAGTCGTTCTCGAGTTATAAGTGTATTGTTGCGAGGTCACCAACTCAAAGCCGGCCCTGTCCCTCGTCTGTAAATTTTGGTGGCTGCGCCGGGATTCTCTCCCTGCGTTAGAAAGTACTCGAACATTCAGGAATAAGGTTTTGTTTGTGCAGAGCACAAGCGCCGAAAATACTAGAACTTTCCAGAACCGATAAGGACTATATATACGCGGGTTTTCGAGTGCGTAGACAGTACAGAACAGTTAGTTCGGAAGAATTAGTGAATTGAATAGTGCAGATAAATAGGGTAATATCCAAGTTGTGAAAATAAATTAGAACTAATATACCGAGTGTAAATAAATTAGTAGACATTGAGTATAGTGTGTATATAAATTAAGTTTAATACAGTTTGTGTGTTTCTTTAAATAAATAGATAGTGATTAGCCATAGTGTGTATAATTTTATCCCACCAGTAAAAACTATTTAAATAAATAAATAAAAACATTACAGTATGCAACGAATCAAAAACCACGAAAATGAGTCCAGCCGTTCTCAACATATAATTCCAACAAACCCGACTCAATAAGATATTATACAAGCGGTGTCGTTTTCTGTCCACTGGGTAGAATGTCAGAGTAGCTTTTGTTTATTTCAAACTTCCATAAATTTTAAATTTCAATTTACCACCATTTCTTGTCCAAAGTAGTTTTTTCAAATAATTTTATTCCGTGCAATTTTCCTAATAAAAAGTATCCTATGTCCGTCTCTTGGTTGTAAGCTACCTCCCCACCAATTTTCAATAGTAATAACCCAAGTACATTGATAATTGTTCGAAAAAATTTTATAACAGATTTCGAAAGCTTGTTGCTTGGAAACAGACCGACACCGCAGGCGGATGTCTTTTGCCAATAAGCAACAAGCTTGAGAAAGTTGTTATAAAATTTTTGAGCATTTATCAATGTTCGACGGTTATTCGAATGGAAATTTTTTTGCCAATTATAGAAAAAAATACATAGTATATTTGCTTCTATAATTTCATCAATGTTCTCGTCAGTATTATGACAAAATCGTGACATTTTGAAATATTAAATATTTGAAACGTCAAATAAATCAAAATGTATCCATGGCAACGTACCTAATAGAGTGAATCCAATGAAATCAGTTAATTTGAGGTCATTTGATTGAACACAACCAATCAGAACAACATTACACTGAAAACAGTCCATGGTCTGTTTTTAGTGTAATGTTGTTCTGATTGGTTGTGTTCAATCAAATGACCTCAAATTAACTGATTTCATTGGTTATCTACTAGAGCAAAAAATTTTCAGCCAAATCGGTTCAGCCGTTTTTTTTATACATTTTCATGCTATTATATTATTATTAAACAATTATAGAATTTTAAAATATAAATTCATGGATGACACAGTATTTTTATAAATAAAATTTTATGGATAAACCTGTATGTAATTTATTCAAAACTATTAATTATGACAAACCCTGTATATAATTTAATATGGATAATTTTTATTTATGAATGAATAAAAAAAAGAAATTTATATGGTAATCAAATTGGATTTTATTATTATGATTTTTATTTCGTTAACTGTATAACGATGTTCGTTTTAATTCCGAATACTAATTTTTATATTTTTAAATTTCATAGATTTTAGATTAAACTATATTGATTTTGTATTTATAGCGCTTGAATCATTTTTTGGCGTTCTACTACTGTCACTTTAAAAAAATTCCGCCATTTTTTGTCCAAAAGTAGAATTTTTTAAAATAATTTTTCCCGTGCAATTTTTCTAATAAAAAGTATTCCATGTCCGTCTCTTGGTTCTAAGCTATCTCCCCACCAATTTTCAGCGAAATCGGTTCAGCCATTCTTGAGTTATAAATAGTGTAACTAACACGACTTTCTTATATACAGGGTGAGATACGAGGAACTGTACCGGGTGATCAGTTAAGGGTAGCGAGCGGCCATATCTCATAAGATATTAGTCGTATAGATTTAGAAAGAAAAAATTCATGATAAAAGTCGCCAAGAGAAATTGCTGGAAATTATTTTCGAGTTTGTCAAACATCCGCTAGAGGGCGTAACAACCAACACTAAGTAGAAAAATGGGATTTTTATAGAATTTTGCCTAATGAAAGTATATCGATGATATCATTTTCATATTTACTGACTATTCACCTACACTTTTTGACTAAAATGTTTTGTTCTATCTATCAAAATAAAGCGGTGGGGGAAGTTCAATTGTTTTTTTAAACAAACCAAGATTTCTCCCGTTTCGCTTGACCGATTTTAACAAATTTGGGCTCATATGAAAGAGCATAATTTACACTACAAAACCCTTACTTGGTTTTGACTTTTTGTCTTTCGTCTTCGCCGCTAGATGGCGTTAACTGAAATGGTAGCAAATTTTTCAGTTTTTTTCAAAAAAACAAATGTAATGGTATATTCATTTTTACATATTTTAAAAGAGGATATATTTTTCTATAATTTAATGAAAAAAATTAATCATCTACCTTTTTTTGAACCGTTGTTATTGAACAAAATATAATTTTATTACATTAAAAAATGGCACGCCACTGCTTTTTATCAAAATAAAAATCATTTTCGTAATCACTTATTAGTTGCTAACAAAAAAAACCCCTGACTTTTTTCGTTAACGCCATCTAGCGGCGAAGACGAAAGACAAAAAGTCAAAACCAAGTAAGGGTTTTGTAGTGTAAATTATGCTCTTTCATATGAGCCCAAATTTGTTAAAATCGGTAAAGCGAAACGGGAGAAATCTTGGTTTGTTTAAAAAAACAATTGAACTTCCCCCACCGCTTTATTTTGATAGATAGAACAAAACATTTTAGTCAAAAAGTGTAGGTGAATAGTCAGTAAATATGAAAATGATATCATCGATATACTTTCATTAGGCAAAATTCTATAAAAATCCCATTTTTCTACTTAGTGTTGGTTGTTACGCCCTCTAGCGGACGTTTGACAAACTCGAAAATAATTTCCAGCAATTTCTCTTGGCGACTTTTATCATGAATTTTTTCTTTCTAAATCTATACGACTAATATCTTATGAGATATGGCCGCTCGCTACCCTTAACTGATCACCCTGTACCTACTTCTACCAAAAGTAGAGGCACGTTAGGGGATTATCAAATGATCATTAAAAAATGTCTTCATGTTTTGATTATTAATATACAGGGTGAATTATGGATCTTCACCAAAACAATATTTCGTCATATCTTTTCAATGAATAGGTCGATTTGTCTCATTTTTTGTTGACAATGTGTGTTGGTGTCTAGTAACTAACTGACATATTCAGAATTGAAAAAATCCAGGACCGTCTTCGTTAAAAGTTGTGAGACTGCTTCATATTCAACACTTCACCCTGTAAAGGATTTTTCTAAAATCTGATACAATTTTTTCAGAGGGCATAAATAGACAGTTAGACCTGGGTATTTGAATTTCATGTTACACTTACCTTTCATTTCCAATTAAAGATTCATTTTCGAGTCAAATTGAAAATTGGCAATAATGAAATATCTTACTGTATAATAATGTTTAGTTATTAAAAAGAAATCCTTAAAATAAACAGAAGCGACACACACTGTGCTCCAGTATGGTAAATACCATAATTTGAATTGATTTACAGGGCCGGATTTAAAAATCTGGCATATCTGGCTCATCTCAATAATTCACCATGTATGTAACTTTTTACACCCGTATTAATGGACAAAAAACAGATAGAAAATGTTTCTGATAACCTAGTTCTCTTATTTGTTTGAGGAAAAATCATGTCCAATTATTTTAATCGGAATGAAATGAACAAGCCCAGGAAATCTTTATTCATAAATTGAAAAATAAAATAAATAACAATAACCAAACAATAAAACAGTTTTAACAATGTGAAACAAAATAAAAAACAATTTAATAAACATAACGATTAAATCCATCTTCCTCAATACACTTTTCTTGACGAATGATTAAATGTGTAATGGACTTTCTGATAGTCAGCAGCAGGCTGTGACAATTTGACATTTGACATGATCGTTGTTGAAATTATTTGTTTTGTTTGACATTAGATCTCAATTTGTTTAGTGTTTTAATAATTAATAAGTCAATTACGTTCAGTATTCATAGGGTGTCTTAACTTTTTGGTTCAAAAATGCCTTATCAGTTTTCAAATGCTGAATACGCTGATATTATTTTTGTTTATGGCTTTTGCAATGGTAATGATAAAGCTGCCGCAAGGGAGTATGAAAGGCGATTCCCTCAACGCCGAATACCCAATCATCAAACGTTAAATAACTAAACATGATTATACAGTAAGATATTTCATTATTGCCAATTTTCAATTTGACTCTAAAATGAATCTTTAATTGGAAATGAAAGGTAAGTGTAACAAAAAATTCAAATACCCAGGTCTAACTGTCTATTTACGCCCCCTGAAAAAATTATATCAGATCTTAGAAAAATCATATACAGGGTGAAGAGTTGAATATAAAGCAGTCTCACAACTTATCACAAAGACGGTCCTGGATTTTTTCAATATTGAATATGTCAGTTAACCACCAATACACACTGTCACCAAAAAATAAGACAAATCGACCTAATAATTGAAAAGATATGACGAAACATTGTTTTGGTGAAAATCCATAATTCACCCTGTATATTAATAATCAAAACAAGAAGACATTTTTTAATGGTCATTTGATAATCCTCTAACGTGCCTCTACTTATGGTAGAAGAATGTACAGTTCCTCGTAACTCACCCTGTATATATAGGTGTTGATACATATTTCAAAAGCAAAAAAATTCAATGGCATGCAATTAATCTCACCAATTTTCAAAATATAATTAGCAAACCATCGTGTGACTAAAAAGTTAAATTTCAATATTAAATATTAGTGAGAGCGAAACTCCTGCTATCTTTCAAACCGCAGCTGTGATTAGAAACTTTTAATGATACTTGTGTGAAAAACTTGATCTTTTTGTCTTTTGAACTTTTTCCAGTACGTACTGCGCAAACTATGGTCTAATTACTCTGAATATTTCACTCATACATGTTGTATCAATGCAACGAATGCTAAATCATTAAATGGAAATTCAGCGGAAATTCCACGTTGCCATGACAACCCAGCGATAATTCCACGTTGCCATGACAACCAGTGTCAGAAAACATTAAAATAATAAACGTGAAACGTCAAGAGTTTCTTAGAGGTCATGAATCCATTCGGAGATATAATAGATCGGGAAATTGACAAAAATGTAGGTATTACGTTACTGTTTCAATAAATAAATAATTTGTTTTCATTGAGATTTTTAAGTTACATTATCTATCTGAATATAGTGGCGATATACAGTAATTTGTATTTTTATTCGAGAAATATTCTGCCGAAATACCGCTTGTGCTCAAAAATTAACCGGATAATTTCCATTCAAGCTTGTTGTCTAATTCCACTCGTTCTTCGAACTCGTGGAATATTCAACTCGAAGAACGAGTGGAATTAGACAACAAGTTGTGCTTAAAAATTAACCGGATTATTTTTTTCACTTGTCAAAATGTGACATTTTGGTGGTTTTAACCAATAGCAATACATTATTCTAGCCAATCATTCGGTATTATACTGATTATTTTTTTCACTTGTCAAAATCTGACATTTTGGTGGTTTTAACCAATAGCAATACATTATTCTAGCCAATCATTCGGTATTATACTGATAATTCTGCTTCCTCATCGATAATACCTTGTTTACATTGAAACGTCAAAATTTTACTTTGAATTTGTCATTATTGACAACTAAAAGTGCTTCGAAGTTTATTGAAAAATGAACACAAACCGATTCAGTGCCATCACACAAGAGAATATTGAACATTTAATACAAAATCCTTTTAAATTGTTGAAAAAAATAATCTTCCCAAATACAACTCGTTCTTCAAATTTTATCACATAATTTTTTATTTTCATCACTCAAACTTGTTTATTTGAGGCAAAAACATTCAAACAAACCGAATTTAGATAAAATCACTCGTCCTAACGGACTCGTGATTTTATCAATCGGTTTGTTTTCATATTTTTGCCAAATAAACAAGTTTTCGTGGAAAAGAAAAAATTATCGATAAAATTTGAAGCTGTCGTGGTATTACCTTTGATAATTTCAATTCAAGCTTGTTGTCTAATTCCACTCGTTCTTCGAACTCGAACTCGAATTCGTGGAATATTCCACTCGGAGAACGAGTGGAATTAGACAACAAGTTTGAATGGAAATTATCCGGTTGATTTTCAAGCACTCGGGGTATTACCCTCGAGAATTCCATTGTTAATTCACGGTGAATCGTGAACAATAACTATTATTTCATATATTTGTTATATAAAAATGGCACAAACGTCATCCATATTCATTGATATATGCCCATGGCATGCATGTGCTTCCTTAAGGTGCGTATTCACTAAAAAAGTGAGCACAAGCGAACATTCATGTATGTTTGCTCGATATATTGATATCTCGTCCACACCACAGCGAATATGTTCAAGTTCGCAGTTGATCCATGACCATGAAAAATTATTGTTAGCTAGTGCTGCTTTCGTTGTATTGAATTTATTGAAAAAGAAAAAAAAAGGAAGAAATGATTTTGGCAAGCAACTGTATTTAAAGACCGACATATTTATAGTGTCAGTAGTCTATTGCGAGATTTAACAGTAGAACAGGATTACGGAATGTTCCAGAGTTTTTGCCGAATGTCCCATGAATATTTTAAAACTTTGTTAGAACTGGTGGAACGAAAAATAATTAAAAATGATACAAACTACAGGAGAGCTATTCCTGCGACAGAAAGACTTGCTGTAACCTTAAGTTTTCTCGCAAAGTCATGCGATCGAAGTGCGAGCACTCTTGAAGATTAAAACCCCATCCACACTGAACGAGCACAAACAAGTATTTTCTTTGATGTACCGCCTCCCTCTTGATCTTTTTTAAACGCGAATAAGCGAACGATCGCTCGCTCGCTACTCGTACTCACCAGAAGATTATTGATGCAGAATAGTCGCTCGCTCTTGTTCGCTCGTCTTAAAAAGTCGCACCGCAAAAGTTCGTAACTGTTCAACTTTTTACGTTTTTGTGCGTTATCCGTTGTGAAAATACGGGTTGCTTGGTATTCCGCGTCAAAGTTACAAGTAGGGAAGTGACAAATCGATTGATACAACACTCAACACGATCTTTAATGACCAGCTTAATATTGATAATTTTGTGTACAGCTGCGGCATTTCTGTGTAGTTCTACGACATCGCCGTTTTGCGTACGAGTAGAATTCCACCTCCAGGCAACGTCTGAAGTTTGAACTCACATCACTGCAGTTTTTGATATACCGAATACTGGGCTGGGACCAGTGAATACCGTTCCAGACCTTTTATTTGCAAGGGCATCTGCCAGTTTATTGACTTCTATACATTTTTCCCCGGAACTCACTTTATTGTGATTGGTCAAGGTCAAGAGTTTTTTTGGGCAGTCCCAGACCAGTCTAAATTAGATCTGGGGGCATGCTTAAGAATTCAGTGCTGCATGTCTGTCAGAGAATAGATCCATTGGCCTCTATACCCTTTTGCAGCTGCAGAAATGTGGGGAATACAAATGATAGCATTCCTAAAGATGCATAAGCGTTGCTTCATGAAATTCAGCTCAATATTGGAATCAATTTATATTTTTCAAATATCATTACCTTTCAGAATGGATAGAATAGAATTAATTATGGAACATTTTCCAAAATGTACAGTTGACATAAAAAAGATGGATGGGAAAACTGTCAAATCCGTAGAAGGTCTGCTAAGAAAGAACTCTGCACTACAAGCTTGTTTCTGTACTATTCAAAGCCACCGACAAGAAACTACATGAAAGGGTAATTGGCTACATAAAAATAATCGGACTGAGAATGTAATTTAGAATCAGGCTACCACAATAAATATGAAAAGGTCGCTCTGGAGAAGGCCAGTAGCCAACTTATTAAATCTATTATTATAAGTACAATTCTTCAAACTTTCGTTTAATTCAAGTCAAGTCCTAGTGATTTAAATGATTGAACTTCCATTACAATTGTTTGATAAATACACAAAAATATCAATAATACCCTGGCCTATACAAACGCCTATTAAAACAATTTGGACTTTTCATTGTTCATTTCATTGGGCCGTACTTCTATAAAGACACATGGAATGAGTTAAGATTATTACGTTTTTCGGAAATGCGACATCATGTTTCACCTCATAATTCAACAATAAGGTAAACTACATCTCCAAATAGATGTATTGGTAACTTTGGATGAGATTTGTCACTACCATAATCGGATCTTATCTGACCAGATGTCGAATTTTTGGTGCATATCGAAGCACTAATAATCCAAATATGATTCACGTTTACACTAAACAAAAATATAGCAGTTTTTTTACTTATAATCATTGAAACTAACTGTATACATTAAATTTCGTTAATGTCGACTTTAAAAAAATAATTTTATGAAAACACTTTTATTGTACCCAACCTTTCTCATTTCATTACATACTTTAAAGGAAACGGAAGTCCTTAATAACGCAGCAACTCCCCAAACACGTGTAAGAGTAGTTCCGCCCAACCCTAAATCCGCAATATTCTTCTTTACTTTCTGATAATAAACATCTAAACACGTAAACCGAGACAATTCCCTCGGGACAACTTTTGCGGAGGTTACGGCAAATGTGCGAGATCTCTGGAAGTTTTGGCAGAGGACGCGCCAGTAGAATTACAACTTCACAACTCCTGAAGTTAGCACTCTTTCTTTCCGTCGTTAGAAACGGCTGAACTTTCAACCCGGCATCATGTTGAATTATAAATATGAGGGGTTTTTGAATTTTTTTCAAGTTTTTGATTAAAGAGAGTTGGAAAGAGTTTTGAAAGTTAACGTTTAACTAAATGGTATATGATTAGTTGATTTAACTTTAAATTCTTAACGTATACGTATTGTTTGACTGGAATACATATTCACATGTTTTATAAAGAGAAAACAACGAGTTGAAGAAGTTTCAAAAAATTTTTGATGCTTAAAATCATATTATGCTTTAATTATTCACCATAACAACGAACCGCCTTCAGGTGACCATTATAAATAATTTTTTTAAATTTTCTCAATTCTCCTAGAGGCACTTATCAACGGATTCAAATGCACAGAAAAAAACATGGGTTGCAGTGATTATACAGCTGCCTATCTTCGTAAAGTCCGAATGTGCTATAACTCGCCCAGTGTAAGTTGGCACTTGGACTTTGAACGTCTGAGATGCGCGGTAGAACATCCGATCGCTCAAGGCTAACTTAAATGGAGGACCCTAGTCTCTGTTTCCATCGCAAACGGTTAATATCGCAGTAATTCCAGTGGCGTAGTAGTATTATAATAGTTTTTAGTTACGGTAATTATTATCAGTAGTTAGTTTATAGAAGGTGTGGTTTTAGCTTATAGTTTAGTTGTAATTATTAGATTGGAGTTTAAAAGTAAATTAAAAAATAAACCTTTAAGTGGCCAATGCCGTGAACTAGTGTCCAATCTATTAAAGATTATGAAGGAAGAAGCTACACGACAGGAACCCATTATACCTTTGGCCAAGGTAATTATATCAAATTAACCATCTTTAATACAGAAAACATAAGCTTTTCTTTTATTTATAAATTGGTTTCGATCTTCGTCTTTAGTTAATATATTACTTTTTTCTTTCATTAATTTTACGGTCCTCTTCGCTTTACCATTGACAAACTTGAGAAGGAATACATGGAAAAGGTACCTCTACTAGATCAAGTCACAGATGAGTTTATCATCGACATAGAAGATGATTCTAGTGAGGATGGTGACTCTGATTTTGATTTTTCTGAAAACAGTCATGCTGAAGATGGTAGTTTAACCAGAATTTTAAATTTTGAAGACATCAAAGGAACTTAACTAATTAGCTTAGTGAACAATCTTTTGTTTTTATCTTTCAGGGATTTTTAATTTTCATTTTATTTAGTAATTTGTTAATATCTTATTTAAGTAAAGTCCGTCCGGAAATGAAAGATCCTAACCTTGTAATCTCCTATGAAGATAAATAAATATTTGTAAACACCCTATTGTTAAGTGATTATTTATGAACCCACAATTCAGGTAGTATACCAATAATTATAACAAAGAATCAAATATTCCTCATAGCTAAAAATAGATCTCCTGCAGTTACAGTATTAACACTTTCCAGTAATAAAATTAAAAAGTATTGTTTGAGACTCCAGCAGCCGGCATGTACCTACGACTATGTTGAAGCAAAGTGCGAGGGTCGTTCGAGAGTAGTCCGCTCAATATATCTATATTTATTCAAGCAGTGTCTGTTACCTTTTGTTCGCGCATATCTCAAGTGCCAACTTCCACTGGGCGAGTTATACTGTGGTGGAATAGGAAAGAAGCTTACGTATTCCAGTGTGATGAATTTTTTTGAACAAAGCATTGTTCAGTGTTTTATATAATTGAAACTGATCTTTAGGATGAACCATTAATTTTCAGCTAATAAATTTCATTCTGCCCATTGGATGTATGTCATATGTTTCAGGTGACATATTGACCTCTTCAAAAATTGCTTGTCTCCCTGAGTACAGTGCCTCACAGTCAGATAGGGGAGACATAGCACGTCGGATAACCTGTAATAATTCTTAGCCGATTCCTACTAATATTTTGTGGATGTTTGGCCAGTTTAACATATCTCCTGTGTACCTGTTTAAGAGTGTTCCTTCACTGTAGTCTATGTTGGCTGTGTATCAATTTTTGTAGTTATCTTCGGAACACTTTTTTGTGGGGCCACGTCCTTAATTTTTCCAGCCAGTAAAACATTCAATTGTTCACTAATCACCCCCGCAATATGCTCTGATTTTTAACAAATCACCACACAAGCTCATGTGGTTTGGATCTCTCAAATTTTCGGACAATATGTTGGTTATCCAGCAACTAAAGAGCTTCTGCGTTGTCTTGAGGGTCAAACTGGTCCCCATGATTTTGTGCGAACTTTTCAATATCTTCTTTATCAGTTGGAATTCCAAGATCTATGTGAATGTTAATTTTACGTACCATGTAGCAGTGACACATAATACCTCATTGTAAATGGTATATATAGTTTGTAGAATTCCAGTTGACGTTTCTTGATTTAATTCTGTTGCAAAACTTGGTGTGTAATCTGAAAAAGTTGCTAGGTCTACTTGTTTTAGTTCTAGTATGTCCTTGTTTATATAAAAGTTGATCTACTGGTCCAAGAACATTTCCTGGTGGTACTCTCTGTTCTTGAATTTTTTGTTAGACATGATATTCGTCTTCTTTGTAGGTGGATGAAAAATATACTCCTCAATAGAGTAGCAACGTCAACTTTATTTGTAGGGTCCATGGATGTCTCGATAATGGAGGGATGCCCACAAGTAAGAGTATTATCATCGCTACTATGGGACCTCGTTATAAATGAATAACTTAACGGTACAAAGAGGAGTACACAATACTTGTAATGGGAAACGCACTAATGTTATATCGGAGCTGACGCAACAAGCTCAGAAAATTGTTGAGAAATAGTGTAGGAAGGAATGCCTGAGGACATATGCTGGAAAAACTGCACTCATTCCCTTTACTGGAAAAAAGGAGCTTAAGAGATTGAAACTGCCAATCCTCTACAACTCACAGCTGTATATAAGCCAGGAGGTTGAGTATATGAGAATACTTCTGGATGCAAACCTAATCTGGATTTTACACCTCTTCGAAAGAATAAACAAAGGGAGAATAGACCTAATGGCTAGCAAACGAAAGATAGGTAACACATGAGGACTAAGTCCACGGAACCCACACTGTCTCTGCAAAAAGCAACGAACGAAAGGGGGTATGAATCGGAAGATGGCTTTTTATATAAATATATCACAACAGTAATTTAAAGCCTATCTATGAATCCCGCTTCGTAGGATCTAGAACCGTTTGGGAGATACAATCCTTCAAAAATAGTCAGTATATGAAGGTGAAAATAAATAATGATTCCAAATTGGCGGAACTACAATTTCAAGAAAAGACACATGAAATACTATAATGAAGAAGATTGTTATTTTGTCAATAAATATTGAAAACTAAGGGAAGCAATGTGATTATGATGGGAACTGTTTTCTTTTGTAATCAATGCACTTTTACTCTTCTTGGACATACTAATTGAGTGGTCTAGAAACAATTCCTACTGGATGAGAGGATATACGCAATACCGTGGAAAAATGTATATTTAAAGGACGATTGTTAGGAACCATCCCATCAATTTGTTTTAATTTGAATCCAGATAATCAATAAGCAATGCTCCTCATCAATGTCGTGTCAACTTTGGTAAGCGTTTCAGCTAATATACCTAGCGTGGTTTCATCTCAATGGTTCCCCAACCATTATCTCATTATATCTTGACCTAATATCTTGACCTAATAATTTCCTAATTAGTGTGAAGGAGGTCGGGTGGCGATAGAATAGCTTGCACTGATCGTACGCCATTAGATTTTTTTGTATAACTTTAATAAAATTTTATTACAATTTGTATTTTCTGACCGTATGATTTCGATATCGGAAATCAATCAAATGCTCTCGCCGCCCAATAAACTTCGGAATGGTAAACAAAAGCAACGGTCGACTAAGTACTTAGAAGTTTCAGGAAAGATGAGATTAAAGAAGTATTCGATATCCGCAGAAATATGAAACGAGATATAGGACAAAGAAACTTCTCGAGTGAGATGTTCATGGATGAACAATCCGTCAAGTTCGGAATTAGCTTAGTGTCCAAAATACTTAAATGACTATTGGTTAAAGTGGATTACAATGAGTAGCGTACAGATACGGAGAATTTGTTCGAATAACTTTAAGAGAAATATACTAGCTTAAAATTTTTATTAAATGAAAAATTCAAAGCATTTTCATACACATGAGTTGGTAACACTGGTGCTGCAGCTTGAAATTTAAGGTTCTACAGGTGACGTTTGACTGATTTGTCGTAAGCTCGGCGAATTCAAATTAACAGATCTCTTACAGCATAAGTCGACAAACTTATCTTGGCACTAGAACAACAGATGCTCAAAGATACAATCCGCTGCTAAGCGTAGAAAACCGAGCAGCGTCTCAATTTGTGTTTGTGTTGCATTTAGTTAAGACTTCTCAGACTTTTATTTTCAATTTATATTTGTCGGTAGTTTGCTGAAACCACAAAAATATGCAATCATGAAAAATAATAAATACAGGTACCAACGTTACTGTGTCGAAAAATAGGCATGATGTCTGATTTTGAAAAGCTGCTCCTCGATGTTTTCACTGACACACTCTATTCAAAATAGATGCTACTTTTGTAAAAACTGAGAGTTAGAAAGTAGAAATTCACCTTTTTGATATACAATTTAGATTTCGCGCCAAAACGCTGAAACAGTGATGTCGTATGTCTCTGACATCACGCTTTCGTAAACACTTAGAACACCCGACAGATTGCAAGTGAAAAGTTTATTGTGATACAATATTTTGAATTATTTTGTATGATATCATCATTAATTCTAATGTTCATCGATGGTGTGTGGTTGCACAATTTAAGAATACATCGTTGAAAACTCCAAACAAGATTTGTTAACGTTCCAATAAAAAAAAAACAGTTATAAATGTGTGGGTAATCTTTCAAGGAGGGACCCACCTGTTTCTTATGAATTGAGTTCCATATTATATTTTAATTACTAATATATGCAATACAGGTTAAAGTTTCAACATTTCCAGATTCAGTGGAATAAAAGCCACTCTTAAATGAGTGATGGGCCACCACTGTAACTTTTAAATGAGTGACAGACTTTATTCACATTTTGGTTGTGTTGTACATAATTTTGGTTTTTTACATGTAAAATTGATGAGGCCGACTTCCGGTTTATCCGGAAATTGTGTAAAAAATTTAAATTCTAATGAAACACTCTCTACACTTATCCATATTTGGATTATCTGTCTTAAATTACATTCAATTTACCCATCAAATATCAAAAAAGATGCCATTTATATTTGAATTTTTTTAAAAATCATAGATCATTTACAGTTCAGATAATGGACCTATGACTATCACTAAGATATTATTCCTTCAAATTAACCATTTTCTCAAAGTTTATCAATGATTGAATTAATAAAATGATGTACATGGTTTTTTTCTTAGTTTCTAATTAGAACAGATAATTAAATTTTTTTAATTTCTAACATGATTTGACTCCCGAAGTCGACTCTGTTCATATAATCAAGGTACCGAAAATTCAATTATTGCCAATTTATTTAAACTTTATATTTTATTTTTGTCCTAACAAAGATTTTACAAAAATTAAACAATTAAAATAAAAATGGGGTCTTTGTAGTTCAAGAAGGGAAATACAAATAATATTATGTAGAAATATATAGAGTGAGTTTTAAGCGGATAGCACGATTTTTATAGATTTTGGTGTGCAAGGATCTTTTGATATGGCCGATATTATCGTGGTTTTTAGATCTTTCCTTTTTCCGGAATAATAATGAATGAATAAATTAGTATTGTTGGTGTTTTTTGAAAGTCAAAAAGGTTCGTATATCTGAAAAAGAACGAATTGAGATTTTATTGATATTGAATATCGATGCGTAGAAGTCAACAAGAAACGTGTAATATCCAGGGAACTTGATATTTCGCAAACATCCGTAATTAAAATTTTACGTGGAAATAAATTCCATCCATATAAAATAAAATTAGTTCAAGACTTGTCAGATGATGATTTCGATAGAGGTGAAGAGTTTGCAGACATAATGATGGAAAAATGTTACAATTAAAACGATCCAAATTTTTCAAGTAATGTTATGTTTTGCGATGAGGCTACTTTTTTTATTATTGGAAACGTGAATCGGCATAATTGTAACTACTGGTTACGTAACAATCCCCGTTGGATGTGGCCCCCACTATCACCCGACACGATTCCTTGAGCGTGAGGTCACTTAAAAAACCTCGATTACCTATTAAACAAAACCTGCCAATATTCAGGAATTAAAAGATAGGATTGTCAAAGATATAAGAAGAATTGAGCAGTCAAAGATGTTGCAAAATTTATTGCAAAGTTTTAAAAATCGCAAGGCTTCTTGAATTGAAGTAGACGGACAACATTTTGAGCTTCTGCTGTAATCGCCTTAACTGTATTTTTCTAAAATTCCTGATTTTTCTTCTACTCAAATGTGGACATTCCTCTAACATGAAACAAACATCTAAAGATTTGTCTTCAGTTGCTGTAGGTTTTCTGCGCTATGATTTGAATAAATCTTTTACAGCACCAGTTTCGTTAAACTTTTTACTAATATACTGACAGTAGACCTTGTTATGATATTTCTATGAGGATATAAATTATTAAAGATTATTCAAATTTAACGAGTTTATTCAATCATAGCTATCTAAATGTATTATTATTATTATTATTAACTTCGGCGAATATGATATAAATATAGCTATAACTAATTTATTTCAGTATTTCTTGAGGATTTTAAAAGGTCAAATATATATATATATATATATATATATATAAGGTGATCAATTTGAAACAACAAAGTTAATTATTATTCTGAAAAAAGGAAAGATCTGACAACAATGTAAATACCACCATAATATCGGCCATATCACAAAATCTTTGCACACCAAAATCTATGAAAATCGTGCCATCCTTTGCCGATATAAATGAGGCATTCCATACTTTAGACTCACTCTGCATAAGGTGATCCATCTACATTTTTAATTCTTGCACAATTTCCAGGTAAACGGGAATTTCACATCTGAAACGTATTAAAATTGACCCAATGCAATTCACCAAAATTCACCAGAACTAAATTTATCAACCCAATTAAAAGTTACAGGGGTGGTCCATAACTCACGTACAACCGATATACCAAAAAAATACTCCCAATATTAACAAGTCGATTCTTGACCAATTTGAACTACTTACCTAGATAAAATTCCATCTGCCTCAATAAGGAGTAGCATCTTCGTTAATGTGGAGTCCAACGGTTCACGAACTCATGTGTGGTTTACTGACCTCGGAATATCCTGTCAAGGATATGCAGATGACATTGTCATAATAGCCAGGGGTGAATTAGAGGATACCATTTGTGACTACGTACAAAGGAGATTGAACCATACGAATTGCTGGTGTAGCAAATAGAAGTAAACATGAACCCTACCAAAACAATATTAATAGCTTCTACTAAGAAAAGAAAACTCAATCTATAAACCGTTAAAAATTGACAAATATTTTGTACTTGTCGAAAATCTATGGCATTTAGAAACAATGACTATCTCAGAGCTGGCATCAATTAAAAATTGTGATTACTCAGTTATTTGATGTTCATCGATTTTAAAAACCGCACCCACACAAAGATGATATGTGTAATTTTAAACTGATTTGAAGTACACAAAATATATTTAACAGAACAAAATTACAGACTCTCATCTGTATGATGTAATGAGGTTTTCCAATTTCGTCAATTAACAAATAAATCTAGAGAGCTCCCCACTATCAAACTGTCTTATTAAGTGACAATTTGAAGATCGGCGGATATAGTTGTCCTTGGTTTCCTATAGCATTGCACAGTTATATTGATTTTAAATGGGAAAAAAGATATCCATCAGGATATCCCCATAGGGCTAATAATACCTAAGCTCAAATATTTGTGATATCATACCTACTTTTTTCTATTTATATGTAATCAGTCAATCAAAAGATGAGTCTGTTATATTTTATAATTTCTAGAGTATTATATTTATTGGACAAAGATGTCACTTGACTGTTGAGCCAAGTTTTGTTTATCTCATCTCTTGTAACATATACACACGGCCAAGGGTCAAGGGGATCGGAAAAGGGAAGTGATCTGGAATAGGCAGAGAATGTGTAACCGTGATGTTGAAGAGAATAAATTCAGATAGTTGTATTATTATCGATTTTTATTATACTTTATCCTTTTTGAGTCTTACAGGTCACTATTTGGACTAGCGAAAATATTAAACATCAGGTAGACATCACATCAAATGTAACTTTTGTCATTTTGACGATGATATGTTAATATTGAAATATAATTTCCACAATTTTTTCATTAAATAGTGGAATTAATTAGACACGGTTAGCCTCATTTATAACATTAATATGAGTAGATTCCGCAAAGCAAAGGGTCCAAATAATAAATTCAACAAAAATAGTACTTCATTGTGACTCATACATCTGTCTGGATGCGTTGTCGATTGTCCGATTTCAAATTTTAAAACGGTGTTGAAAAGTGTGTATTAGTTGGATGTATGTATGTATGTAAATTGGGGTGATATTCACTGATACCTAAAAGATCTATTGTGCCCCCTTACTTCTACTTAGTTCCTGAGGAAAGTCTCAGAGACTAGTAGCTCCTTTAGTCCTATTTCCCGGAGGAATTTTAGGATATCTGCAGGCTTCAACTTGGGTAAATGTCCCTCTTCAATCCAGTAATCTCCAAGGTGTTGTGCCCTAGGATTCTGAATTGCTGTGCAGTTCGCAAGTATGTGGATGGAAGTTTCTTCTTCCATACCACAGAATCTACATTCTTCTTCCTCCACTATTTTGAGCTTTTTCAGGTGCCCATTCAGGCGACAATGTCCCGTAAGGATGCCTGTTAAAACTCTTAGTGCAGTTTTACTTTGACTTATGCATTCATTTGATCTCAACAGGTTGTAGTCACCCAGAAGAATCTTTGATTGCCTAAGTCCTACTAGATCTTTCCAATGGTCAGATCTTCTCTTTTCTTTGGCTTTGCCTATTTCTTCCAATATTACATTGGAGCTGATACCGCAAAAGGGTTCCGGCCCCAAAAAGGATGTTCCAGTCCCCCTCTTTGCTAGTTCATCTGCTATTTCATTTCCTCCTATCCCTGTGTGTCCTGGAATCCACAGTAAGGGTATTAGTTGGATACTATAAACAGTGTAAAAAAATCAATTGTTATGAGTTTTATCGTGTTGTATTATTCGGGTTGAGGTTATATCAGAATTTAGTGTGAAGGTTGTCCGGTGACAGAAATTCGTCACGATGACGTACTTAGAAATTCTTAAACCTTCATTTGCTTCTTGTCTAGCTAATAAAACTGAAGATTCTGTACTAGGACCGTCCTCTTCAACATCAGACTGAGATTCACTATTCTGATGAGATTAAAAATGTTTTGAAGGTCTTCTTCATCATGTATGTTTTGAACAACTTCCAGTGGTGAAGACGATGTTGCAAGTCCTACTCTGGGTTCAATACCAAACATAGCTCGATATGGCGATTGTTTTCTACCACAATGCAGGGCTCTATTTTTCATAAACTGGAAGAACTGAAAGTATTTTCATATCGTCATGATTCATATGGTGGTCACAATTATAAACATGTGATGCTAAAGCGCATCTTTCAGGATGCAACCTGCAATCACTTCTATGAGAGGTGATTCTCGCACCTAACGATCTTGAAGTTTGACCAACATAATACTTATCACAATCTGAACAAGGAATACCATAAACAGCATTCGTTTGGGAAGTCAACGGGATTTTGTCTATGCCTTTACTGTGAATAGAGAGTAGGGTACCTCCACAAGATTGGGAAAAGGAAGACTGGAGTGTGTGAGAGGTGTGAAGTGGAGGATGATATGGGGCATGTGGTTAGATGCTGGAGGAACGATGAAGTGCTGAAGAAGTTGGAGAGGAAACTAGGGTAGGCGATGTACTGGGAGAACATGGTGGAGATAATGTTGAGGGGGAGGAGGAATGGATGGAGGTGAGTGGGGTAGTAGAGAGCATGGTTAGAGGGAGAGGACTCGATATGACATGAGAGGTAGGAGTGATAGTAGGGAAAAGACGACGGTGTGAGCGGAGAGTATGCGAGGGACCGCCGCCCGTCTCGAAGTATGCTAGGGTAGTAATTCCGAGGCGGGGGTAACGGCGAGTTTGAGGTGGGTTCGGTTGATAGGCATCCCCTTGGGGATGAGTCCAACACTGTTTGGGTCCTGGACCCATTCGAAAATGAGTTTCCCATCTCGGCCCGACAAAAAAAAATTTTAACAATATTTTAATTCATTCAATCATTAACTATGTGTCATTTATTATATTGGGTGTACATCTCACCAAAGTTGTAAGTAGAATCATAAGTTTTACTAATTGTCAATTATACCATATAATTTTTGTAGTTTCCCTGATGATGAAAATAAAGATTTCCGAAAGCTAGGAAAACCTTCATAGGGTTCTCCTTTACTTTGCTGCATTCCCTACTATTTATTAGTTCGTATATATATATATATATGTATATATCCAGTTTCAATGTATGTTATTTTGTATTTTTATTTTTTCTGTATATATGTGGTTTCGCTTTAAGGAGGGGGATGCTAATGGCTAACCCTCACAATTAAAATAACTACCTAAGTGGAGGCGCCCCACAGGTACAATTCATATTATTATTATCATTTTTATCAAAATCGAAACTATTACGTGATTGAAAACACCCTCAGATAAATGGTTTAAAGGCTGGCCCACCCTAAAACCATTCTCCCTGAGGGGGGGATGTAGTGCCTCTCGTATAATTTAACTAAATGTAAGTCATTACAAAAATAGCGTCTGCAATAACACTTTTATAATATTGGATAGATATGTTTATCAACAATGATATAAAAGTATAAGTAGGCATAAATACATATAGTTTCGCAATTGATGACATAGTACATTTCACATATACCATTAGAATGAAGATATTAATAACGTGAACATCAACGAGGTCGTTTGGGACTGACTAGAGTACAATGTTACTTGTACATATATAAGTATTTAGTTGAAATATTAAATAGAAGTGACTATTAAATAGAGTTTTTATAAACAACAACCCTAAACCATTACACCCTTCTATTACTCAGAACCAGCTAAACGTATATGAATTTTGAATCACATGCTTTCTAATTACTAGTAAACTGGCATTAGTTTATTTACATTTGTCATTGTTATGAAGCAAGCTGGAATTCAATAACGCTTTTGATTGTTTTTTCCATTAAATTATGGCGCTCTATAATATCCATGTTAAGCGTGGACAAAGAGATTTTCTCCATTGACCGTTGTTTTCGGTAGTATTAGTAGAAGGTATTAAATAGAGATAACCATGAATTATGGTTTTAACTATTTAATAACGTCAGTTAGAAGGGGTATGTAGCTGCAAGCGAAAGGATTAATAACGTTTAATTCCTAAAGCAAATGAATTTTGCGTTATTGCCCGCAATGGAAAATCATTGTTATCGTTAATATGTTATACAATTTAAATTTTCCAGTGGAACTCAATTCAGGTTCCACTTAACTAAGCTTCCATATAACATTCTAATTAGCAAATTTATATTACAACTAGGAAATACAGGTTGTTTTTTACTCGGGAAGCATCTCTCGGTATGGTTATTCCTTGTTAAATTGAGTTGAAAACCCTGATTTATTTTAAGAAAATATCTGTCGTAGGGCGGGACAAAAGCAGATGTGGCTTTGTTTGTGTGCTTTTCTCTCGTAAAAACGGACACGTCCTCAAATATCCGAAGTAGCAGCATACAAAGAAAAAAAACTTTTAGGGTCATCGTAATTTACGGTTTTATTTATTTTAGTCCAACTCCTAATGCATCCAAAAGAAAATTTATGTGAATGCCTGAAGGTCGAGAAAAAGGGTGTAGCTTTGAGTGTAAAATAAGTCGAAAAAAACTCTTTATTAAATTTTCACTTGGGATCAGGTGAAAGTCGGACATTTTCACATGAAGAGTATTTTGTAGTCAAGCTAACGTTATATTTTGATAATAAAAAAGCTGACTAACAAAACGGGTTGATATAACATGGTATACTTTTTGAAAATATTTTCTTATGATATTAATCATATGCATGCTTTAGCATTTTTTCCATTTTTGAAGAAATACATTTCTATCAGTTATATATTGGCTGAATAATATGGACACAAAGTGCTTCAAATTCCCACACATTGTAACATGTCTATCGACCTGTTTCGACTTTTAAATTAATATCGCAAATCCTTCTTCAATTCCTGTTCTTCGTCTCATTAGCCACTTCCAATCCCCAACCCTGAATATGAGACAATTGACATCTGCCAACCGCCGCCTCCATTTTTGCAACGCCACGAGCAAAGTTCCTTTCCTTTTCGCTATCGACTGTCTTCAAGGCAAGACATACCCTTTTGAATTACCTTTTATCGTTGAGTGATATCATCACTCAACGCTTTTATCTTTTATTGCTTAATATCTTCTATAACTTTTTTACCTAAATTGCTGTGGAAATTCTAAAATTATATTTTATACTGAATTAGTTTAATTCAAAGTGATCGATGAAATGACTTTTATGGCATAACATATTTAATTTTTTACATAGATGAAATAATATTTGCCACGTGGTCATTTAGCCATCTTTTTCTTGAATTCTTGTACATTATTTTCAAACTAAATATTTTTAAATTATAAATTACTGTATTATACTTTTGTGCAAACATTGCAAGCTTTTTCTGTTGCAGAATAACTCTTTTTAACTACAGATTAGATTCATTTTAAAACTACACGTTCTCGTTATGAATAATACATTCAGACTAATTTCAAAATAATTATGTATGTTTATTTCTTTCAAGTTAATATTATGAACATTATATAAATACTTTTGTTGTTTTTGTGAAATTGTTCACGAGTATTTTAAAGTTAAATAAAACGTATGAAATATTCCCTTCGTTTGTATATAAATCTGTCAGAGTCGGCCTTACATATCATTAAGTATTATATTTTTCAGTAATGATTCATTCAATAATATTACAACATAACGTTTTGCTATAATTTAGTTTATTTTTAAATCATTTGTATATTCTCTTCTTTGGATTGTTAACTTTATTCATTCATTTTTTTCATTATCTTAATATGGGACATATATGTTGGAAAGCTTCCAATAAATTCAATATTTCATTAATTTTAAAAATCTGCCTTCCTTTTAAACCTCAAAAGCTGAACCAACATTATGTGCACATTCAAGTTTCCCACATATCCCTAATCCGCCTGAAATGTTAGGCACGCACCCCTGCTAGGTTACCTTCAATATTTCAAAGATACCTCCTAAGACAACTTCAGAGATAATTTCTGAGATTCGTCAAAGATACCGTCAAAATATCTCAAGAATACCACTAGGATACCCTAGGATATCTATCAATTGACAGACGACTGGAATACCTCCAGGACAAGGCTTCCATCCACACCCTTCCCGGAAGAAACAGTTAAAGCCAAGTACCATAAAAAATGCAGGCCTCATTTATATTTTTGTTCTTTGCTAGCAATATAAAATAAATGTTTTGATTTAATTTTTTCAATTTCGAAAACACCCGGCTATAAGAGCTGTAGTTTTTAACTTTTTTAAATAAATATCTTAATTGAACCTACCTTTTTCACCTTAGTTTTCTTCTCATTTAAATTCATTTTTGTTCTTTCGTCAACGTCTAAAAGGTAGTGGCGCCCTAAAGCTTCTTATAGTCTGACTCCTCTGGCATAGCTAGTGCAGCATTAACATGGAGAAGAACCACCCTTGAGAAGAGTCTCATGCCGGCATCTTTCTCTAGTGGCCACTCTAGCGCCCAAGTAACATCTAGTTACAAATTGACGAACAATTAACTCTTACAGTTACAACATAATTGTCTATTTAACCATATAAAAGCTAAGTTCCCAGAAAGTTTGGGAAAAAGCAGCTCCTGATATCTGGTGAAAGAGTAAAAGACTGAGAAATAATACAAAATAGTTGGGTTGGAGAAGTGATATTTGCTCCGCCCATCATTAATTCTGACAGTTATGATGAAGATAGTGAGGATTCTGGAGTAGAGTAGTGGAAGGAGTGTTTTATTCGTATTTTTTATCCAGTTTGCTTCACCATCATCTTTTCAAAATCACCAATAATTATTAGAATTATCAAATTTATCATACTTCAAATATACAAAATAAAGCTGGAACAATGAAATAGAGCCTCCTATTAAAATTTTATTAGGCAAATCGTCCTTTGCAAAAGAGATGTCTTATTACAGGTCTTGTGAGAATTCGTGTATTTCAGACGTTTGGTCTACGGGAATTTACATGGAAAGCTTTAACTACTACTAAGTGTGACACATTGAAAAGATAATTTTATGAGGAACATTAATTATGTATATTTTGACTCTGGTGTCATCTTGCGGGAACAACAAACTTTCCGTATGTTGATTTTTGATATTTCATTTAAAATCCAAACTCAACAATTTAATGCACAATATATAATGAATATAACAAAATTAGAGAGGTGTACAGTGTGTATGAATATAAACATTAAATCAACTCACATACATAATTGGAACATAAATTAATTTAATGTAGATGCACAGGGTGTCTCCATTAACTACTATACATGAATATAAATTATCTTCGGAACGTTCTCGTTTTGGAGCATTTTTGGAGTTATCTGGCGACATTCGTGGATATTACGTTCACGTAGCTCTTCTAATGAACCTGGCTGCGTGACGTAGGTATATTTAAGTTTTTAAATATCCTCATGGAAAGTAATCTAAGGGGGATAGATCAGGAGGGAGATCGTGGGGGCCAATCAAAAAATCCTCTTCGTCTAGGGAATATTTCATTCAAGTACGGGTGAACCGCTACAGCAAAATAGGGAGGTCAAAGGCCTGTCAAAATATTAGTTGATCTTCAAGGTATCGGTTTTCATTTTCTATTATGTCTGTTAACATTGGATCATCTGTGTCTTCGTTAATTCCAATTTTTTTCTATGCTTGGGTTTTTCATTGTTTTTATTTCATCAAATTTAAAATTAAACAACTAAATTCAATGAGTTAAGATAATATTGAATTACTAGCTATAAGTTAGTATTACATTTAAACATTTTTAGTTTTATCACGACGAATTTTGGGTAAAATAGACAACGGATTTTTTCACGGTGTTCAACTTAGTTTTTGCACTTACCCACGAGCTGTTTATTCGATCCTTGACTATGGATTTTACAACGCTGATTTGTCTGGGCCCAGCCCTAATAGACGATGGTCTTTAAACCCAAGGAACATTAAAAGACAACATCCAAAAAGTTTGTTTCACCCGATTCTCATTACTGAAATAAACATAGTTGAATAACTAAAAGTTTTGCCAGTGAATCGAAAAGTATCGATGGTTGATTGTTCAAAAAAATGTTCAGGCTCATCACAGAATGAAAAAAGTTATTTTCAGACATGTAAATGTTTTTTTCTAATTTTCATATAAGGGGTGTTTTTACAAGTAGCATCATGTTTTAATCTTCTGTTAACCCGGACCATAAGATCTGACAATTGGGGATTTTGAAACCTACACCAAAATTCCATTCGTCATTAAAGTAATATTGTTCCCAATTAAATATCATGTATAAATATTGAACTTGACTCTCAAGGTCATATTCCATCGACTTTACGAACCCAATTTGATATAACAGATTTTAAATTATATATTCAGTAATCTGCTTTTATTAGAATTTGAAACAGCGATACGATTGCTGAATACACGTCACAACTGTCACTTTTAACATAAATTAAACTAAAATTGTCATTTAAAAAATTTATTAAGCTCTCCAGAGTGAAATTATACCTACTTTGAATATTTTTGTAAAATTTTGTTATAAAATACGTAGCCTCAGACATATAAAATATGATGGAGCGTTTGCAGTGTATAAAGCCGACCAACCGTTAAACGTCCTTTAATTCTCCTTTTATATGTGATAAAATCTCCAAGGTTTCTGCCGAACATAACAAGCTACCGGTCAATGAAACGTTCTTTCCTGAGATATTACACTACGTCTTCAATCCCTCGACCTGTTCCCGAGGATATTCCCTGGGGAAAGTTACTTTCCCTGTAGACGTTGCAGGACGGAGGGATCGTAAAATAAGAAAGGGCGATGCAGCTAAACACGAAGGAGCAAACCCTTGGGAGGAAAATAATTCGTGCTTGTGTTATGCAAATCTGAATGAATGAATTTTTAAACAAAGACAATTTAGCTAAGTCAATTTTAAAAAAAATAGAGAACTATCTCAAGAAAATATAAATCGAAGGTTGAAAATACGAAATATTTTTTTAATTTACATCGGATAAAATATTGTTGAGTATAATATTAAAATATTTACAGTACATGACGCTCAAGTACGAACACAGGGATTATGATTATGGGTAGTGATATTTATAATTTGTACAGTTATACTCTCATTTAATTTAATTGATCACACTCACAGATCATAAAAATTCTACAAGCTTCAGGATAACTAGTGCTTAGCCTATAAAGCAAGGAAAAACTAAAAAATACCACAATTTCAGTTCTGTTTTCTAGATATACAGGTCCCAAATTAATTCCGTCAGGCTTTATCGCATGAACAGATAGAGATATATGGATGGGGTAAAAGCTATTATATAGCATAACTACAGCATATTATATAACACTCTATTATGACTGAGCAAAATATTTTCCTCAATAATCACCCCCTAGGTGCTAAACCCTAACCTTACATTTGCCAATAGCACTGTATATTGTTTTTTATGGTTTTGTAGTTCTCCATAATATATCTGAAAAGTCTGACTTAAATTGTCAAAATTTTTTTATGTAATTTTCGTAAATACGTAAATAATAATATAAAATATAAAAGCAAAAAAGAATTAGTCAAATCCGATAATAAATCACCATAATATTAGATTAAAAAAACACCAAATTCCGTACATACGTGACGTCACTGGCTCCGACAGATAATCACATCGGGCTGTCAGTCTTTATTTATTTGGTACGCGACAGCGGCACTACGATGTCGCAAGTCGTCGTGAAATGGACGAATGACGGATTCCAAGTTTGATGAACAGCTGAAAGATTGTGCTCACAAATTTCCGATTTTTGGGGAAATGGGAAGAACATCTTACAAACATAAGATTGCTAGAAAATGCTTTAATAAGTTTCAAGACACTGAAGACCTTCCAAAGAACAGAAAAAGTACCAATACAATCTATCAACTGTTCATCAAACTTGGAATCCTTCATTTGTAACATTTCGGAGACGTCGCATTGCCACACACCCGGTGCTGCACGCTGCAACGCCGTATAGACCATTCCAGAATGACGGCACCGACAGGTCGGCCATATTGTGCTGAAGGCACACATTCTATTTAGTTTTCATTGTGTACAGGTGAACAACGCATAATAGTTTGACATTTAATTGACAATTCGTTCTTAAGGGTATCTAAAATGCCATCGTTTTGTAATGTTGTTAAGTGTGGAATGCGGGGAAAAAGATATTAGGTATCTTTTCTTCTATTTCCGCCTGTTTTAACGAAGCGAGTTGACTTTTTGAATGATCTCTCTGTATAACACCGCGATGCTTGGATTAGTGCTTTAAAACGGGACCCCCCCAGTGAATCACATCTCAAAACTGTGTATGTTTTCGACATTTTACCGAATGTTAGTTAGTTAGTTCTTTGGTCGAAAGGGCGTAATGGTCGATATTGTCTAGTAGTATTTTTAAATTATTTAATATAATGAATTCGTTAGACTGATTCAATCCCAGGGTATAGGAATTTATCCATAAAAACATTACCACTCTTCTCAACCCTTATTTGAAAAAATGAAAAAAAAAACGTGCTGAATAAAATGTGTGTTAAAGTTATGCCTCTTTCTACTTCTCCTATTTAACACCTAGTATAATAAGGTATATTTTATGGAAAACTTTCTTCATAGAATATGCCATCTAACGCTCAAGCTAGAAACTTGGGAATTATTTCCAAAAATTTCTCTTGGCCACCGAGAATTTTTTTTTCTATAGTCATAAGATGGATGAGTTTGATATCGGTTTGTTGGTCCACTCGGTACAACCGGCCCTAAAAGTACCAAAAATAGAATAATACATAGGATGTTTTGCTTCGGTACCGGTACAATCTTAGAGGAACGTAATTGAAAATATTTTAAATGAGGTCGCCCCAGGGATCTTACCAACCTACGAGATTTTCATAACTTTGTCATTCAAAATTTTAAATTTCCAATATGCACGTGTGCTATTAATAATGACAAGCGTTAGAATAGAAAAACGAAATCTGCATTAATTTTGAGTTGGCAGTTTTATCGAAACGCGCTTAACAAAATTATTTAATAACCCGCTCGTCCAACAAATCCGAAAAATAAAAACCAATTTTCCTGAAAATAATTTATCGTTGTAGTCCATAGAGTTACTCAAAACTAGCAATTAAAAAAAAACGCTGATACATATTTTTAGACCCGGAATATCCATTTTCGAACCTGACAAGTGTGAAATTTTATGCTGAAATATTAAATGTGAGGATTTAATCATTTATAAAACTGTGATTTACGAAATGGAAGATGAATCGTACATTTAATTCAATATAGTGCTCTTTTAACAAGTCGCAATTTCTAGTTTTGTGAGTTTTGATCACCATTTCATTCGTATACAAGCATTTGGTATGTCCTGGAGTCATTCTCAAACATTATATGACCACAAGGAAGTAGGGAACACAGAAATCTCTAGAATGGTGGAAAATCTCAGCAGGACAGAAACAAGCGAATCAGTTGATTAGAGAACATATGGCTAAAATTAATGGCAGGCCTAATACACAAAGATAGGAAAAATGTCAAAGCCGTAGCTGGTATATTAACAGGGCAATTTCAAATTAACAGGCACGCAGAGATAATAGGGATGACAGACGAAGCCATGTGCAAATTCTGTCTCCTAGAAATAAAAACTGCAGAATACATCTTATGCCAAAGCGACTGCTAGATGAATGTGCGGTTTTATTGTACTAGGCAATAAGAAGCCACTGGTAAAAAACTACATGGGATTTAATACAGATTTATCGATCATCTTGAGGAAGGTGAATATTTCAATAGCGAATATTAATATTTTAAATCGAGCGAGTACAGTAATTAAAAAAACGGTCTCACATGAAAAATGTGCTGTTTCACATTATGTTTTAAGCTAACGCAAAGATACTTTTATTGGAATTCGATGAAAAAAAGTCGTTTTATTGAAGTACAGCCCGAAAAAGCTAGACATCCAAGGTGGTAATACTTCGCACAGAGCAGAAAATTTGTACGAATTTACTAATTATAAATGAAATGTGAAAAGTCCTCATCAACTTTTTAGTTACAACGATTAAAAAAGTTGTATTCTTTATAATATGCACACGTTTCCACGCCACCTGCGAGGTATTGTACTTTGCGCGTTTTTTTTTAACTTGGTAATAAAATATGGTACAATTGGAAATAACAAAAGCGGTGCAAATTTAAAGGGATTAGGGAAAATTATTCGTGTAATCATCTAATACTTCTGCATCCCCGTGTTTTTCTTCTTGTTCCTCTTCTTCCTTCTGGGTGCTAGGAAAATGTCCTAACAGCGATGAATCAGATGTCGTCTCCTCCCTGATATAGTATGAACACTCTTCTGATGGTGAATCAACATTGGAGCATAGCTGGCCCTGACAACTGGCACATGTTAATGAACAAAATAATGCAACTTTTTCGCAGCCACATTATTTACCATAACATCACTTTTTACGATTGGAAAAAATTGTGTTGAGGAGTTTTTCCGTTACAGGTGCGAGTAAAGTCTGAATTGGTTATAACTCCGAAATGGTGACTCTTAGGAGAAAAAGTGTAAACGCAAGTTTTATAGATAATTGCATGATATACAATTTTTGTTAGAACCATTTTTATGACAAAACTTACCGTTCGGATCAGCTCTATGCGAATTTTTGTAACCTCATTTGTTTTATCCATATTCCTCAATCTATTTTGTTAGAAACCAATCCCTGCGTTTTGTTATTCCGAGTGTGTAATTTCTAATGTCCTATTTTTGTACTGTTGATCGGACAACCTGTAGCAAGCACAACCAAGGAGCTATTTTAGATATTTGTATTTTTAATTTAACCTTGAACGATGTTTCTGCAGGCTCCAGCAAGCTTGTACTTATTTTCCCCCTTTGTTTACTGCTGGCGCGACCGCATCCCAGGCATAAGAACAGTCGAGTAGAATTTAGTTAATATTCTTTTTGAACAGTAAAATAATCAGTTTTATCGAATAGTTATAAAACGTAGATTAAGTTTAGTTATCGGTATTTTGTTAGTTTTCGACAAAATGAAAAACAACCGTCGAGTCTCAAATCATTTATTTATTTCTTGAATCACCTTCCAAGTCAAGCAAGAGCTATCGAAGCTTTATGTGTTTGAGGGATAATTGCTAGTTTATTCCCACACATAAAATTGGTCCTCTTTGTCCTGGTCTGTCATGTGGTCAAATTGAATATATATCGTCGAAATTTCTAAGCAGAATTAAATGTTCCGGTTCGTCTTGTTCGAATTTGGAACCATTAAGTTGTAGTTCATTGGGTCTTGTGGATCCTAGTAGAGTGCAGAATCCATCGACGCCATACAGTTGTGGATTACTTTCCAGATAAAGAAGCCATTTTCCGGGTCTGTCTGGGTAATCTAGGCCCGGTGAAACTTGTAAGGGCCACTTGATAGAAACCTTTAGATCTGCCAAGTCCCATTGAACATTATTATGAATGTGGTATTTGTGTATTACTTTGGCGCCAATATCGTCTAAATATTGACTGCAGATTCCCCTATCACTTTTCCACCATAAAAAAGATTCGATGAAGCTTCACCAGTCATTTGGAACTTGGCGATTTTCTGTAAAACTGCAACGAGAGTCTGCGAAGTATGTTTGGACAATTCCTTTGATGTGGAATTTACAAACATATGAAGTTGCAATTTTGGATTTGGATGTTTAATATCTCTGGATATTTCGAAACGCAGTTTGAGATTTATTTTCGAATTTTTTTTGCAAAGGATTACCTTTATCACAAATAACTAAAGTTTCGTTGCCAAACAAATATTCAATACCATCAGATAGGTTTCTGTCATTCTTCAAAACGACATAACTTATTGTTTTTGGATGTACGACGAAGAGTTTTGCTTCGTAAGCCGATTCCCCACTATTAGATACGTTCACTTCCAGAACGAAATCTTCGTTTATGATTTGTACCTTGTAAGCGCCCGTTTCATCCAATGTTAAATCGGTTCCAGCTGTCTAAGTCAAATTACTTTCACGGATGTCATCTTTACCGCATTCCTCCTGGAAACTAGCTTTAATTATTTTGACGGAAGTTTTGTTCAAGATTGGAGTATGGAAGGCATTATCCTCTAGCGTATAATTAACTCTAAATTCTATAAGTGTCAGTATATCACTAACGCCCTCTTTTATATTGACAGTTTCTTCTTGACAGTACAATTCGGAATAACCACTGACTGGTACCACTGCAGTTTTAAAAGGTGATTGTTTATCATTGTGTGATTCATCTACAAACCAAATTCTATTTACGAATTATTTTTCTTCGGCTATATTGTAGATAACGACAAACTTTACGTCTTTTTTTATGTCTTTCTTTGAGTATGTCGATTGCTACTGACAAATTAGAGGCAATCAACGGTAAATTTGCAATTAGTTTTTGGGGTTTACCAAGTAAATTTGATTTTAAATAAATAAGGTTTTGTATTTCTGCCAAATCATCACCGAGGTTCTCTTTTCATTTAACCAAGAGCCTACGCTTAAAAACAACTAAGTTTGGAATAATTATTATACTTTAACAAATTTTTATGAGATTCATATACCTAAATCAATATTAATATTATTTTTTCTCAACTAATTGATCTCATTAATTTTAGGCGCTCAGCGAGAACAAGATTTGTTACATTTGTTTTGAATTAACCTATCCACTCCCGACTTGTTTTCCATCAGTTGTATTAAGGCTAGTAATCAATAGAGACTTTGTTTTGTAGGTCATTTAAAATCCTGGGTATGTCGGGAAACATTGGAGATCTGGGCTAACTGATATTGAAATGAATGCTAAATATTTTAGACCAAGAACATCCAAGACCATTCAAATCCGACCAATATTTTTCGTCGGCGAATCAAATGATCACCTTATTTTTCGGTATGTCTGGACATGCAGTATGTATATTATTTTTCAGAAGTATCAATTGGAATAAATATTGATGTGCCATTTTTCATGCAATCCAGATTTAGTACCAAACGTTTTCTTTTCATGTTAATGCTCAAGAATAATCAAATGAAGATTGACCTAAAATGGATTAGATGATACATTGAAAATTTCTGTTTCCGTTTCTCCTAATTTTCCCATTATCCCATTTGATAATTAATGTTCACTAAATTGAACTTTTTTTTTCCTAATTCCGTCTAGTTAAAAAAATATCTGAAAGAACAAACGTTTTGGATATAATTTGTGAAACTCGTTTACTAGCTACAGACTTGCACGTTGGAATTTCGCCTCTTGCATTGCATTTTATATACGGTTTATCCAAACTGCAATTAATTGAAGTTTTGGGATCCACATACCGTGTGTAGATTGCAATAGCAGAGAGCTGTTGGTCTGAAAAAGCGTTTAGAACATTCAGCTTTTATTTGAGTTATACTTTCCTTTGAAAATATTCAATTTAGATTTTCAGTAAGCTGACGTACATATTGTGCATAAACATTTTACAAAAGAATTAATACTTGGAAATACTTCATTTCTTAATCGTGAAACGTGTCATACATTATAATTCATTGCGTGTCTAAAGTTTCCTTCCCCCACATTATTTTGTGAACCATAAAACTCACATTACCAAACTTTTGGGAACTGAACTAGGGAACACTAATAACGTTTTGATGGCATTCAGTGACGTGATCATAAAAAATGGTGGCTGGAATCATATGGCAAGTAATACCTCATTTGAAAGCTTTTAAACAGTAATATATGACTTACATGTAAAATGGAATGGGTTGGAAACAGGCAGTCAGGATGCAATGTTGGTGTGGTCAGAGGTACACTGATGGAGGAACAGGAGCTGGAGTTCACGGTGCGAAGCCCAGGTGGAATGCCTACGCATCTTTGGAAAAGTTTGCATTAGTATTTCAGGAACGGAAATCTACGCTATATGCAAATGAACATCGGAAAGGGATATAGAGACTCTCCGATAGTCAGGAAAAACTGAAATCCTTAGCATGCCCCCTGATCAAAACCAGACTGCCTTAAAAAACTCTCTGCCCTGGCAAACTACAATAGGGAGACGCTCAAGTGGGTCCCGGGGCACAAGGGTATTGTAGACAATGAAAGTAGATAAATGTAGATGAATGATGCAGATGAATTGTACAATGTGATACAGGGCTGTTAAAGAGAGGGAAAGAGGGGCAATAGGCGTGAGCGGAGAGCCAATTACTGGTGGAATGAGGAAATAGAGGAGCTGTGGAGAGTGTAAGAAAGAACGAAGACGGATGCTGAGGGGAAGAGGAAGAATAGAGGGAAGAGGGGGATATAAAGAGAAGACGGAACTGGAGCGTAGGGTGGAGAGGGGAAAAAGAGGGAAGTGGAAAGAGTTACTGGCGGAATTGGAAAACAATCCATGGGGTAAGGCGTATGAGATAGAGGTGAAGAGGATGGGTGGAAATAGGAACGAGGTGTTAGAGGAGGATTGGGAGAAGGAGATTATAGAAAAATTGTTCACAGGGGGAGAAGGAGTGGGGGGTAGAATTCGGGAAATCCAGGATTCTAGGGGGGTAGGGAAAATGAAGGGGATTACGCCGTTAGAGAAGTGGGAGGTAGATGAATGGGGGAGAAATATTAAAGTGAGAAAAGCCCCAGGGATAGATGGCCTGAGGGGTGATATGGTGAGGAGGCTGTTGGATGACAATGGGGAGTACTTCTGGGAACTATTTAACATGATGCTGAGGAAGGAGGAGTTCCCGGAAGGATAAAAGGTGGCCAGGGTGATACTGATGAAGAAGGTTGGTAAAGAAGGGAAGCGGGCGGGGGACTACAGGCCTATCAGCCTGCTGTGTGGTATGAGTAAATTGATGGAGGGAATAATAAAGGATAGGATTGAGGAGGAAGTTGGTAGGAATGGGGGTTTTAGGGTAAACCAGCACGGGTTCACGAAGGGGAAATCTTGGATCTCGACACTGAGCAAAGTGATAGGCTTGGTGGAAAGAGCTAGGGAGGGCAGTTGAAGGAAGAAGAAATTGGCCCTACTCGTGTTCTTCGACGTCGGGAACGCGTTCAACAGTGTCAGGAATCGGGCAGTGTTGAGCGCGTTGCTGAGGCTGGGAGTGGGGCAGGGGTTGGTTAACCTGGTGGAGGACTACCTGTCGGGGCATGTGATTTTAGACTCCAGGGGGAGGAGATATGAGACGGAGGCTGGAGTGCCTCAGGGCTCGGTTTTTGGACCGTCGCTCTGGAAGTGTGCGTTTGATGAGGTTTGTGGGATAGTATGTGAAGAGGGATGTGAGATTACGGTGTATGCGGACGATGTGTGATGTGTGTTTGGTATGTACGGCAAAGGGAGAGGTGGAGATAGAAAGAAAGGCGGAGAGAATGTGCAGGAAGAATGTGGAGAAGATAGAGCGGTGCAGACTGGGAGTGGCGAAAGATAAGACGGTGGGGTTGCTAGTGAAGGGACGGAGCAGGACAAGGGAAGTGGGGGTGATGGTTAAGGGAAGGAGACTTCGTATGGAGGAGTCTGTGAAATACCTAGGGGTGTGGTTGGATAGTCAATTATCCTTCAAAACTCATAAGTTAAAGGAGGCAGAGAAGGGTAAAGTGAGGGCAGCATGGCTGGGGAGATTGATGTGTAATGTGAAAGGGCCGGGAGAGTGGAACAGGAGGGTAATTGGTAGGATGGTAGAGCAGAGTATGCTGTACGGTGCGGAGGTGTAGGGTGAAAAAGCGGGGGTGAATGCGAGGGTTAGGCCACTTCTACGGGTGCAGAGAGAGATACTGCTGAGGGTGGTGCAGGGGTACAGGACAGTGGGTGGACTGGCAGCAGCGGTGCTGGCAAGGTCCTACCCATTGGACGTGATGGGTATAGCTAGGAACAAACGCTGGAGGGGTGCGACCAGAGAGGAAGTACAGGAATGGATAGAGGAGGAAATGGAGAGAAGGTGGGAGGAGTATGAGGGCGCGCTAAAAGGAGCTATTGAACTACTTCTTGACACAGGTGCTCACTGGACATGGGTCGAGAGTAGGGTACCTCCACAAGATTGGGAAAAGAGAGACTGGAGTGTGCGAGAGGTGTGAAGTGGAGGATGATGTGGGGCATGTGTTTATATGCTGGAGGAACGAGGAAGTGCTGAAGAAGTTGGAGTGGAAACTAGGGGAGGCTGGGTTTGTTTGGTAGGCATCCCCTTGGGGATGAGTCCAACACTGTTTGGGTCCTGGACCCATTCGAACATGAGTTTCCCATCTCTGCCCGAAAAAAAAAAAGACAATGAAAATAGGAACTCATCAAACTCCTCGTCAAGGAAAATCTTGGGGTCGCGTATTGATGGAATATTGAACCACAAATGGGGCAAAATAAGGAAAGTGTCGGGATTACGGGCTATAGGCAGAATTGGTGCAACATATCTTAGAGTTAGAATCCTGTTTTTTGGTCTGACAATTAAAGAATTGCGTGGCCTAGCCTTTCAACTGGCTGAAAAGTATGATCTTCAAAATAGATTTAATAAAGAAAAGAGGTTAGCGGGTTGGAAGTGGTATTATAAATTTTTAAAAGATCACCCTGAAATCTCGTTGCGTAAACACTAAGCAAACTCAAGGGCACGTTGTAGAGGGTTTAATAAGGAAAGAGTTATGAACTTTTTTGGTAAATATGAACAAATTATAGGCCAAGAAAAAATTTCACTTCCAATTTTTTTTAATGTTGATGGAACTGGGTTAAGTACCGTTCATAGGAAGGGAAAACATCAAGTAGGTGCTGTTACAAGTGGTGAAAGAGGTACAAATACAACATGTGTCTGCTGTTTGAATGCTGCCGGGGAATTTATACCTCCTATGGTTATCTATAAACGTCAACGGTTAAATGACCTGTTGAAACGGGATGGACGTCCAAACACCCTTTACACTTGTTCAGACAGTGGATGGATCGCAAGTGATTTATTTTTAGAATGGATGAAACACTTTATCCGCTGTTTACGGCTTGAAAAAAGTGAAGAGAAGCAAATTCTTCTCCTTCTTGATGGCCATTCTACTCACACCAAAAATATTGATGCAATAAGGCTTGCTAGAGATTATGGAATCATAATGCTGTCTTTACCGGCTTATACCTCACACAGGCTTCAGCCACTCGATAAATCTTTCTTTAAATCGCTGAAGCTCTATTTTAATGAAGCATCTGCAACTTGGATGCGCACTCATCTTGGGAGTGTAATTAAACTGACTGAAATTAGTGAATTATTAGGAATTGCCTACCCAATATCTGTCTGTATGGCCAATGCATCACATGGATTTGAATCATGTTGTTTGTGGCCTTCTGATCACCATAAAATTGAAGATGAAGACTACGTAGTGTTGGAAACATTGGAGGAAAGAGACATTGGTGAAAATAACCAACAGAAGCAGTAAATGATACTACAAATCAGGAATGTACGCTAGAAATTGTCAATTCTCAACCATCGACTAGTGGTCATATTTTGCAAACATGACTAAGTGAAAACACCGTAATTCAGCCATCGACTTCTAACCAGTTAGCAAGTCAACCTGGCACACCAATTACCCCAAAAAATATTTCATTGATTAGAAATCATCTTCAGGAGCTATCTCCAATTCCAAAAATTCCAATGGTACAGAAGAAACTATCAAAAGGTACCTCAACTTCTCAAGTTTTAACTTCAAGCCCTTATAAAAATGAATTGGAACAAAAAATAGAGGAAAATTAAAAGAAAAAAGTAAAAATTAATTTAAATCTACAAAAATCAGGAAAAAGAATTAAAAAGCAGGTGGAACTTAAAACTGGCACTAAGAAGCCAAAAGGTGACAATGTACATGACAGCTGGTTCTGCATACTGTGTGAAGAAGACAGACAGGAAAATATGATTCAGTGCAACAACTGTAAAGTATGGGTGCACGATTTGTGTGCAGGTGTTGATAAGAGGACAGTTGACAGTATAAATGTGACAATTGCATCTAAATTCCCTACGTACGATTTAGGAATAAGGAGGTACGAGTTGGAAATATTGATCTTATTTCGTACCTTTCACAATTTCCAGTTTTAAGTTGTTTGTGTTATTTTTTTCTAATTTTGAATAATAAAAGTGTTAAAGCATTAGATAATGGTTTAATTGGTAGGTTTAAAATTTTTTGGGCGTGTCTAGATTATCAATAATGAAAAAAATTCTTAGCTAGATACGATTTAAGCACATTTATCCTATACACTATACATACAGTGTTGAAAAAATGGTCGCATGAGTGAAAAGCTCTAGTAAAAACTGGCCTTCAGCATAGCCACTTTTTAATCCTCCCGCGACCTTTTGCGGAACTTAACCTATGATTGAAGACGCAGGTAAAATTTTGCGGAATTCGGCACAGCCCCTTAGAATAGATCACGCGTGGTCTTTGTTTAAGTGCCGTTTTTCTTGGGACCGTAGGGACTATAGTCTCTTCACATAGATGGTACAACAAAGTGGACAAAAAGACTAAAGAATGAGGTGCCGAGGACTCGAAGCCTGTGATTGGTAGTACCGTACAAATCAATCAATGATAATAATTAAATATCCTAGGGTAGGTACGTATAAAAATTAAGTATCTTATTTACTTATTTATTTATAAAAATTTCAATAATTTGTATTATCGATGCAAATGTAATTTGTGAAACCGGTCGAGTAATATATCATGTTTTATTTAGGTTGTGGAATTTGTTATCTATTGATTTTATTCGATAATTTGGAAATATTCTACGTTTTAATTGGTGAAACAACCTTATAAAGACTTCTGGAAATGTTATCGGTAGCAGAAATAGTCTTACGATCTTGATACTTTACTTTTTCATCACTACTGAATTTTTCGTATATTTTACAATTTGTATGGATCTAATTTTGGCATTCACAATTGAATTTTTTTTAACGTCGATCTATTTCTACAACTGAGTCTAAACACCGACTAATAATTGAATATTAAAGCCAAAGCTACATCTCGACCGAGTAATGCTAAAATTAACTCGAAATTTAAATGTGATCAAAGTAGTCGACGATTTATCGAGTGGTTCTTATAGTACTTTTGAATAGGTGGACTAACGGGTGATAAAAGGTGTTCGGGAATTTCACCTTTTGATAAGTTCGATTCTACCCTGTTATTTCCAGCAGTCTATAAGAAAAGAGCTATTTTTGTATTTTTTTGAAATTTAAGACTCCGTTGTTTCGGAAATGGGGGAAGAAAATGGTCAATTTCCATTATTTCTTCAAATAACCATGAAATTATTTATTCATAAATCATGAAAATAATTTGGGACCCTCAAATATATTATCACACGTTGCAGTTAGCATAACATTTTTTAATTTTCCCCTCAAAACTCCCTTTTTTAAAGCTATACATTCACCTTACAAGTCCATGTTAGGGACACAAAGAATCATATGAATACTCAATTTCAACCCAATTGGTCGAGACAAACAAGTTATTCTATAAGAAACCTAAAAAGCTTTGGAATTTTGAATAATATTTGGATTAACTCCAAAATTCAAAGTCGATTGAATTGCAATAACCTTCGACTTCTTATTCGATCCATCGATTTATCACCATCGAATTACTTGCGTTTGCTCGCTTCGTATTTTAAGAATTACCGAGGGGGAACCAAAATGATCGATAAAAAGTGTCTTCATTTGAGTTGTTTACGCAGGTACTGTCTCGTTTTTACTTATACATCCTGTAAATTAGTCTAAATAAACGCGTTTGAATAAACAAGTAAAGACGGATTTGCCGAAGTTAGTTATAAATCATCACCATTCTGATATGGAGAAGCTTTGATATATGTCTGTGTTTATCCTTCACGCCAATGTCAATATAGGAGACGGTCAATATATTTGTCTTTCAAAGTAAACGCAAACAAGCAGCCGAACGGCTTAGCCGTAGGTTACTTGGATTTTAGCGCGAAGTTGATGGATGCGATCGAAGGTACTTGAATGATAGCTTGTGAAGTATTACTCTCAACCTCTTTTATGGGCAGTGTGTTTATTTAGATACAATGAATTTTTCAACAATTGCCGTTGGATATTTTTAATATTACTTATAGTCTTTTTCGTGAAGAAATATAATGTAATGATTTCGTTGCTACCAATATGATATTATACATATTGAATAATAAAGTATATTTAATTATTTGTAGTTTTAAACTCCACCCACTTCAGTGAATGTAAAATGAACCACTTCATTTAAATGAAATAACCAAGCCAACTATGAACTCCATTACTCTTATTTCAGGAGTGTTTCAATATTGTACAATACAAAACTTCACAAATACATATATTAAGTGTTATAACCAACAAATATCATATACATATATAAAATTTCTGTGATATCACCAACATTATATTCTTTGTGAATATTATGATAATTATTTCAATAACACCTTAATACCAATCCTAATCACTTTATATTCACATTATAATTTTAGTTTCATCCATACTTATGAAGCATATAAAGTACCACTTCATCCACTAGTGGAATAATGAAAAATACATTTTTAAATAGCAACCATCCAAAACCTCCCATTTTTTTAATTTTTATAATTTTTGACGATACAGCTGATGTCAGAGCGAAATGTCAAATTACTTGTTGATAAAATCTGATTCTAAATTATTGTGATTGTGGTTGAAACGTTGTATTGCATTCGTGTTTAAGTTGCGTTTTAGAAAAAATTGCACACTAAAATCTCTTGTCTAGAGAGCCTATTTTTATTATAATGCCTGCGAGCTGTGATATGGTACTCTCCCTAGTAGTCTAAGGTGCACCCTAGTAGCCTAAAGTGTTTCGCTGCAGGCTGTACGGGCTTTACGACGGTGTTTCCCCATTGGTCACCCATCCAAGTACTAACCTCGCTCGACTCTTCTTGGCTGTAATTATCGCATCAGAGGCGTTCCACTACAGAGCTGGGTCAACGCCCATTTAGAGAGCCTAGGTTCATAAATCATTATTGTTTTGTGGTCAGGTGATAGTTTTAGCGGCGTTGTCAAATGGTGTTTATTTTCTTGTAGTTGAATTAATTTTTCATTGTAATAGATTACATTAATATATAAAAATATAAAATGATTTGCATTTCTAATCATAAAAATTGAAATGATAAACATGCTTAGAATATAATGTTTATCTTAGATTTGCTTTATACCTTACATTAAATATGAGAGTTTAAAAAAAACTTGCACATAGTACTTAAAAAAATTATAGTAGTTAATTGAAAAATCTAAAAAAATTATAGTATAATCTAAACACTTGATTGCATCCCGTTGGAATTTTTCATAAAAACAAATTTTTCAATATGCTAGACGATTGTTAATTAACAAAATTTTTTCAAACTTCCTTTATCGTTCTAAACTAAAAAAATGTTTGAATAATTGCCGTAAAATTATTTCGCTTCGTGGAGCTCTTCTTATATACATACAAAACAAGATTGCGTCATCAAAGTTTTAAAAATGTTAATACTTTGTTAACTTTAAGTACTGAAAAAAAATTATTTTTAGTAGCTTAGTCGCTTTCGAGGCCGTGCGCGCATCCTAATAATGGCGCGCGGGGGGCTATTTCCAGCGTTAAATTGAAATTATAAATAATGGAGGTGCAGTTCCGGGAGTTGGAACTTTTTTTACTGAATTTCCTCCTCTTTAAGAATATTTTTTTCAAATTTCGAAAATATTTATAATTTACGAACAATAAGTTACAAACCAAACACTATTTTCTGAAGGTGTTTAATTGTTTATAACTCTTGGAATTTTTTATGGGTTAATTTAATTATTTGGCACAATGATCTAGACATTATTCCGGATCGAATGAGCAAAACCACATAATGTTAATAAAAGTATGTAGAATTAACACCATTAAGCTTGTAGACTAGACTACTACAAGACAAGCCGTTCTCATCGGCCAGACCAGCCCACTATGTGACAGGTGCGTCATGTTGCCACATCTAGGATTCCGGCCTTGTGTTATAGGTGGCCATGATAAAAACTTTAAATCAAGGTCAATTGGTTTCTATATTGTGTCACCAGTGTGATCTATAGGTGCCCACATACAAAACACCAAAACACTGCTGATTGTCTATGCACTACTTGTGTAGAATGTGCCCTGGAACCATTTAAAACCCTGAGAACATTTTCGTAAGTAAAACTAACATTAATATAAAACCAACACTAATATTGGTTCCATCTTTATTCAAATTATAATTTTATTATAATATCTTTATATTTTCTCTACAGTTAACGGAAGCAGTGCTGCAGTTAAAGTTACTGTGTGAGAAATTCAAGTTATTGACTTATTAAACTGTCCTCGTATATTAATTATGAAAGTTCAGCTGTAATAGTATCGAAACAAATCTTTTTTACCATGAACAAATCGGAACAGAAGCTATTTTACAAATTCAGAAAACACATTCAATTGCTGGAAAACACAAATTTTCATAGAAGCTAATTTTTTTATTTAAATTTAAGTTTAAATATTACTGTTTTTTTTAACACAAGATTTCCAAGAAATTGTTCTTTCTTAGTGTACAACTATGAATTGTTTTTTCACTCGAAAAATTCAACATGTTTAGTTACAATCTTATAATAAATTAAATTAATGACCCGGGAAACTGAGAATCATTAGTCATTGTCAGTGCGAAGTATGGAAGCACCAATTAAAAAAAATCAGTTTAAATAAAAATTTTTTCATCTGTACTTTTCTGAGAACGGTATTTTCTTTTGTTTTCTGACATAAATGATAAATTGATTCGTTTTTAGACATTTTATTAAAAGATATTGCTTAATTGGATATTTGTTGAATATTTTCAGGGTAAAAGAGTTATTAATAATAGAATCAGACTTGACACAATATATATGAGTATCAAAGCAAAACAATTTGATATTTTGAATCTTGTTATTATTCGATTTTTGTAGAAAGGGAATGTGCACGATGATTGAGGAATGATCTAGTAATTACTGGAATTTATACTTATGACTATGATGAGCAAATCATTGATACATGTCCGAAGAAGGGATGGGAATAAGAACGAAATTTAAAAAAGCATACAAAATAGGCCGCAGCGGATGTGCATTTGAAATTTTCGACTGGCCTGACGAAATGTAAGTAATTGAAGAAAACAATAGTTAAAAAAAATATATGTATATTGAGTCTGAATTCACGAATCAAGAAAGGCATATTGAGATAGAGATTTAGCAGAGAAAGAGAGTAACGAAGTCAATAACAGTCATATCCCAAAATTAGAGCTGATACCTCATCAAGACCACAAGATAACTGTTAAGAACTTTGTTATGGATCAGTGGCAACGCAGATGGAGCCTTGGAATCCATGGCAAAATGCATGAAATAGAGACAAATGTGAGTGAAACTCCTTCCCTACCGCCTTTAAGAGCTGAACAAATAAAAGCTACCCCTAACACAACCCTAACGCACACGTTCCCAATTAGCAAAGAAGACCCGTCTCAATAAGCTCGATGTAATAAAAATATGCCCATCTAACACGTTATACTAGAATGTCGCCAGTTTTTTGAAACACATAAACATGTACAATTTGTAAGAAAGAGAGAAAAACTGGATCAATTGGGTAGGTGTGAATATGGTAAGCAACCTAATGTGACTAACTTATTTATAAACTTCTGGGATGTAAATGGCATATACCTCCGATCAGTGAACATTTTAGAAGAGGGAACAGATATATTATCTGATATAAATAATGCCAAAGTTTGTTTATTCATTTTGTTGAAATCCACAGATGTTGCCATGTCGTATTATTTAATAGTAATAATCATCCAGTGACTTCAGTTATTCATATAAACAGAATCAATATTTAGGTTCCTGCAATTCAGCATTTTTTAGTAAATATGACAGCACCGCTTATATTGAATCTTTTATGGCTGCTGTGTTCAACTGTAGTATAGTTTGGCAAGTCTATCTGAAGCTACGGGGCATCGGTAAGGGGGGAGGAAACATGGCCGATATCTGTCATAAACGTACCAATAGCGTACGGTACCTATTTTATAAAAGTATTACAAATAATAATTATTATTGTATAATAATTATATATAGAAACTGATTTATGCTTTGCTTTAAAGGTAAGGTATTTTTCAAAACACGGTACCCATTTGTTAAAAATCGTACTTGAATTCAATATGGATACGAAATAATAAGATACCAAGTAAAACTGAAAATACGAAGGAAAATATTGACATTATAAACGCCACTGGATAATCAATGTCAATCAATTGTCGAAGTGAGAGGGAAGAACACACGCACGCGCTTGCCAATAGGAAGTCAGGTGGTTACCTAGCAACGGAGGTTCGATAAATATTCACCAATTGAGTTAGTAGGAGGGCGTGGTAATTATGATTTTCGCACGACATTACCGGCTTGAAGGAAACCCATAACATATTTGGAAAAGTGTTCACCTTTTAATATTCAGAAATTGAAAAAATAATGTTAATAGACAAAATCCAATGAAACAAGCACATTAAAGAACTAACGTTTAATCATTATTGACATATTGTTAATAATAAAAAGTCCATTTTCTAATTATTATCAGTACATACTTAGCATTTTAGGTTTTCCATAGTTAAACGTGGCAATATCGAATGTTTTCGACCGCATTCCTTTCACAGCTTCAGTTATGTTTGCCAAACTATATAACGTTTAGAAATTTAAATGTAAATCAATTAAGAATACTTTATTTATTCGATGAATTATTTTCACAAAATGGTGAATCGTTGTGTAGTTTGCGAAAAAAATTTGAGTATATAAGTAGTAAGTGGTGTTTACATACATCGTTTTATAGGAAAGCAACAAATTCTGAAACTACCAGTGTCGTATCCTTTGATAAATAAATTTTATTAACCCCTTGTAATAAGTTCTGTATAATATTGTTGTATTGTAAGTGTTAATTTAAATGGAATTTGGGATAAAGTTGCAGATCAATTTCAGCGATGAAAAATTATTGGGAAAGAGAATATTCCGATTTTATATATAATGGTTGGACCGAAAAAATGTCTGTGAACAGGAGTTGACATTTATTAAATAAATAAATAATAAATGTAATCCCTTCCTCACACAGCACGGTGTTGTTGGCATCTGTGACCTTTGCTGTGTGTATTGCTACCCTTGTTTGGGAATAAAAAAATTGTTCTATATGTTGGTTACAAACCCAGTGTGTTGCCAGTATATCGGGCTATTAAACTAGTCTGCTTAATGATCGTAGGCATATAACATGAAGACGATTTTGTCAATTTTCCTGTATGAGTCTGTTTTCCTTTATCTAGTCTATATACCAGGTATATGTATAGGGGAAACTCGCCTATGATCGCACGGTGCACATGATGACATACCGACTGTAAATATGAATGTATCCGTTCTAACGTTCTAGTCTGTGGTGCTGCAGATGTATTATTTATATTACACTACGTCTGTGTGTAGTGGCGGTGCCTGAGAAGGGGTATTTCTGTTTTTTGTGGAAGAAAAAGAAAATTGGTAAGTAGTGTAGTAATATTATCGACTAATAAATATCATATTGTACTTGTAACATGTTATCTACTCGAATGAATCCTGCAATGGGGTGTTTCTTGTGCATGATGTGATTTATTTTGAGGATATGTTGTTGTGGAGAAAGTATTTTGTGTTTTTGTGTTGTGTTATTCAAAACCTGACTTTTACTATGTAGGCATACTGCGCGGTCACCTATGATGGCCCATCATAGGCGACAGTGTATGCGGGGTATGCCATCATAGGAAACTGTTGTCGATGATTATACATTACCTACTTTGTAGCTTATCTAAGTTTATTATTGTCAAAAGATGAAGTAAGTATACCTGGCTAAAAGAAGAGGCAGGAGTGGAGTGAGGAGGCGATGGAAGAGGCATTGCAAAATATTAAAGACAAGAAAATGGGATGGCAACTTGCAGCAAAAACTTTCAACGTCCTGGCGACAACATTGCGTAGAAGATTCAAGAATGGGTGTGTTGCTAGAAAAGGAGATTTGGGAGGTCGCAGACCAGTACTGAGTAGAGATATAGAGAAAGAATTCATGCAACATATTATTGAAATGGAAACCAGATTTTTTGGGTTGACAATGAAAGATCTGAGTGGTTTTCCAAATTGTCGAGAAAAACAAAATGAAGCACGATTTCAATGAGGAAACTCAAATGGCCGGCAATAAATGGGTTAGCGGATTCCTGAAGAGGAATCCTAGAATTTCTTTAAGAATCCCAGAGAATAATAATAATAATAATAATTTATTCTTAAAAAGTACATAGATAAAATTACATTACATTAAAATAAGAATAAATTTATACTCAATAAGTGCCAAGCACTTGTTTTGAGAATTATTCGAATACAATTGATAAAATTGATAAAATGGATAAAAACAGATAAATAAATACAATAAAAATGAAAATGGGTGAAAATTCACAAATACATCATAATAATAACACTCAGGAAATTAAGAAAGTATTGATATCAGAAAATATTGGATATGAGGTTTCTTGGTACTTCTAACAGAAACTTTTTAACCAGTCTTTTGAATTTGGGAAGTACTTTAGTGGATCGAATTGTCTCAGGAAGAATATTAAATATTTTTGGGGAAAGGTAAAAAAACGATCGTTGGCTTAAAGCTTTTGTTACTGTCGGGATAATGTGTAATGTTCTATTTCTTGTGTGGTACATGTGGCTGGTTAATGTATGGGTTTTATTAAAGTACTTTACACTCGAGCATAAGAAGTAAAGTTGTCTCACATCCAAAACATTACATTCCCGGTATAATAGATTTGAGTTGTATAATCTGCTTCTTGAATATATAAGTTTTAGGAATCGCCGTTGAAGGACTTCTACCTGGTTAATTCGTGAATCAGTAGCACTACCCCATGCCACTATTCCATATCTTGAATGGCTTTCAACTAATGAATTATATAATTGTTTGAGAGTTTGGGATGGTAAACATTTTTTTAAATACCTAAATGTATATAAGATACTTTGAAGTTTTTTAACGACATAGTGTATATGGTAGTCCCATCGCAAATGGGAATCAATATAAATACCAAGGTATTTAATCTTTTTCATAGAGTGTATAACGTGGTTTGATTCGGGCAGAATAATTGAATTATATTTCGGTAGTCCAATCACATTACAACTAAAAGGCAGATAATAAGTTTTGTCAAAGTTTAATGTTAATAGCTTAGAATCTAACCATCTTTTTATATTTGAAAAGTCCTTTTCGGCTAAAGTTTTCAGTTTGTCCCAATCAGCTCCTTCATAAAAAATGGCAGTATCATCAGCAAAACCTATGGCAACTCCCTTAGTTTGAACCGAGAAAAGGTCATTGATATATATATATATATATATATATTGAATAGTATTGGACCCAATACAGTTCCCTGCGGGATCCCACATCTAATCCGGTCTCTACCACTTGTTCCATCAGCCACTTCTACAGTCTGATATCGATCTGATAGATAGCTTTTAAATAAGTGAAGACATATTCCTCTAATTCCAATATCTTCAAGTGATTGCAGAAGTAGCTCATGACTTATAGTGTCAAAGGCCTTAGTAAGGTCAGGAAATATGCATAAGCAGTCCAAATTTTTGTTTACACTTCGAATATTCATACTAATAATCGTAAAATGAGTGTTTTTCTCATTTACTGCTAAAACTTCCTTAACTTCCTGTACATTATCTAAACAAAAAGTTTCTACTTCATCAACATCAAAATCTCTTATATAATTATCCATAGCTACAAAAATACAATAAAACTTATATTTAAAGGATGATTAGTAAGATGCGAAAATCAAAAAAAAACTTGATTATATATTTTATACAACATAAAAGAGGAATGTTTATTTTTTATTAGTTAAATTTTTGCGTGTGTTATACTTAGTATTTGGTAAATTCTCTTGATTACTCTTAGGCGAATGTGAGTTGATATTTTTGTCACAGATAGTTTTTGTGATTTCTTTGTGTGGGTTTGATTTATTGTTTGCAGGATCTTCGAGTTTGTCTGATATTCGATCTTTTAGTTTTGGGTAGGCATTTGCAATATGCAATACTTCATATGCACGAGCACAGGCATTCAATAGGAACAACATAAGTTCGTACTTTACTGCACTAGATGCAATTATTGATCAGTATAAGTTTCCGCCAGAAAACATTTATAATGTTGATGAATCAGGCCTAAGTCCCGTACAAAAAGGACCCCAAAAAATCTCTGCTACTCGCGGCCGAAAGCAGGTAGGGACTCTCAGTAGTGCGGAACGTGAACAGCACTTAACTGTTGTCTGTTTCATGAATACCTACCATAGGAACTTATGTGCTACCAGTTTTCATTTTCCCCAGGAAACGGTTCAAGAATGAACCATTTTGTCAGGAAAACGGTTGGATGAATAGCGAAATCTTTGTAAAATGGCTCCAACATTTCTCACACTATACAAAAGCCTCTGCTGAAAACAAAGTGCTTCGTTTAGTGGGCGGCCATTTGAGCCATAAGAGTTTAGAGGTTCTTCAAATGGCCAAGAATACTGGAATTGTTTTATTTTGCTATCCTGCGCACTGCACCCACCGTGTGCAACCACTTGATATTGGTTTCATCGGCCCTTTACAAGTCTATTATAGCCAAGAGATACAAATATGGCTGGAAAAAAAAACCGGGGAGTAACGCATTTGCAGGTTACTGGTCTTTTCAAAAATGCGTATTTGAAAACTGCAACACCGGCAAACACCATAAACGCATTTCGCAAAGTAGGAATAGTTCCTCTAAATCCTGAAATTTTCGAGGATTGGATGTTTGTTCCTTCGTCCACTACGGATAAACCTCTTGAACAACGAGACCCAGAGGACTGTGAACAAGCAGTAGATGTATTATATAGATATTTATGCTAGTTATTTAATAGTTTTAGCTTCTTAGTTTTTACTTGTACCGCCACCTGTGTATTGGACTGAAACTATGGACCACCGACCATAGTTGTAGCTCTGTAGTTCAACGGGTGACGAATGACAGGACAGCCATGTCGTTACCGCGGGCTTGTCAATGAATGTACCGATTTAATGAATAAATGTAGTGTTTCATTCTTGAACTTATTTGTATGATTATTTTCTATCCGTTCGGGCCCTTACATCTTACATGGTGTCAGGTGTAAAAAAAACTTGATTGGAAATGAGAAGTGTTTGTGATTAGCATGCAACGTGGTCTCTGCTGGATTGGTACCCATCGTTGGAAATAAAAAAACATTCTAGTTCTTGTTAGTTAGTTCAAAACTCTAGTAGTATATTCGTGATAATAGCTGGTAAGTACACCTTTAAGAAAAAAGAAAAAAATAGTATCCTCTACAATGGATTCGTACTTTAAACCGCCAGATCATTTGTCAATTGAAGGAAGCTTGGCTGATAACTGGCAAAAGTTTGAACAAAAATTTCAGAATTTTTTGACTGCTACAGGCTTGAGTAGTGGAGACGATGAAAAGAAATTTGCAATTTTATTGAATCTAGTAGGTGATGATGGCCTTGATCTATATAACTCATTTGATCCTTTACCGGCAGACCAACGAACGCTTGACAATGTCTTGAAAAAGTTCAAAGACCACTGTGAACCCAAGAAAAATGTTATATACAAGAGGTTCTTATTTAACAGCATTACTCAGCAAGAAGGACAAAGTTTTGATAGCTTTTTGACAGAATTAAGAACAGCAGGAAAAACAACTGGTTATGGTAATTTATTAGAGGAGTTCATAAGAGATAGGATAGTGATGGGCATCTACAACCAAAGCACAAGAAAAGAATTGTTAAGAAAATCTGACTTAAAGCTGACGCAAGCAATAGACATCTGTAGATCAAGAGAACTTAGTCAAAAACAGTTAAAAGTTTTGCAGAATGAAGCCAGTGTGAGTTCTGTAAAATCCAAGCAGTTTTCAATAGAAAAAAGAGAGAGGAAATGTGAGTTTTGTGGCTATGTACACCGAGAGAAGAATGTGTGTCCTGCCTGGAATAAAACATGTGCCAAGTGCCAGGGTCGCAATCATTTTGCCAATGTGTGCAAAAAAGTACAAAATACTGACCAGAAGGAGAAGAAATGGGAAAGAAAGAAAGGTGACAGAAGACTGGGCAAAAGAAAAGTGCATAAAGTGCAAACAGAAAATTACAGTGATAGTGAATCAGAAAATAGTGATTGTGAGAGCAGTTCGGATGAGTTGTATGTCCAGTCCATAAGAAAAATTGATACTGTGAACAATGCAAAGAAGCCAGTGTCATGGTTGCAGGCAATTAATGTTGAAGGCCATAAGGTAACATTTAAGCTAGATACAGGATGTGAAGTAAGCATTTTAACGTTGAACATTGTTAGAAAACTAGGGTTACTTGATAAAATGAGAAAAACTAAAGTCAAACTAGCTCCGTATGGCAGTTCCGATTATGTATTCACTCCGTTAGGAGAAGTCATCTTAAAATGTCAAGTTAACAACATAGTTAAAAATATATTTTTTACAGTTTGTGACAATGATGAATTGCCATTACTGAGTTGTGTTGATTGCGTCGATCTAAATTTAGTTAAAAGAGTAGACACAATTTTTGCAGAGTCTTGTCAGTTTAACATCACTTGATAACTTTGTTAAAAGATATCCAGTAGTTTTTGGGGGGCTTGGCTCTTTTCCTAGAGAACATCACATAACATTGAAAGAAGGTGCAATTCCTATAGTTCAACCACTCAGACGGATTCCAGTTGCACTGCATGATCGCCTAAAACTTAAGCTTGATGACCTTGAAAAACAAGGCATCATAAGAAAAATTGATAAACCGACTGAATGGTTGAACCCTCTAGTGATAGTTGAAAAGAAAAACAAAGACTTGCGTTTGTGCCTTGATCCAAAACACTTGAATTTGGCAATAAAACGAGAACGATTTTTAATACCTTCAGCTGAAGAAATAGCGATTAAACTCAACAATAAAAAGTATTTCACAGTCTTGGACATGAAAGACGGATACTTTCAAATTCGTATTGATGAACAGAGTCAATAATATTGTGTCTTTGGAACGCCCTTTGGAAGGTATGCGTTTTGTCGCTTACCTTTTGGAATTTGTTCAGCTCCTGAGGTCTTTCAAAAACATAACTATGAAATATTTGGCGATATTGAAGGCGTAGGCCTGTATTTTGATGACTTGATTATTACAGGCATTAATGAAACTGAACATGATAATAATTTACGGTTGGTTTTGGAAAGAGCACAAAAATATAATATTAGATTCAACAAAGACAAAATTCAATTTAAATCCAATTGTGTCAAGTTTATGGGTCAAATTTACTCAAAGGAAGGTGTCAAGCTGAATAAAAATTATGTCAAACCAATTCTAGAAATGCCAAAACCAAAAGAAAAACTGAGTTATTGAGAATATTGGGTATGGCTAAATATTTAGGCAAACTTTTGCCTAACGTATCAAAAATAACAGCTCCTTTGAGAAATTTGACCAGAAATGATGTTGATTGGAATTGGACTAAATGGCACGATGAATCTCTAACAAACCTAAAAGACATGTTAACTAATGCCCCAATTTTGTCATTTTTTGATTCAACAAAACCTATTGAAATAGACACTGATGCATCTAAGGATGGTCTAGGTGCGTGTCTGACTCAAGAGGGTCACCCGATAGCTTTTGCGTCTAGGAGCTTAACTCCCTGTGAGCAAAAGTATGCACAAATAGAGAAAGAGATGCTAGCAATTGTGTTCGCTACACAAAAGTTTCATTATTTTATTTATGGCTTTGATATAAAAATGAACTCAGATCACAAACCATTGGAAACAATCATGAAAAAAGATCTAGCATCTATTTCTCCTCGCTTGCAAAGGATGAGACTACGTTTACTAAATTATAACATTACAGTGAATTATAAACCTGGTAAACTTCTCTATGTAGCTGATACTCTTTCAAGAGCCTTCTTGCCAGAAACTGGATTAAAGTCTGATCAAGAATTTAACTTTGCAGTACACTCTGTGTCAAAAAATTTGGCTATGTCGGGGGAGCGAAAAGAACAGTTTAGGCAAGAAATCTCGAAAGATGAAGTTCTCAAACTAGTTATTAACTTTCATAAAAAAGGCTGGCCCAATAATAAGAATGAAGTTCCTGTTTCTGTGAGGCATTACTATAAAATCAAAGATAACCTAAGCTATGTTGATAAATTGTTGTTTTATGGTGAGAAAATTGTTGTTCCATCTTCCGTAAAAAGTGATATGTTGAAATTATTGCACGAGGGTCATGTTGGCATTGAAAAATGCAAGAATCGTGCGAGACAAATATTTTATTGGCCAGGGTTATCTGTTGATATCGAAGCCTATATTAAAAAATGTCATATTTGTGAAACGTTTGCTAAAAAACAGCAGAAAGAGTCGCTATTACCTTACGAATTACCTAAACGTCCGTGGGAAAGATTAGGGTTAGACATTTTTTCGTACGCTAATAAAAGTTTTCTCATTGTATTTGATTCGTACTCTAATTGGCTAGAAATGCCTCAAATCAAAGATAAATCTGCAAAATCAGTTATTTTGACTTTAAAATCTGTTTTTTCTGCTGACAATGTACCATTCAATAGTCTAGAATTTAGGACATTTGCAAAAAACTGAAATTTTGAAATTATATTGCGCAGCCCTTATTACGCACAATCTAATGGACTGGCAGAAAAAGGAGTAGATATAGGTAAGAAAATGATAAAAAAATGAAAAATTCTGATATACACACTGCTTTATTGCAATATAGAAATTCACCCCTCAAGTATATTGGTCACTCTCCTGCACAGTTATTAATGAATAGGATTTGTAAGACAAAGGTGCCGATAAATTCCAGTTTGTTGCAACCCAAACTCTGTGAAGACGTTTCTGAGAAATTGTCACATAGACAGAATATTTACAAGTCTCACTATGGTAAGAATAGTAAAGATCTAAAACCTTTGGACCCTAAAGCCAATGTAACAATTTTTGACCATGTAAAGAATGAGTGGAAGCCTGCACAAATTGTTTCTAAACACAGCTCTCCCAGATCTTATCTCGTAAAAGATTCTTTTGGCAATATGGTCAGGCGTAATCGAATTGACCTTAAAGAATCCTTAAATGATTATGTACCTAACACTAAGGAGCCTGACTTGGACGATAGTTGTGTTGAACCTTTGGTTCAGCCTGCTGTGTCGCTTAAAAATACAAACAGGTCACTGGAAGGAAGTCCTGTATTGATAGAAAAAGTTAACCTTACTATACAAGAGGTATCGCCGATGCCAGTAGCTGCACCAAAACTTGAAACGAAGAGAGGAAGGAAGCGCGGGAAATGTGGTCATGTGAACAGTACACCTGATATTGTAGAATTTAAAGATCAAGCAGATCAGGAGGCTAAAAAAGATCGAGAAAAGCTAGCGAGAGAAATAAAGAGAAAAGTAATACAAGAGAACGAGGACAATAATGACTCGTACAATATTGATAGTGACGAAGAATCTGATGTTGCTTGCATATACTGTAACGGGCTATACTCTCAGCTTCGTGCTAGATAAACTTGGATTCGCTGTCAGAAATGCCTGTCCTGGTGCCACTGTGATTGCGCTGGAGTACCTAAACAAACTAAATTGTTTGTTTGCGAGCTATGCCAGTAGAATTTTTTTAATTGTTATGTTACATCCTAATCTGTTGAATTTCGAGAATATTTATTTTGCTACTTTGTTTCTTTAACGCTTATGAGAATCTTGTTGTTGTTTATGAGAATTTTTCTTATTTGGTTACTTTTTGTTCGAATAAAACTACTTTTGAATCGAGTATATTTAATATCCGAGGGGTATGCCATCATAGGTCCTAGCATGCTCTTATGATGGCATAGTAATTTTTCATAACATTGCTGTGTGAAAAAAAATTACTTAATCAGAATTTGAATGACTATAATCAATAGCTGTTATATACAGAATGTACACAGTCAAAACAGTAAATGTTGCGTTTGCAAATAAGCAAATTAGAGAGCATTAAAGTTAAGAGTGCCAACATAGGCAACCTTCCCCTGTATGTATTGGAAATGGATTCCAGCTACCGGCAAATATTACCTCAGCAGTATCAACAAAAAGCAAATTAATCTTGGACTCTGTAATAAAATACATAAAAAGAACCAATATTGAGATATAAGTAAAAATTCCTTTTTTCTACGCCCATGTCCGTAAACGTCAAAAATTGCACTGTAGACATTCCTTGTAAGGGTCATTTAAGAATAACATGCACGTGATGAGATCTCATAACATACACGTGCTTTTAGATAAGAAAACTTAAATTTCTTCGTTTAATCAAATTGCAATCAAATTTTTATCTACGTACTACTTTATTTGGTCTATTAACATAAATTTAGTCAATTGGAAAACATAAAAGCTTTCAGCATTAGTGAAATACATTTTAGATTAAAAGAGTAATGCCCCTAAATGTCGGCAACACATTATACAATTTCTCAAAAAATAAGTCGCGTTTTCTTAGCATGATATGGAAATAAACGTTGTCAATTTTTGATACAAAATATAGTATCTTCTACAGTGGCGGAAGGCTATGTGAATCACTCTCATAAAAATGTAAATGACAATGCTTTACGAATATCGGCAGCGATTACCAATTATCAACCTTCATCTTCTGATGTACCGTGCAGTACTACAGTTATAGATAACCGTTCATCACCGTTAAGTAATATGGCACCAACGACTTACAATAATTGTTCAATTGTAACAAACAACTATTAAAATAAAGTTTAAATAATTGCGATTTTCTTTATTTCATAGAAGAAAATAGATGGGCGTAGAAAAAGTATAGTACGTTACACGAGTTGTAATCCCATTACGCACTCTTGAAAACTTTTTCACTTCGTGCGTAATGGGTTACTTACAACTCTTGTTACGTAATATACTATTAAATTTACTCCAGATTTAAAATAGTGTTTGGAAAATGGCGAAAGTTGATGCCATCCCTCCCAACACACACACACATGTATATATGTATATTGGGGTGATATTCACTGATAACTAAAACATCTGTTGTGCCCCTTTCTTCTACTTAGTTCCTGAGGAATGTCTCAGAGACTAGAAGCTCATTCAGACCTATTTCCCGGAGGAATTTTAGGATAGCTGCAGTCTTTAGTTCAGGTAGGTGACCTTGCTCTATCCAGTAATCTCCTAGGTGTTGTGCCCTAGGATTCTGAATTGCTGTGCAATCAGCAAGTATGTGGATGGAGGTTTCTTCTTCCATACCACAAAATCTACATTTTTTTCCTCTACTATTTTGAGATTTTCATGGTAGGTACTCATTCAGGCGACAGTGTCCCGTTAGGACTCGTGTTAAAACTCTATTGCCCGATTTCACCAACCAGTTCCTAAAGTTAGGTAATACCTAAATCGGATTTTGGAATTGCTAAATGCAATTTACGTTTGACCATGCGCTAAGTGATACCCAAGAGTGATAGTATTAGGTATTTCCTATCATTCCTAGGTGTCTCTTAGCGCGTTGTGAGACGTAAATTGCATTTAGCAATTCCAAAATCCGATTTAGGTATAACCTAACTTTGGGAACTGGTTGGTGAAATCGGGCATTAGTGTAGTTTTGCTCTGACTTAGGCATTTATTTGTTGGCATATACCTACTAATACTATATTAAAGGATGCAGTTCATGTATCTTTTGGCCTATTGTGCACCATTTATATAACATGGATTTCCAGAAATATTGAGGTGCCAGTTGTTTTCGCAGATAAATTTTGTGTTGTATTTCCTCCAGCCATGGGGACGTATTGTAATATTGCAATGTTTTATAAAAAATGTATGATTGCCAGAGTACTTAAGACATCTCCCTGGTGTATAATATGTTTGGTAAGATATAATAACTTCGGATTTATCGTATGCATAACTTATTTTAACAAGTCGCTGGAATTTGGAAAACTATAATAGTTATTTGAACTATCAATTGATGGTATAATTAGTGGATAGCCAGGTCAAGTTAGCTCAAAAATAGGGGTAAGGTTACAAAAATTCGCATAGAGCTGAAAATTTGACGAATGTTCGGAACACCATTATAAATGTAATGTGAAATGTGACATTCGCAAAAACATTCATTTAAGGTCAAAATACGCAAATATAGGCTATTCACGGTTCTCAGCCAAACGGTAAGCTTCATCATGAAAATGGGACATATACAATATATACATCACTGGAGCTGCAATTAGCTTGTCTTCCTCCAACCTCTGCTTCTGCTCATCAACATTATTTCGGGTGTATTATCAAGTTCAAGTGTGGCTTGGCAATGATCTAGAACCAAAATACTGGGCTTGGTTAATCGACAATACATTGGAACCAATCTAGACTTTACTCCCACCTTCACCGGGAAAAACTCCTCAACACAATTTTTTGCAAAAAGCTTTTTACCTATAGAAGGAACCGTTCCAAATCACGAGATCCTCAGATGTAAAAATGAAAATAAATAGTTTCTTACCGGTTATTCATATACCTAATATTGGTCTTCTCACCGTCATTTTGGAGAGGAAGAAATTTTGCATGTTAGTAAAAGTTTTCGAAAAGTGTTAATTTTTGAAAATATGTTGGATGCGCTAAAGAGTCCGCCGATATTTAAAATTGATAAAGGTGGACTTTTTATAAAATTAAAGATCAATTCTCAAAGAAATTCAAAAAGTACATTCAATAAGCAAGTAATAACCAGATTTATCAAATTTTTGATTGATTTTTTTATTTCTTGCATTTATCAATACTACAATTAATTTCGTTTAAATAAGAGTAAAAGTGAATATTGATGGTGAGGGTGACGGGGGCATGTTGTAACAAGGGGTAAGTTGAAACATTGCATCTAACAACAAAAAGAGTCGCTATGCTGAGCTTTCGTTAAATGTGCAGATCAGTTTACTGGACACTTCAGACGAGCATATACAATCTAAGAATTCGTATGTCGGGCTAGTGTATAATACGTATAAGTGTAAAATTCTCCTACCAAAGTACATTTCAAACTTATGAAATTATTTTGATAAATTTTATAGGTAGGTATAGTAGCCCTAATAAAATGAACCATATCATACTAACTATACAGAGTGGGCCACAGAAAACATTCCACCCCGATATTTGGCAGTATTACTTAGATTTTAAGGAAATTAGGAAACACGTCGATTTTTATTCTAAGGGGGAGACTTTTTACGATACAGGCATCTGTCATCTGTCAACTCCCTCCCTTTCACTCCACCAACCCCTTATTTTTAAATAGGGAATATACCATGTTCGCCACATCATTAGAAAGGAATTTAGATGGAGTATTCAGACATAATGATCGTCCACGATTTTTTTCGATATTTATACCATCTTTCCAAAAAAAAGTCTTAATTGATTTAAAGCAGGTACCTCTCAAAAATGAAACGCAACGCCTATAGTTTGCTAATGTGTAATTTTTACTGTCACATCAAAAGTAAATTAAAACAAAGGGTGAACTTTTTTTTAGCTGAAACCAGTTTCAGTATATAGATGCCTCCCCAAATACAAAATCACAAAAAACTTTCTGCGGAAATGCATCATTTTCCCGACTTTAGAATATCTGAAACTAATAAATAAACTATAATAAATAATATAAACTATGTAAAAATTGAGTTTAATCCTCTTCCCGACCTTTAACACAGATCAATGAATAATATCTATTCTTATCAGCTTAATATCGCTTCAAAAATCTCAAGAGACAAACGGTTTTGTACACGCCTGTTTTTATCAATAAATGAATATGGTATATTTCCGCAAGAAGTTTTTTGCGTGTTTATGTTTAGAAATTTGTCTAAAATGTAAAAAAGAAACGTATTTTCTTGTAACTGGTTTCAGCTATTCTGAAGTCGAAAAAATGAAAATTATGCATTTCCGCAAAAAAAATTCGAGTCTTTCTGTTTGGAAAAGGTTCCAAATAGTAATTAAAGGAATATTTCTTACATAACTGATTTCAGCTAAACGAAAGTTAATCTTTCGAATCATTCTAAATTCTACAATATTTAGTCAATAAATGAAAATGGTATATTTCCGCAAGAAGTTTTTTGCGTATTTATGTTTAGAAAATTGTCTGAAATGTAAAACAGAAACGTATTTTCTTGTAACTGGTTTCAGCTATTCTGAAGTCGAAAAAAATTATGCATTTCCGCAAAAAAAATTTCGACTCTATCTGTTTAAAAAAGGTTCTAAATAGTAAATAAACGAATATTTCTTACATAACTGATTTCAGCTAAACGAAAGTTGATCCAAAACAAATACTGCAAAAACAATATGATAATTAATTGTAATACTATAACGAAAATTAAGTAAATTAGAAGTTATGATATAATAATATTGAATTCATGAATTAGATGTTAAAAATTATGTCCATCGACTTCCATACAATTATTATAGAGTCGCTGTTCGAAATTACGTCGAACGTTTTGAAGCATTTCAGGAGTTATTAGACTGCATTCATGACTATTCGTCGTCTTAGTTCTTTCATCGAAGCGGGTTCGGTTTTATACATTTTCTTCTTTGAATAACCCCTTTAAAAAAATCGAGGGGTGTTAAATCGGGGATTCTGCTGGCCATTCAATAGGGCCTCTCCTTCCAATCCATTGCCTAGGAAATCGTTCATTAAGATATTGCCTTACAGCTCTACTGTAATGTGGAGGTGCGCCGTCTTGTTGGGAAAAGAGATCATCTTCTAAGAACCTATTATTATTTTCGATTATATCTGTGAGAGCAGGAACAATAGCCTCCTATAATATTTCGAAATAATATTTCTCCATTCAAGTTGCCATCAACGAAAAATGGCCCAACAATACGATCCCCATAAATTCCTGCCAACACGTTCAATTTAAGAGGATGTTAGGTATGTGTTTCGTGAAATACTCTAGGATTTTCATCAGCCCAGTGCGGCAATTGTGTCGATTTACTGTATCATTTACAAAAAAGGAACATTCATCCGAAAAACAAATGTTGAATAAAAAGTTTGCATTAGTATTTATTGTGTCAGCCATAATCTCACAAAACTGTAGTTGTCTGTCTGGGTCATCTTCATCTATTTCCTGTACCAAATGTGTCTTGTAGAAATGAAATTTATGATGTTCCAAACCCCTACGAACGGTAAGTGCGTGAAAAACCAGATTCTTCGGTCAATTTTCTTGTACTTGTTGTAGGATATAAATTAATATGACCTAAAATTGCTACTTCTGCCGCTTGTTTCCTAATCCTATTTTCATAGTTCTTTTTTTGATTAGCTACTGACCCTGTTTGACGAAATTTGATCATGAGCTGTAATACGTATGGGCGATGAAGTTGCTTGTCTTCATGAAGCTGATTAAATAAATTCGCTGTTCTTCTTGCACACTTCCCGTTTTCAAAAAATATGGAAATAATCTCAACTAGTTCTGCAATAAAATATACCATTTTGGGAGTATTCAAAAACTAACTAATAACAATGTTAAACAAACTGTCTTAGTATCAAATTACTAATTTTTCGCACTGTTTTAATTTACTTTTGATGTGACAGAAAAAATGACACATTAGTAAACCATAGGCGTTGCGTTGCGTTTCATTTTTAAGATGTGTTGTACTTTAAATTAATTAGGACTTTTAAAAAATAAGGGGCTGGTGAAGTGGAAGGGAGGGGGTTGACAAATGACAGAAGCTTGTATCGTAGAAATGTGTCCTCCTTAGAACAAAAATCGACGTGTTTCCTAATTTCCTTAAAATCTTAGGAATACTGCCAAATATCGGGGTGGACTGTTTTCTGTGGCCCACGCTGTATGATTCCGACTATTGTTCTCCCTTTTTTGTTTTATATACAGTCGTTTTGTTTTCTGAAAAGAATTATGGATTATGATAATTTCCAGATTGAAATATGATAGCACTTCATAAGAAGTTATGGAGTGCTATCTCAATTACAGTTTGTTCACCATGAAAAAAAAGCGGATAGAGGCCAGACACCCAAACAGGAGTTGGTGCAGGCAGTAAACCGAGTTGTCAATAATGATGAGTCCATCAGATCTGTGGCAGGAGGTATGTGTGAACAGTAAAAGAAAAGAAAAAAGGACTGGCGACAGTATAATTTTACGTGAATACGGCAAACTTGTGAGTTACGTAAGGCAGTGTTCAAAATTTTATTCTGGTGTTACAACAAGAGAAATGAAAAAACCTGCTTATAATTGCGCCATGGTGTTCCATGTTAAAGTGCTCTATATTTGGATAAGCAACAAGGTAGCAGGGGGAGATTGGTTAACGAGTTTCAGAATCAACAAACTTGATCAATCCTTGTTCCCGAAGCTGCTAGTATTGGAAGGGCTACTATTCCATCGTTGATGCCAACGTTTCTCCTCTGGAATATGGAATTTGTACGAGACGGGACTAACAACAGTCCAAAAACTGGGTAAAATAATAGCGGAAGAAGGAACTACGCAAGTTGGAGGCATAAGTTCCGATGAACGCGGAGTTCTCGGGGACACTCTGCATAGCAGTGGGCGTTACAAGAAACTGAAGTTTTTATTTCATCTGACACGTTTTCAGGATCATTTTATCCGAGCCGGTTTAATTTGCGACTGGTATTGGATGTGTTTTACCCCTACTGAAAATCGATTAAAGCGGCTAAAGAAGTTTCAACTTGAAAAATATTTATAATCAGTAAGTGTGATAGAACAATTGATTCCACTGTTTTTTCGAAAGATCACCGACACTGCCAAATAATGTATACCAAGTCTTCATGAAAGTGAGTGTAATAATTGTACAAAAAATTGAAATTGTTAGAAATGCAAGACATCCAAACTTTTTCGAGTATTATTGAATGCAATGAAGATGCTGACAAAGATGCAAGGATACAATACCATCATGATTTCAGAAGCTTTTTACATAAAAAGTTCATGTATGAACAGTAGATATTCGAATTTTCTAGAAAACAAGATGAATCGGATGAATAAAGTGACTGAAATGGTCTCTCTGTCCATTAAATCTCTTCTGTTAACAAGCAAAAACAGTGGCAGCATAATATATACCGACACGGAACTCCAGATATAACACCTCACGTGCTAGAATCAGTTAATGTTGAGTCTATTAATCAATCAAATAAGACACTGTGAAATGGTTAAGTACATATTTAATGTGGCTTATCGACTTTAATTCACTGATTAAAAAAAACTTATTTCAAGTAAAACAGTAAAATAAACAAAAAAGGGTATTTTCAACAATCGCCTCTTTTGTAATAATTTTAAAATTAAGAAAACTAAAAACTAACTAACTAACTTTTGCCTGAAATATATTTTATTATTGAATACTTCAATATAAACACTAAAGTGAGTTGTCGAAAGTTTCCGACCAGTCAGCCAGCGTTCATTTTAAAATTCCCCAGTTAATTCCTCAACTTTTCTCATTTTGTTTGTAATTTTCCCACAAACAGTCATAACAATTACGAACGTGAAAATGTCCGAGAAAATCTTCACGTTCCGGAGCTTCCTAACGGTCAACTGCAATTGTTTTTCAGTACAAGTTTCTCGGAGAGTGTGAAGTTGAAAAGTGCTTATGCCAAAACCACGTTCTATTATTACGTTTAGAATTTCGAAGGTCTTTTTGACCGAAGCGGTGACCACTAAAAGTAGGCTGTCCTCAAAAGGTCCATTCAATTTAATAGACCAGTTAAAATATGCTGTAGGAAAATAAAATGTAAGATGTCAATGAGTCTGTTAGGCCAAGATATTTACCTTTTTTCATATAAAAATTCCTTACAAGGTGAACAAAGTTGGAGAGGGTGGATAAGAACATAACTCATGCAGGGAAAAAATTTAACATCTGAATGAATGCAATCAAGGAAGTGTAGGGGTAGAAAGGTGAAAAAAGGATTTTTACCATTTGCAGCGTAAATACAGCTTTTCGTTGGAAAAGTAGTACATAAAAAGTGCAGATAATTAAAAAATCTAGAAGTTTTGTGACCACAAGTTTTTTTTTATATAACTGTAAAATTCTCGAGTAAAATGCGAAAAACCAATTTTTTTCCGTTTTTAATTTTTTTTTGGAAAATGATGTTTGAGGAAGATTATAGCTTTATTTAAGCCGAGTGAGCAAATATTTGTTGTTTTCAAATAATTCAAGTACTGTTTAGAACACGAACCAAGAAGGTCGATCTACAGTGACAAGTTTTTTTTGAATATACCCATTAAAGAGGGCATATGAAAAATGTAGAATCAATTAACAGTTACTAGCACTCAATGTGCCAGTGGGCTGGAGAATTTCAATTCTACCAGTTAAAACAAACTATTCAGTGTGATTTAATGTAATCTAGTCTTTATACAAACTTTTAATCGTTAATTTAATATGGTTGAAAAGTTCGTGCAACGCCAATAATTGTCGGTCACAAACAAAACTAAAATTTGAATTGCAATCCAATGTTTCATTTGTCAAATTTCATTTCAATCTGGCAGTTCAATCTTTGTTCACAAGCTATTTCAAATTTACATGTCATTATTTTTTCAACAATTAAATATACAGTTTCCAAAAAATTCGAAAATGATGAACAATATTAATGAATAATTCAATTCATTTAAAAGGTCTATACAGTATAATTGAAAACTTTGATAAAAGGTTTACAAAGTATCTTTTATTCATTCGGAATACATATAAAATTACAAATCGGATGGAGTTTCAGAGTATTCAAAATTATAAAAATGCAAATTAACAATTAACTTGAAATTTTGTGGGCTATAAAAGAAACATCAACCAATGTTCATCCTATAGATACATTTGCATCACTCACCTCCCAACAAAGGGGTTGATTAACGGCATAGAAACCAAATGAAAGGGTCGATAGTAGACGCGCACAAGGGGTATGAATATTAACGAGAACATTGAAAGAAAAATTACTCGGGTATTTTTATTTTACCCCACGCCTGAAGTTTGAAGAGTCTGTCATGTAGTTTCCCCAATATGTTAATTATTGCTAGACTCGATCTGTAAGGACATAATGCTAGAAATATTTGTGTTCGAAGGAGACATAATACATTCATTCTTTTATAGTAATTCATTTGAAGCAAGAAGTATAGTACGGGCAGCGCAGTACCCGTGATAGAAGTGAAACTTATTAAGACATTCACACATTAAAGGTATCGAAAATTCTAAAATGATTATCCACCTTGTTATTTAGCAGTATTCAATAAATTTTAAGAAAATGTCGATAGGTGAAATTTTGATTTTAATTTACTGTTTTTTTTTAAATAACAACCAAATAATCAGGGTATACTACTATGGTAAAACCTTCTGGTTTCTTAGAAATCAGAAATGGGATGATTAAAACGTATAACTCGATACGGAATTCAGTAAGAAAAAGAAACGGGATCCCAACACCATTACCAGACTTGTAAGGAATGCCATTCAATGAATATTGATATTCATATCAAATAGGTAGCTGTGATATCCATGTACCGCTTCCATATTCTGGAAGTGATACACACAGGGTGTGGAGTAACGAGACGTCAACTGTAGTGGAAATCTGTCACTTCGATCCCAATGCTACAGGCGAAGTCGGACTCCATAACTAGACAATTTATTTTTAATGAACCCTACAAAATAAGTATAAACTCAACAGAACCGCCAGTAGCCTCCGTAAAATTGATTAAAATATTTGGCTGGGAAATATATTCTCCAACGCCGATACAAGCGTATTACTTAACAAAATTATTTTGAAAAAAAATACCTACGTTATAATGAATAATATAATTATCGGGTTCCAATAATTCTACATTTTAAGCCTTTTTACAGTAGAGCACTATTTATATAAGGTCATTACAAATAGTGCAAGGCAGTAAATTCATCTTTCCATTAACTCTTTATTATTACGTTAAATACGTATTATTTTTTTACCTGAAACAAAGTTTTTCTGAACACTTTAACAAAGCTATTATCTGGTATAACTATTAATATCACTTCATGAAGTGACTGAAATAAAGATAGATTCTATCTGAAATGTTCTATTAATAAACGCTGTGATAGAAAATGCAATTAATAATTTAAGCAGAGATGTTTCTAATAGCGAGGATTGTGTTCAAGAAACCGGATTCTGACGGCAAGGATTATGTTAGATCGTCTCTGATGACAGAGATGATACTGAATAATAATGAACGCTTCCTATCTTTAACAATTTTAATGAAAAATTGAATAATAAGAATAGTAAGAACTACTTATATTCATTCATTTTTTATAATTCCTTCTATATAATTCGCATTACTGGGGCGAAGAAAATCAACGCTTAACAAGAGCACCTGGTTTTCAAAAGCGATGGGAGTTTAAGTCTTCTGTGCGATCAGAGACAACCAGGTTATAGCTCTTCACTTTTATGATGGAGACTTAAACGGTAAGAAATTGTGGTAACATAATTTTGAATTTGGTTATTTTCTAAAAATTACTTTTTTAGGTCAAAGATATCTAATTATATTTAGAGAATTAGAAACAAATTATTTGTATAGTTCACCTCCGCATGAATTTAAAAAAATATTTTTCCTTCACGATGGAGCTCCTCCTCACCGTTCCAGAATGGTAAACCAATTTTTAGATGAGACGTTGGAAGATAGGATAGCTAACAATGGTTCTTTTCGGTTCACCAGGTGTAACACCCTTGGATTTTTTTAATAAAGTGTTTTTGAACAGTAAATATGAGTTTTTTTTGTAGTTTGATTCCATTTTCGATGTGCACCACCGGTGGTTCCTGACGCCCCCAATGAATATGTTTTCGTTGTTGTCGTCGGTACCACCGGTGGCCACCATGTAAAATCGGTTTGAATTTGTAAACAACATAAAGCAGAAAATTTTTTGTTTCAGATTAATGTATGAATAACAATAATGACGTCGAGAACGAAGAACATTTCAAAATTAGCGCAGAACACCGCTCGCCTCCCACCAGCATATGAAACTGAGCCGGAGACACCGTTGTTAGCTGAAACTTCGCACGTGGATCCCATTTTCCCAAAAACACAACCAGAAATTGGGACTGACAAACATCTGGTTGATTCACCTTCTGAAGAAATAGATGCAACTCTGCACACAGGCCCCCTTTTCCAGAAAAACAACTAGAAGTTGGGGTTGACGAACATTCGGTTGACCCACCTGCTGCAAAAATAGATACTTCTCCGCAAGAAATAGATATTTCTACGAAACAATCTGGAACACCAAATAAAAATCAAACTTCTTTATATGTTGACTGCCAGCCGTCGACATCTCGTGCAAAATCGCCAGTCAGACGTCCCGCACTAAAAAACCTCGTGTAATCTTGACGGATAAACAGATGAATCAGACCCATTTGCGGACTCAGAGTCCTCATATGTTGCTTCTGATGATGAAGATAATGAGTCTGACGCTGTTTCCAATACTCAGCACAAAATACCGGGATACAAACACATGACTTAGATGTCAGCAATCCCTATAAGATATTTCGACAATCGACCAACAGATATGCATTGCAGTACACCAGTTCTCATCAACTTCGTCCAAGAGCTTTACTAAAAAAATGAACAGATACAAATCGTGAGGAAATAAAGAAGTCTATTGCGATTCTAATGATTATGGGCATAGTACACTTACCGAAAATGCATTTATACTGGTCCAGTACAGAAAAGTTTGGGAATTTCTTTGTTCAAAAAATTATGAAACGGGACCGATTCGAGTGCTTGCTGAAATGTTCGCATTTCTCAAATAATGAAGATGCAGCAGCTATTACTGATAGATTGTTCAAAATAAGAAATATTATAGAACTCATCTGCAAACAATTCCAATCCATCCTAGTAGCTGGCCAAAACCTAGTCATTAACGAATGCATGGTGCCTTGGAGAGGAAGACTGGTTTTCCGACAGTATCTTCCTGCCAAATCACATAAGTACGGCATTAAATTATATAAAATATGTACACCAGATGCTTTTACATACCACTTGCGTGTATATGTTGGCAAGAACGAGATAAATGAAACTCCAAGCAACCATGGCCAGTTGATGAAGAAACTGCTTGATGAAGGGCGGATGCTATTTATAGACCATTTTTATACAAGCGTTCAACTCTCTAAGGATCTCCTGTACAAAAAAAATATGTGTGCGGTACGATAAGAACGAATCGTAAAAGAAATCCAAAGTCGGTTACTTTGAAAAAACTAAAAAAAGGTGAAATATACGGTGAAAAAAACTAAGATGGAGTTAGAGTTATAAAGTGGATGGATGAGCGCCAAGTTTTAATGATAAGTACAGTACCATCAAACAGTGACAAGCTTATACCAACTGGACGTAAAAATAGAAAAGGAGGAGAAATACTAAAACCGTCACCAGTAATATATTGTTACGCAAGCTACTGCATTAATATGCTCACTTAGTGCCTCCAGTGAAATCCCCATATGAGACGACTATGGTTCCTCCGCCCAATTTTCGAGAAACATCGAGAATACCCACCGCACCCGGTGCATCCGCCAGAACGTCGAAAATATCCAGTGCACCCGCGAGAAATATCGAGAATTACGGCGTGCGAGTATAAATAGGCCACCAGCTTCGCTGCAGGCAAATTAGTCAATCAGTCAGTGTTGATACCGAAAGAAAGTAATCGCGCCTCGAATAAGTGTTTATTAAGTGACTCTCATATAAATTATAATTAGTGTGTTTAGTGTATGACATAAATTATTAAATAAGGACTGAATTACATATAAATCTGTAAATATAAATTAATTGTAAATATAAATTAGAATAAACGTTACATTGGAGTCAGGTGTCGGGTTAAAAAAAAAATATATACAGGAAGATGGCGAAGAAACTTTGTGAATTAAAAGTTTCAGAGCTTCGAAGAGAGTTGGAGGATTTCGAACTGGACACAAGTGGGGTCAAGTCGGTGTTAGTGGAACGACTAAAAAAAGCTATGATTAACAATGGATTGGACCCGGAAACGTTTGAATTCACCGGAAAATAAAATTTCGACGGATATAAAAAACGAAATTTCATCCATGGAAAAAAAAATGTCGGACATGGAAAACAAAATGTCGGACATGGAAAACAAAATGTCGGACATGGAAAATAAAATTTCGACGGATATTAAAAATGAAATTTCATCAATGGAAAGTAAACTTTCGGCGGACATAAAAATAAAATGACGGACATGAAAAATGAAATGACATCCATGAAGACTGATATTTCTGCCGTGGAAGAAAAAATTAAAAGTATGGAGCAAGAAATGAAACAAAAAATCAAAGAAATCGAAAGGAAGACTAGTAATAAACCGGATATTACAACTAGGCAAGCCCCGAATAACGACGAACTGGCAGAGAAAGTAGAGTTGAAACCGAAAATGGAAAACGATATTAACAGCCGAGTGAAACTGCCAACATTCGATGGTAAAACGTCATGGCCGAACTATCTTAAGCAATTCGAGGCGGCATCAAAGGCAAACAACTGGAGTGAGAAGGAAAAAGCGTTAAATTTAACTCTTGCCCTTAGAGGAGACGCTATGGATATCCTCCAGACCATTCCAGTGGAAGAGGCCGAAGATTTTGAACAACTCAAAAAGCGATTGAATATGAGATATGGCCTGGAACACCTGGAGCATCTGTACCAGTCGCAGCTGAAAAACCGCAAACAAAAACGCGACGAAACTCTGCAAGAATTCGAAGCAGACATTGCGAGGTTGGTGCGGTTTGCCTATCCATCGGCACCGGAGAATGTCATGGAATGTTTAGGGATACAGACATTCATCGACGGAGTTCGTGACCATGAAATGCAGAGAACTCTACGCTTGGCTCGGCATAAGACACTGGTCGACGTACTCTCTGCAGCCTTGGAGTACGAAGCAGCTACACAGGCCTCCGGAGTATACGGCAAGGTGAGGGCTGTAGCAGACGAAGAAGTTGAGAACAAGCTCGACCAGATTGTCAACATGATGAAAAGCATCTCAAACGGAAAACTGAAAGCCGTGAGATGCTGGAATTGTGGAGAAATGGGACATGTACGCAGTTCGTGCAAGCGACCGAGAACTGCTACAAACGAAGACGCCCAGCAGGAAAACTAGGAAGGGTCGACCTTCAGAGGGCAGCTTCGACCCGAAGACCTTCCAAAGACCCTCTCATCCTAATAGCCTCTCTGAAATGTCGCGACGATAGTGTATACGTGGATGGTGAAGTTAATGGAAGGAAGTATACACTATTGGTGGACACTGGAGCAACGAGGACTATTATTCGCCCCGAGACTGTCAACACCCGGAAAAGACTTTTACCGACGAGACTGCGACTCAGGACTGCCACAGGTGAAAGCGCCAATGTCCATGGAGAACTACCGGTGCAATTGGGAATTGGCGCAGAGAAGTTCACCCACACTGTCGTTGTCGCTGATATCAAAGAGGACATAATACTCGGAATGGACGTTATGAACCTACATGGCTTCCAGCTAGATTTAAAGAACCGAGTGATTAGAGTAAGTTCTGAGGAGGTATTCCTTCGCCCACACGAGGATAAGACTGTTCAGGTAGCCGTACAGGAGGATACAGTTGTACCCGCAAGGAGTGAATTTTTCACTGTGGCAAGGCTACAAGGAACCGTCGAAGAAGGAACACCGGTCATGATGGAACCATGGAATCACGATGAAGAAGTTGGTCGAGGAATCCTGGTTGGAAAAGGGTTAGTCATGGCTGCCGGAGAAATACCTGTACGCATTATAAATGTAAATGACCATCCAATAACTATGAAGAAGGATACCAAAATTGGAACTTGCGTACCAGTGGCGTCGATAATTCATCAAATAACAACCTCCAATGATGCCAACAATAAATTTGAACAAATGATAGCAGTGGCTGGACAATCCCTTAGCCTGCAAGAGAAGAAAAAGATCAGAGAACTCTTGCTACAATATCGATCTCTTTTTGTACCAAAAGGAGGGAAGTCAGGAAGAACATCTGCTGTCAAACACAAAGTTGACACCGGCGACGCTAAACCGATAAGACAATCGGCTCGACGGCTACCACAGGCCAAAAGAGAGGAAGCGGAGAGAATTGTTCGCGAGATGGAAAAGGACAAGGTAATAGAACCTTCTACCCGCCCTTGGGTCTCTCCGGTAGTTCTGGTAAAGAAGAAGGATGGAACCACGAGGTTTTGCGTGGACTACCGGCAGTTGAACAATGTTACAAAGAAAGATAGCTATCCCCTGCCGAGAATCGACGACACTCTGGATACGATGGCCGGCAGCAAATTGTTTTCTACCTTGGACCTGAAGTCTGGATATTGGCAGGTAGAAATGGATCCAGCCGATAAAGAAAAGACAGCGTTTACCACCGGATCTGGACTATGGCATTTCACCGTTATGCCATTTGGGCTGTGCAATGCCCCCGCAACGTTCGAAAGACTGATGGAAAACGTATTGCGAGGGTTGTCCTGGAAGACATGCTTAGTGTACCTTGATGACATCATAGTCTTGGGAAGGACATTCGACGAACATCAAAAGAATTTGGAAGGTGTCTTCAAAAGGCTGCAAGCTGCCCAACTGATGCTCAACCCCAAGAAATGTCAACTATTTCAAAACAAAGTCAATTACCTAGGCCATGTAGTCAGCAAGGATGGTGTAGCCGTAGACGAAGAAAAAGCTGCTGCCGTACGAAAGTGGCCATGAGTCCACCGGCCAAACACCAGCAAGAGTTCTGTTCGGACGCGAAATGAGATTACCCTGCGACCTTGAATTTGGATGCCGACCCGGAGAAGACATAGCTGGTGAAGATTACGTAACCCAGCTGAGAAAAAGAATGGACGACGTACACGAGCTGGTTCGATCGAATCTTCAGATCGCTAGCGATAGGATGAAAAAAAGGTACGATACGCAAGCTACGGAAGGAGGTTTCCACGAAGGAGACAAAGTCTGGCTGCATAACCCAAGAAGACAAAAGGGTTTTTCTCCAAAGTTGCAGAGAGCTTGGGACGGTCCGTACCTCGTAAAGAAAAGAATCAACGATGTCATCTATCGTATCAGCAAGATCCCAAATGGAAAGCCAAAGGTGGTACACCGTAACCGATTAGCGCCATTCGAGGGTGACCACGATGAGGAAGTAAACCAGCTTCAGGAAGTAGCCGATCCTGCTTTTGTAGAGTTCATGGGTGCTTATGGTGGTACCGGAAAAGCAAGATTCGGCGTCACCACTGACAAGACCTGCTTACCGTTCCGGAGGAATACTCACTGGCAATAAACATCCCTGCCAGCGTAACCGATGCGCGCGGACTGGCATCTCTGTTTATAAAGAAGAGCGGCGCACGACTCTTGGTAAACCAGTTACCAGTACCAGGTAAAGCTTTGAAACTGCAAAATGGCTCCCGCTACAATTTCCTCCTAGTAACGAGGAAAACCTTCGACGAAAGACCAACGTACGAGGATGTCTGGGAAACATTACGAAGCCTGAGGGCGCATGTGCTTGAATTGAGCGTGCATAGGCTAGCCATGCCCAAGATTGAATGCAGGCATTTAGATTGGCAAATAATCCGTAACATGGTAGAAGTAATCTTCCGAGATACCGAAGTGCAGGTACTGGTTTGCGGCCATGCTCGGGAGACACAGCCAACAGAGAAGACGGTCGCATGTTACTTCCATACAACTGGAAAATGCAACAAGGGGACCAGTTGCCGATACAGTCATCTCGTTCCAGTTTCCTAGCTAGTTCCAGGAGGAACTGTCTCTTAAGGAGGGGGCAATGTTACGCAAGCTACTGCATTAATATGCTCACTTAGTGCCTCCAGTGAAATCCCCATATGAGACGACTATGGTTCCTCCGCCCAATTTTCGAGAAACATCGAGAATACCCACCGCACCCGGTGCATCCGCCAGAACGTCGAAAATATCCAGTGCACCCGCGAGACATTTCGAGAATTACGGCGTGCGAGTATAAATAGGCCACCAGCTTCGCTGCAGGCAAATTAGTCAATCAGTCAGTGTTGATACCGAAGGAAAGTAATCGCGCCTCGAATAAGTGTTTATTAAGTGACTCTCATATAAATTATAATTAGTGTGTTTAGTGTATGACATAAATTATTAAATAAGGACTGAATTACATATAAATCTGTAAATATAAATTAATTGTAAATATAAATTAGAATAAACGTTACAATATTATAATAAAGCAACGAAAGGTGTTGACATGACAGATCAGATTTCATCCTATTATACTTCACTACGGAAGACAATCAAGGAGGTATTTTGCGAAGTTGCACTTGGAACCGCTGTGGTAAACACTTGGTCACTATACAACTTCGGAAACCCAAGGAAAAAGCTTGACATATTACAAATCACAGATATGATTATAATGGGACTTTTAGAAACTGACGAAGGAGTTGATGACAGTACCTCATCTCAAAATGATACTGAACCACCCAAGAAAAAAATTAAAAAAGTGCACATAAAATGATGAAATATGAAGGCATGGTTAGAAATTAAAGAAAAAGGTGCACTGGCTGTTATAAAAAAATAAAAAATGAACGGGGACTAAAGGAGGCAAAACTAAAAACTAGAAGAGTCAATACATATTGTTTAGTTTGTCCCTCAAACCCAACCTATTGTTTAGAGTGTTTCAACAAACATCATAAATAAAAACTAAAATACATTTTTAGTGATGTTTTTTGACTTTTTTATTTGTGTGTTGTTAGATTTCCGTTCTTTCAGTACATAGCTAGGTATACTTACTCATGTTCATTTTTTTTTATCTTCAGACTGATGCTTTTGTTTTGAGCCTAAACTTTTTGTTGTTTTTCAGATTTATGTTCTTTTAGTTCGTAGTTAGGTATACTGACAGATTCATGTTCATCTACCTTTATATTATATTATCATGTTTTGAAATGCTTTAAAAAAATAAACATATATTTTTATGTATCTGTATGTATTTTTTCTCTTACACCTATCTCAGTGGACGAGTGCGCCAAAGCAACATGTACTATTTCTATAGCCGTTGCCCAAATATCAAAAGCATATCTTTCACATGTGAAATTTTATGTGGGTCTAAACTTATATTGATCAGTGGCCACCGATGGTTCCCATCGTCTGTAAGGCTAGCTCGTTTGGGGGCCACATCGTCGCGAACGTGTTAATTGTTTAATATTCCCTTCACTGTGTGATGGCTGGGTCGGGGTTGATCTGGATATCTTGTAGCAAATAAAACACATGTTCTAGTAACAACTCTGTCACATTCACCATGTATTAAAAGTAAATTTAGATAATATTCATTGTTTATTTCCAAACGAGCCATTTCTATCACTGTACGATGCGATTAACTTAAAATAATCAATTAATACTATTTGATTATAACAGGTAATTACACAGCCTGGTAGAATAAAAAAATAAATAACAACTTGAAATTAACATCATTTTTTTAACAACCCTGTATACAAAAAGACGTTTTCGTCATGTCACTAATTACCTTGATCGATCTACCAATCGACCCGACAAGATGCTTTTTATTTGGTATTGGGGATGTTCACACATAATTTTCAATATGAAGGTCTGCACCTGTCAATGTTTCATTAAAAAGTTAATATCTCGATAAGTATAAATTTCAGATATAGGGTATTCTAGACATAGTGACATTAAAATTTAATGTCGAATCCGAAAAGTTAATAATAAACAGGGTGTTACATTTAAAATAACAAAGTTGTCGTTCACTTTCGGTATAACCGGAAGTGACATGTATGTCAAAATCTTTCCCATACACTCGCCATAACTTGTTCTTCATCTATGCCAATTTCTATACAAATCGTGTCAGTAGTCTCCAATATATAGATAGTGTAAGCCCGTCGTGAAGCAGCGTGTATCCATGTGCTTTCTCAGGGTGACCGGTGAGTAATCCTGTTGGTTCCTTTGTTCCACACCTCCTCAGGCTTACTATTTCATGGGCCCAAGGGTTTTTTGACAGGACTTTGCTGCTTATGCACGCGGTTTCAGTACATCTGATGTTTTGTTTCATTCCACCGTAACCTTATTGTGATTGACCATGTCCAAGAATTTTTGTAGGGAGTCCCAGATAAGTCTTGATTTGATCTGGGTGGATGCTAAAGACTTCAGTCCTGTCAGACTGTTAAATAGTATGAGGATATTTTGACCTCTCTACACTATGCCTGGAATACAGACGCGAGTTTCCCAAAGGTGCATTAGAGCTGCCCCTGGGCTTAGCGCCATGAACTCCAGCTCCTATTCCTCCGTCACTTTTGGATCCGTCGGTGTACCATACCCTCCTGACTGCCCATTCTAGTTTACTAAGATGTTGAATGATTGTTTGTCATTGATTTTGGTTAGCATGTGGTCACTATTCATTCCTAGAAGCAAGTTATCTGTTATTATAGGTGTTGGTTCCTTCTTGTCAGTTCCCATTGCACTCCAACCTGTATGCATCCATTCTCGCTTCCAGCTTGACATGCAAAGCAAGAGGCGGAAAATTTAGTATAGCTTCCAAAGCCAAGCAAGCCTCTGGAGTTTCAATAGCTCCAGTAAGCGTATCTTTGATATGTTTATTTATGATTAAGTCCCCATGTGTTACCTTTCGTAATTTAGCAGCTATTCTCCCTTTATTTATTTCATCAAGCAGGAGTGAATTCCAGCAGTTTAAGAATAATTCACAGATAATTGATCTCCAGGTACAAATCCAACTTAAACAGACCGAAAAATTACCAAATAAATATCAGCTGAGAATCATTAGATGTTATCTAATGGGTCATGCCACAGTGTAAGACCACCTGAATAAAATGGGGTAGTATAACGGATCGCTTAGCTGTAGACTTTGTGGCATCAAGATCGTAACCCTCATCTCATCTGACGATAAGGTACTGTACTGAAGTAGAAAAACAATTTTCAGAGAGGCCAATGTGCCACCTGAAACAGACGGTACACGTCCAATAGACCTTTATCGTCTACTCGAAGGTACGGAAGTAACTGGATGGGGACTGAAGTGAAATTGAAAATACAAGTAAATCTTACCACACCTCTGGAAAATCCCTAAGCTACTAGATGCATTATCAACAAAGACTGAAAGGCTCCTCACTTTGGACTGATAACTGGGGATACCCGGTACAGTTTTATAAGTATCCTAGCTTCATTGTTAAACCATTGAAGACTTTTGTTTGAATAAAGTTGAATATAAGTTGGACAAAATGTACACGCAATTTGTTTGATAAGGTTAAAATTCCAATTTTCCGTTTCAATCGATAGTCATTAAAATGTCGACAAATAAAATGCCGATATTTCCTCTGGTGATAATTCTTTCCTAACATTGGAAAGAGGAGTCGAGAGACCGACAAAAACCGAGATTGGAATCGCTTTTCCCCTTACATGGATATTTATTAAGGATTATTTATTGACGTGGGGGAATGTTTCGAATAGAGAGAGCAATCGGATAAATACATCAGGAAAAAAAAGACGTTAGGAAGTATTTTTAAAATTCAAAAGAGAAGTTCCGATTAATGAAATATTAGATATCGAAGAATAAATATATTATTCAACGCTTTACAACAAAGTTTTGAAATTTTTTTTTCAAAAACAGTGTCCGTTCAACTTAAGAAGCAACAACTACATCCCGGGCTATATGCTCCGACAGACATTGAAATACACTTCTAAGTCAAACGGGGTCGGTATGATCAACAAGATTTAACCAACCATTCTGGTTTGTAATGTAATTTTTGAAAACTAGTTGTAAAGCGTAGAATAATATATATTTATTCTTTGATATCTGTTGGTAACACGCTTCACTAAATACGACAATTTTACAGGAAACTGTAATAACTTGAATAAAATAAGAAATCATTTATTCTCAGCTGTACATCAACTTCCTTTAGAGATAGTTCAGAAGAATAATGGAAAGCATAATAATTCTAAAAATGAGAGACAATGTAAAATAAACAGGAAGCATATATGTATTTGAAAACGTGTCAGACATAAAAATGAGGCAAGGAAAAGTTTGTCACGGGTCTAGTAGTAACAATCTACAAATACAGACGTTTTTCATAAAATTTTGTTATACAATGTTTCAATTCTGAATTTCCAGGACAATTATATCAATTCAAGATTTGGTGAAAATGAATTTCTGGATTAATTTTCAATGGTTAATTTTCTTATAAAAATCTAAAATGTTATAAGTAAACTTAGTTAAAGAATAACCTGAAAAATAAAAAAAACCTTTAAAACAAAATATAAAAATAATATTTGGTATTCTGTGAAATAAGTACGAGATACAGGTACCTCATCATTTGAGCATCGCGTAAGAATAATCACTTAGTGCTCTAGACACAAATGTGATTTACATGTCACACCGAAATAACGCGCAAGACTTCTTTTTCCCGTACAAGATGTACTTTTTACCCTGCTTCTCCATATTTCTGGATTATCCTCTTGTTCCTCGATACCCGGTAACTTCTTGATACGGGTTCGCATATCTGGAGCGATATTAATGTTTGCTACTCGATCCCTTAGATGGGCTTCAATAAGCTGAAAAACCAATTTTTCTAAAAGTTTTCGACGGATCATATGTTGAGAAGGTTGTACGTTTCCCTCAAAAATAATTTATATGTCTACGTTCAACAAACTTTTAAACACAACCATCGATATCGACCAGCATCTTGTGATTTTGCGCAATTATAACTAGAACATAACTTGTGTACCACATCCACACTATTATAAAATGTCACAATATCCGACTTGGTCATCAGAACGGGGGTCTATAGTTCCATCAAGATGCTTAAGTTTATTGGGGTGACATTCTCTAAGACCTAATGGATCTATTGTGCCCCCTTACTTCTACTCAGTTCCTGAGGAAAGTCTCAGACTTCCTTAAAACATTTAGTGTAGTTCTTGTAGTCTTCAGGCATTCATTTGATCTCAAGAGGTTGTAGACACCCAGAAGTATCTTTGATTGTCTAAGCCATACTAGATCTTTTCAATGGTCAGATCTATTTTTTTGTATTTGCCTATTTCTTCCAATATTACACTGGAGCTGATACTGCAAAAGGATTCCGGACCCCAAAAGGATGTTTCAGTTCCCCATCTTTGCTAGTTCATCTGCTATTTCATTTCCTTCCATTCCAGTGTGTCCTGAAATCCATTATTCTCGCCTAGTTCATTGAGTTTGCCTAGGCATTTCATACCATTTTGGAACTGATTACACAAGAACTCAGTGCTTTAATGGCTGCTAGACTATCCAACATTATGATAATCCTTTGCCTTTTATATCCTTTATCAATATTGAACTGGACACACTTTCTTATGGCGTGAATTTCCCCTTGAAAGATACCTGGGGCTCTTCCCAAGATATCGGAGTGTTTGGTTCCCGACCCTTACACTCCTATCCCAATTCCTCCTATTGCTTTTGAGCCAACTGAGTACCATTGCATGGCATTCTTTTCAAGCCTGGCAATCAAGATGCTTACTAAAAACCAAAAGTACTACTGTTTCTCCTATTGAGATGTATGATACCAGAGTACAGGAAGGATAATTGAGAATGGAAGTCAACTTTTTCCATTTGAAAATTCGGGAGGAATTCCATTCCTATTTTTCCACAAAGACGCCACTATTGTTAGATTGTGGTTATTTAAGATATCAAAAATCAAATATTTACCAGTCAACCAATTGTCTATTGTTATATTCCTCCCTGCTCCAGATATGGTAGTACAAGGCCTTTTTACCATAGAATCTCCAATATTTGGCTGTTTGTGAGGACCTTCTGGTTGTAAGCCAGCATACACTTCTATACAACATCTTAGCGTTAGCAAGAGAAAACATTTTGACACCATATTTGCTAGGTTTGGAGAAATTATTTTGTTTAAAGCCACAACGCCTTCTAAGCGCCTCCAACTTTTCGTCAATTGTGACATATTCAGTGGAATAACACTCTGCAATTTTTTTTGAAAATATCGAAAACTTTCTTTATTGGTGCTAGCCTGTTGGCTGTTACTTGTTCGTTTCAAGTGTTCTGTCGTCAAAGCGGATGTATTTAACAAAAATCTAAATGGTTGGAAATACATCGTCAACCTGAATATTTTAATCCCAGTACCACAAGAACTCTACGAATTTTCGCTATTTTGTTTTCCGCTTTGTTTCCACCAGCTACGTACAGAAAACCAATAAGTGATTGTATTCCATTTTTGTTTGTATTGCATACCTTCCACGTGAAAATAAATTCGATTGTGCCAAAATAATTCTGTTGGTATTAACTTAATTACAGTTAACTGTAAATAATTGTCATATTAGTAAAGCGTGATATATAGACGTCAAAAAATAATAGTTCAATACTATTAAACGCTTTACAAAATTAGAAAAATTAATTTCCAAAGAGCAGACCGTCCACTAAGAAGCAACAACTACTTCCCGGGCTATATGCTATATATCACGCTTTACTAATATGACAATTATTTACAGTTAACTGTAATTTAGTTAATACCTACAAAACCGAGATAGTTATTATACAATTTCAGCGATCCAAAGGATGATTATTATGTTTCGATCCCGTGTACTTACGTTTTTGGGAGGATCAGTGTGATGCCTTTTGGCCGAATATAATAATAAAATTAAATAAGAAATAAATTCCCTTAAAACGAATTTCAATAAATCATTAAACGTTGGAATATTACATAAATATAAGTAGCGAAGTCGACAGGTACGGACTCAAGTTCATCACGTGAATAAACATTTGATAGTAAATAGTAAATAACATGGAACTGAACTTGAACCGTAATATGAATATAAAGGTGACAACACAATCAAAAAAGAATCAGTAATCAAGAGTAATCGAAAGTAATCAATATTCATTCTAATTTAGTTGTAATCATTATATTATCCAGTTAAACTATAAGTATGCTATAAGGATAGATACTTATATAGATTTAGTAATCTTAAGTAGTTATAATGTGTAATAAATAGTAAAGTATGTTAATAAATAGAACTTATCCCAGTGCCAGAAGTAGTAGTTTTATTCAAGTAAGATGACCCTCCGAGTGACCAAAAACACCACCGATTAAAGGGGACTATCCACACCTTATCACAAACCTTACATCAGGCTTTTGCTATTGAATGTTTCCACATTTACCAAGAAAATAGGGTAAGCTAGCGGTAGCTGTTTCCACACCTTACTGATCACACACATCCTCTTTCGAGTCCTCATCAGACCTGGGGCCGTAGGTATTATTGGCTGAAGGAGTAAAACTTCCCGAGAGAAGAAATATTTTGACTTTGTCACTGCAGTGACAGGGTAACCAACAAAGATACTCTACTCCCTCAGTCACGATTCTGGCCCCCGAAAGCTTCCTGATTATCATTCACTTCCATTCCATTATCTTGCACTAATTCATCATCGCTATCGTATAATGACTCTTCATCTGTGACTTCATCCATAAACCTCTGCAAACGAGCTTGTTCTTGCTCATAAGAGAACATTTCTGGAGAAAAACTAATTATTGATGTGAATCTCAAAATATACACACATATAATACCTGTACTGACTAGTCGCACCGTATCTCACAGATCGAATATCTCATTTCTTTCCCTGTGCAGAAAGAACTTAGGAGTCCTGTTGACTATGCTATGAAAAGGAATTTCCGACGTTCAACGTGCCACTGACATAAATTACAACAATATTTGTATACAAGCTGGTTATTTGTATTGTAAGCAACCGATGAAAAATAATGCGAAATTCACATTATTGGCCTTATTTTTCCGTGCATTGGGGATAATTCAGAAATATTTTCCGTTTTCGAACAATAATACTTTTAGTAGAGGACTAGTTTCAACAAGTATTGTTGCGAATTCAAATACATTGCAGAATTGTGTGACCTTCTTCTACTTACTTCCTGGGGAAAGTCTCAAACACTAGTAGTTCTTTTAATCCTATTTACTTGAGCAATTTTAGGATATCAATAAATAGCCTTATCACTCACACTAAGCAGTTTGCGAGCTCAGTCTTTCGACACATAGTTAGTTCGATTATGTGATGCGTTATTTATCTTCTAAAAACTGGAATAAGAGGTAACTTCTAAAAATTGAACCTCATTCTAGTGTGTGGAGAAAAAGCTCCAATTTAATTAAGAATTCATGAAGATGCATTATAAACGTATAAATGTTTACATAATGGTTGCCCAAAGGTTCCGGCCGAGTGAGAAATTGCAGACCAAAGTTTTGAAGCCTTTCACATACACTTTTCTTTGAAATTAATTTAAGAACGAATTTTATGGAAAAAGTTAATAAATCTGCTTATAATTGAAAATATATCCATAGTGAAAACATATTGCTTTATTCATAGTTATATATTTTTTAAAAGTGGTGTATTCATAGGTGTTTTTTAACTAAAAAAGCAGAAGGCGGAATTTCTGCGACTCAAACTTTCACAGCAGCAAATACTTTTGGGAGAGGAATTGTTGTAAAGCATAAACTTCTATTTTTGATTGTGTAGATTATGGCATCTACCATTTCATGATAGATCTTATTTCAAGTATGAAATATTTCAATAATGCATGTGTTTTAATTAATTTCATTTCATTAACCCAGAATAGTCGATTTACTGATCCATTGCAATTACTATCAAACCCTGTAAATAGTCAGCTTTGCTTTGCAATGACAAAATTAATGCCACCATATCAAACAATAATTCAGAAGTATTCAAAAATTTAGGAGCGGCTTTAGTAAATGTATTGCTCAAACTAGTAAATGATTCATTTGTTACTAACTATTGAATTTTTAATAAATTATACCAATTTCAAAGAAAATACCATGCAAACAATGAAGGTATCTTGTGTCGAAATAAAAAATGTTCAGTGCACATATGCGCATATTTTGAGCTGAACGTTCAATAAATTCAATTGATGGGTTTTTATATTTTGGAATTTCATAATACCGGGTGTCTCATTATATTTTCCGGTACTATCTTATTTCAAGAACTCATAACTTTGAAACGAATTAAGATACTGTATAGATATTGTATAGATCTATTGTATATATCTATATGCAATCATAAGTCATTTTTTGTAAGTATGGTTAATGTCAAATTGAAAGATGAATTATTAATTTTGAAAAAAAACAGCTGTCAGGGAAAAAGGATACACATTGAATGTAGTTGGTGATGGTTGGATGGGACGATTGAGATAGAATATTTTTGACAGGCAGAAAGATATGATAAACAAATAAAATAACCCATTGCAATTTTAAAATTTGGGACTGAAAAATTCAAAGTAAATATTCAAATAATAAACAAATGGAAATAGAAATAATTGTACTATAAATGACATATTTGGTGATTGTAAAAAGTTCAAGAATTGACATTATACAAACCAAGGAAGTAATATTCCAATACTTATTCCAATAATAAATAATAAGTCAATTTTGAATAAATAGAACAATTAACATTTGGACATAATAGAAGTGAAAAGACCGAAAAAATATATAATAAATGATGTAAAATTTTGATTTTCATAAGTTAGAAATTTTGGTAATTTATACATACAGTTCAATTAAAAAATTAGAACACAAAGTTACTTCTTTAAACCGACATAGTTGATTATTTCAAAGTTTGTAGTTATCAATCAGATTGTTCAATAAATATTTGAAACTAAATTTGATTTAAAAATAATTCAAATTAACAATTGAAATTAAATAAAAAAATTTAAGATAAATAAAATAATTTAAAATATTTCACACGATAAAGAGAGCAATTATAAAAATCAATATAAAGTACATGCGGTTTTCATTGAAATACTCCACAATGATACAAGTTTTGCTTAGACAAAATGTAATTTTCAAAAATCTTGTTCTTTTGCTTTTTAAATGTACTACCCTTCATATTTTCTGATGAGAGAAAAGCCACTTCTTCTATGATGGTATAATGTTCTTTTTAAATCGATTTAGAATTACTCCATTAAGGTTTGAGCGCGGGCAGCCCTCGTGTTGAGGAGGCTATAGAAAAACAGGAGAGGAGAACGGCAGGGGCAGTCATACTCTCAACCTCCTCAACTGTTGAGAGTTTTCGGGGAAAAAGTAGAAAAACCACCATCCTTCCTGAACCGGATAATCCCGGAGGAATGGGGTAAAATGGTATCTTCGCTTTCTTGAGCAGGGACTTGCACAGGAAGAAGCAAGGAAGAAAGCCGCAGAGCGCAAAAAACAAGGAGAGGAGAAGAACATCCGTCCTGAAGGAGAAAAACGAATGCGGGAAGTGGCGACAGCCCAGTCACCGCAAGTACAGATGAAGAAGAAAAAGGAGGGCCAAATAGTCATCCCCTCTTCAGCTGGCAGCTACGCAGCTGCAGCAAAAACAATAAGAATGGCAGTTCTTCCTAGGGCGTACCCTGAGACCACGCTCAGTGCGGACGTCATAACCTTGTTGGAGAACGCAAAAATAGAAGAAGTGTATGCTGGATGGAGCATAAGCTCCAGTTCAGTGGCATACAATTCAGACCAGAAGTCGTTCCAATCGAATGTGAAAAACCAAAGACTGCAGAATGGCTCCGGTTGATAATACCACAGCTGGAAAGCTGGAAGGGAGTAGAACTGACGGCGTGCCAGGGAGAAAACATCCCAAGAATGCACACCACTACGATCTTTCTCCCAAGAAGCAAAGGCGCAAGGGAAGGAAAGCTTCTTCGCTTGATAAAAGCGTAGAATGAAGGTTTGGCAACAGACCAGTGGAAAGTCCTCAATCTTGAAGAAGAGGGCAAAGGCCTAGTCTTGAGGGCAGGAATAGACAATCTATCCTGTCAAAAAATCAAGAACAACGGATTCACCATTTATTACCGGTTTGGGACCATCCCCGAACATGGCATCAAAGAGTAAGGAGAAAGAAACCCAGAGAAGGTTTCTATCTCCTTCAAGGGCAGCGACGAATCGATTAGTGTAGAAAGTCTACACATCTTCAAACTCCTTGGGGTGGAGTCGACACTGTCCGTGGAGGGAATGGAGTTTGGGTCGGAAGAACTCTTACAGAAGAGGACATCACCCTGACGAAAGAGGGAAATACCCATTCTGAACACCAACAGGATGGCGGGGATTAACTTAGCTCAGGTTGATGATCACCATGCTGAAACGTTATCTTTACCGATAACATTTCGGATAATAAATAAAATTTCTCATATTTACTCTTTTGGTGGAGCAAGTCTATTCTGATATAAAGTTATTTAGAAAATTTTCAAATATTTTCTTTTGGTGTAATAGACAACAAGTGTATTCGAACCAAAAATCGATAATTATAGTTTTGGATGTTAACTTTAGCGCGAAATTTAAAATAAGTTGAACGGAGAGATTTCCGGCCTACTTTATATCAATTTCCTCGGAAGAGAGTGCATTAAAATTTGGAACTGTGCAGTAGCTCCTAATATTAAACTTTCCAGAAAAATATGATTTGGGAGAGTATCTAATCGCGAAAACGCTAGTTCAAAATTACCCAGTGCGGGGCGTCATAGAACAGTAAGGTAGCACTATACGTTTTTTACAGGGAATCGCATGCAGTTTTAGTTTGTTATCAGACAAGTTAGAATATATTTGGGAATTTTCATTGAAAAAGAAGTGTAATAAGACTATACAATGCAAAAGAACAAAAATTGTAAATGGTGCATTGTTCCATTGTGTAAAAATACTACAATAACCAACTCGGAGAAGTGTTTTATGAAAGTCCCCAAAAATGATTTCAAACGGAAAAAATTATGGATTAGGCAATTTAGACGTGAACCCAAAGATGGTAAGAAAGTGAATAGATTCGCTTACAGATGTGCACAGAATTTCGATTTACCGTTCCGTTAATAACAAAAATGGCTTTATCGAAAAACACATTATTTAAAAAATTTGGATAGCTTGGATCGTAACCTTCTCCCATAATAATTATGTCTGCAAACCTCTCACGTCAATAAAAATCATCATCTGACAACTACTGAACCAACCTTACTTTGAATCAATGAAATTTATTATCACGTATGATCCTTACTACGGATTTTTGAGAAGTTTTTTTAATTTCAGTTTCTAGCTTTTGTCTGTTATTGATTTCAGATTTATAGGTGATGTTTTTTATCTCTGGTTTTTACTGTAAATTGAAATAGACTAAATAAATTATTCCACTACAATGTGACGAATGAATCTACTCTCACCCCGATCAAACCCCCTTTCATAATCAAACAGCTAAAATTTTTAAAAATTAAACAAATTTCAGGAATTTCGAGAATAGTCAGTGTTGCGCTAAATAGGGCATAGTCTCCGTAAATTTCGACCGTAATAAGTTGAATAAAATTACAATCATCTTTTCAAATCACCAAGTTAATTCAAAAAAACTTTAATCCATTATAGTGTGCCAAATAAGGAGTGGTTATAGCATATTTTGATGGAGTATCTACTATCAACTCGATCCAATCTATTATTTCATCCAGAGGGTTCGAATTTCATTTTCCAAAATGAAAAAGTTACAAAATGTAGCGATCACTGAAATAATAAATTTTTTTTTATTATATTACAGTTTGTGCGTTCTTGGACATATAAGGAATTTTCAACAATAATCCACATAAGATGGGGATGTCAAAAAAAGCATGAAATAAGAGGTGTGGACAAAACTACATCTAACTGGATGTCGAAACTGCTCATAACTGGTGAAAGAATGTAGCACTACACATCAACTCAAAAAACAATCTCAATAGCCTTCACTACGAAAGGAAGCTAGGCCTCAAAACCGTTAAACCTGATAAAAGCGAGGTTGAATGGAGACAAGTATCTACCTAAGTTATCCTGTGGAACAAACACAAAAAGGAGATTACCCGTAAAGCAATGACTGTCTTAATAGTGTGCAGGAATCTGGCATGGAAAAACTGGGGTCGTCACCCCAGCATCCTGCGCTGGATATTCACAGCCATAGTGGAACAAATCATAACTCATGGAGCCAATGCGTATAGAAGTGGGACTACCCTATTAAGAACGAGAGACAACCTCTCCAGAATTCGAAAACTAGCCTATATATAATTACAGGAGCAATAAAAACATGCCACACAGCGGCCTGGGAAGTGGTTAGCAACTTTACGCCACCACGTTTTTGTGGAAAGTGTTGCAGAAAGAACCAGATACAGACTAAGAGAGAGGGAATCATTGAAAAAACCCTCCCCGCTCTTCGAAAATCAACAATCCTGGACGATATGATGAGAAAGTATAACTTTTTGGAGAGATTCAACAAAGAATACAGTAACAAGAAAGATTGGGATCTCAACACCACTTCCAGGCTTGGAAAGAATTCCGTTCAATTATATACAAATAGCTCGGAGGCAATAGAGTGGACTTGAATAGGAGTGCCAAGATCCAAACAATCTGGAGGCTTGAGAAAATCTTAGTATCTTTTAAGCGGATGTCATAGGAAAGTGTGCCCAGTTCAACATTGATAAAAAATATAGACGCAAGAGATTATGATGGCAAATAGTCAAGAAGTCATTAAAGCACTGAGTTCTTGTTTATTCAGTTCCAAAATATGCGATGAATGAACTGGTCATGAACAGCATTGGCACTTCACTGTCGGTTCCAGGACACACTGGAAATAAGAAAGTCATATAGCAGATAAACAAGGAGCATGAGCTGAAACATCACTCTGGATGCCTAAACCATTTTGCGATATCAGCACCTTTGTAATATTGGAAGAAATAGGCAATGCTGAAGAAAATTACGAGATTGATCCATTGAAAATATTTAGTAAGTCTAAGAAAATCAAACGTACTCTTGAGAAGCTATATCCAAATAATAACAAATCAATGCCTACACTGGAGGACGCTGCCGCCTGAATGGGAGCATCAAAATTCTCAAATTAGTGGAGAAAGAACAATGTAGATTTTGAGGAATGGAAGAAGAAACCTCCATCCTCAATCTCAAGGAATGCATGGCAATACAGAATCCTATGGCACATTACCTAGAAGACAGCTGATTAAAACAGGAACTCTCACCTAAACTAAAGCCTTCGGATATCCTAAGATTCCTACAGGAAACAGGACTGAGGAACTGCTAGTCTCTGGGACTTTCCTCAGGAACTGAGAAGAAGAAAGGGGACGCAATGGATCTTTTAGTTATATTTAGTCATATTATACCAACTCTCTCAGTTACATTCGCATAGGAGGCTTGTATTTACATGAGTGTGTTATTAATAAGTCAATTAACGTAATTATATTTCATCTCACCATTCTTCGTACGAACTCCCGGTACGTACCCATTCGTAAGAGTGGATAACAGCTGCTTTGTGCAGCTCCGCCATTTCATATGATTGCCTAAAAACGCTGAAAGTAACTACACCTTAGACAAGCGAAACAATAAACGTACTGGTCTATTTTGAGTGGACGCCGACATGACAAAAGCTTTAAAAATTTAAATGCAGCCAACAAAAAGTGGGCCCAAAACGGCTCTCGCTATGCGCTCCTCGTCGAGTCTCCTAACGACATAACCGCCGGTTGGGAACGTACCCCCGAGGGTTTAATATTTATATAATCCCCTTGCAGTTCCTGTGGCATGCAGGTTACATATGTCACGTTTCGCGTACTCGCGCTCGGATTAAAATGTAGTATTTGGTTTTACATGGACGAACAATCAATTTTTTTTTGGGCTGATAACATTTACTGAATGGTTCATCAGAGTATCGATAATGACGTTAATATACCAGGTGTGTGAATATTTGATATTATAAAGAAAGTTCAAAAGAGAAATCGATGGATAAGTTCGCAGAACAGCTGATAAACAGCGTAGATATTAGCATTGGTAAATAAAAAATTAATGCAAAAATTAACCAATTTGTGGAGGAAAGTGTGGAAAGCCCTATGACAAGTTAATTTCAATGGAATTCGACAAACTTTTTTGAAGCTTGCTTCTTATTGCACGACATAGGACTTTTGGGAAGGCTAGTGAACTCGTGAAACGTGTAATGTTACGAAAAAGCGTTCGTCACGCAACAGTGTTGCCAGATTTCTGAATAATCCACTAATCTAATGGAATTGAAATTGAAGCTTGTGCTTCTTATTGCACGACATAGGACTTTTGGGAAGGCTAGTGAACTCGTGAAACGTGTGATGTTACGAAAAAGCGTTCGTCACACGATGACTCATTCTTCGTCTCTTTCTCGGCCGCCCACTGCGCTAACTCTCTCCCCTCTCTTCCTCTCTACCCCAGCCGCCTTCTTCTTCTCTCTTTCGTAGGCTACACAGCGGCACGCCTCTCTCTCGCTTCCCAAACGGTCGAAAGAGAAAGAGAGAATATCGCGCGTCTCTCTCTCTAATTGCCAAATATGTTAAATTTTTTTAAAAATTGTCAAAAAATTTGAAATATGGTAAAAAATTGTCTAAAATTTGGAAAAATGGTGAAAATTGTCAAAAACTGTCAAAATATTGAAAAAATGGTTAATAATTGCCAAATATTTTCAAAAATTATCAAAAATTTGGAAAAATGGTCAATAATTAGCAAAAATGGTCAAAAACTGTCAAAAATGGCCAATAATTGTTAAAAATTGTCAAAAATGGCCAATAATTGTTAAAAATTGTCAAAATTTTTGGAAAATTGTCAAAAATGATCAATGATTGTCAGAATCTGTCAAAAATTGCCAAAATCTGTGAAAAATGGTCAAAGATTGTCAAAAATTGTTAAATATTTAAAAAAATGGTCAAAAATAGTCAATAATTGTTAAAATTTAGAAAAATGATCAGAAATTGTTGAATATTTTGAAAAATTTACAATAATTGTCAAAATTTTTGAAAGTTGTCAAAAATGGTCCATAATTGTCAGAAACTGTCAAAAATGGTCAATAATTGTTCAAATTTTTAAAAATGGTCAAAAATTGTCAAAATTTTGAAAAAATGGTTAATAATTATAAAAAACTGTCAAAGGCCAATAATTGTTAAAAATTGTCAAAACTTTTGAAAAATGGTCGAAATTTTTGAAAAATTGTTAAAAATGGTCAATAATTGTCAGAACCTGTCAAAAATGGTCAATAATTGTTAAAATTTGAAAAAATGGTATAAAATGGTCAAAATTTTTGAAAAATTGTCAAAAATGATCAATAATTGTCAAAAATGGTCAATAATTGTTAAAATTTGAAAAAATGGTATAAAATGGTCAAAATTTTTGAAAAATTGTCAAAAATGATCAATAATTGTCAAAAATGGTCAATAATTGTTAAAATTTGAAAAAATGGTCAAAAATTGTCAACATTTTTGAAAAAATGTTCAATAATGGTAAAAAATTGTCAAAATTTTTGAAAAATGGTCAGAATTTTCGAAAAATTGTCAATAATGGTCAACATTTTGAAAAAATGGTCAATAATTATAAAAAAACTGTCAAAAATGGTCAATAATTGTTGAAAATTGTCAAAAATGGTTAATAATTGTCAGAACCTGTCAAAAATTGTCAAAAATGGTAAATAATTGTTAAAATTTGGAAAAACGGTCAACATTTTTGAAAAATTGTCAAAAATGATCAATAATTGTCAAAACTGTCAAAATTGGTCAATAATTGTCAAAAATGGTCAATAATTGTTAAAATTTGAAAAAATAGTCAAAAATTTTGGAAAAATGGTCAATAATTTTCAAAAATTGTCAAAATTTTTGAAAAATGGTCAAAAATTTACTAAAAATGGTCATTCTATTGTGCATAGCAAGCTTCTGTCGGCGGTCTGGCGACCGCTCACCTTTTTAATTTTTCGCGAAGCTAATAGAAATTACCATTCTGCTGTTCGTATGTTCAATGAACGTTATCCTGAATGCCAAATATGCAGAAAATTATTACGTAAGTTAATTTCAAAATTAAAAGGAACTGGTTCGGTAAAAGACGCTCCAAGGTTTGGGCGGCCAAAAATTGGGGAAGATATAAAAGTTCAGGTTTTAGCTGAAATGGTTGTTAATCCCCAACAGCCATCGAAACACGTGGCCAACGCATGCAATATTTCGGGTTATACTGTCAAAAATATTTTAAAATGCCATAAATTAACAGAAGATGATCCTGATAGGCGACTCGAATTTTCCGATATTATATCAGGAAGAATCACAGGAAATCAAAACTATTTGCGGAATATCTGTTTTAGTGACGAAATTCCTTTTTTTTTAACGGAAGAGTTAATACTGAACACTGTTTAAACTACCACTACACCAACACTAACACTTTACACTATCTCACGCGCGTTTCGAAACGCGCGTAAGATGCGTAAAAACGCAGTAAAACTGTTTTACCTTCAGTCTATGAAGAAGATAACTTGGTTATCGAAACGCGCGTAAGATAGTGTAAAGTGTTAGTGTTGGTGTAGTGGTAGTGTAAACAGTGTTCAGTGTCAAGTATCGCCAACAGTTCCAGAATTCCCAACTTAGGAAGAGTTAATGCTGAAAACTGTAGATACTGGAGTGATGAAAACCCTCATGTTTTCCGGGAGGGACACACACAGTTTCCCCAAAAACTTAATGTCAGGGCGGGCATTTTGGGAAATTATATCATAGGTTCCATTTTTCTGGATGTAAATCTTAATTGACCCATGTACCTGAATATGTTGCAAAATACAATTGCTTCCCTTAATGATGCTGTTGTTGCCCAAAATCCACATGAGTTTCAAGAGGTGATATTCCAACAAGACAGAGCCCCGCTACACTATTTTAGGCAAGTCAGAAATTATCTTGATGATAATAATCAAGATAGGTGAATTAGTCGACGAGGTCCTACAGAAATGCCAGCTCGATCGCCAGAAGTCACGCCCCTATATTTTTTTCTTTGGGATATGTTAAATCCGAAGTGTATAAAACAGCTACCGGATCACTGAATGAACTTAGACAACGAATTACGGATGTTTGTTCAAGAATAACGTAACAGATGCTTCACAATGTCAGAGAAGAATTTACTCGTAGAATATTTATTTGTCAGGAAGTTTCTGGTGGTCATTTTCAAAATCTTTTAGAGTAACAAGTGTTTTCTAAAATTTTTTGTGCTTTTACGTTTAATTTAAATTATTTCTATATTTTTTAGCTCAGGTTATTTCAGGTTAGGTTTAGTTCAATGTTATTTGTTTGTGTGAGTAATTTTGAATATTTTTGGTGGTCGGTAGAGGGTGTAATAATAAAATAGTTTTTATCTATTCGATAAAAATTTAAAAGCTACTATTTGGTCTTTTTCCATTTCAGTTAGAAATTAGAGCACCACACAAGAAAAAAAAACAATTCAACATTTAATTCATAATAATAATTAAAATTTTCATTATAGCTTCTGGAGATGCTATAATGATGGGACTTGTGGTTTTCGTTATTTTGTTTTTATATCAATAAACGCCCTTCATCGACGGCCAAGAGGTTGAAAACGACCTAATTTGTAATTTATTCAATTTAATCGAAGAAAATCTCGACGAAACAAACAGGGATGATAAAAATGATTTCTTTCTATCTCCTTTTTTATTCAAATTGTTCGGGATTAGCTGGAGATTATTTTTATACCATGATTCACCACTATTCAATTGAAAGCTGTCGTTTTTTACTGTCCACTCTGACTACACCCATCAGTGGTCATTCTTGACCGGTTTTTCGCATATAAAATTTATGTTTATGCCTTTTATAAATGATTTCCAGTTTTTCCAGCCGACTTTCCCCTCGCCACGAATCTTCTTTGATCTGTTTCTTCATTATATATATATATATATATATATATATATACAGTGTGTCTGCTTAAGTTGGACTCATATGGGAAACTTTTTTATTATTGGTTTTAGGAAAAAAAGTTATTCTTCATAAAAAGTTCTGCATTATCTAAAACCTTAAATGCAATCATTAGATATTTCTTATTTTGAGCCGTATACGAGGTTTGTCAAAAAATATTAATCTTACTCAGGAGTAAAGTACCTTTATTTTTTACAATACAGAAAAATTGTAAGAAGTAAAGTTGTTTAAAATTGAAAGTTATATTCAAATATGCAATTACAGCTATTTAGCATGAAAATTAAGATTTGGTGATTATTTACGTTTTACATTATAAAGTATTTGTAATCGTAAATTTAAATACTGACTTTATCCCTCTCATCTGTTAAAAATATGATAACATTTCTATTTGTTAATGTGTTTGGACAATCTTGCATTTAAATACGAGCTGCATTATAATTATTTATCTTAGAAATAGGAGAATCCACACAAAGAATATTATGTACCTAAACAAAAATCTATTTATAACTAACAAACATAATTAAATTTCAATTTAAACTACTAAAGCTTCGACATATCCACCTTCTCTTTCTAAACATGTAATTGTTCTTGTCTGAAACTCTTTTATTATTTTCCGTATAATATTTGGAGTAATTTTTTGGCATTCCTCAGAAATAATCCTTTCCAAATGGTCTACATCATCAAATGGTCCTCGCTCATAAACCTTCTGTTTTAAGTAACCCCATAAAAAAAGTCAAGTGGAGTTAAATCAGGAGACCTGGGAGGCCAAAAAATAGCTGAATACCTGTGAATCACCTTTCCATTAAACTTATTCTCAAGCAGTTCTCTAACGTTTACGGTACTATGGATGGAGGCACCGTCTTGTTGGAACCAAATTTTCATACGTTCTTCTAACGGAAGTTCGTGCAAAAAATCACTTACTTGATTTTCTAATAATTGTAAGTAACGTGCGGCATTTAACGATTGTCGATAAAAAAATGGTCCAATTAATTTATTTTTGTAAACCCCACACCATACGTTCGTTTTAAACGAATATTGGCTACGACTTTTTATTACAAAATTTGGATTACTGTTGGACCACCAGCGACAATTTTGTGATGAGACGGTTCCGTTGGATGAAAATGTGGCTTCATCGGAAAAAATTATACTTCTTGCGAAAAACGGGTCTTCTTCCAACTTTCCTTGGATCAAAGCGCAGAATTCAAATCGAACATCGTAATCCCTTGGTAGTAATGTGTGTACGAATTGAGGTTTGTATGCATGATATTTATAACGTTTTAAAATATTTGCCACTGTATCTTTTTTTACCGAAGTATTTGTGATTAGAGAAGCCCTTTTGCGTAATCCGATTTTTGGTTCCTCGACGACAGAAAGCATCACTTCCAACTCAGTGTCTTCATTGGCAACCCGTTTTATGCGTTTATTATTAAACTTGTTATCAACACTTCCACTGGTCTTGAATTTCTTCAATATTTTGGTAACTGTTGAATACCCGATGCTTCTATGGGGATGTCTGTTGTTGAAAATATTTGCTGCCTCTCTATGTGTATTGTAATTTTCTCCAACAATTAAAACTATTTCTATTTTTTCTTCACAAGTCAGTAAAGCTGCCATTTTTACTGTAATTTTATGAAAACTAACCCATTCTGACATTCACTGTCAAATACTTCATGACAGAGCATCCTAGATTACATTAAATTGTACCAAGCCAGAATAATTAATACGGAATGAATAGTAAATAATCACCAAATCCTAATTTTCATGCTAAATAGCTGTAATTGCATATTTGAATATAACTTTTAATTCTAAACAACTTTACTACCTACAATTTTTCTGTATTGTAAAAAATAACGGTACTTTACTCTTGAGTAAGATTAATATTTTTTGACAAACTTCGTATACGGCTCAAAATAAGAAATATCTAATGATTGCATTTTAGGTTTTAGATAATGCAGAACTTTTTATGAGGAATAACTTTTTTTCCTAAAACCCATAATAAAAAAGTTTCCCATATGAGTCCAACTTAAGTAGACACACTGTATATAGTGCTTGGAGGTTTCTCAATATTAAGAAACCATTTTTTCTAATAAATGCTGAAAATCAAGTAGCTTGATAAAAGTACTTGATTTTTCAAGTACTTGATAAATGAATACTTGACTTGACTTGACATTAAAAACTACTACTTGACTTGAACTTGACTTGATTTCAAGTCAAGTGAAGTCAAGTAGCTTGAATCAAGTCAAGTTCAAGTCCAGTAGTAGTTTTTAATGTCAAGTCAAGTCAAGTATTCATTTATCAAGTACTTGAAAAATCAAGTACTTTTATCAAGCTACTTGATTTTTATCATTTATTAGAAAAAATGGTTTCTTAATAATGAGAAACCTCCAATCACTGTTTGATTTCATCATTTTCCATCCAGGATTTAAGGCACGTGAGGCATCTTATGGATTTGTCGCCTAATCTATTGCGGGTTTTTGTAACAGACAAAGCAGCTCTGGAGAACTGTCCTTCAACAGAGCCTGAAGATGCTGGCGTTGATAAAAAATCTTTGACCGTTTGGATAACGTTTTTGGTGCCTCTTCCACCATTTTAATATATCTTCAGAACTGTTCAGGCAGGAATTTGTCTATTTCATAACACCAAAAGCCATTTCATTTGCTCGATTCACAGGAGATTTATTGAAAAAACTTAGGAGATCGATGTCAAACTCACTGTATTTATCCTTTGAAGATGAAGATGATGCTGTTGTGCTCTGTAGACCTGGCTGAAAATATATATTTTTTAAAACTTCTTCAAAATGTTTGACTGCTTCTTTTTCCAAGTCTTTTCCCCAACTTGTATTCGAGCTTGTTTCCACTTTATGCCGGGGATCTAAGATTAATACAACACAGTACATCCAGTTGGCTCTTTGGTAATGTTGTTCAATAGCCCATTGTTCTAGATTATCCAGGAGCATATTTATACCAATTATCACCATCGGAAGTGTGCAATATGCTTCACCCTCTAATGTTTTGGAAATTGTCTTGAAACTGTTCAGATATTTACAAACTCGATCTATCATCGACCACTCCGTGTCTGTAGGCTTCAAAGTTTTCATATTTTCTGTGTTGTCACAAAGAATGTTTATAGACCTTTTCTTATTTAGGCCCCATCGCAGCATATTCCAAAGTTGAATTCCATCTTGTTATGACATCTAATTTTGGCATGGCCATTGTTAAATTCAGAGTAGTGCAAACATTTTCGAAATCTTTGCGCAATTTTTCAACTTCTTTCCAAGACAATGTTTTTTTTTTCATTGGAGATCGAGCGAATCGGAGAGCGAATTTAAATCTCTAGTTATTTCATCACTGTCCGATAGGGTAGCAACTCAGAATTCGAATCAAGTATTTTTATAAAATCTCTTTTCCCCAAATTTAAAGTAAGCGCAAAACATACGAAGTGACTATTTTTAGGTTCAATGTCGGAAATAAAGCCTGTAAGCTCATTCATAGATGTGAAATTACTGTTTGTATTATCGGTTGTAATTCCTTGCACAGAATTTGTTAAATCGTAGACTTCCAATCCATCCTATTCATCTGCCAGTATGTTGTCCATGCGCCGAAACAAAATCCAAAAGGATGGCATGCTGTTTCCAATTATTATCAATGAAATGAGCAGTAATGCCTTTTTAATGCAGATGTTCCACAATTTTTCATTTTTAGTACGGTGGGTTTCATTGTGCAAAGCGTGCATTTCCCTTACTTATCAGTCTTTTTCGTACTCTTCGGATCTTGTTCAACGGTGAAATAATCCGTAACTTGTTTCTTTCCATTAGTCTTAGTTTTGTGTGCCGGCTCTTCGGATTGAGAAGTATTTTCCTCTAACACATATTCTGACTCGCCGGTCTCCGATTCCATTATTTCCGATGAATTACTCATTTTTTTCTGCAGGGCACAGGTTTAAACACTTTTGTGATGTAACAAGTCACACACTTGGACAAAACTACCATTCACCTAGGGTGTGTGTGTATGTACCGATTGATTCAGTCAGCTCGGAACTCGGAAACTCGTATTTTGTCTAAGTGCAAGCGAGCTTGCAGAAATATACGCCGTGCGACACGCGCGTATTAAGATCAAGTAATATCAAGTAGCTTGATTTCAAGTCAAGTAATAAATATCTCAAATCAAGTCAAGTCAAGTATGTAAATTGTAACGAGCTTGATTTTCAAGTCAACTCAAGTAGTTTGTTAAAATATCAAGCTACTTGACTTGATGAATCTCTAACTATACTTGCCACAATGTCTTTCAATGTTTTCTTATCTCCTTTCCATCAATATCATGTTTGCTTGTTTTTTTTATAATTTCGCACCATATTGTGGTTCTTAAAATTACTTCGCGGAGAAACTATCATAGTTTTGGCTGATTTAAAGCGTATTCTCAATTTTTTTTGAACCCTTGTGATATCGACGTCATATCCATATAAAACATCCACTGCTATTAGTGGTATATTTCAAATGAGACGAACTGTTCCACTATTTGTTTGGGTTGTTTTATAATCTCAATATCAGATTAAATCTGTTTCGTTGGTCGGACTTGAATTATCAAGAGTACGAGATTGATCTCCCTACATGTAGATGTCATAATCGAAAGATTTTGACATTAATATTTTGACTTTAATATTAGGAGGAATAGAACGTTTCCAAGTGACGTCATCCCTCGCCATGTTGTCAGCTGATCACAGACAACCTTCAGAAAGATGGATGGAAATAGTATTTTTTACTGATTCAAATATAAATCAAGAAGAAAAGTTAATTGGTTTTGCATGGTGTTATAATTATTTCGAATGTTATTCACTGTCGTAGCGATTTCATCTTTTAAATAATCTAAAGTAGTCAGGAGTGTGACCTAAACTAGACTTTTCAGTAATACCAGTAAAGTCAAGTGTGGTAGCGATGAATTTGTTTTTGAAAATATCAAAAACATAATACGATACCGGCACCACAAAAAAAAAGTTGTTGGAGTCACGTGACAAGAGACGACGATTGTTTATAAAAAAAATATAAGCATCAGTTTCCATTGTTTATAGTAGCAAAATTTCATACTTCGAGATAATGGACTTTAAAAATGTCGTGGAACACCCGACATATTCAAATAAAAATTAACATCAAATAGTCATCCCTAAATATTTCTGAAGAAATAAATATGACCTTAAGTTCAAATTGACAGTATTACAAATGGTTATTATATAGCTATTAAAATAAGATTTTATGACTCTTTGGAGCATTTGACATTTGTAAACTGTTGGTTGCGGACGTTGAGAAAGGTAGGGATTAAGTTCAAACACATCAACAAGAATATAAAAAAATACTGTTACAGCTTCTCATCACCATAGCATTTTACGTCTGAGAAGTAAAAGGTAAATCGAATGCAGAAGTGGAATGTCAATAAAAACCGCGTAGGGTGTAAAAAGAAATACTCACAGGCGGTTTTATATCCATACCACTCATTATTATTGGGTCGATGATTACATGAAACTGTACTGGTTCGTACTGGAAATAGAAAGTCTGGAATGTTTTATAATTAAAAAAAGAATGAAGGTATGTATGACAGTTTTTTTACATGGAATTTATAATTAAATCTCTCAGCTATAACCAATATGTCAGTGCACTACATTGAGAATTGTGTTTTTTGAAATTACATAATGAACCAAAAAAGAGCATTTTGTTTTGAGTCGTTGAAAAGGCTTGAGATCCATCTTCATTTCTTTCAATGCCTCGGCATCTACACTATAGATTTACTTTGTTGTTGAAGACTTAGCTAAATTTTATTCACAATGAAAAACTTGATAGTGTTACATTTTTGTTTGAAAAGTTGTGTCAGGGCTTCTATCTTTTGAAAACTTGTAGATGAACCTCCTTATCACTAGCCCATCCCTTTCTGTGTTCTAAACAGATTCTGGATAATATCAGCTTTCAATTTCAATATCGTCTAGTGGTGTTTGAAAGTCTGGATGTCCCGGTGTTCCAGACAGTGTCACAGATAGAGACGACAAGTCGGAGTTTTCTATAGTGCTCATCCTTTTAAAGAAATATTCAGACGTCAGCGACTCGAAAGTGGACCTGCTAGGCAGCGTAGGTTATTCCTGCTGTAGTCAAACAATTGTTTGGTAGCATTAGTCGAAGAAACATATCTAGGCCGATTGATTTAATCAGATTTCTAAGACTCTTCCGGCAGTTTCAAAACTTTGCCGGAATAAGATTTTGGTTTGATTAGGTCACCTAGAGCACCCTCTCTTGCGAATGAATCTTGCGTTTCATAACGTTTATAATATAGGTCTCACATAATACTTCACGTATATTAAATATACAGGACCCAAAAGACCTTTTCCTCCCCTAACATTATCTTGTTAATAACATATTATGCAAATTTAAGAACCTGAAATGTTATCGAAACGTTAAAATAAAAATATGAAAAAAAAGTAGTTCAATTTCCAAAAAATTACAAACAAAATAATGGATATACCACAAGTGACATAGAAATAGTGATATTTTAGTATTTAGTCTTAGTCTTATTCTTAATATTTTTGTTTTTGCTCAGCTCGTTATCTTCATTTTTGTGAAAATATGCATTTTTTTTAAATACATTGTAATCTCAAATAATTTTTTTTTGGCATAGAACTGAAGTGCCATGGATGATGACAATTTATTTTTTAACACGTTACCTGCCACAATACAAAAATTTTACTGTTCTAGTCACAAGCTGAAAATTGTTCACTGTACTTCTAAAATCTAATAAATGATGACAGGATATTTATTTCTTCTCAATGCCAGTAGATAATTGTGTTTTTGGACGTGAATCATTATATCTCTCGTGGCCTGGCGGCTAACGAAAATTGTATAACAGGCCGCGTGAATCGTGCGTGTCTGTTATCGTTGTTTATTGTCATTTTCGTGCGGATATCGATTTAGAAAAAAGAACAACTTAATATTTGAGAGTTATAATATTTGATTATTAGCGGCTCTAATCGACTAAGGTAAGAATTTATAGTAAGACAAAAGAGACGTTCTCACTTTATCTACTAAGCACACTGGTCAAATGGTTACATTGCAATCACGGCATAATGTGGAAGTAGACAAGCCCGATGATGATGTTGATTATAATAGATGCAAAGTTTCTATCGATTTGTCGGGTAAAATTGCACAAACAAGATTTTTCTTAACAAAAAAACGTATAGTAGAAATTGTGTTTTGAATTGGCAAAAATTTCAAAAAGCTTTGCATTCAATAATAAATGAGTATTTATATGGCCGCTGTGAATCGCTGGTGAGCTACAGGAATATAGGCAACAGCTCCCATGTGAATCACGGATGATTCACATGGCTTGGTGAAGCATGTCACCTGATGTAAAACACACTTGATTCTCGTGGCAGTTAACGTGTTCAAAATCCTTTTTTACGAGCTTTGTTACATACTTTCTCTTGGCAATCCTCTGATAAAGTCAGCGACGGTACCAGAAAAAAACTTTGTTTTTGTACCGTCTGTAAATCTCCTTTAGAAGAATCTATCACGTTTTATTCGGAATTAGAACGATCACTTTCTTTCGCTACTCACCGGAAAATCCTCAATACTATATCTAAAATGGAGTTCACATTCTGACATTCAAATGGCAGCATATGAGAAAATATCTAGCAATGCTGCTGAACTTATATAAAATGATATTTGTGAAATGTTGAATAGTTAAAAGTTCCACTTGTGTGTGATTGTTCTTGAATTATATATAATCTTTGTGATAATATTCTTAAAATAAAAAGTTATTATAAAAATCATAATTTCATTTGGTTTTATACCTCATATTAAAATGATTCACGAGCAATTGATTAAAATGAAATAACAGTATGTAAAATCCCTTTCAATAACACTAAACTATTTATTCACGATTGCAGATATCAAAGATCAATTTGATATATGTCGAATAATAGATTTATACTATTAACGCCTTACAAAGTTTTATTGTTCACTTGGAAGAAACGACAGACATTTAATTACACTTTTAGGTTAAACGGGGTCGTATTTGCGCCTCATCATTACAAGATACTTTGTAAGGCGTTAACAGTATAAATCTATTATTCGATATTTTTTGGTAACACGCTATAGGTACTAGATACGAAAATTCACAGGAAACTGTTATAATACAAAGATTATTTGATAAAAAATATAATTTTATTAGTTGATCGAAGACGTTTGTGTCATATTGAGGTAAAAATTTACGAAAGTATAGTAAAATTCAAAAGTTACGTCAGCCATATAATTAAAACAGGGAACAATTTTTGGAAAGTAGACATCTTATTTATTGTTAAACCATTACCCAGAAGATGACGAGATTATAGAAATGGAGAGTTCACCATTTAAGGTCAGTATCGAAAATTATCAATGTGGTTTATATGATCTAACTTAGAAATTACCTTAAGTATCGTAGAAATTATGGCTTTTCAGTCCATTCACAAATATTCCAAAAACTTTTTACTTGAACATATTCAATCTAACCAGACATTTCGGTGTTCTTCATGACGACGGCCCTGTTTCGTTTACAAAAGTAGCAAAACTTACAATGGTAGTAGGATTGGCAACGCTGCAATCATATACCCATCAACAGTCATCTGAATGCGAATTCCACTAAAGCACTGAAATCGGAATGGAGCTCATTTTAGGATGGATCATTAACGGCACCGAGCAACGTTTCAACCCATATTATTTCAACGTACGCAATTCATCAATGTATTTCCGAATTCAGTTCCTATTTCAAGAGAAAACCATTTAATTTAAATCTACAACTTACCGTTAAAACAAAAGAAAGCTTTTTCCGATAAAATCCCGTTAACATAATCCTAAGTTGCTTTGACGTACTGCAAAGTGCTTTTATCTTTTAAAAAGTAATCTAAAAAAAAGTAGAATACCAATTATTTTCTAGAATTTTCCTTTCAGTAGGTAATGAAGGTATAAATCAAGCAGCGATATTCGTGTCTCCTGAAGGCACCGGGACAACGATAAAAATCAAAAAGAAAATCGAGAATTTTTCTCTTCCATTTTACTAAAAGGTGTAATATACGCATTAACGAGGAAAATTCATTTTTTTTAGATAGATACTAGGAATTCATAGCTGTTTTCATTTACAAAATTATCGAATATTTTTAAAATTTTATAATTTCTTTTTGCAAAAATAAATTCTAATGAATCAATCCATTTAAATTCTATGAATTATGAGAAACAGTTTATTCAATAACATTTAAATGCTCAATCTTAAGTTTTTATCGGAAGAAAATCGCGAAAAGAAATAATGCTGATATGAAAATTAGGGATATTCACTTTTTAATTAAATGCCACTTGGATGACAAATACAAGTCTTTGGATTAAGATTAGAGCATATTTAGTAACGAGTAATCCCCCCTCGAGCTCTAATTACATCTTGCATTCTTCTTGGCGTGCTGCTAGGTAGAGTTTGAATAAATTCTTGAGGAATTTCGTTCCACTCATCTTGTGCAGCAATCCGAAGCTGTTTTATTGTAATTGGAACAGGATTTCTTCATCGTATACGGCGTTTAAGATAACCCACATGTGTTCTATCGGATTTAAGCAAGAGCTATAAGGTGGCCAGTCTAAACTTTGAATTTGGACCACATCAAGGTAATTATTCACTATGCCAGATGCATGCGGTCGAGCATTATCATGCATTAATATGAATTTATCGTATCCAATTTGGCCGAAATATGGCAAAACATGATCTTGCAGTATGTTTTCGATATACAAGTCATTAGTAATTCGTCCAATCACTTCCACGAGTTCGTTGCGTCCCTCCCAACTGATACCTCCCCAGAAAACTTTATACCACCACCTCCAAAACTAATGGTCTTTATGAGATTGTAGCTGGCGTACCGTTCCCCAACTCTTCTGTAGACGTGGTTTCATCTATCTGGCTTCCATAACTGATTCCCATTATCATCGGCGAAGAGAACATTTTTCCAATTCTCGATATCCCACTGAACATGTATTCTGACTAATTATAATCGACGAATTTTGTGATTTTGGAGAAGAAGTGGAACTTTAGCTTCAACCCTGCTTCTTTTAATCTTCGCCTGACTGTTTTTAAACATTTTTTGAGATGCATCGATATGAATGTGCGATTTCGTGTAGAATTAAGTATGAAAAGTCGATCATCAATTGCTGTTGTACACCTCATGCGCCCTTGACCGAGTCTACGAACGAAATTTCCTGTCTCTTGATACCTTTTTAAAATATTCGATGCTGTAGATTGACCTCTTCTGATATGTCGTGCAATATATTTTTGCTTATAACCTTCGTTATAGTATAGAGATACAATTTCTACCGCTTCAAGTTTATTGCAGTGTCAAACTGGTGCATATTGATGTTTTTAATAAAAGAAACATAATTCACTATTACTTAGTTAATTACACTACAATAACTCAATTCCGAGCTTAATTGACTATTTCTTATAATATGTGTAATTAATTGTTTTTGATAAAATGTGCGACAGACAATAATATGAGCCATTAATCTCAATTAAAGGTCAAAATATTTTAAAATGAGTGAGTAATCAGGCCACAAGATGAATAACATCAGCACATATAAATTCACGGTGTTTTTTCAAAATTATTTTGAAATAATAGTGATCACAAAAAAACTTGGGTAATTTTGTCCATGAGTGCATATGCTTGCGATTTTTAAATTTAAATCGCTATTCATATACTCATAGCATATATTATTCACCATGGTGCGTTTATGTCGCGAGCTGCAGGCGGATAACATAAACACCTAAGTCAATAATAGCCATTATATGCGAGAAGAATACTATTCATTAGTGCAATAAAGTCCAATATCTTGTAAATCTTCAGAGATATTTCAATATTATTTAGATTGATTGTAGTCAGCCTGAAGGCTGATATTTTGAAATTAGTCGCAATTGTACAGCGTGTGCCAGATCAAAGGTACATTTTTTTAAAGGAACACCCAGTATCTTACTTCAAATTTGAATTTTGCTTGACTTCGCTATTACAATGATAAGTGGTTGTAATAAATTATACAGTGTAGATATTTAAAAAGTTCTGACCACTTGTTCCTGAAAATAGTAATGAGTTCAACGCCCCGTATACTTTGAACTGCACAATGTAAAATTAATCTCTTACAACCATACGTCTGTAATGGCCGTATAGTATCATAACCCACTAGATCTGCTTCTATATCTAAGAAACCGTATACAGAGTGAGTCCAAACTCTAATACATCGGTTGTTGTCTCGATTAAAAGGTCATCTCAGGGTAGTATTCGAAATAAAAAACTAATTCAGATGTAATGTTGGTTTAATATAAAAAAATAATATTGGTTGTTATATGATTAGGATTAAACAAGGCCTTGCCTACCTAGCGGTAACGCCAAAAACTCCCTGGACGTCTATTCTCGAGTGTAAGAGAGATGACCGTGAGCACAAGAGATCCCTCACATCACGTTCACATGTTGTTCTCTTGAAACGGTTAACCCGTATTCTCGACGTGGTGGGAGTAGGTGGAAACAAGCGTTCGCGTGAAGCGCTGTTGCCAAATTGTGGCGGGCAACACAGCCAATGAAACACTTTTATTTCAATTTCCGCGCGGTAGCTCCCACCATGATGCAGATGCAACTAACCTAACTTTCTCCGGCTTTGAGTGTAAGGAGCAGTGTTTTTCCGGTTGTGTCTGTTTTAGTTTACTTTTATATAAAAAATGACGGAATTATTAAGAAATCGTGCATCAGCTTGTAATTCAGAACAAAGGCAGTGGCTGCTCGCCTTTGTGGAAAAAAAACCGCTCGTGGTTAGCGGAAATTTTGCTTTTATCAGTAAAAAGGATGCCCAGGCCACATGGAAGCAAGCCGCGGTGGACTTGAACAGCATTCCCGGTGGTGCCAAAAAAGACTGGGCGCAATGGCGTAAGGTAATTTACAATTAAAGTATTGTCTTAGATGCAGGTGACATTAACTTTTCATTGATTTTTGCAGACATGGCAAGACATGAAAAAAAATGCAAAAACCAAATCTTCTGCTGTAAAACGTCACGCTGCAGGTACTGGAGGAGGAGAAGCTTGTCCGGTGAAGTTGAGCAAACAAGATGAGGACATCGTCTGTTTATTACAACCGACTCTTTTAAGCGGCAGTAAGATCCCCGAAGCAGAGCCACACTATTTCTTCGACGAGGTAAGCTTGATTATCTCTGACATCTAATGAACGATATGATAAATATAATATATTTTCATAGATTGATCTGGCAAATCCTTGCGAAGAAGTTACAGTCTGTTTTGAAGTTTCTGATCAGTCCGCAACCCGTGAAGTAGACGGGGCTCTTGAAGAAAAGGCTACCATTGTGCTTCCAATGCCAACACCAACATCCGAAGCGGTTACAGCCATGATGCCCCTGAAAGTTGATATAACTCCCTCACTTCATGCGGGGAAAACGTATACAGCTCCAGCCACAACGCCTCCGTTGTCTGGTGCATCCGCCCCAATCGTAACGACCCCTAAGATTGCTGAGACTTTAAGGACTACGAAAACCAAGAGACTGGAAAAATCACTCGAGCTTAACAAAGACTTGGTAAAATCAAATGCGATTAAGGTGCAAATAGATGAAAAATACTATGAAAGACGCATACAGCTCATAGAAAATGTTATGAAGGCTCGCAGATTATATGAGCAAGAAAAACTGAACCTACTCAGACAAAATTTAGAGATAAACAGTCAAATTTTATTGGCTTTATCCAAAATTGTAAAAAATAATGGCTAGGATTATAGTCTATTTTTTTGTGCAAGAAAGCAATAAAACCTAATTTCTAATGCAAAACTTATAAATATACATGTAGATATCTGAATTCTTAATGTATTTAGTTAGTTTTATTGTTGCGATTTTCTTTTAACGTTTTATTGGAAGTTTTACTTAACATTGCGTTCAGATTTTTGATGAGAATCACCTTATGACCTTTTTGGTTTGGTTTCCGGGGAGATGGAGATTGTTGTGACGTATAACTGAAAAAAGACTTTTGACTGTAAATTGGTAGAATTTTGGAAATAAAAACTGTTTGGTTCACCTCTGGGAGTATTATTTAATATGTTACCTAGACAAATGAAAGTAAACCTACATACATATAGTTTTGCATTAGAAATTAGGTTTTATTACTATCTCTTACATAAAAATAGACTATACTAATGAAGTTTGCTCACCTAGATATGTGATATGTACTAGTTGAATACAAATAATAAATAAAATCAGTTACCATCAAATGTGTGTGTGTTTTTTTTTCAGCAACTACTTGGTGAGCATCGGTTTTTGGTTTTTTTTAGAAAACATTACCATCAAGTTTATCTTAACATTGCCCAACTGAGGGTAGGAAAAATAACTAACATTTGCTTTCAGTTTCATAAATCTATTCATCACATAAAAAATACAAGGGTTGCATCAGTTGAAGTGGTTTTGGATTATCGAACGTTGTGAAGCTCTACCAGCCGCTAGATCTGGATTAACGTTTCTTAAGTTGACATAATTATCAGCTTCATGAAAAGCAACAATAGGTTTGTACATCCCAAAGTCTGCATCCACCACTTCCACATCATAGTCAGGTCCAGGAATATTATGATCTATGCACATATTGTGCAGCACCGTGCATGCATTTATAATTTTTCCAGCAACATCAGGAGCATAATGTAACACACGATGTCTGAGCAAGCATCGAAAACGATTTTTCAGCACTCCATTACAGCACTCTATTTTGCTTCGGACACTTTTAAGGCCAGTATTGTATCTATCCTCTGGAGTACCAGCTTGAACCTCCCTTAAAGGCGTTTGCAGCCATGGACGTAATGGATATCCTTAAATAAATACATAGTTTGTAATGCCAAAGAAAAAACTCGGACCTGTATTACCTGAATCGCCCAAAAAAAAGAAGATACTATTATTATTTCTTCTGTAAATATCTTCCATTACTCGAGATATATTTGACTCCCTCCAAACGTGAGCATCATGGCTGCTTCCTGGAAATCTAGCATTAACACTGATGATGCGTAAGTTTTCATCGCAGACCTAGAAAGAAAAGGAATAAATTATCTATTTTTTACAAAAATAGGGATTTTATTCTCACCAACTGCACATTTATAGAATGATAGTTTTTTCTATTAACATAAATGTGCTCGGGAAATTCATCATCTTGTCTTTTTGGAGAAACGATAGCAACATGTGTCCCATCGACACATCCCAATACTCCTGGAAAAGCATATTTTTCATAAAATCTGTAAAAAAAATTTGTTAATTTAAACATTATGTTGGAAAGTCTATCATACCTTCTCCTCAGAGCTTGCAGTTCTCGAATATTATGTGGAAATCGCACATAACTATTGAAAATTTCAGGTCGATTCAAGGCTTGACATACATCTCGAATGCATCTGCTTGTGCTTGCCTGGCTGATACCAATGTAGCTGTTGGTACCAGTTATTTCTTGGTAACTACCCATTCCAAAAAATTTGAGCGCAGTTAACACCTGTATACAGTTAAATATACAAACTAATAGTTTGGTTACCTACTTATTATGTAATACTTATATACCTACCTTTACTTCGGCGTTCAGGGCAGACTGTCTGCTCGGTGGGCCTAAGTGTGGCTCTAATAAGTCGATCAGCTCTCGAGCTAGAGCTTTGTCTGCCCTAAAAAAGCGGATAAATCTCCTATCGGGCATTTGAAAGGCGTTCTCTCTTCTTAGAATCTTTCTTGGAGGCTGATCATTTTGCTCCTCAGCTTCCCTCAAATCATTATTTAGCACTATCGCCGCTAATAATTCTCCTTGGTCCATTGCAAATGTAACCACTACTGAAACACTTGGAAATAACTATTTTAGTCCTAAATAGCTAACGCGCGAAGTATGATATTTGAATTTGAAACGTCAAACGTAGTCATCGTGCAGTCTCGCACCTGCGCGCTGAAGCGAGGATTTTAATTCTCTTGGTAAATTGCAGTAGAAACGAGTTCTCACGAAATAGAAGGGAGACATCGCCCGCACAAATTCGAGAATACAGCGAAGCTGATTTGCGAGAGAACTCCGCCCTCTTCTCTCACAAATTCCTATTCATATAACTCGAGAATAGACGTCCAGAAGTAGTTCCGCTGTTCCAAACTATTTATATGAAGTTGGGTTAAATATTTATTCTAGGTTATTAAAAAGCATGGCCAAATTTATAGATACAAAGAAAAGTTTTAAAATATCCAATCTAATTTTAGGGGTTGTTGGATACAGAATGATATTAAAGAAATACCCGTTGTATGCATACGCTGGTTTACGAACTCCAGTGATTGTGCTACTTGTTATTAATAAATCTACAATTTGTCCTCAACAGAGGGTAATGACTCAAGGAAAACTGAACTTCCTCAGTAAGTGTGATAAAAGATTCTACTTACAATACTTAGTCTCATAAATATATTTGTTATTTTAGACGAATCTTCTACTTCTACTCAAAATAACGGATTCCTTGATATAAAAGGTGTGAAGGTTAACGATAGGGTTAGTGAAATGTGTCCCTTCAATAGATCTGGTGGACGTATTATCTCAGTTTGGTGTAAATCTTGTAAGGCAACTTGTTCTTAATATATTCTCGATGTAGAGGCGTGTTCAGGTGTATCCGATATGATGAATGGATGCAGATGATGAACCATATAGTTGATGCCGATGCAGCAATAAAATGGATATAACGAAGAAAAAAGAATAAAGAAAGGAAGAGGAAAGAACTGAATAAAGAGGAAAAAACTAAAGAAAGAAAGAGACCGTAGAAGTCGTATGGCCTCAAAGTGTTTTCGCCTACGGACGTGGAGACAGGAACTTAAGATGAGCAAAAATAAATATCCACTTATACAGAGTGGTAGAGCTCCAACAGGATCACTCTAGTAAAATTTAAGCTCACTTAAATGTATTTCCAAAAATCAGCAAAATTGCTAAACCATGTGGTCTTTCAAGAACCTCACAAGAAAGAAAAAACCTATCTCCGTCTACGTATTGATGGTCTTAGAAAAAAAAAAGTTATGTTCTTTTCATATACTTCCTTATTACCAAAGTAATTAACACCAGAGAGAAGCTCTGATCACAGAAATTAAAGGGAAAAAACTATTAATTAATAATTAAGGTCAATGATCTTTAATCAGTAGATTTATTTCCAAGATTGACAGATATGACAAGATTGTCATCTACTTACTTTGGTACACCATGTAAACAAAACAACCTTTAAGCTTTTTACCTTTTTAAATTAATAACTTTTATGATCTGGTGATCATCCTATGTTTAAATAAGGTATTCAGTAAATTTAGAATATAAATATTTGACCTATTATATCTCATGCTTTTCTAAAGAATAAATGGTAAATACTTATTTATTATTCTTAGGTGCCCTTCAGGGAGACGCTTGAGAAAAGTGAAAGGATTCCTGAGACATTAATTGTGTTAATCCCACTTAAAACAATCAGGATCTGCTTTTAATAAACTAGCAGTTGGTGAGTAGAGATTTTATTTTTGGATGTTTGAAAGAGAGACACAAATAATTCTTTGTCCCTTAACACGATTTCTCAATTTCTTGAAATCGATCACCCTGTACTTTTTATCGGTACATGATAGTTACTGTACTACACTTTGAATTTGATTGGATATTACTTATACCCAAACTGAATAGTTTTTGTGATATGTCAATGTTATGATCAAAAAATCCAACAATACAAAATGTATTCACATTAATTAACTAAAATTTACAAAAAAATCAACAATGAGAGATGCTCAAGGGGACCACCCTCTACATCGAGGCAGGCTTGAGGAAGGTGTTCAAAATATCGAGTTACATCTCCAAGCATTTGCCCATTAACATTTTGGAAAGCCTGCCTTATTTTATCTTTCATATCGTATGGTGTTTACAGGTAATTTTTACACCTGATCTTTGACATAACCTCAACAGAAAAAATGAAGTTTATTTAACTCTGGTAACCAGAGAACGGGTCCTGCTCAACCAATCCAGCTTTCAGTAAACATATCATTCAATTGATCGTGGATGATCGCATTATGGTGAGAAGGAGCTCCGTCATGCAGATACCACATTTGTTGGAAAGGAATTAGCAAAATGTGAATGTTTCTCAGATATGGAATCGGGTGAATTATGATAGAGGAGAGTGCCCCAATACCGCACAGTTGCCTAATATCGCATCATCGGTTTATTTCCAAACTAATATTTTGAAGTGCAATTCTCTGTAATTTTTATTTCACAGGCGGCGGCTGAATAGTGTATTCAAAGTCTAATACGGCTACGAACCACTAGAAGGCAACAGTGTAGGAACACGTGAATTTAGCTGAACAGAGTTTTTGAGAGTGTCCGCAATTTAATTATTTTTATGCAAAACAGGTGAGTGAAATGTTTCGACTTGTGCAAATATTGCATTTATAAGCTCCGTTCTGTATTTTCAGCGCATGAAACAATAATAGAAATTATTGTAAATGATGTTTTCACCACTCTAACCTTAAAGTGTAGTGTGCCCTAATATCGCACCCCGAGGGGTTCTTAATATCATACTGTGCGGTATTAGGAACCTGTAAAAAACGATGAAAAAATTTTTTTCGTTTCAGAAAACATGAGTCAAAAAAACAAACGGAAGAAATGGGATAAGCAGGCAATGCTTGATGCTGTAGAAGCGGTTAAGAATAATGTTATGGGCTATCGGAAAGCATCCATTCAATTTTAATGTACCCAAAAGGACATTGAGGGATTATGTAAAAATGTTAATAAAAACCCGGAAGAACTAGTTAACGTAAAGTTGGGCAGAAGAACGACACTATCGGAGGAAATGGAAAGAGAACTCGTCGCATATTGTTTAGAAATGGACAAGCGTTTCTATGGTTTGACTTCCTCAGATCTACGAAGAATCGCGTTTCAACTGGCTTTAAGAAATAATTTGCCATATCCATTTTTACGCGAAAAAGGAACTGCTGGAAAAATGGGTTAGAAGATTTCTCTATCGGCATCCCAATTTAACGTTTACAAAGCCACAGGGTATTTCTTCCGCCAGAGTAAAAGGTTTTACCCAAGAAAACGTCGACAAATTCTTTGATATTCTCGAACCTGCTTTGCAAAAAAATTAATAATAACCCGTCTAGAATATACAAGGTTGATGAGACCGGAATAACAAATGTACAATCTAAACATTCTAAAGTAATTTCACTGAAAGGGAAAAGGCAAGTTGGTGCCATCACTGCGGCTGAAAGAGGCTCACTAGTGACGATGGTAACTTGCATGAATAGTGCTGGTGGATTCGTGCCACCAATGTTGGTGTTCCCAAGGAAAAACATGAAGCGGGAACTGCTTGATGGTGCGCCACAGGGGACAATAGCTGGATGCCATCCATCCGGATGGATACAGCAGAATTTATTTACCGAGTGGCTTCGTCACTTCATTAAACACCCAAAGCCGTCAGCTGATGACCCAATTGTGCTGGTTCTCGATGGTCACTATTCCCATACGCGTAACTTGGACGTCATTGAGCTTGCTAGAACGCATAGTGTGATAATTATAAGTCTCCCTCCTCACTCGACCCATAAAATGCAACCACTTGACTTGGCTTTTACGGGTCCATTCAAATCCTACTATTCTCATGAAATTGAGACTTGGCTTAATAATCATGTTGGCAGGAATGTGTCTGTTTATCAAATAGGTGAATTATTGGGAAGAGCGTACCTAAATGCTGCCACTGCTGAAGTGAGCGCTAATGGTTTCAGAAAAAGTGGCATTTATCCCTGCAACCGATACATTTTCCACGATTATGAATTTGCTATTCACAAACAACGTGAAATGACACCACCACTTCCAACAGAAGCTGATGAGAATCCTCATCCCAGGGAAGTTACTCCGCCACGTAATACCTACATAGGCCCTGAAAATATAACCCCTTTACCATCTTGCAGCGGAATACGTAAAACTATTTTAAATGGCAAGCCCAGGACAGGATCAGCAAAATTAATAACTGGTACTACCTATAAAGAAGAGCTATAAAAAAGTGTGGCAGATATAAATAAAAGGAAAGCCGTTAAAAAGAAAGTATCTTTAGAACCTCAACCTGGTCCTTCCAAATGCAAAAATCCGCCCAAGAAAACTGAGATGCTTAAAGACGTGGAATATGACAGCGAGTTGAGTGAGTCGGATATAAATATGGAATTGGATAATGATTCTGATATTGATTGCAGCTCCGAAAATAATGATAATAAAGATACAGAATGTATCTTTTGTTTGCGATTGTTCTCAGAAGACTCAAAAAGTGAAAAATGGATAAGATGTTGCCAGTGTTTGAAATGGGGGCATGAAGAATACTCCAATTCGGATAAGAAGAATATGTTTGTATGTGACTTCTGTTTGACTGAATGAGGCCTCCTAATATCGTCCACCCAAATTCAGTTCTTACAAAATGTGTTAATTATTTGTTTCTCATTGATACAGATGGTTTCTTTTTTTTTAAATAAACTTTTGATACCACTTGTTGTTTTATTGATAATCACATATATTGGAAACTCATAATCAGAGCTTTAAAATAATTTCCTTAAAAGAAATGACGCATTCAAAAAAAGGGTGTGATATTAGGGCACTATCCTCTACTAAACGACCATCACAGACTGGAAGAAAGATTAATTTTAAATTGTGCAGTTGAAAGTATATACGGGGCGTTAAACTAATTACGAATCTCAGGAACAAGTGGTCAAAACTTTTTAAATTCACTGTATTACAACCTCATATCAATGCAATAGCGAAGTCAAGCAAAATTCAAATTTGGAGTGAAATACAGGGTAACCCATTTGAAAAAAATGTACCTTTGATCTGGCACGAAGTCTTGGAACACGCTGTAGATCTGTCACTAATTTTGAAATATGGGTATTCAGGCTGGCTGCAATCGGTCAAAATTTTATTTAAATATCTTTGTGGATTTGCAAGATGTCGGATTTTATCGCACTAATGAGTCACCCTGTATTTTGTCCACGACTATTCATTACCTGTTTTCGATTTTTCCGGTAATAAATTTGAGGAGACTATTTGTGCTGCTTCTTTTTGGCGGGGTAACATTCATTTTAGTGTCTGATTCGCTTCCCATATTAAATTTTCTATTAATTTAAATTTTAATTCAGTATAATCATGGAGGCTAGATTAGGACATCGAGCTCATACGGAAAAATTGACAAAACCTGTCCTGTGAATCGTCTATCTAAGCAGTCTGTTTTTCACAGCGGCGTCGCCATTGCAAATCCAATACTGTCCAAAAACAGTAACCTTAGTTTTCATAAATGACAGTAGTCAAATTGTAAACATTACTAATGATACTAAATAATTAAAACTCAAAGTAAGAACTAGAAAGATTAAAATTGTAATAAATTGAAAATGCGTTGTTGAAAATCATTGAAATAGTAGCTGGTAGTGCAGCTGATTCAAAACGAAGGCGTGGATTGAATTTAAGAAAACTAGAGTGTTTTCAGCTACCAAAGGTGATTGAAAAGATAAATAAAGTGGGAATAGGATATTGTGTAACAAGTGCTGCACACTGTATTCTTCCTACAACCACCATCCAGAAATCAAACAAACGACTGTGTTGGTCACGGTAATTTTTATGAGCACTTTTTCTAACATGACAGAGCTTATGGCGGTGAAAATTAGTACAATTTCTGCACTTCATTTAAATAAATTAATAAAAATGATATTTAAAGATTTATTAAAAATTACAGTAGGTAACAAATTTACCTTTTAAGAAATATATTTTAATTTTAACTTTCCTTGCATGGGATTTTTCACTTAAAATCATAATGAATTGTAAAATGGGAACAGTTTTGGATCTTTATCCCTGGTGTTGGTGTTTCCCATAAGTTATCGGTGATTGTTAATAAGTATTATTTGTAGCAGATGTTGAGGGAACAGGAACAGAATCAAATTTCTGCAATGTTTCATAGACCCTACTAGTTGATTATTTTCCGAGCAATGCCTTTCTTCGTCACTATAGAATCGTCAATATAGCCTTCCGCGACGCTACTTAAATGCCAACCAACGTGACGTTTTATTGTGAGCAGATCAGCGCCCGCGTTTGCTGAAACGGTGGCCTTGAACGCCGAGACGAATGACCCGTGTATAAGTTGGGATTTGGTAGTTTTAAGAGAGATGCAATTTCAGTAGGTTTCTTAACAAATTTGTTAATTCCTACAACTTGTCTGGTAAACTTACTTTTCTGATAGTTTAAAAAGAAATTTGTTGTGGATAAATTAGCCGGTCGTAGGGAAACATACTTTTAGAAGATGTCGTAAAAGGCACCTGTGACTGTAAAGGTTCTTGAAATTTTGGTTTTTGTGTCATTAAGTTTTATAACTGCAGCGGAATTCAGATCTTCAATGTCACTGGTTTTCAATTCCCACAATTCAGATCTGCGGCATGCTCCGTTTATTCCGATGATCATCGCTACCTGTACAAATCAAAATCGATTACAGAAAATTGTTTAAAAAATAAATTCTCCAAATTTACCTTCATTAATAAATATTCATTTTCAGGTGCTTCTATCAAAAATCGATTAATATCATCTGGGGTCACAGTTTTCGACTTCTTCGGTGTGTGCCCTTCGGATTTCCTTTTTAATAACGCACGAAGCTTTGGATATGTAGAAATGTCTATACCGTGTTTGATATTTATAGTTGACTTCAGCATTGAATGAATTGACCATATGGTGGATGCTTTTCTAGTGTTAGATAACCCTTCTATATACACCATCAGTACATTTTCAGAGAAAGACTTGGTATACTGTGGACTTCTCCATTCCATGGCAATAAATTTTGGCTAAACAAGACTGCCTGTTCTTTAATTTTTGGAGGCGTATTTTCAAAATCAGAATCCATTATAAAAATCACCGGCACGAAAAATAAATAAGCAGCAGTTGCTTAGCAACGAATTAGAAGTCGGACTGTTTTGCGAGTTTATTGTTAGGATACCACAGACTACAGATAATCAGAATGACAATTTGCTGTGGGTATTTATTTTGGGTATGCCTAATGTCACTTTGGCTATGCTTTATGTCACTTTGGCTATGTCTTATGCCATTTTCCCACAACTTTTGTTGATATGGGAAATTATTAATTTTGCGTATTATAACCAATGTGCAAAATAGTGTTTTGGATGGTGTTCGTAGGAAAATAATATTTATCATGATAAGATTCAAATTATACACTGTGTTCATTTAAAAAGGACCCACCCTTAATATTTTGAAAATGGGACATATTAGAAAGAAATGCCGGAACACGTCAACTTTTAACTTGAGGGGGACACTTTTTGGCGCTAATGTCATTAACGACAGATTCACCCCCTCCCTAATGGAGACACCCCTTTTATTTTTTCAAATGGCATTAGGTATCAATTCACACCTCATTTAAAAGGTCTGGTAAATCTCTATTCAATTATTTTGTTTGCCTTTAATACCAACCTTCCATTGTTATTTAATCGTTGTTTAAAATTGGCTCTTTTTCAATTTTTCGTATGCCCCCGTATTGTGTTATGATAGAAAGACTCTTTAAAGAATAAAAAATTTACAAATAGTGAAAAGACAACTGTTAACAAGAAATAACTGTTATTTAATCATGTGACCAGCATTTTTAAACAACGATTAAATAACAATGGAAGGCTGGTATCAAAGGCAAAACAAAATGATTGAATAGAGATTTACCGGACCTTTTAAATGAGGTGTGACTTGATACCTAATGCCATTTGAAAAAATGTAAGGGGAGTCTCCAGTAGGGGTGAATCTGACGTTTATGACATTAGCGCCAAAAAGTGTCCCCCTCAAGTTAAAAGTTGACGTGTTTCGGCATTTCCTTCTAATATGTCCCATTTTTGAAATATTTAGGGTGGGTCCTTTTCAAATGAACACAGTGTATACATTACGTGTGAGAAGTTTTAGAAAAGCACAATTGCACACAAAATACTTTACTTTTCAAATTAATGGTGTGCATGAACTAATGTCATTAGTGAGTGGTGAAGATTGATTAAAAATATATTTTATTTTTTATTTTGATTGAGCAGATTGAAAATTGTGCATTATATTTTTATTTTGAAGCATTGGACTTCATCCTACACCTGTTGAACTATTTGACTATTCTCTTATAAGCTTTTGTAGCTAATTCACTGTTATTTTGAGATAATTATCATAGCAATGTCATCTATGTACTGCAATACATATGTTTGCAAATTCAAATGTTCTGGTGCTAAATAACCTATCAAAAATTTTCATTTCTGTTTCATAACATCACATACAGTCAAATGAGCTAGCAACCAATAAAACACCCTGAACTCAAAGGGTAAGCAAGGCTTATGATTGGCTGTTATTATTCTGTAGTCAGATGTTTTTGATATTGGATTCAAACTGGCGCCCTCTACCATGACCAGAAAAGGGAATAGATGGAGTCCGATCTCCTTATATAGTCTCCATGTGTATGATAATTAAAATTCTTGCAAACAGCTATAAATGATTTAAAACGTCATTTAGTTTTGACATATATCATTAAACACTGGATAAAAACCTGCATATAAAAAGCTCAATATACAACAGCTTGGTTGATGAATTATAATGTCTTCGTAGCGGAGTGGTATACAGGTGTGGCTGCGAAAATTAAGAATTGTTGTTGCAGAGTTCGGATCCTGAACGCGGTGATATTTGTATTTGATATATTGTGACATTTGTATATAAATAACCTTCAATATAGGTCCTATTCATTCGTATCATGTGACCTGCCTATTATCCACACCTATTATCAACTAATGAATAATGAACGTTATTATACTTCAAAAAGCACACGTGAAATGTAAACATTATTGAACAGTCATGGACAAAATAATTAACTCAAACATATGTTCTCATCCAAACTGCTAAATTATGCCATGATGAAATAGAGGAAAAGCAAGAGAAAGTCACAAAGCATGATGAAGTTCTGGAAAAAGAGACATCTAAAACCGATGACGGAATAGTTGTGGATAATCAAAAAAACATAATTTTGCGCGATAATACGGAACTGCTTTTCTCAACACCGAGTACTGATCAAGAATCTACTATCCAGATAACAATAATGAGCAACAACAATTTCGCGATATATAAAGTAAAAAAGTGTTTGTTTGCTGATGTTTCTGTCGAACCATTAGCTACAACACACTCATTTGCTAAGAATGAGCCAGCCGAAAAACTACTTTTAAGTAATTCATTTTTTACTAATATACATATATACCTAGGTATTCAAAAATCTAAAATATGATGCGTTGACTGACGACCTGTTTATCACCTTTCTGGCATTTATTTACTGAATATGCCTTAGCCGGATTGTCTACTGAGTTTTTTTATTCCATTTGCATCTTCTACGAGATATTCTAGATACAAGCTTCGAATTGAATTTGGCAGGTGTTTATGATTCCTAACTATTGTTATAAGATCATAATTACCTTATGAACGACTCAGGGTGTGTAGGTTAAAGTTATATACATCCTGTTTTATGGGTCCTGTTATTGCAAATTTACCTACTATGACACCAGCACATTAGTATACAGACTTTTGTAGTCCTTGACTCATTAATCTAGACTTCATCTGTCTTTGAAACTAATTGGATGGATTCCAAAGTCGACATGTAACTTTAAACTCGGTAGTTCTTTATTTCCGCGAAATGCCAAGATATCGCTATATTTTCTAGCATAAATTCAATATTTTAAAAGTATAGAAGCAAATATAGAAGGCACAAAATACTTTACTTTTCAAATTAATGGTGTGCATGAACTAATGTCATTAGTGAGTGGTGAAGATTGATTAAAAATATATTTTATTTTTTATTGTTATTGAGCAGATTGAATATTGTGCATTATATTTTTATTTTGAAGCATTGGACTTCATCCTACACCTGTTGAACCATTTCATTTGGTAAGTGAAATTGGTGAAGAGTTTTTTTTTAAATGATTGGAATGAATATAATTGACAAATTATTTAAAATAAACACTTTTAAACCATGAGAAGTCGATGGTCAGGTAGCAGTTGAGTTAAAACCAAAGGGTCAGAGGTTACCAACAGTGTAATAAAAAAGGGTAACAAATAGAGCGTACAAGATAAAAATGAATAATGTTAGCGTTTTAACAAGGAAAAACAGAAAATTTATTAGACCGTTCCAAATTACGAAAAATGTTATTTACAACAACCATTATTCATTTTTGAAACAGTTGAAAAAAAAAGGGAAAAAACCGAGAATAATATATTTTGTAAGTATAACAGTGTGGTCCAGAAAAAAAAACATTGGTGATAGTGACACAGAAGATTATAAAATTCAGTTTGAAGAAATAGGTTTTTTTGAATGTCATTTATTTTTGAGCTTTTCACTTTTTAAAATTGACATATTTGACCATTAAAAATTGGATTGGAGTCAACTGAAATGGACGTTGTGTAAGAATGCCTCAGACTAATTTTCAAGAAAATTTATATAAACCATTTTGAAAGTACTACATTTCAAAAAATGGTTTGATTATGACATTCGAAAATTTGGCGTATTTGTAACGGCGTAGTTTGAACATTTATTTCAATAATAATAATTATAGATGAAAACTGTCAATTTATGTGTATGTATCTATATCGAATTTCACTTATCACGTGCAAACCAGAGAACTTAACTACATTAACCGTTGATCTCCTGAAGCTCTTGGAATGCCTTTACACAGCTACCTTTTTTCATTTTTCGTTAAATACTAGTTTTCTAATAATAATAAATCCATCCTCGCTGATATTAAACGCGTCACTATGTGCAGACGACTCGCTGATTTCCGCAACTCTAGATGATCGCGTTCTTTCCACTATGTTTTCAGAGCATACAATAATTTCCTAATCGTACCAACCAATCAGAGTTCCATGGCATCCGAAGCTTCGTTTGACATCGGCTATATTCACCGCCGTTTTTGCGGAAATTTGTTAATACTCGACAGTATCCATTGATTTTGCTTGAGATTAGTGCTCTTGTGATCTTCTTTGAGTTATTTCCAAGTTTCCACAGCAATACTATTTATTGGCAAACCAAACCCAAATTTACTTGGTATGTTTGATTTATCTTTATTTAGAATAATGGTAAAATAGTGAGTTACTGTTGATAAAAAAGGGCCATCATTTTTTGCTAAAGTTATTTTGCATGTTTTTATTTTCTTTATCGTAATATTATCGGATCTACCTTCAGAACTCTTCGTTATATGTTTCTTTTGCAAACCTTTTTACCTTGTTTGTTTTGTTGTTCTACTAATTCCTTTTTGTAGGGTGATTCCGTGATTATCGCTGTTTTCCCTCTGCGTTTCGTGACTCGCTGTGTTGTTCGTACTTGTTAGGGTAAGGGCAATATGACGTCAGGTGACACTCCCAAGGCCGATCTTTTTGCTATATTGATTCTTCCCGAACATCCAGGTTGAGTCGAAGACCCCGCTGAGTCTTTTTCTCACACATTTCTTTGTGGTTATTTATTCCTGAACATCCAGGTTGTGGAGAGGCTGGTCGAAGTATCTGTTCAGGAGTCTTTTGCTCACCCCTTTCTTTGTGGTTATTTATTCCTGAACATCCAGGTTGTGGAGAGATTGGCGAAATGCCTGTTCAGGAGTTTTTTGCTCACCCCTTTCTTTGTGGTTATTTATTACTGAAATTCCAGGTTGTGGAGAATTTGGTCCAAGATTCAGTACAGTAGCCCTTCGCTGCGATAGATCCTTTGGATTTTCTGGAATATTGGTTGTTTCAGCTGGTGCCAAATCTGCATCCGTGAATATGTTTGGTTCCAGAGGCCAAATTCCTGTAGACCTGAAAGAATTTACAGCAGTTGTCATAGTAGCAGCAGCAATAAACATCTGTCTAAACAATCTAGCAGTCTGAAATTGGGTAACCACTCGACCACGATGTTCTCGAAACCATTTCTCAAGGGCTTCATAAACCCAACATCCAGGGGCTGTAGGCGGTGTGTGCAGTGTGGCGGGAAGCACAGTGAGACAACACCATTTTCTCGAGCAATATCAATAACTTCAATACTCTTAACATGAGTAGCGTGCCCATCCAGCAACAAAAGCACCGGATTTTCTTTGGTTGCATGCGACCATTCTATAAATCTTGGCCCAGAACCTTCTGTGGCATAGCAAAAGCGCTGCAAAAAACAAATAGCAGCAAAAAATCAGTCTCGAGAATGGTGGAACAAGGCGCCAAAAATGAGGCAGGCCAAAGAGTTCATTAAGGAATCCTCGCCAAAATTCACGGAGTATCTACTGAGCCAGAATAGGAAAACAATCAGGATCCTGGTTGGGCTCCTTACAGGGCATTGTAGACTTAACAAACACATGAACAACATCGGATTGGCAGAAACAACCATATGTAGGTTTTGCCAAGAAGATGAGGAAACCCCAGTACACATACTGCGAAGGCCTGACTAGGCTGAGGTTTTCAACGATAGTGGAGGAAAATACACAACCCTCCCAATATATGGGGGACCTGAGATATGCCATCCGTCTAGTAATAAGGACTGGTATAGACGAGGAACTCTAGAATAACAGGAGGGCCTACACAATAGATCTGCAAAGGTCGTAGTGGAGAGGCTCTTAGAAGCACTTAAGCCCCATATTTATCTTATCTTATCTTATATCTCTCGACATGTCATCGTCTCATTCTTATACTACTATCTCAGCCCATAAGATAGAATCGCCATTCATCGGAAAACAATACACGATTCCAATCCGCTATTTTCCAAGCCATGTGCAAAAGTCAACATTGCAATCCTGTGATCACGGGAAGGCGGCGTTCCAGTAGCTTTTGTCGAGAAAATAATCCAGCAGCATGAAGTTATTTCCTAACGATCCACTCACGTATGACATTTCGAAGGAAAACTGTCGTGACCGTTCGGTTTCTCAAAGCAGTAGACACGAGAAAGCGGTCATCTCTAGCTGTTGTAGCTCTGCCTCGTCCTGAACCAGGTCTTCGAGTGAGCACACCAGTCTCCTTGTACCACTGCAATACTGAGGATTTATGATCATTGCAATACACTGACAGTGACAACATACACAGAAAATATGCTGGTAACGGTTTCTATGAATCTGGGCGAGGAGCTCTTTATTTTGTCAAACGCTTGTCAAAGCAACATAAACTTTGTCGTTTATTCAAGCAATCGGTTAGTAAATAATGTTACAACTGAAATAAATCCGAACAAAATATAAATTCCTTAAATCGCTTCAAATTACGGAGTGGCTCTAATTCTATGTTCGGTAGTCTATTACGGTCTCCAAGAAAGTAAAAAATGCTGCCAAAGTGGTCAATTAACATTTTGAATTTGGCGGTGTAAAAACCTCGCCTCTAAAATGCCTTAGTTTTCACTGCTTTATTATAACAGTGGGTACTTTTTCTCTTCAGTGCTCCTTCCGCTACTCCAGGGGTAGTTCCTATTTCTCCGAGGTGGTCAACCGGAGAATTATTATACCTATATGTTTTGGACTTGAAAATACGATCGCAATCACTATTATGTGAGAGATTAAAATTTTGTGTCTTGCCCTTCTTCTTCGTAGAAATTCTATCAGGCTATAAAACCAATATTTATTCTAATTACACTTTTATTTCGTTTTGTTTCACCTTGAAATTCATTAGCGCACATTTTGGTGATTATTCAACGAGTGTTAATTAACTCAGAATGTTTATTAGAGGCTCTTGGAATATTTGGAGGGTTTATTTTCCAGAAATGAATGTAAAGGGAAGCGCCCAATAAACTGACACGGACAGAATTAATATATTTTTAGAGGCCTTAAAAATATTCACGGAAAGTTTAAAACTTCAGATTAATTATATGTATACAATGAAGCCTTTAAAAACATTTTCGAATAATTTGGTGGAAAATTATCATACGCTGTATTATATTAATTCTCATTTTTAATTGAATATTTCAATTTGCTTCTTCCAGGAAAAACCCGTTTTTAGTCCAATTTTAGAAGATATTAAATAGTATCCGATTCACGTGTCAGAGCTCTACAGTACACATTGACAAGTCATTAATTATTAATTATTATTAATCTTAAAGGAGTTTGTTTTTATCATCCTCAAAATGTGAGTTCCAGCAACTGATATCTCGAAGTTAATTAAATTTTCGGCTACAAATTATTATATTATTATGAAATATAAGTAATAACTCAGCGGATTACTGAAAAACAAGACAAAAATTTGTAAACATCAAAAGTAAACAAACTAAAGAGTGAATGCAGAGAGATAACTGATCATAAAATTGAATTGAACAAGGTTTGCAGCTTAAATTAAATACAAAGTTGCCAGATTGTGTAAAATAAATGACATTTAAGGTAGGCTCAAAAGTTTTATTTTCAATAAGTATATCGAAATATAAAACACGGATAAAGTGAGGATTTCCGACGAGTTGACGGGGATCCTCATTTTTTGCGCTGTGTAATAAAATATAAGAAAATTAACATCTTATTTATTTATAACTCAATTTATATACTGAACAGCGTCAAGTAACGAGGGCAAATACACAAAAAGAAAAAGCGAAAGGGAGGAATACGAAGACACCGAGGAAGAAGTAACTAAGCAAAGTAAAAATATGGAAAGAATATTGAAAGTCATAAGAAAATTGAGGACAATATCAAAATGATGATGAGATAAATGAGGGAGACGATGAACACAATAACAACAGAGCTAACGGAGATGAGAAATGAACAAAAGGAATATCGAAAAGAGATTAATGAGTTAAGATTAGAAAATAGAAAATTACTGAACGAAAATATAAATTTGAAGAAAACAGAAGCAAATTTGGATGAAAGGCTGGAAATAATTGGAAATGAAAAGAGGAGAAATAATATTGTATTGCAAGGTTTAAGAATAGATAACAAAGAAAGGATAGAACTAAAACAAGTTATAGAAAACTTTATTGAGTGTGAATTAAAAATTGATACAGAAGTGTTGAGCGCAACGAAATAAAAGAAAAGAAAGAAGTTATGAAAAATAAAAGTAAATTGAGAACAAAAATGGGACAAAAGATATTCATATAGACCATTTGTCAAAGAAAGAGAAAGAATGAAACAAGTTTGAAGAAAGAAAAACAGGGAAAACGTTAAAATCGCCTACAGGAAAATGTACATTGAATCTGATGAATGGAAATGGGAAACAGAGACAAATAACCTAATCAAGATACAAAAGTACGCTCACTTGCAATTAACAGATAAAACAATGATTACAAAAAACTAATAGTAACCCATAAGGAGACTGAAAATGGAAAAGACCTGGCTATGGAAAAGGATATAGAATGACTAAAAAATGCACATGAGAATATAAAGCAATACTCAGGAATAATAAATCAAAATATGAATGGAGTACAAAACAAGAAAAGAAGCTAAAGAAAAACACAAGGGTGAAATACACACTTCAACATTTCATCAGGTATATTTCAGTCCTTGTTACCCAAAATCCGCTCCTTCTCCTTCTTGGCAAGTTCTCGATGACCGTCATGGGAGCAACCACTTTCCCATCTTAATTTCGAACAATGCCAACAAGGAATCGATCACCCGAGGTCTCTGGAATTTCAAAAACGCAAATTGGCCGAAGTTTACTTCTCTCCCAAAACTTCTTATCCTCACTACTTATTACAGAGAATAAGAGTGATTCTTCAAATAAGCTGACCAAATGTATATTCACCATACGACAACCAAGTAATTGCAGACACTCTAGCACAAAATTTCGAGAATAACTTTAACAGAAGCAACCCCTCTATCATCCCATCTAACCCACTTCAACAATCGCCCTCTGCCCTTCCAGTTGATTAAAACGACGTTACATATGTCAATGCTCCCTTTACGCTTAACGAACTGAAATCGTCTGTGTCTTCTTGCAAAAATTCAGCTGCCGGACCCGATGACATCCCATATATCTTTAAAAAAAAACTCTCAAATCCTCCTCTCCTCAAACTTCCATGAAATATTCAACATAATCTGGAAAACACATCATTTTCCTGAATCGTGGCGCAACGCTATTATCATTCCAATCAAAAATTATTCCTTGTGTCCAATCTGGATTCCGACGTCATCGATTTACTCATGATAACCTTGTCTTATCTCCTCAGCAATAAATAATCAACATGATCTCGTGGCAACTATCTTCGATATCGGAGGTGCTTTTGATACAATTTCCAGAAATGCAATAATGAATAAACTATTGCAATAATATAATCTAGATGGCAACATTCTCTTTTTCATACAAAACTTTTTAATTACAATTAGAGTCTCTGCAAATGGTAAACTTTCCCAGCTTCGCTCCCCATATGATGGTGGGGAGGGATCTGTACCCTATTCATCCTCATGATAAACGATTTATGCGCTAACTTCCCTACTCCCATCAAATATGTTTAATACGCTGATGATTCAATTGTCTACTGCCATGGAAAATACGTTTTCACCATCTGCAAACTTCTACAAAACGCAGTAAATTTGCTGCAAGATAAAGCCAATAAGGTACATCTCTCCTTATCTCCAAGTTAATCGAAAGTCATAAAGTTTAGCAGAAGATCCCCAACCTAACCTAACCTCTAATCTCCTTTAATAATACCCCGTTACCTGTTGTTAAACATTGCAAAAATTTTAGATTGATTTTCGACTCTCGCCTTAATTGGAAACTCTATATCAACACACTCAACCGCATTTGTCTCCAAAGACTTAATATCATCGAAGCTTTCTGCCACCATCACTGATGTTCCAAGAAAAATACTTTATCAGAAGTTCACAGAGCCCTCATCCGTTTTAAGCTAGACTACAGCAGCTTCGTTTACATGTCAGCCTCCAAATCTGATACCGATTTACTAAACTCTGTTCACAATACACCTTCTCTCGGTGCTTTCCCTTAAAATCCTGCTGCTAGTCTATACTGTGAAACAAATGAGCCTCCCCTCTTCCTAAGATGTCAATCCCTCCTCCATTCATACGCTGCCTCAACGTACTCTTACCCTTTTAACCCTGTTCACCCATTGTTCACCTCAATGTTTCAACATAATCCTACCAACACTATTCCTGAACGTAGCATGATATCTGTCGCTCAATTTTTTTACCTTTACTTGAGAATACCGACCTTATAATGATCACGCCGCTTCCTCAACCTCATATCCGTCTTTTGACTAACAGCTTCCTTCATTCAATACATCTCTCGCCAAATTCAATAAACATGAGTCGCCTAACATACCTATTTATTAAGAAAGGATTCTTGTAAATCTTGCAAAAAAAAGCCATATGATGTAGTTTTCCACACAGATGCCTCAAAAACTTCTTTTGGTGTTGGCTGCTCAGTCACAATCAACCGGGAACTAATAGGTTCCTATCGGTTGCCCTCAACATGTAGTGTTCACACTGGTGATCTGTAAAGCATTTTCCAAGCTTTTAAACATATCTCTTCTCCTGTTAAGCACGTCGCCATTTGTATCGATTCATTGTCTTCAATTAACTCACTTGATACTTGCTATATTTACTGATCATCCAATAGTTCAAAACATCCAAGACATCTATCAAATTCTCTCAGCTCGTGATGTAACAGTCTTATCTGGCTCTTATCTCACATTGGAATTACTGGCAATGAAAATGCTGACCACCATGCCAAAGAGGCCACCTCTTCCATCACCACAACAACGTTCCATCTCCCAGAAGACATCAAACTTGTATTCAAAAAGTCTGTCAAAGAATCCTGGCAAAATTTTTGGCACAACAGGACGACAGCTCTTCACGATATCCAACCTTTCATTGGCTGTCTGACTTCTTAACCAGGAGAGAAGCAGCTATCATTACAAGATTGCGGATCAACCATACCAAACATACTCATGGTTACTTGATGTCTTCTGAAAACCCTTCGGTCTGTCGTTATTGTAATATTACTTCAAACGTTGAGCATATTCTCACCAACTGCCAGATATACATCGATACATACCAGCGCCTAGACCTGAAACCGATCCTGAAAGAGCTTCTAAACTGCACCGCTGAAATTGCGAAGGTTTTGAAATTGCAACCTCTACAACAAAGTATAAAATATCATTGACTGAATTGTGGCTATTGTCTCTTCGATCGACGCCACTATGAGTCAAATCTGGTGGAGACGGTTGATGCTCAGGCAATTTGTACTGGATTTTTTCCAATTTATCCATAATCAAATCTTTTTGCAAGCAGGTGCATTGTATTGATAAGACAATACTCTTTCCTTTGCTTAACCTGATCTTATCGTACGAATTTTCATATCAAGCTGATCTAAAAAGTTGTTTCCTCAAGATAACCAATCAACAAAATCTCTGATGCTATAACCTTATTCTCTGATCGAGTGCTTTTCACATGCTTTGGAGGTTTACGAAAATATAGTAGCTGATCAAAATAATTTTTTGAGGAAGAGCATTGCCTTGATGGATTAGCACATTTTTTTTCGCTGACCCTGGTATTTTAGTACAAATTATTATATCCAGCTGCTCCAGAAGTCTGCAGTAATATTCAGAGTTGATTGTTTCAGCTTCCTCACCTTCTCAAGATGATCAATCAATAAAATTTAACTCGCATTCCAAAAAACTGAAACCTGTTTCGCTTATCGTGCTCTTCACATGTTTTGGTGGTGGACACCAGCTCCAGTCCATTGTATCCGTTCTTATTTCAATTTACGATCATGGTGGTTGGTATATCCAAGACTTATCTTATGGTTATTGAGCAATGCTCAAAATGGGTTTTATTTTTCTTGAAATAATTCAAATACCGTTGAATTCGGATTTTGGTTTGTGACTTGGAGGTGAAGGTGTCGCTACTTTCGCAACTAACACATTTCCGTCACTGGAAGGTATCTATAGTTGGCGATTGTAGAGATAAATTCAGTTCGGAATTAACTCCCGGACGATAACATATACCTTGTACTGATGAGGCGCAATACGCCGAAACCGGTCTACAAGTTATGTTGTGCCTTCTAGCTGCAAACCAGAATGGTTGGTTTAAATCTTGTAGATTTACCAACCCCGTTTGACTCAGAAGTGTAATTCAATGTCTGTCGGGGCATGTAGCCCGGGATGTAGTTGTTTCTTCTCCGTTGAACGGTCACTGTTTTTGAAAAATATTTTTCAAAACTAGTTGTAAAGCGTAAAATAATATATTTTTATTCTTTGATATCTGTTGGTGACGCGCTTTACTAATTACGACAATTTTGCAGGAAACTGTAATAATTCTATATTGTTTGAAGCTAACGGGCTTGTTGTCACGTTTCGAATTGTGGATTGCAGGTGAAGATGTCGCTATCATCACAACTTTTACATCTCCGTTACTGGAAGACATGTATTGGTGGTGATGTTAGAGATATGGTGAGTCCGGGATTAACTCTCGGACGATAACATATACCTCGAACTGATGAGGCGCAAATACGCCGAAACCGGTCTACAAGTTATGTTGTACTTTCTAATTATACAAACCAGAATGGTTGATTAAATCTTTAGATATACCAACCCCGTTTGACTTAGAAGTGTAATTCAATGTCTGTCGGGGCATGTAGCCCGGGAAGTAGTTGTTTCTTCTTCGTTGAACGGTCACTGTTTTTGAGAAATATTTTTCAAAACATTGTTGTAAGCGTTGGAATAATATATTTTTATTCTTCGATATCTATTGGTAACACGCTTTACTAAATACGACAATTTTACAGGAAACTGTAATAATTCATTATTATCTTTGACATCTATTGACATGCTTTCTGAAATATGACAATTTTTGCAGGAAACTGTAATTAAGTAAAAAACTAAAACTATTTTCATTAGTGGAAAAAAAGTGCAGTGACATATTTTGAACCCATCGGAAAACCCCCCTTATGCCTATACATTTTTTTAATGAGAATTACTCACTGAATAAGTCAATCGATGTTTGATGACTGGGAAAATGAGTGGGTACCACTGGCTCCTGAACTTGAGAAATGACGCGATTTAAGCCTGCATCAGCATTATTTTCTCAGGTGAGAACTAGGAAGTCTGTTCATTGGCTTCTTTACTGCTCCATAATAATTAATTCCGTACGACAATAGCAGCAGTTCAAGTGGTGATAATGAAAACGATCGCTCTCCAACGAATTGGCTAGGAGGACAAGACCAGACCATTTACAGATATCGAATGTCGGAGAATTTGTTGTGCGCTTTTGGTTGCCAAAAATCGCGTCAATAACCTGAACTTCAAAACGTTTGACTGCACCTAAGTGCAAGTCTATTCATCTGCTGCCGAATTTATGTTTATAGAACGCATTTAAATAGTGGTCTGCCAGTTATGCATTGAACCATTAATTGATAAACTGGAACACCACTACTTAGCACTTTTATAAAACCGATCCTGAATGATTTTCACTTTTTTTCATTGTCAAAAAACACATTGACACGTCAAATGTAAACGGCTTGTGGATGATTAATGAGTTGCAAGATTGCTACTATGACAAATAAATTATTTCTAGCGAAAATTTTTGCTTGTTACCAATAAAAACGTTACACAAAATTTTTAAACAAGTTGTAACCAAACATATGGTTGTAATTCAGGCTTTTGTTCCTCCTAACTGTCCATTTATACTGTCTGCACTTTATGGTTAGTCCTGCTCTTTTTTCCTGTATAGAACTTCCGTACCATGTTGGTAACAACGATTTGAAATAAAAAGCTAAGTCCCTTTCTAACTGTATAGCAAGCTGTTTGTACAATTTTAGTACCAAAACACTTTGTTTTTATTTAAAATTTCACAAACTGAGCTTCCAAATATTACATTTGAAGATAATATTTGCTGAAAGATAAGATGAATGGGCCGGTATGCATGTATCCGTAATTTAATTTCAGCGAAGGGAGATTAAAGTTTTCGAAAAGTTCTTTTTGCTTAGTTCCCCATATTATCAACCGATCTACAATTGGAAACCATTTACATATCAAAAGAGATCTTTTAGTCTTTCAACAAAGAACGTGTGCTGCGTATTGAATGGTATAATGAGATAGACATAGCCTTGTGGAATTACATCGACGATTTTCAAGAAAAAAACTCAAGGGGAATGAAAATGTCGATTTTTTGTTTTAATATAGGTGTTATGGTCAATAAATACCGGGGCTGTATTCGGGTACGTGAATGGTTTTATTGTTTTTCACAGCATCCATTTCGAATACATTAACGGAAAATTTTTTAGCAGTCCCTGGTAATGTTTTTCCATTCCTCCAAAATCCCAGTATATTGCTAAACCTTCCAAAATTCATTCCCCTCTTTGAAATACGCGTTAGTGCAGAAGAGAAACAGATAAGAGAGAACGACTCATTCGAAAATTGAGGCGACACAGCGGGAAACAAGGCGAACGTTTTATATCTCAACGTGTGTAAATCTTTCGCCATTTTGCCGATATAAAAAGATATTATTAGGATAGAAACGACTAGACTACTCTCACAATTGAAAGGAAAAATCCCGCAGGGATGTCGGATCAATAAAGAGAAGTTGTTTTCAATTGGTAAAAATAATTTTTTCAAAATATGTGATAAGATTCGAATTCAGGATTATGCGGATATCGGTTACAAATTTTAGGTGTCTAAAACTTAATGTCGGAATCAAATCTTCCAAGCTGTTTGAAAAATTGATGTAATTTTGTATGGTCACTTGTATTTTTTCTGTCATTGAAACATTTTCAACATTTTCAAAACAGAAAATATTCAATAGGACTTTTGAATGAGAATATATTTCTAGTTATCAATTCAAAAACAAGGAAAAAAAATTAAAAAAAGTTAATAGAGGCTTGGAAGCGCAGGAAAATGAGATCAAGAGAACAATATCAACGATAACTGTTTTTCATTTGGCCAGTCATAATTTGACGGTATCATAAAAAAAACAAGGCAATCATGGAGTCAAGAGAACATGAAATAAACTATTATAGTACGGTATGGAAAAAGCCGCAACAAATTTTGACATTCCCCAGGCAAATTGGCGTGGGAGGGCTAAAAATTCAAATCAAAGAGCTACTGGAACAATGACAAAACTCTAGGTGTTGTTTACTCCATTTTCAACAAAGAATCAGAAATATACATAGTGAACCCCATTTAATTACTGCAATCAAAGTTGTTTGGCTTAACAACAAGGCAACTTGCCTTTCAGTTTGCTGGAAAAACCAAGTGTTTCATAGATTCAACAAATGTTGAATTGCTGAAAGTAGATGGCTGGGAGGTTTCATCAAAAGATTTCATCAAGGCAGCCTTGAGCGAGAGCAGACGCATTAAATAGTCCTAATGTGGTACGTTTCTTCAACATTTCAAATGCTACAATAGAATGTATATGCGGGCCGATTATATAAATTGGTGATATCTGACTGTCTACGGTTCGAAAGCTACCCAAACTTCTAGCAGCTACCGACAAGAAGCAGGTGTGAGTGCTAACAGGAACTGAAAGACAAGCGTTTGTTGTATTCATGAAGTGAGCCGGTTTATATACTTCCATCCATAAGATTCCCGAAAAATAATGGAAATGATGAATTGTTAGGTAAGGCGTAAGACTTTACCAAGAACCTGGCTGTATCACGACTGAGCTGTTGTGAAGTGGTTAGAACATTTTTGTCAATATGCTAAGCAGTCACCAGACAAAACATTTTTTTGTTTCTTGATGGACAGGCTACATATAAGTCTTTGGAGGCTGTGACATATGCAAGGGAAAATGGAATAATATTACTGTTTGTCTCTGCACATTCTACCCATCGCATGCAGCCTCTCAACAGTACAGTTTTTGGCCGTCTTATAACCAGAAATGCAATAGTTGGTGAAAAAATCACCCAGGCATAACCATTTCAGGGTTACACATGAGCAACATATAGCAAATCAGTTTAATATGCGCCCAGTAGTTTTTTCACCACAGGAACAGATCTTTTCGATCCCAACATATTTTCAGAACATTTTTTTTCACCTGTAGATGCAAGTGACAGAGATAAAGGAATATTGCAGACTGATACTGACAATAATAATAAGCGACAATATTCGGATTCTAATATAAACATGATAATAATAATAACTATTATTATTCTTTTTGTTATTTCTAGTTTCAACAAGAAATACAAACGATATATACCAGGAAGGGAAGACTGGAAGGAAAATATGTGGATACATATTCAGCATTTTCTAGTAAATGTGACAACACCGCTTATACTGAATGTTTACGTTTGTTGACAGATGTTTGTTTTGAATTCGACCAAATCTTTTATGCCTGCTGTGTTCAACTGTGCTAGATATCGTGAAGAAATTTGAATGTACATAAATTAATAATACTTACTTATTCGTTAAATTATATTCACAAAATGGTGAATTATTATGTAGTATGCAAAAAAATTTATAAATAGTGGTGTTTATAATGCATACAGGTAAGCAACAAGTACTGAACATTTCTACAGTTCTGAAACTACCAGTGTCGTATCATTTGATATCTAAATACTATTTTCCCATTCTAATATTTAATTTAATTTTTAAGATTTAGTCTCAAAGCTGGTATACTTGATTTAGAGATACAAGATCGTAGTGAAATAGGCTAATCCACCTTATTTTATCTACTTTACTCTAGTGAGAATTCAGATTTTAACAAAGACCCCAAAACCCAAAAATGAAGCATTTTTGAAAACTATTCACCATCACCAAAAGCGACGTCTCGAGCAAGGGTAAAGGGATCTTACATTAAGGGCCGATTCTACAATGCCAGTATAAAAGTCAGTATAGTTATTCCTTCGATATTTTATACCTAGATTTATACCGAGAATAACTGGATGTCGGTTCTACAATGGATTCCTATGACAGGTACAGTTATTCCGAGAATATCTCGCAGGTAGTTCCAATGAACCAACGTTTTGACGTTTGACGCTTTGAAAAGCGGGAGTTTCTGATATATTAACTAACCATAATTCAAATTTCTTGGATTGTTTTGATAAATTAGAGAGTGGAAGAGAATTCACTGATTTCAGAATATTAGTTTATTTTTCTTATTTTGGTTATAAATAAAAAAGAAGTTAATCAATAAAATTGATGTGCTATTAATGGAAGAGGTGAAGAGGTTGAATTTTTGAAGTAGGTATTTAACTTTCATATCATTGAATTTATTTCAGAATGCAAAAAACTGACACAGTTATTAATACCAGGGAAGATTAAGGCCTGCAGACGGCATGTCTGTTTCTGCAGCCAAAAGCACATAAGAAATTCCAGTTCATCATATTCTTCAAAATAATTCTGTCTGATAACAAATTTTTCAAATTAGAAACTTCATTCAACTTATGCTATACTTTACCCAACTTTAAATACTTTAGGATCAGTATAGTCTTATATCTTCAATTTCCTTATCTTCTGACGCGAGATATTACAGCAATTGTTGTTGGTATTTTCACGCGAAACCAACCAATAGAAATGCAGAATAAGTTTATTCCTCGGTTATACCCTCAAATTGGAATGGATAACTTATACTCTGGTTCATACTTGGAATAAAGATATACCTCTAATGTAGAACGCAATAGTGACTCGTTATCCTACGTATAGCAAATACCAGGTTTATACTCAAATTGTAGAACCGGCCCTAAGAAATATGTATTACTAACTTGTTCCCCCATCTTATTGAGCTAAAAGGAAAGAAAGAGAAAACAAAGAATATTGGAGAAAGAGAAACAAGGAACCTGATCCCTTCAGAGGAGAAAGCGATGACGACGGAGCTGCCTGATAACATTGTTACGATTTGTACAGCAGCTCTTGATCGAAACAACAATGGATGAAGTGCATAAGTTACTTAAAATAGGCTTTTACTTTATACGCAAGTTTATCGTCAAGAGATAAAATCGATGTTTGCGAGTTATGTCCATTAAGCTTGAAACGCACCGGCTACATCAGCCAGAGCCAGAGCAGCCAGAGATTCGATGCAAAACATCTTCTCGCGCTACAAAATAAAATTTAACAGTTTTCCCTAGTAGCATAACATTGATTTTAGGACAAAGCAGTTCAGTCTACGACAAACTAGCTCATCGCATCGCTCTTCGGATAGATTAGTTTGGCCTAGAAAAAATGAGTTTATCCTTAAATCGAGTTTGTCTGGTATAATACGACCAAAACAGCGAGAGTGTTGGATGTGCGGGAAGAAACAGAGTGAGAGATGCAGAAATGAAAGATAGAACATTAACGCGTTTGCTCGCTGCAACAGTACCGTGCCAACAAAATAATCAAATACAAATAGTAGGTACATATACCCTCTCTATTGTAATATTCCAGAAACATCCTATTATACTTAAAAATAAATATGTATTTCTAATTCAAAACTAATCTATTATTCTTTTTATTCTGAGAATAAATCTTATCACAAGAACCGGTGTTGATATTGAAGCAAATTAATAATTATGAATGCAAATGTTAATCTTTTCGTTGGCCTAATATTTCCTCCTTCCTCCTCCTTCCTGAAATGGTCAATAATTCTAGAAAGTACTTAATCAGGTTAGAAATCAAACAATACGCTAAACATGTTCAATGTGCCATAAGTACCTATAGTGAGATAAATATTTGCCAATGTTATTTAAATGGAAAGAAACGTTTCATAAAATCGTATAATACTGATAATGCAACTAATCTTAATATAATCAGTAATTCATCCAAATGTGAAGTATTTATTTTATATTTAATATAAAATGAAATAATAACTAACACTTTTAAATAATCAAATGTTTTATTTTATATATTTACAAATCTTATTTCTGATGAAGGACTTGCGCGTATTTCTTCAATGTTTTTCAGGTTGTCTGAAACCCTCTCAATTTCTCCAAAATTGCTGATTGTCATATTCCTCCTCCGAATCCGAATAATCGTTTCCTTCGCTGGTATCATCTGCTAAATTTGTTATACATTTTTCGACGATCTGCTGTTTCTGCATATATACTCATTTTCAAACGACAAAGCATGCTTGCATCTGGACCTCCAATCCTTCACAGAAAAGTTTTGGAAGAATGCATCACAAAATTTTGCAACCTTCTCAAATTTAAACGTTACATTCCTGTCAGCAGCATATTTTTTAATTTCACCCCAAACTAATTCTATTGGATGATCAGATCATACAACCTCAAAACCATTGGAAATTGAAATGTCATCGATGGCATAAAGTTGATATTTTGGTTTATGATCTTTGATTATTGCATATAATTCTAGCTTAAAATAGTTATTTTCCTAACAAGTGCGGAAAGTGATACTTTCCCGCACGCGACTGCAGTTGACCCAAACGACGCGGAGCGGTGACACTTTACGCATGAGTAAGGAACATTATCTTTTCTACGACCGTATATACAAAAAAGTATACCAACCCATTTTCCAAAAATTATTTTATTTCAACATACATATACAAAACTTCAACTAAAAACTACTAATCATTATAAATATTAATATTAAAAACACAATTTGTTGCATTCTGTAAATTACTTAAAATTGCCGGTCCAGTGGAGTTATTTGGTGTTAACTGGTAAGTAGATGACGTCGATGAGGATGGCATCGGTTGCAGGTCGCATAAAGATGACGATTGAATAAGGTCAAAATTTGCATAATTTTACTTTCCCGCACTAGTGCGGGAAAGTGACACTTTCAAAACTAAAAAGCGTGCGGGAAAATGGGTTAAAACGCACGGTCGTAGAAAAAATCATTATTGAATGCTATATTTGTTTTTTTCAACCAAGATTGCATATCCTTCTTTTTTGTGGACGAAGTTGGCATCTCATCCGCCCATGTATTGCGATAAGATGCATTATCTTTTACCACAACACTTCGATTCGGCAAATTTCGTATAAGTCTTCCTTTGATCCATTTTTCGTAAATATGGTAATTCATTTGATCGTGATAATCACTTGTTTTACACTCTGCTTTCCAACGAAGGTAAGCACTAGGAACAAATTCATCTTCGCTACCTGCGTGTAAGATGATTGTACGATTGTCCTTTACTAGTTGGATTTCCTAAAACCTAATTCACCGCTTTCACTCCAACCTTTCTCCTGTGAGTGAGTGGAGGGTATATTGGTTTCATCAGTATAAACAATCGGCCTCTTTTCTTCTCAAAATGTTTTCATTTTTCTTAAATTTGTCAATCTCTAATAATATTGCTTGAATCTTGGAGTTATGAATACTAATTAATTAATTAACTAAAATGCGTAACAAGAAGTTTGCTGACGCGCTTACAATTATCCTCACTGGTCTACCTATAACATATACATACAGATAAGTTGATAAAAGCAAGACAAGGATCTTGGAAGTATTTAATGGACACCGTAACAGAAGACTTAAGACAGATAGTAATGTCACGACAGGACAAGTAGTGTAACAGACAACATAAAATAGTGAACAATAATAGGAAACATTAAAACTGTGGGTCTTCCTATAGTGGATTTTTCCTGAACATCGCTGCTTTTTCCCAGCTTCAGTGTGTAGTTTACCTTCAATTTTTGCAAATTTAATACTGCAACTCAATCTCTAATTATCACAGAATTTTCATTCAATTTTCTATTTTAATGTACATGTAACATATTTAATTTAATCATTAAAAATACATTTCCTCGGTTGTGGTCTAATGGACAACGCTGTAGTCTTTTTATATGTGATGTATTCGTTGAAACATTCAAAATCAAGATCATGTGATGTTTGTTGAAAAAAAATGTTCTCTGTAATCGCGCTTAGGGCAAACAAGGGAAAAAAATATGGAAAATTTCCTGGATGTCATGACAACGTTTGAGAATATCGTTTTCTGGTTGAGTAAAAAATTTTGTGTGGAATTTTCTTCAAGAAATTTTAGCACAATATAAATATTTAAACGGAAATGTACATATTATTTCTATAAAATCGAGAAAAGTGGTGTAAAACTAAACACATAATATCCTACTCATTAAAAGAAGAGTAAGACATATTTATCTGATAAACTAGAACTTTATCACCCTCATTATTTATATAATACACCCGGAAACATTTTAATTAGTTTGAGTTTGTAACAAAATTATCTGAAATCTTGAGATTTTGAATTAAAACTCTTTTTGGCTCGCTGTTAATTATGTACAAAAGCATTTGCTCGTTTTTGTTCTTTGTTACTTTTTATCTTAATTGTAGATATTTTACTAACGATCCGGCTTGAAGGAGCCGGATTGAACAGAATTTAAGATTAATGGATACAGTAATATTTCTTATAGCATTAAAATAATTATTTAAATTTCAAAATATTCTTAATATTTTTGGCATACCTCTCAGTTTCTCTATCTATTTGGGTTTGATAATATCCGAATTTATAATTCTAGCGCCCTCTCTACAGGCTCTCTACCTGCTACCCCAATATCTGGATCTTTTTCTAGAATATCACACTTATTGTATGGTTCCTGTATCCTTTTTTTTTCACCCAACTTTCTCTTGAATATATTTTTGATAGAACAAGTGTCTACCGTTAACCAGCACATACTAATAGTTTTTAAATTTTTGGATACAATCATTCTATAAGCGTGAATAGATGGATAGTAAAATCACTATACTATGAAGCCAAAAACATTTTTTGTTTTAATTAAAATGAATTCACAAAGAAAACGCTTTGCCAAAGTTGTCTTCAAATGATGATAATCACCCTATAGAATTTATAATCAAATAAATTAGAAATATAAAAAATGGATCATTCAAATGACATAATTTTTTAAAACTCAACACTACCCAGTGTTGAGGGTTTATCAAAAAGAATGAAAAACACTGGTAATCAACTCATCATCATACCAATATTTCAAGATATATCCGAACAAAAGTAATCCAAATAATTAAGAAGAATTTTCAAAAAACTTCATATATCAAATACTGTATGTGATAAATTTTACTTACGAGGAACATCTAGAACATCGAAAATCGGAATGAATTGACACAAAAACTACATTAAGGATGGGAAGGACTTCTATAAGTCAAGTATTTGAAAACATGCTTGGAAAAAGGGGCATCATGTTTAATGAGATTCAGCGAACATAATGTCGAAAACATCCAATAGTATCAAACAAAAAAATTAAAAAAGTGCTTAATACAGCTGAATGCAGAGAATTTTGAGCAGAATGTGAGCACATTTCAGCAGAATGTGGTCTAATTTGTTAAAGAGAGAAATTTCCAATAACAAATTACCTTTGTTATTATAAGTATCTTAAGTTATCATCCAGACTCTCTCATGATTTATTATTGAAATTACTGTTTACCAATACACACTTGAATATACAAAGCCAAAAAACGGTTTGACACATTATTTTAAAACAGAAATAATCATAATTCACAAAAAAGTAACAACAAACGTGTTTTATTAACATTTCTAAAATAAGCAAAAAACAATATTCCGAAAAAAACTGTTCGTACAATGTGCACTTCACTAGATCTTATTCCTAGTAGACTAAAATAAGATCAGAATGTGATATCAGAAAATATATGCTTATTTACGATTATTATTTTTACCACTGTGAATGGACCTTAAAAGTTTGACAATTTTTTGCAGTCTTAAACTTCGAAAGATCATCATTGATTTTCTGGTTGTCGAATCTTTTGTGAGTGTCAGATAGGGTCACATTTTTAGGAAAATTTGATTATTCTTGGTAATGGTAGCTGGAAGGCTACCGAAACATTAAAATAAAACCATAAAAAATATTCAGGTTCAATTTCCCAAAACTGACAAAACTCATAATCTAATTTATTCCTCATATAAAATTAAACGACTTTGTTGAGCTTCTGCTCCTGTTTTCATGTTTTCATTGAGCATTTTACCTTTTTTGGTAGAAATACTATTTCTACGTGGTAGTGCTTTGTTTTTTTATTTTTCCATTCTTAAGGTTCGTTTGCTTCTAGCTAGATAAATCCTTCTTTGGTTGTTTGTAGCTCATTTCCCGTTTCTCAGCGTTTTCTAGCATGTCTTTCTTTCTCATTTCTATTTCACTTTTTTTCGCAGGAGAGGTTTTTAGAACATATATATTGTACATATATACAAATATACATTGTTTCATGTATCATCAATGGTTTTCGCAGCGCATGCCCAATAAAGAGTTTTATAGGCAAGTTTTTCAATACTTACCTTTTATAAACCTTTTTTATAATTTTCGAGAGGATCTCCATTTTTCTTAAATACAATACCCGCTGATAATGTAGCTTTTTATAGGTTGAAGAATTTTCAAAATCAGTTATTGAGTTTTTGAGTTTCCCATTACAATCAAACATACGAACATGTAAATTTATATTAGGTTAGATTCACCAAGATTATAGCTAGTGCGGTCCTGTTCTTGAGTACAGATCCCGAAGAGATTCTCAAGTTTTTAAATTAATATACAAAGGGAGATAAATTACGAGGGTCTGGAAAATATAAAAGAACTCAATTTAACAACTCGAACAACTTTAATGATTAATTGCGAAATAGAAGCGCTATGAGATTCATAATTAAGTAAATTATTTTAATGTTAATCTTACTCTTTTCTGAGTTCCCTTTAGAAGTACGAGCCAAGTAAACTTACCCAATAAAAATACTTATTGATTTCTCACATAAACTAAAAGTACATCCATCTGTTTGACTCGTTGTTTTATACTTTACTTCATAAAATTTCTTGTGTGCAAGCGAATATCTTGAAGTTGGGGTTGCAAATTTTATTTAGTATTCGCCAGATTTAGTTTTCAAGGGTAACTTTAACGAAAACGTGACTTTTCAATTGCTGGCAGGATCTAACAAGATGTAAGTAGCATTACATTTGTCAATTGTAATCCCAGTAAAAGGAATGGCAGTAACTTTCATGTTTGCTAGATTACTTGGTTACTTGGTTTTGAAATGTCCTTTTCAATTGAATTCTGCATCGAATGCAGGTCCTGTTGTTTGACCATCAACTATACTATGTTATAAATTCAGTTATTATTTGTAAAAATTGCCGAAATATATAGCTGGTAGCCAGTGATTTCAGTTCAGTTGCTCGTTTGCTTTTCCACTGTCAACCAGTATGTTCTGTCACTTCAAACTTAATAAATATTGCAAAAAACGGCCACCTTGAAATGTTTTGATTTTACATCTCTTTTCTATTGTGTGTCCGATGTTGATGATTTTTTGGAAACATTGATAGGTATTCATCCCAGATTTATTCTCAATGATTAGATTTCCAAATAAGGCTGGATTTATGCACATTATACGGGGAAAACCGCAATTATATTTTTATCATGTACGTTCAAGATACCCTGTGGTTTGGAATCATCTTGTATGCCAGATTAGTTTATTTTTTCTTATCTATTTTTCATTCTTTTGAATATCTCGATTTGGTAGAAAGTAATGGGGTTTTGTGAGAAGCATTCCGTTTTCATTTTTTTATGTTGTTTAACATTCACCTTATATGCTACAGTTAGTGCAGTGAGGACTAAAAAATATTGCTAAGATATAAAGATTGCTCCTTTTTCATTGGGAATTTAATACTTGTTTCACTCTAGGGACAGTCTGAAAAAATTTTTATACACTGTCAAAATAGTTGTGAGTACCAAATGAATACTGACTGCACTAAATCATTAGCTCTATTGGGAGAGATACGAAATTATTAATTACAGGTTTACTGCCTTCGTTGTTTCAAAAATCGACACTTTACATCAGTGGTGACCAAAAATCAGCGTAGTTCGGAGCATAGAAGTATGTGAGTGGACGGTATTGCAATTTATCCTTCAATGGCCACTGAGACCCACAACAATCAATCAAAACCACACCTTCAATATCTTCAATAATTAACATTCGCTTTCCGCCGAACCTTTTGCCCATAACTTCCCAGGCCCTGCATACTCCAAATTTATTTGCCTCGAAACTTATCCTTTTAGCTCCGTCAAAGAACGCCGCAAAAACTGCATTGGCGAAAAGTACCGTTTGCAAACACGCCACCCCCTTTATGGGGGTCTACCGAGTTGTACCACGACTACCTGAGTTAATCCATTTCCGCCTTTATTGGGGATTATACTGACCATCGAGGTGGATCATTGATTAATTTATCGAGAAGGGCAAGGAAAATCATGGATGAAGCCATTTTTTTAACACTGTATAGCTTCTTCAATGATTTTCCTTGCCCTTCTCAATAAAAACTACAACTATAAAATTGTTAAGGTCATTAGTCATTAGACTTTATTTTTAAATCGTTAATCCTCCCAGGAAACTCGACGGTAGGATTATACCCACCTGATATCTTTTGGTACAACTCGGCGATCCCGCCTTTATGATAAAGCTTCTTGCTTCAAAGAAATATTCCATCAAAAATCGTTAGAAATCCCAAACGGTCAAACTAACTGAAATTCCATAACGCCAACCAACCAACCACTGGCTTATATCTCCCATTATATGCCACCGTCTCCGTAGACAGCGTAAATATCGTAAACCCGGCAGTTTGACAGTAGTTGATCAACTCACTTGCATAGCGGTACGTACCAAGAAATTCAAGTGTCTGCGCGAACCAGACAACAGCTATACCATATTTAGCCTCCTTCTCCTTTAACACATAAGTGTGTGAAGAGAAAAACCAAACCAACGCATAACCTTGAACGATTGTGTTACAAAAATAGGCTACCTGCATTGTAATGGCAATAAACGCTTATAGTGAAAAATTGGGTATATACCAAAAGCATCGAGAAGGTAGATTCTAGAAAATAGGAAATTTGCATTCTGGAGGTCCGGGCAGTGGAAAAAATATTTTTGTATACTTACTTCCAAGATATTTCGTTTTGACTTATACCAATATGATCAATTCAAGACCAACACACAGCAACCACAGCAGTCATTAATAAGATAACAATAGCACAGTATTGTACTCGCTTCTTCGAAAAGCGAAAATATAATGCCACGGTGGGCCACTCTGTATGTTTCTACTGTTCAATTTGTTTAATTTCAATTAATGAATCAGAGTTGAATTTGTTTTCAAAACATTTAATGACTTTTTTTACAAAATAAATTTAATTTATGTTTTAGTATCTAAATTTTACCGACTACGGATATGTTACTGTTTACTGTACAATGAGGGATTTATAATTTATTATTATCAAATCCCTAAGGCCAGATGCCGAGTCAACGAAATATTATGAAATGTTCTTTACTAGAATAATAACTGATTAAAATGGTTTTTAAAGAATTTGGTGTTAGAAAGTAACGCGCATGCGCCTTCGATAATGTTCATCCAATTTTACACAGATAAGATGGAAACTACCCCTCTCTTTACTTTTCTGTAAATAAGGACTTGTACAAGAAAAACTAATCAGTATTTACTTAATTGGAAGAGTTTTAAACCAAGATTTTAACCACGTATTATAGTTTAGAAAATTCTAATTTTTCGCACTCAAGGTATTAACTATCGCATTCTATATTATTTTATCGAAATTTTGTTGAATATGGCGTTAAAAACTATTAATGATTACATCAATTACTAGAAAAAAACTTGCTAGTTTGTATCGTTATTCTATGTCTAATTAAATGATATTTTTCCCATTTTCCTCCCGCTCGTAGCAAAAATGTTGGTACTAACACATTGGAAAAGTATTACTTTCTGCACTAGTTGGGAAAATAATTATTCCAAGTTACACTACAAATCATAATTTTTAAATAATGTATTTGCAGAGTTCTGTTTACAAGCAAATTGCCGCAAAAATATCCGTTTTACTACGTTTTCAACTGAAAATCAACAGAATAAGAAAAAAAATATATCATATTGTTGCGAGGTCACCAACTTAAAGCCGGCCCTGTCTCTCGATTATCAATTTTAGTGAATGCGCTTTCGAGAACATTCTCGAAAAGACGCTTTGTTTATGCATGGGACGAGCGCGGAAAATACTAGAATTTTCGAGAGTCGAGGAAGACTATATATACGCAGGTTTTTGTGTGAGTTAGGAATTAGTGAAACGGACAGTAAAGAGTTAGCTCACAGACAGTTTACAGAAGTTCTTAGTAATCGGGCAGTGAATGAAAAAGTGAAGATAAATAGTGTAATATTCAAGTGGTAAAAATAAATTAGAACTATCGAACAGAGTGTAAATAAATTAGTAGACATTAAGTAAAGTGTGTATATAAATTAAGTTTATTACAGTGCGTGTTTCTTTAAATAAATAAATAGTAATTAGCCACAGTAGTGTGTATAATTTTATCCCACAAGTAAAAACTATTTAAATAAATAAAAAAAACATTACGATATCATAATTTAAGAAGAAATATTTGCCAACTATTCGTATAAAAGGAATGTTTGTGGAGATGTGGCAATAATACCAGTGTGTACTCTTTAATGAATTTATTTCCGAGCTTTCGAATATAATAGTATTCTTTTCCAAGGAACTTCTAGGTGAGATTATTGGTACAATATGGCTTAAAAAACTCAAAAAACAATATAAAATATAAAATTTGAAATGTTCAATTGAATTTTATAAATCAATGAAGCATATTCATCTCTCTAGCTTATTTAAATACAAAAAGATATAGTAATGAAACTAAACTTACGAAAAATGAATGTAATTATGTAGGCACAACTTAAACAAAAGTTGGTCCGAAATCCACATGTGCCACTCAAAAGTTTTAAAAAACTTACTTTTTTATTGTTTATTATTATTATCAAGACACAAGACAATCCTTGAAGCCAAATGATACACTTTTCTCCATAATAAACACTCTTGTGCATACCAAAAGACCAAAATCATTTTTGTTTGCACTAGGACGCCATATTGAAATTTATTTGACAGGTCGCTGGATCGCCACAAACGACTCTGTCTTTTGGTCAATTCAGATAAGAAATTCGTTAAAGTCGATAACTATCGACTTAAAAAATTTCACAAAAACAGAAAAATGTCCAGCTTCCTCCCGACAAAAATATTTTAAGTCCTGAGGGTCAAAAAGGAAGAAATACTACCTATCACAAAAAACGTTCCAGGCGAACAGTCGACAAATGTAACGTCCAAAAAACGAGTTTTTAGGGTTAGGGGTAGTTTTGGGGTGGCGGTGGAGGTCGCCAGGTACCCAAAACAAACACTTTCAAGAGTTTTTAACGGGGGTTTTCTGAGATTCTCGTCCCAGGACGAACAACTATTTCAAAAGGGATTTCTGAGGAAAAATTTTCCTATCGGAACTGAAAAATCACGTATGGTCAGACTCCCCACTTTTAAGATGCCGGTGTGCGCGCGCGCATCGTCTGATGGTATCCGACACGACAAACCACCCAATTCTACTGCCAAGGCGCGCCAATAGATGTTTTACATCAAAAAGTACAAATGGAGACCGTATTAATATTCTTTGGCTCAAAAGTAATTATGTTAGCAATTGAAACAGAGGAAAATATACGGGGTGTTTAATTTGAAATAATGAAGTTTTCTGCAACTTTAGGTATAACACAGGCCACCAAATGTCCAGCGTATTTTTATTCGATAGACAAACGACGGAAACTTCTCATTAAAAATTTTAAGATTTTTATTCTGATCGGTTTTGCCATAATGCCTAATGTGTAATCGGAAAAAATGACACTATATATTGAGCCGCTTTTTTTCTCACAAATTTTAATTTTCCAATCCAAACTTCCAGCACCCTGTATTTTGATTACTAATCCCCTCAAGGTTTTATGTTATCAAAATTCATCAATTACCTACAACTCTTTGTGGTAGAGTGTTGTATACTGACAAGGATTAAATATATTGCTTTGGATACTTCTATCTGATTCAGATAAAATGTATTGAAAAACATTCAAGTAATTACGAAAAAAATTAGGATGCAATCATCTCAAACTTAAAATATTTGTATGAGGTTGACGCAGTTTGTGTTGTTTCACAACCACGAGCAATACAAATTTAGCTCACACACTATAAGAAAAATGTAACCCCGTTGTTGTTTTTTATGTGAAATTTCCCTTACATTAATCTCAATTAAAGTAAAACTGCAAAATCAATTTAAATTGTAGTGGTAAATTTCAATTAAAATCAAGCCTCGCTCATGGTTAAATTTAAATTGAAAATCTCCTCGAATTGTTGTCAAACTTTCACCGTTAAATTAATTCGATTAAATATGCAGGAAATTTATTTCTCCAAGTTCTACTGTCAACAGTTTCCTGTTTGATCTGTTGTGATGGAAGAAATTGAATACATTGGAAATTGTTTCACAAACATTTCAAATTTGAATGCCATCAGTTGTATACCAAAGTTTGAGATGCGACGGAAAATATCAAATAAATATTATACTACAAGGTTCAGTATGAGTAGGTATTCGTTTGTTGGGAAAATATTGGATAATTTACTTCTGAAAAATTTTTTCTTTACTTTGCAAAGTTTATTAATAGGATAACTTTTGTAACGAAACAATTGTTATTTTATAACTTTATAGATTTCAGTTGAAAATTTCAAAATTAGTTACAATGTTACAGGATGTTCCAAAACTCGGTGCCAGATCAAAGTTATGGTCTTTTGAATAAGACACCCTATATGTTACTTAAAAACTGGAGTATACTTCACTTCTCCATCACAACAATAGGTTCGGTCCAACTGGCGATAGAACCGTTCTAGGTATCGTTCGCGCAAGTGCTGTATTTCTTTCGCGTTCCAACTGATTATAGTATCGTTCTTGGGACACTACAAAAACTACCTTCTGGAAGGGGTGATAAAGTTGATGTGTCCATCCCTAATTCGAGTTTGCGCAAATCTCTAAGGTGCCACGGACAAAAATATAGCAAAGCTAAATAAAAGGTCACTTGGAAGCTGCCACTCTGTATTTTCACCAGAACAAGGACAAAGACTAGTGAAGCAAATTTTTTATTTTGAAAGTAAAATATAAATATGGACTGACAAATCGTGAACTGCGATAATTAGCGTATCAACTTATTAAAAAAAAGAACAATCTGCCACACACATTTTCCCATGTCGAAAAGCAGGTGAAAATTGGTTGAGCGATTTGAGCAGAAGACATCAATATATTTCTTTAAGGTGTCCTAGGACAAATTCAGCTGCTAAAGCAAGAGCCTTCAACAAACCGGTTGTGACAAAGCTCTTCAATTTATTGAAAGAGATTCACTCAAAAAATAATTATGCCCCTCACCGAGTTTTCAAAGTGGACGAGACTGCGATTTTTACTGCTTCTCGGCGAAATTGGAGAATGTTGGCAATTGAGCTACATACAAGTGGTGAGAAGCGTGGAATTTCTACTACAGTGGTAGTTCGTGTAACAGCTGCCGAAAGTTTCAACCCTCCAATGCCTATTTTCAGTAAAAATCTAATGAAGGCAGAACTGACAGATGGAGCTCACCCGGCACCGTTTCCAATGACAGAGAAAACTTTGTGATCATCTTGTGATCTCTGCCCCATTGCCTATGAATACTGCTGTTATGGGTCCTCATTAGACTGATTCAACAAAAAAATCCTTAATTATATCGAAAATATTGTTGGAAATGACAAAAATGAAATACTGTGAAAGTTTAAGCTCTTAATATTAATATACCTTGGTCATTCCGAAGTATTGTCACCAACGTGAGCTATGAAATTCCAAAGTGCAAGAGAATATTGTTCCCATGTTATTTAAACGGATAATCGAAATTTGCGATGCGGCACCTCTTAATACTAATATTAAGAGCTTAAACTTTCACAGTATTTTTTTTGTCATTTCCAACAATATTTTCGATATAATTAAGAAAAAAAAATTCATCATTTTTTTTAATCAGTCTAGTCCACATACTCCACATACTATTTACTTAGACCAGAAATTAACATAATGACAGTATCATCCTGGCTAAACTGCGACAGTTTTTCAAATGAACCAAATACTTTGCGAGAGCTACTTAAAACCCGTCAAGAACTAACCTTACCATATGGCAACGGAAAACATAACTTTCATTTGTACCATCTGCACAGTAGGTCTTGCTAGATGGCGCCAAATATTTGTTTTGGAGTGTACTCTAAACAGTTTTTGGTTTGGTTTTAATCTTGTTAGTGAGCACGTGCCCGTAAGCTGCCAATTTATTTGGACATGAATTTAGAGTAAGTATTTTTTACTGTTTTTAAAACATGTGCTAAGTGTTAGTTATTGTAGTTTACATTATAAATATGTTCTTTTTTGTATGTTGTTTTCTATTTTGCCATACGCCTTAGGATTTTTTTGCAGGGAGGTATTTTTTGTCGGTGTTACCATATGATAACGCCAGTCTAATGCATTATCAATGTTTTAACAAATGGCTTTTTTTTTCAGGCGCGGTTTCTCCTTGCAGGATGCATTAGATATGGTATATTCCGAAGATATTGATGATATTTACGTTGAACCACTCGAAGCTAGTGTTTTGACTGATGAAGACTCTGCAGATGAGGATTCTGGAGGTACAATTGACAATCTTACGGGCCGACAATTGCGAGCTCGAGCCGAAGTCAAATTTTTTAACAAAGAAAACATCAATGCAGAGTCAGAAGAGTCAGATATTCTCCAGAACGTCACTGCCGAGCCAGAAGAACCAGATATTCACACTTCCAGCGTTCCAGCCTCGACCTCATCGTATCTGCCAAGTTCTAAAAAAACTACAGCTGGATTAGCGGTGACATTCAAGCACAGACAGGAGATTTTCCCGAACCTGATTTTAAACAATTTATGGATCTTTCACCCGTTCAAATTTTTGAACTATTTTTCGACGACGAAATAATTACTTTTCTAGTCGGAGAGACTTCTTGCTATGCTCTGTTTAAAAATTCACCCGATCCTAAGGTTTCCAAAAATGAAATGAAATGCTTTATATCAATACTAATAGTAAGTGGCTATGTAGTTTTGCCAGGAAAAAAATCATATTGGGAATCACAAGGTGATGTAAACAATGCAATGGTGAGTGGAGCCATGAGACGGGACCGTTTCGTCCAAATTATCCGTTTTCTCCATTGCGCTGATAATTCGAAGCCGAACTTGGACGACAAAGTGGGCAAACTAAGGCCTTTTATAAATAAATTAAAGGCTGAATATTTGGAACACTATCAGCCAGAAAAACACATGAGTTATCATGAGAGTATGATCAAATACTACGGTAGACATCCATGTAAGCAATTTATACGTGGTAAACCCATTCGATTCGGGAACAAAATGTGGGTACTAAATACAACATTTGGATATTCAGTAAATTGTGAGTTATATCAAGGAAAAAATAGTAGACCTTATGAACTTTACTTTGATAACCTTTTTACTGGGTTAAATCTTCTAGAACATTTAAAAGAAAGTGTATATCAGGGCACTGGTTCTGTTCGCGAAAACCGCATTCCCAGAAATTGCCCCGGACAAAAAAACTCTCACAAAAAAAGAAAGGAACGATTGAAACAGGTTTTGTGGTAGTTCGTTGTGTAGACAACAACGTTGTTAGTGTTGCATCAACCTGTCACGTAATTTTACCTATATCTCACGTAAAACGCTATAGTGCTGCCAAAAAAATAATTATTATGGTACCTCGTCCATTTTTTATAGGTGTATATAATGCGCACATGGGCGGTACAGATCTCATGGACGAGAATGTATCAAGATACAGGATAGGTATTCACAGCAAGAAATGGTGGTGGCCTATTTTCACCTGGTTTGTTGATGTCACAGTAACGAACCCCTGGCAACTACACAGAAAGTCTGGTGGAAAACTGACGCAACTCGAATTTCGAAGGGAAATTACAACGTGTTACTTACAAAGTTATGGGACCATCCCTAAGCCTGGAGGACGACCTAAAACCTCAACAACCAGTCTGTCGCTGAATAGAATTTCAGACGAGGTGAGGTATGATGGAATGAATCATTTAGTTGTTGAAACCCCGAATAAAAAAAGAAGAAGATGCGCAGGCGAAGGCTGTTCATCGAGTGTCCGCACAATGTGTAACAAATGTGACTTGGAGCTTTGTATTCCATGCTTCTAAATATTTCAAATAAAGTAAATGTTTTCAAAATTTTTTATGCATTTGAGTTAGAATTGCAATATTCTTGTAAAGTTAATATTTTAAATAAAAAGTATACATAAAAGCCTAGCGTTACCATATGGTAACAGGACTTTTTCCAGAATGGTGAGAACAATATTTTTTTTTCGAATAATATACGATTAATTCAATTCAGGAACTGAGAAAAAAAATAAAAAAAAACTTCGCCTTAGAAGGGTTTTAAAGGCCTGTATACCAGCAAATGGAATAAAGAGGCTCCACAAAACTGTAATATTTCCATTTGGTTCAGATAATTTTCCAGAGGTTGCTCCCTGTCTTTTATTTTAAATTTAAAAACCACTTCACTTCCTCGTTACAAGAATACAACGTTGCTATGAGTTATACAGGGTATTTAAAAAGTTATAACCAAATTTCAATGAAAATCATAGCAAGTTCAACGACTTGTATAATAGAAAAGGGCAACAAGAGCAATCAATGTGTTGATGCCATAGTTTTTGAATGATTGTCAAACTTTATAAAAATGATTGATTTTGCTAATACCCCTTAAATTTAATACATGGTATACATATTCAATATTTGCTCAGTTTTTTTTAATACATCACCCTGTATTTCATATCACCATCATGAACTACAGTCAATGAAGTTTAATTTATCCCAAGTATTTCCTATACCTAAGCTTAATAGTTTTGGAGATATTTCAAATTGTATTGGAAAAAGGGATATTTCATGAATTTAAATTCATCATTTTTATTTATTTTACTATTTCCAATTATCTTGAAGCATCACATAAAACATTAGATAAAAAAATATTTTCATTGTAGGAGGTGTTCGGAATGAGCTCCTTTATCATTAAAATCAAGGTTGCTATGAAGGTACGTGTCACAAATTGACAATTCAGTTTTAGATCAAATTGTTTTGACATTGTCTTGAATTTTTATTATTTTGCAGCAGTCAACAATGAATTTAGAAAGGGAAGAACTGGTAGACGTGGTATGGATCTTAGGTGAATGTAATAACAATTGTTTACTTGCAACAAGAGTCTAGCATGAGCGATATCTAGATCGTCGGCAACCGAATAAGAGAGCATTACAAAATGATATGGATATATTCAATCGCAATGGTTCAGTGTTATATGAGACTGAGGAAAAAACAAAAAGAGTTTTAACAGAGGAAACCGTATTAAATGTTTTACTGGCCGTTACAGAAGATCCTCATTCAAGTATCAGAAATATTTCAAGAGAGCAATGTCTTGTTACCGATCTGTACAGAAAATTTTCTCGAGGCACCCCATGCACCCATACCACATCCACCTACACCAAGAACTAACTGCGAATGATTTTGAAAAAAGGAAAACTTTTTGTGAATGGGCACAACAACAAATAATTGTACAAAGAAATTTTCTCGATTTTGTTTCATTTGGAGATGAAGCAACGTTTCACAAAAACGGATGTGTCAATCGGCATAACTTCCACTATCACTCTGCAACAAATCCGAACCACATAATTACAAAGAGTCAAACTAGGTGGTCGCTAAACGTTTGGGGTGGTATCTTAGGTAATTATGTAATAGGCCCTTTCTTCTTTGAGAAAACAGTGAACGGAGAGGTTTATTCAGAATTTTTAGTAAACCATTCACCTATTTTACTTCAAAACGTGCCACTCAACATCCGTCAACAGTTATGGTATTGACATGAAGGAGCTCTTTCTTATCACAACGCACTTATCCAAGGTGAATTGGAATACCAATTTCCTAACAGATGGATAGGAAGAGAAGGACCAAATAATTGGCCAGCTAGATCACCAGAATTAATTGAAGTAGACTCCTTCTTATGGGGCTATATTATATCTAGTGTACCTTGAACCTCCAACAACAATTGATGATATGAAGGCCACAATTAGAAACGCATTTCATAATGTTACGTCACAAATGGTTACAAACGTAAGTAGATCATTCGTAAATCGTCTTCAAGCCTGTGTCGACGTTGTGGGAGCTCATTTCGAACACCTACAATAATAATAATTTTTTTATCTAATTTTTTGTTCAATTGTTTTTTGTGTGCTGCTTTAAGATAATTGTAAATAGTAAAGTAAATGAAAATAATAAATTCAATTCATGATCCCTTTTTCCAATACAATTCAAAATATCTCCAAAACTATTAAATTTAGGTATAGGAAATACTTAGGATAAATTGAACTAAATTTACTGTAGTTTATGATGGTGATATAAAATGCATTAAAAAAACTGAGCAAATAATCAATTTGTGTTTTGACGAACCCTGTATTCAATTTAAAGAGTATTAGTAAAACCAATCATTTTCATGGAGTTTGACAATCATTTAAAAACTATGGTTACAGCACATCTTTGCTCTTGTACCCCTTTTCTATCATTCAAGACGTTGAACTTGCTACGATTTTCATTGAAATTTGGTTATAACTTCTTAAATACCCTGTATAACAACGTTGTATTCTTGTAACAAGGAAGTGAAGTGGTTTTTAAATTTAAAATAAAAGACAGGGTGTTTCAATAAAAAAACATATGTTTGATGCGGTACAGTGTTATGGAAGACCCTGTATACTTTAAACTAATTTTGAAATTTGAAGCGTATAGCTGCATTATTTTTTTGCAAATAACTTTTTTTGGTATCTCCTATAATAACAGATATAACGGACTATGTGACTAAAGTTGATCACCCTGTATTATATATTTCAATAATGTCTATATAATTCTGTTGTGGTGCACCTGTGATACAGTTTTTGGTAAATGATGAATATTCACTAACAATAATGAAACCCAATTTTCATGAAACTATAGTTGTAATGGAACATAGTGGTTAATACTGGATTTAATTCTATCTAGCATATCAATTTAAAAAGTATATATGTACAACCAAATTTCTAGCTTAATTTAATCCAAATTCGTAATTGTTTGTCAGATAATTGGTGGAATGAATATAGGGTAAGCATAAATTCGTTTCAAAATGTTTTGATATAGAATTAACAATATACTACGGCAAACTCACTAACCGAATTTTCAATGTATTAATTTAGATACTGTTAACATAACTTTAAATTGAGTCTTGATTAAACTATTTAATATATTATTATCATATTATATTAGCGTACATAGCTCTAGAGAAGGATCCCTGGACTACCAGATAATACTTATTTTCTGACGAAATTTTTCGGGTAGAGAAGTATTTTATCTACTTTTTGCGCGATGGATCTTTTTTGTTTATTTACAGCATCGGTTGTCAGGACGGTAGGTTGTGTTTACTGGTTTCTAAGTCCAACACGTCGGTAAGTGATGTACTTACCGTTCAGACGTCGGTAAGTAAATTACTTACCGACGTCTTAGCCCTACATACATTTAAGTGGTCCTAAATAATATATTACTTCATTCATTACACAAAAGGAACAAAAAAAATAAGAAGATTTATATTTTTTTAATGAACAGAGCCGAACAGAACAATATAAAAAGTAATAAATTAGCATGAAAACAATTTCACAGAAAGGACAAAAAAATCAAAAACATTAATTTGAAACATTAAAATTGAATGTACAATTGGTACATTGGCTAATTTTAATACCGCTTGTACCTGCTATGTTGGTATCGAGGGTATTCATATTCGTATTACTCAGCGTAACTGAAGGAGAAACTGACGAGGCACCGACGTGTAAAATTATCTCTGCAAATTCAATTTTATTTTCCAGAGAATTTTCCATTTAAATTATTTTATTTTAAATTTATTTCAATACGATCGCGCAAAAAATGGTATAAGCATCTCGAACGTTGAGGGTTTTACCGGTCTCCAGCAAAATTGGAGGCTTCGCTACGCTCAGCCTCCAAACATTGCTGTCGACCGGTAAACAACCCTTACCGTTCTTAATACTTAATATACTATTTTTGCACGATAGGTTGTTTTCGACTGTTTACCATGACATTTTTCAAGACAGTAAGTAATATTCACTGGTTTATCAACAACTTACCGTTCAGCGAACAGTGAGTAAGTTTTATCGAAAATTTCAATATAAGTTATTTGATAATGATAATATATACGTATAATCTACAAATGATTTATTAATATTAAAATTTATAGTACAACTTGTTGAATTATAATTTCACAATGATTAAGCCTTCTTGGCTTTTGATAGGTATCATTTATTATAATATTGTATAATGTATAACTCTTCCCTTATGCAGGCACCGGATATTCCTAGTATCTATTGCTACCTAAAAATAATGCCCTATCATTATACACATCTCTCGGGTAATCTTATCAATATAAATGTACCTTGTAAATTAAGAATCCCTTATCTGGTGCTTCTGTCAGAAATTTTGACCTAATATATCCTTGCGTGTAAAGATGCTAGCCTTCTTAGGCCAATAACCAACATTTTATCGTTTAAGATAGGCGATTAAAGTGAAAAGGTTGTTGATTTTATCATGGAATATTCAGCCCATAAACTGCCAGTGGCTTTCAGCTGCGCATTTCTTTGAACAAAATATGCTAATGAACTTTTCTTATTAATGTCCACACTTTTATATCGACACCACTTCTTGAAAACTCTATATGTGTTTTCATACCGATATTTGGATTTTTCTTGTAAATAATAATCATATCGAATACTATCAATCAAAATGAAAACAATGTGGCAAATCAATATTTAAAGTGACAGCAGAGCTGTTTGTTCACTAACCGGTGCATAACAATCACCTTGGCAACAATGCATGTGCTACTCGCAAAATGATAAATCGAGAATTTTAACGAAAAGTAGTATTCCTGATATTAGTTGATTAATTATTGAATCCCGATCGTGCAAAAAATGTTATAAGCAAGTCGAACGTTAAGAGGTACCGATCACGAACAATAATTGGAGTCGTCGCTTTGCTCCTCCTCGTCTTCGATCGGTAAACCATGCTTACCGTTCTCCATACTTAATATACTATGAAGGTATACGTACCAGCTAGTTTGGTCCGCCGGCCAATTCTCAGGTACTACGTATTAAAAGTAAGTAGAGTACCTACACCAATACTGTGACACAAACCGGTTTTCAGAACCTGTTTAGCCGGTTTTGAGAACCTGTTTGTAGAGCCGCTTTTTTAGTTGTTAACCTTCAGTTTATTTATATACGTCAAATGAACGGATTGACCTCTAGACACCACTGGATACCAAATACGTAAGTTAACCTCCAATTGATGTATGTAGAGCGTTATTGAACTTTCTCGCTACCTATTACATAACCGGTAACCAGATACAAATTAGTTGAACCTCTAGTTTGAATACACTACTACTGGATACCAAATACGTAAGTTAACTTCCAATTGATGTATGTAGAGCGTTATTGAACTTTGTCGCTACCTATTACATAACCGGTAACCAGATACAAATTAGTTGAACCTCTAGTTTGAATACACTACTACTGGATACCAAATACGTAAGTTAACCTCCAATTGATGTATGTAGAGCGTTATTGAACTTTGTCGCTACCTATTACATAACCGGTAACCAGATACAAATTAGTTGAACCTCTAGTTTGAATACACTACTACTGGATACCAAATACGTAAGTTAACCTCCAATTGATGTATGTAGAGCGTTATTGAACTTTGTCGCTACCTATTACATAACCGGTAACCAGATACAAATTAGTTGAACCTCTAGTTTGAATACACTACTACTGGATACCAAATACGTAAGTTAACCTCCAATTGATGTATGTCTAGCGTTATTAAACTTTGTCGCTACCTATTACATAACTGGTAACCAGATACAAATTAGTTGAACCTCTAGTTTGAATACACTACTACTGGATACCAAATACGTAAGTTAACCTCCAATTGATGTATGTAGAGCGTTATTAAATTTTGTCGCTACCTATTACATAACTGGTAACCAGATACAAATTAGTTGAACCTCTAGTTTGAATACACTACCACTGGATACCAAATACGTAAGTTAACCTCCAATTGATGTATGTCTAGCGTTATTAAACTTTGTCGCTACCTATTACATAACTGGTAACCAGATACAAATTAGTTGAACCTCTAGTTTGAATACACTACTACTGGATACCAAATACGTAAGTTAACCTCCAATTGATGTATGTAGAGCGTTATTGAACTTTGTCGCTACCTATTACATAACCGGTAACCAGATACAAATTAGTTGAACCTCTAGTTTGAATACACTACCACTGGATACCAAATACGTAAGTTAACCTCCAATTGATGTATGTCTAGCGTTATTAAACTTTGTCGCTACCTATTACATAACTGGTAACCAGATACAAATTAGTTGAACCTCTAGTTTGAATACACTACCACTGAATACCAAATACGTAAGTTAACCTCCAATTGATGTATGTCTAGCGTTATTAAACTTTTTCTATTACATAACTGGTAACCAGATACAAATTAGTTGAACCTCTAGTTTGAATACACTACCACTGGATACCAAATACGTAAGTTAACCTTCAATTGATGTATGTATAGCGTTATTAAACTTTTTCTATTACATAACTGGTAACCAGATACAAATTAGTTGAACCTCTAGTTTGTATGCACTACCACTGGATACCAAATACGTAAGTTAACCTCCAATTGATGAATGTATAGCATTATTAAACTTTGTCGCTACCTATTACATAATCGGCAACGAGAAACAAATTAACCTTAAAATAGGGGTACCCCTATATTTTTGGATACCTTGTATATTTGTATACCTTTTTACTTAAGAACAATCATAATATTTTATTAGATATTTATAACAAAGATGCAAGGGTAGCTCGTTACATAAAAACAGAATTTCCGATACACATTATAACAGAAAAGGCCGTTACTACCAACACAATATTTATATCAAAGATGCAAGGTAAAAAATGGTTATTATTAAAAAAATTACCTGAAAATAGTTATACCCCAGTATTTGTAGATACCTTTTTACACGAGGGCAGACCTATTACCTACTATACATTTATTAAATATTTATAACGAAAAACTGTTTTGCATAAACATATAGATTGTCTAGAAAACAATTAAATGTTATCGCCAAGAATTTATAACACTATCCATACGAGAGAAATATAAATAGTTTATCATAAATTAGAAGTATTTTCAATAACCACTCTGCAATTTTAAAAATATATTCAGACAGTAAAAAAAATCCGAGGTTATACTTTTATGAGGATTAAAATTTTGCATATAAAACACATACTTACTGGAGTTTCAATCAACATTTTTTACATAGGAAAGCTTGGTTAACACTTTAGAAAAATCAAAAACATTAACAGTCATATTTAAAAAATAAACTGAAGATTGGAAGAAATTGCGTTGGTTTAAATACAAAATATTTTGTACAAAACCACCTTCAATAAGGTCAGACATAAAATTCCCAGACTGATTAACTAAATAAACGTTTTCAATGCCAGGGCGATGTAGCTTCCAGTTTTTTTTTTGGTGAAGGTAAGTCCCTTTTAAGAGAAAGTTGTTGAAATTTCTGTATATATATAGACACAGAAAATCATTTCAGTGTAGTTCCAGTTTTAGTAAAAATTTAAAAATGAATTGTGAGGGGAAGATAGAAGAAATAGAAGAACAGGAAAATTGGGATGACGAACCTGATTCTCCGACGTACATTCCAAATGTTGAAGCAAGGAATGTGATAAGAAAGGTTCCGCCAAAGCTATCAAAATCTGCGAAGAAAAAATGGAGGTTGTCTGAACGAAAACGGCTGAATGAAATAGCCAGCCAGCCAGCCAGAGAAGGGAAAAATTAGGTAAATATAATAGTATAGTTGAGGAGATTTACCGTGGCAAGGTAGTCAATGATACATTTATGATGACTAACGCCGCCTTACATCTCCTCAACTATATATTGATTTAATATTTTACGTCAAGTTTAAAAAATTGCATGTTGCATTAGAATTATTTCTGTAATGCATCAAATTCATCCTAGAGTCGTAAATATTAACAAAATTCTAAGAATATATCTGTTTTTTTAATTCTAAACCCTTCGAAAGTTAGTTTAAAAATAAATTGGAATTTTACAACAGTAGTAGAATAGCGAGTCTTTAGATAAATTACAGTTCATGCATAGTACCGGAATAATTATTGTTGAGAGAGAAATAGAAATATTATGTTTTATGTGGTGAATTTTTACATCAAACTCAGACTAGAGTTAGAAATATTATCAAAATTCTGGAAATATATCTGTTAAAATTGTATTATAATATATTTCCATACCTCATACTTTAGCAAAAATATCAGTATTGTATATCTAAAATGTCATCTCAAAATTTCTTATTAGTGAGTGAATTGTAACTTATCGCGTGTATTTTAAACCATAATAAAATCTCCTCTCTCTATTTCTCATTATCTCGAAACCGACATTCCAGCCGGAGGCGCTAATGTCTTGAATCAATTTAAAATATTTTCATAGGCCAGGTATAAACATGAACATTTTTAAACACTAAAATGTTGTCACGACTTTGTTAAATGAATATTTTTACAGAATTTTCTTGGCGTGAACGTGTACTATTTCACTTCCTTTTCCCGTTTTCTTGAATATTTGGAATAAATTGATAAGAACGGAATAAAAAAAAAACAAAAAATTAGCATGATGTTTTATGATTGTTTATTGAATTTTGTATTTGGTTGCCAGTTTCAAAAATATGTAATTGTTGCTCCAAAGCTAAGCGATTTAACTCCTCTAATTTCTTCTTCTCTTTTCTCATATTTGCTAGCTGTTTTTGCATATTTGCAACCTGTTCATCAATCGTTTTAATGAGTTGTTCCCGATTACTGCACTCATTAACGATTAAAGTTAATTGATCGTCAAGTGCAGTTAACTCCACATCATTCTTAGTAAAAAATTCGAGACTCCTATAATTTTTTTCCTTTATATCTTTTAGATGTGGAGGAATCTGCTTCAATGAGGAGGGGGAGGTGGAGGAGGGGGAGGAGGAGGACGAGGACGAGGAGGACGGACCAACAGGATCAGACGAAAAAAAAGCTTCGATGTCTGAAGAACTCAAATCGATGATAGGCTATAAGAAAAATACATATGTAAATAAAAAAAATGATTATAGTTGGAAATACTTACTTGATTTTCTTTCGACATTTGCTCCAACGGCTGCAAATTCGGCAAAACTTTTTGCTTCTTAGGTGTAACTAACACGTTAGAATGTACGTTGACGCGTTTTGAAACCATGTTAAAAATATTATCTTGTTTCGAAGAACACTGTGTTTGAGAATGTGTTGAAAATTGAAGTACGTCGGCTTAAATGCAATCTCTGTAGACATAAAAAAACAAGTATATACTTTCAAAGGTTACTCGGGGAAAAATATGAGGTGAAACAAGTTTTTTGTTGTTACTTATTATACAATTGGTAACAAGACAAAAATTGACCGACCTTTAGTCATTGGTACTTTTTCGCTACCAATTAAATAAGTGGTAACGATTTAATCTGTAACTCTGAATAACAAGTAATCAAGTTAAAGTGAAGGGCAACAATCTCTGTAGACATAAAAAAACAAGTATATACTTTCAAAAGATACTCAGGAAAAAATATGAGGTGAAACAAGTTTTTTGTTGTTACTAATTGCACGGTAACGAGACAAAAGTTAACTGACCTTTATGGTCATTGGTGCTTTTCGCTGCCACATAAGTGGTAGCAATGTTTAAGTCTGTTAATATTCAAAACAAGTAATCAAGTGAAGGTTAAGGATAACAAGTTGAAACTGCAGTTTTTAAGATCACGTGATCATATTGGAGTTATATAAAACCCGGTTGAAATAACAGAAGGTATCAGTAGTATTCACAGTGCTTACAAGTAGTATCAAAGTGAGAAAGTGACAACAAATCAAAAGGTAAATATACTGTTATTTCAATGATATCAATTCCGTAAACAATATGTATTTCCAGTGAAAAATGGATATGCAAGCTATAAATAAACATCTTCTTTTAGAAGTAGAAGATAAATCGATTGTGAAACTGAATACATTAGCTAAGGATAGTCCTTATAAAATTACCACCGCTAGAATAGTGAACTCAAAATATGGAGAAGTAGTTTTAGTAGAGTTGAATGACAACGCAGTTTTTTTACCGACACGATCAACGAAATTTTTGAAAGATTTTTTGGTAGAGTTGGGAAACGGGAAATATTCCCTAGTGTACATTGGACAAAAGGATACCGGTAAAGGAAATCCAGCGGAATTGTTTAAATTTGTAAATAGTAACCTATAATTATGTCAGATAAAATATTTAGTGATGTAAGTAAATTAATTGAAAAATTTTCTGAAAAATATCCTGATTTTACAGTACAGGAAAGTAAAGTATGGTTGCATCATGTAAAGATTGCTATTAACTTATGCTCTGAAAAAATCCGTTCTAGTATATCTATTGGTAAAAAAAAGAAATGGTTAACCAAATTAGGTCATTTGAAATCTATATATATAAAATTAGAGATAATAGGTAAGGAAAGCACAGATACAGTCAAGTGGGAAGATTTAATTTCAATATATAATAATAGAGTAACAACTGGAGTAATAATAAACCTAAAACATTTAGATGCGGACGAATTTTTGATAGATTCTTTTAAAATATTTTATAGAAAAATAGTTGATGCTTTACAAAACTATAACTTAATTAAAGTAAATACAACATTCTGTGCAAAGTTTATGAAGCAAAATTTGAATAAAAACATAACAGATATAAAATACTTCCATACTGAGAATAGTGTGATAGATAATTCAACTAATATATATGAATGGTTCATGGATCGTGTAGTAGTCTTTATCGGAATTAAATTGTCAGAATTTCAAGAAAAAGATTCAGGATGGGCTTTAAAAAGAGTTGTATCACTATCAGTCAATATTAATAAATTAGAAATAGGAAACGGTTCATCTTTCATTTCATTACCACATTTTATAGCAAATAAAAAGGCTTGTATAAACGTACATAATTATAATGACGAAGCTTGTTTTTATTGGAGTATTGTAAGTGCTCTGTATCCTGTTGGAAATAAAAATTCAAATCGTTTAACATCATATCCGCATTATAGTCAAGTATTGAAATTAGAAGGACTTGAAATTCCAATGCAATTTAATAAAATTCATCTTTTTGAAAAGATTAATAAACTATCTGTTAATGTTTACGGTTTGGAATTGATCGGGAAAAATTATAACGTAATTCCATTACGTTTAACAAAAGACAAAAAAACAAATCATATTAATTTATTATTAATTCAAAATATATACTTTCCTAAACTAAACGATTATGATGCTCCTGATCCATTAGACGATGAACGTATTGAAATAAAATACCATTATTGCTGGATTAAAAATTTATCTAGGTTATTAAATGTACAATTAAATAAAGATGGTCATAAGAAGTTTATATGTGAAAGATGTTTAAATTATTTTTCTAATCAGGAAGTGTTAACTAATCATTCAAATTTATGTGAAAAAATCAATGATTCCAAAATAAACATTCCAAAAGAGAAAATTGTAAAGTTCAAAAATTTTTCAAATAAACAACGAACACCTTTTGTTATTTATGCTGATTTTGAATGTATGTTACAACCTCTTGAACATAATTTCCAGAAAACAACTAAATATCAAAAACATATTGCGTATAGCTGCGGATATTACGTTAAATGTGAATATGATAATTCTCTTTCATACTTTAACAGTTATCGTGGAATAGATTGTATGCAATGGTTTGCGCATGAAATGGAAATATGTGCTGAAATAATTTATTCTAAATTTAAAAATATAATTCCTATGGATGAAAATAGGACAACAGTAAATGCTAAAATATGTCATATTTGTGAAACTGAATTTACAAATGTTGATATTATCGTTCGCGATCATAATCATTTCACAGGCGAGTTTAGAGGTTTTGCACATAAAATGTGCAACGTAAATTTTAGAAAAAAATTTTGTGTCCCCACTATTTTTCATAATTTGAGTGGCTATGATTCACATTTCCTTATAAGAGATCTTGCTAAACTAGGTAGAATTTCATTGTTACCAATCAATAAAGAAAAATATATTTCGTTTACTAATCATATGTCGAATAATATTAAATTCAGGTTTATAGATTCAATTCGCTTTCTGAATTCCTCACTTGATAGTTTGGTGAAAAATTTAGATGAGAAAAACTTGAACAATACAAAACATGAATTCAGAGACTGCAGTGATGAACAGTTCAAACTTTTAACAAAAAAAGGAGTATTTTGCTATGACTATATAGATAAATTGGAAAAACTTGAAGAAACTGAATTACCCGAGCCAAATGAATTTTATAATAAACTCTGCGATGAAGAAATCACTGAGGAGCGATATAAGCATGCTCAGAATGTATGGCAATTGTTTAATATTCAAAATTTAGGTCAATACTCTGATTTGTACCTGAAAACTGATATAATGCTTTTATCAGATGTATTTGAGAATTTTCGAAATATTGGGTATTCCACTAGCGGCTTAGATCCAGCTTGGTACTATACCATTCCTGGATATTCATGGGACTGTATGTTAAAATATACTAAGTGCAAATTAGAACTATTACAGGATGTTGATATGATACTGTTTGTTGAAAATGCAATCCGGGGAGGAATAAGTCAATGCTGCTGTCGATATTCCGAAGCTAACAATAAATATATGAGGGAATATGATAATTCGAAGCCGGACAAGTTTATACTTTATCTGGATATCAATGCACTGTACGGATGGGCAATGTGTCAACCACTGCCATATGGAAATTTTGAGTGGGTTGACACAAACATTAATGTTAGTGACATACCTGACGACAGTCCCGAAGGATACATTTTGGAAGTGGATTTGGATTATCCGGAGGATCTGCATGATATTCATAGAGATTTTCCTTTTTGTTCTGAACATCGAGTACCCAAAGGCTCCAAATTACCGAAACTGTTGACCACTCTGTATAACAAAAACAAATATATCATTCATTTTCGGGCTTTAAAACAAGCTCTAGCACATGGGTTGGTGTTGACAAAAATTCATAGGGTACTTAAATTCTCACAATCAACGTGGTTGAAACCTTATGTAGATTTAAATACAAGCTTTAGGAAAAAAGCTAAAAATGAATTCGAAAAAGGTTACTTTAAACTCAACGTAAATTCAATATATGGAAAAACAATGGAAAATATTAGAAAACATCGGATTGTTAAATTGGTTAGTCAATGGGAGGGAAGGTATGGAGCAAAAAACTTGATAGCTAGTCCAAAGTTTACTGGAAGAACTGTATTCGATGAAGAAAGTCAGTTAATGGCAATCGAATTGAAGAAAGCAGAACTTTATTTCAACAAACCCTTGTACATAGGAATGTCTATTTTAGATATTTCAAAAACTTGTATGTATGAGTTTCACTATGATTTCATGTTACCTCAATTAAAGGATTATTGTAAAATTTTATATACTGATACCGACAGTTTTATTTATGAAATTCAATGTAATGATATTTTCGAGGAAGTGATAAAACCTAACATTAACAGATTTGATACTAGCGAATATGGTGTTAATAATCCGTACAATATGCTACTTTGTAATAAAAAAGTCCCTGGTTTGATGAAAGATGAGGCAAATGGTAGAATTATTACTCATTTTGTAGGATTAAGATCGAAAATGTATAGTTATAAGGTACAGGATTCAAAATTGGTTAAAAAATCAAAGGGTGTTAAATCAAGCATCATTGAAAATAAGATTACATTCGATGACTACATCAACTGTTTAAGGGAAAACAAAGACAAAATTATTTCGCAACGTACAATTCGTTCATATGCTCATAATGTTTACAGCATAGAGCAAACAAAAGTGGGTTTGAATGGATTAGACGATAAGCGTTGTATATTACATGATTCAATCAATACTTTACCTTGGGGTCATTATAGTTTAAAGTAGTTATATGTATTTGTATGTATCAATAAACTTCATAAATATATTTCAGTGTATGTATAAATAAACTATAAATATATTTCAGTGTATGTATAAATAAACTTTATAAATATATTTTAGTGTATGTATCAATAAAATTTATAAATATATTTCAGTGTTTTTTTTCTCGTTAGTATTCAAAACACATTCAGTATGGTTACATGTCCACAGAAAATGTATTTAGGTGGGAAAATAATTCATTTGACTAATAACATCTTCATAGTGGTTAGCATATCTCATGAATTGAACTTTGAACCATGTGTTAGAATATTCGGAAAGGATAATACTATTGAATTGACTGAAGTGGAATGGTATGAACTTCTATCTTCAATTCAAGCTGTAACAAATGACTATACCATATATGGAACAAATTTTGAATGGAAAATAGTGACAGATCATTCCAGTATTTATTTGGAATCTGATTGTATAATGGAATTATGGAAATTACATCCATTAATAACGTATAATTTGGAGCTACTGAAGAATCAACAATTTTATAGTTGTTTTAAAATTTTAAAACTTGGTGTGGATAGTGAGAACATTGTAAACTCAGCTCTCAACATAATGGACTCTGTGAAATATATAAATTGTGTAACATACAGCTTGGCTCTGGAAGTGATTTATAAATATCCTCATATGTTGAAGAATGAAGAAAGTAAGATTCAATGAAAATGTTCACATTCACTTATTGATCACCTGGGCTTTCGCTTACAAAAGCACCCGAAAATGCGAATTGAGATATCACGATGACTTGAGATTTCAACGTCGAATACAGGAAGCTGCTATTATTATTAATCCTATATTAGATGTAAGTCACAGAAATAAAGTATATCAACGAATAAATAATTTAAATTAACTCTTTGTGTTTTTTTTTTCAATGAAACAAAAGTATAACGTATACGTTTTTTATTCAAAATTATTACAATTTATACAATACTATTTTTATTTATCCATGATTGAGAGTTCATTCCAAGCCACTTAACTAATAACCGATCACCTTTTTTTCTCAACACTTTTTCAATTAGAAAAACATCCGGATATTTCACTTTTTGTAGCTCTTCTGAATAGAATGCCCCTCGAATTTCTTCTTTTTTCTCATCTTCCAAAATGTAAGTAGTGGGATTGGTGAGTTTAACAGATTTAATCTTGAAAACCTCAGTAGTCCAGTTGGGAGTGTATCCTTTTTTAAACACGTGTCGATATTTGCTGATACGAACATAATCACCTTTTCTAAATTTTGCTGGTTTGGGATCAATGGTTTTGATGTTGTTGAATACAACAATATATTTGGCATTTTTATCATTAATTTTACTGGGTATTTCACCCGTTGTAGAGTGTCTGGTATTGTTATATTTTGCAGCAATTTCTGGAAGAATATTTAACCATTTATAAGAACCTTCCATACTAAATCGCTTCCATAATAGTGTTTTCAACGTTCGAATTACTCTTTCTGCAATACTAGCCTTGAGATTTGAAAATGTACTGTAGTGATTGATATTGTATGTTTGCATTAATCGTTGAAATTCTTTGTTGTAAAATTCAGTTCCATTATCGGTTTGTAGATTAGCAGGTGTGGTCTTCATTTTACTCAGTATAATTCTCATAGCATTTGTAATTTCTTTTCCTGTTTTCCTCTTGACAGGTTCCACCCAAACATATTTACTAAATGCATTGATTACAACTAAAATATAATTATATCCCTTGTTTTCTTTGGCATGTGGTGACATAATGGCCAAGTCTGCCTGGATCAAATCGTGTAGACCCTTCACAATAACATGTCGTCTTCTATAATTTATTCGAGCTGGAGCATGTAATTCTTGTATTACTTGTGCTTTAGACATTTTTTACTAACGGACACTGTAACAATAGTTCAATGCAGATAGCAGCTGGCGTTCCTAATTTAAACTTAATTATATCTCCTTTTATAATATTTTTGGTAGCTAGTTGATTGAATTTAGATTCAATATCATTTATTAGCACCACTCCGTCTGCTGTATAATGTGATACACTTTCAATTATGCAAGCAAACTTAAATTTGAAAGCAATACCCCCATTATCTAGTACATAGTACTCTTTATTCAAACTTTGTTTCTTCTCACCTCGCAAACGAACTAGACATTTAACATGATAATCAAATGAGTCGCAAATATAAAATGGAGCAGTTAGTTCAGCCGGACTCAAATAATGTTCATTGAACTTGTTGAGAGGCATGTTTGAAATAAAACTAACACTGAATAAATGTGTATTTATACACTTTTTTCTAGAGGAACTTGAATAACAAATTGAACATAACAATCACTTCTCATCGACCCTTGGGAATGAAGTTCAAACTCTATTCTATCTCCTTTAGTTACAATTTGATTTTCTAGTAACTGATTAATGGGGTTGTTATGATTTTTATATGAAACAAATAAAGGTGATGGATAGCATTGAATACTTTCAACCTTTCCGGTTATCGGAAAAGTGTACACAGTGGTTAAATCATCTAATACATAATTAGTTTTACTTAAATTTGGGTTGTTTTTTCCATGAATGTAAAGTATACATTTACTATGATACTTAGATGGTTGACATATGTAAAATGGAACATCTTGAGGTTTACTTTCGTCGATAGTAAGAAAATGTTGATTAAACTTGTTGATAGGCATGATGTAAACTGAGCAGTTGCGGAGTAAATGCTCCATTTATAGGATTATTTTTCCTTCACGTAATTCTTCTATAATCGAAACTATTTCGTTATTATGAGCAGAACTACCTGCATTCTTTGAACTCAAAAGTAATTTCAATCTTTCAACTATTTCATTGTAGTCATCAAAATATTTGTAGTCTACGGGCTTTGACGAATATTTCATCATTGTCATTCCCTTTCCCCTCCTTGCCATATTTCTAGTAATTACATTTCTCAGCATAGCGGAAGTTTGCGTACCAGATCTTGCTCTTACAGGTGGCTTAAGTTTCGGTTTTATAATGAAAAGATATTTATCTTTGATATCATTGGCAAATTTTTTAATAGGCAAGTCAGGATCATAATTTCGATGGATAGCGTTTGTTCGTTTTATAATATCCACGTAATTGTCAATATCTTTCTGATTCTGTAATGTAGGATTTTTCAAAAACAGTAAATCGTACAGACCTACAGTACCAGGGTATTTAATATTTTTAACTGAAATATTTGCACCTTCAAAATCTACTTCAGAATCTCCGATATAAAACTTTTCTTTGATAGGATCGTGAAATAAACCCAAATCATGATCATATTTACCATTTACGTCACGTACCATTCCTTCAATATACTCTCGAGGCAGAGGACTTTTGAATTGATCAAAATATTCGCGATACACCTCAGGATTGGATAAAGTTTGATAAAATTGAGAAAGGGTATCATCAATGAATTGGTCGTCGCGACTCTTATCAATCTCATCATCATTATGATCGATTTGAGATTGAAACACTTCTTCGGGTGCAGGTATCATATTCTCTAGCTGAGTGCTATTAAATAGTGGTCGAGCAGGGGGAGTAGTTAGATACGCTAATTTATTATATTTGGTGATTTGCGATTTAGGTGTTATAGGTGACATTGATTTTCTTTCTTCTTTAATCGATTGTTGAATTGGTTCCTTTAAAGCGGACACCAATTCCTCAAGTGGTCGCGTAATTGGTTGGTATGATTGTTCTAACTGAGATTGAGATTGAACTATATCACTTTTCAAACTCTTATATTTTTTCTTTAAAGCCTGGCCTGCCTTTACGAGTTGTTTCGCTAATTGTGTCTCCATGGTTACTACTAGGTGTATGTTCCCATCAATACTATTTATATACTAACAAAAATGTCAAACCCTTTTCTATATCGACCAGACGTCATTGTACAATCTTTATCAATTGTGAGAAATCCAAATTTATCTTGCCAACAAAACGAACACAAATTTTTCAAATCTTGAAATGACATATCAACGTTAACGTGATCATCATAAATGTGTTTCAAATTGGTCATATCTTGTTGAAGGACTATTAAGAGATTTGCATTATCTCTAATTAGCTGTTTGGGTATTGCCGAATATGTTTGACATAAATAGAAGCAGTCTGTGTATTTGTGTCGACCAAAACAAAAATAACTTTGCATTATATTCTGATTACATGTAGCAACATCGTCAAAAATTATTATAGAATTATCTTTAATTAAGTCTGGAGAAATAACATCTTCTGCATTATCATATTCTTCATAGCCAATCTCTTTTATGGGTTGAATTAGATTTCTTAGATAAGTATATTTTGGTTGCTGTAGACTTTTCGAGTAAACATACACATTTTCAAATCTCAAACCATTAGGATGATCAATTAAGGATAACATAACATTTGTTTTTCCACATCCACTAGGACCAATAATTAGCCCTCTTTTCGAATCTCCTCCAAACATTGCACCATGTTTTCCAATTTGTTTCACCACTCCATCATCATAATTTTTAATGGGTAGTGAAAGTTGTTGTTTATGAATCTTCATGTTGACTGAGGGTATATAAGCACATGTCACTATATATAAGAACTTAGAATGAAACGAACCAGAAAAGTAGGAAGAGGTTTCATTAATACTCTCATCAACAAGCTTCCTGTTGAACTGCATCTACTTGGGTACGAATTTTGTGGTCCTGGTACTCGGTTAGAGGAGAGACTACGACAAGGAGACTTGGGAATTAATCCTTTGGATCAAGCGTGCAAAGAGCACGACATTGCTTATTCTCGAAATAAAGATTTGAGTAAGCGACATCTGGCAGATAAGATTTTAGAAAACAAAGCTTGGGAAAGAGTAAAGGCGAAAGACGCTAAAACAGGTGAAAAAGCGGCTGCTTGGTTTGTTACTACAGCTATGAAAGCTAAGCGTAAAATTGGAATGGGAATGAAAAAAAAGAGAGTTGGGAAAAAACGTACCATTCGAACTCCAAAAAAGGGTGGTTTCTTACCATTACTGTTACCATTACTAGGAGCATTAGGAGCTATTGGGGGCGGTGCAGCTGGAATTGCAAAAGCAGTGAATGATGCTAAAGCCAATCGTGAACAACTAACTGAACAACAAAGACATAACGCAGCAATGGAGCAAGCGGTAAAAGTAGGTCAAGGTTTCTATCTACGACCCTATAAAGGATATGGTTTGAAAAAAAAAAAAAAAGTTTGGAATCCAAAAAAATTTCGCTGAGCTTACCACGTCATGCGATGACAAATATTGAGCTAGAAGAGTATGCAAAATATATCCCTAATTTTCGTGGTGTTTTCATGCGGGATACGTTACCTAGTAAAATAAAAAAATATGAGTCAGGTATAGTCAATCTTGATGGTACAAGTGGAAGTGGAACTCACTGGACTGCTTACACTAAACATGACAAGCATGTGATTTATTTTGATAGTTACGGTAATTTACCCCCTCCATTAGAATTAGTTAGATATTTTAAGAGTGATGGGTTGGTTGATATAAACTATAATTATGATGTGCGGTCAATATTGTCTACGGTTTTTATTTAGTCACTCAGTTGGATCATTATGTCATACACATTTACTTTGAGTGGAGAATCATCAGTTTTAAGTGATGATTTTAATCCCCCTATTTATTTAGACGAAAATGCTGACTATGAAATAGGTTTAGCAAATTTTGATAGTTTTAATAGTATTAGTAACGTACATGAGCAAAATAATGTGTTGGTGTGGGGTGATCATGATGAATATAAATTTGAAATTCCCGTTGGAGCATACGAAATTAATGATATAATACAAATTATTGAACGGGAACTGTTTCAGACTGGAGTTAGTATTCGTATTAGAGCAGATCCACGAACATCAACACTTACAATTAAAAGTAGTGTTTGGATTAATTTTGACATTGATAATTCTATAGGTCATCTTTTGGGATTTCCCAGACGAAAACTAAGTCCAAATGTAATTCATACTTCTAAAAGTGTCAACATTTTACAAGTGAATACCATTTGTATTGACTGTAACATTGCGGTTGGTTCTTTCCTCAATGGAAAACCAGTTCACATTATTCATCAATTTTTCCCACAAGTTCCAAATGGGTATAAAATAGTGGAACAACCACTAACAATACTCTATTATCCAGTAAACATCAAAACTATCAACAACATTACTGTGAGAATTCTCAATCAGGTTGGAACTTTGATCAATTTTCGCAAAGAAACTATAACGGTTCGACTACATCTGCGAAGAATAGAATAATGGTTTGGCGGTTTTCGGAACATCCATATCAACCATATAAAAGGCAATTCGATCGTCGAAAAAACAGTGCAACACTGGTGACTGATCGGTTAACATCAGAAAATCGTAAATTTTTACAGTCTGTTGGATTTCAAGTTTTAGTATAATGGAAATGTTACACGTTTCGGGTGAACCATTTATTGATAATACCATTGAAGATTATCAGTTCCATACCTACCAACCTTATACTTCTAGTAATTTAAATTATAATGATGAAATCAGAATTCCTATTCAAGATTTGGATGCATACACACTACCATGTAATAGTTATCTTTATTTAGAAGGTAAAATCTTGACTGATCAAGACAAAGTACCCACAAAATTTCAACTTATCAACAACGGTATTGCTTATTTGTTTCGAGAACTACGATATGAATTGAATGGTGTTGTAATAGATTCTGTTAGAAATGTAGGTTTGGTTTCCACAATAAAAAATTATTTGTCGCTCACTGACAATAAGAGTAAATTACTGCAAAACGGAGGATGGTTTCCCAAAGATGGTAAGATTCTTCTTGATGGCAATGGAAACTTTAATGTTTGCATACCCTTGAAAGTATGGTGTGGATTATTCGAGGATTTTCGCAAAATTGTACTTAATATGAGACAGGAGTTGGTGTTAATTCGCGATAAAGATGATATAGATGCGGTTATCGCGAACGATATTAGCGAAAAGCCGAAAATTCAAATTAATAAATTATCTTGGAATGTTCCTCATATAACACCTAACTTACGAGAACAACTTCGTTTAAATAAAATTATTCAAAGCAATGTCGATCTCCCTATCAAGTTTCGAAGTTGGGAAATAATCGAATATCCCACTTTAAATGATTCGACACGTCATACTTGGCCTGTCAAAACTTCAACTAAATTAGAAAGTCCTCGACATATCATAGTAGCACTGCAGGCTGGTCGTAAGGGAGAATTATTGAAAGATATGAGTCAATTTGATCATTGTACATTAACGAATATGCGCGTCTTTCTTAATTCAGAACGTTATCCTTATCATGATTTAAATTTGGACTTGGATACTAACCGTTTCGCAACGTTGTATGAAATGTTTGCTAATTTTCAAGAATCCTATTATCACATTCAAACAAATCAACCAATATTCACACCTGAGGAATTCAAACAAAAAGCTCCCATTGTTCATATCGATTGTTCTCGGCAAAAGGAAATCATTCAAAGTGGATCTGTTGTTCTTCTTATTGAATTTGAAACGAAAAAGTCAGTAGGTAATAATGTAACGGCGTATTGCTTAATTTTACATGAAAAAGAGTTTATGTATAATCCTCTAACAAAAATTGTAAGACAAATATAGTGCGCATGCTTTATATTTTGTATATATATATATTTTCACATTCGGTTCAAGTTTACAGTTTATAATGGTCAACGAATATCGAAAGAGATTACATAATTATCTCATAAAATTAAAACAACTTCAATCTGATTTAAACTACTATGAGAAACATCAGCAAGTTATAAAAGAACTAATCAAGTTGAAAATATGAAATTGGTTGTGGATATTCAAGGATTCAAAATCGGAAATAACAAACTTATAGTAAAGGAGTTTGCAGCTTTTGATGGTTCAAAATTCTGTCATTACGTTTTCAAACCTCCATTTCCGATGAAGATGTTACCTCCAGATTTACACAAACAGGCTACTTGGTTAATGACAAATCATCATTACATAAATTGGGACGCCGGATTTACACCTGTTCATACTTTTGGTGTCTTGTTTCAAAATTTGCTTACCAACGTTGAAGCGGTTTATGTCAAAGGTAAAGAAAAGGCAAATTATTTAAGAACATTTTCGACAGTTCCCGTTTATGAATTTGATGAACAACCGAAATTGGAACATATGGATCCATCATGTTTTTACCATATGAATGATAAATGTATATGTGCAGTAACAAATGTATATTTTTTGTATAATAACTATTTAATGCATAAATAAAACAATAATTAAATTTCATTAATTTTTTATTTCATAATTACATTTTTATTTTTCCTGTTCTTCCTCCCCATCATTCTTCAAGCGAAGTAGCTCCGGAAGTAAGTGATTGTATTCGTACATCCATCTATCCAAATTTAAGTGTTTTAATAATTGTATTAAACATACAATACAAATCACACCTTTCGCGAAATATTTGCAAGCGTCAGCTCCTTGTCTATACCTATCCGCGTGCTGCATACACTCTTCGTGTGTGTATTTTCTTCCCATTCCATATACTGCTTCCCGCTCATACACTTTTTCTCGTTCATTCAAGTCAAATACTAACGTTTGCACTGCTGCTTTCAATTCTTCCATTTTGTAAACAGTTTTAACTTTCAGAGTCTTATTTGCTCGAAATTTATACAGCTTTTCCCCACCACTTTTTGATGATGGTGTTGGGTATATAAGTAGGAGGAGTTGGGTATAAAAATTAAACATTTCACAACATGACTAAGTTTTTGTGCAAGAAATCGTTTCATGATTTCACTACCGAAGAATTTAAAGAGCTTCCAATTGAATACCTAATAGAGAATGTGAGACCTTTCGTTCTGCTGGATATTTGGCATAAACTTCCATATTCCTTTCAATCCAACTTTCAATTGCAAATACGATTACCTTGTTTTGTTCACTATAATCGTCCTGATTGGATAACTCATTGGGATGGACCTGCCAGTGCACAAGAAAATTATCATTTTTGTAAATATGCACTGAAATTATAAATTGTACTATTTGATGAATAAATAAAACACTTAAAATATTTTACTGATTTTTTATTTTATGATAACATATTATTTTCTTCCTCGTATTGTTCATAGACACCATCCTCCTCCTCCTCCTCCTCATTCTTCAAGCGAAGTTCCTCCGGAAGTAAGTGATTGTATTCATACATCCATCTTTCCAAATCTAAGTGTTTCAATAACTGCATTAAACATACAATGCAAATTAATCCTTTTACAAAATTTTTGCAAGCGTCAGCTCCTTTTCTGTACTTCTTCGCCTGCTGCATACACTCTTCTACTGTGTATATCCTTCCCCTACCATATATCTGCTCCCGATCAAACATTCTTTCATGTTTGTTAAAGTCATATACTAAACTTTGCACTGCTTCTTTCACTTCTTCCATTTTGTAAACAAACACTTTTTAACGTTCAGAAATCTTATTGCATCGAAATTTATACAGCTTTTCCCCACCACTTGCATTTTAGCTTTTTCCCACTACTTAATTGAAAAACAAAATGAGATCTAAAAATCCCAAGCGTCACCTCAAAAAAGGTCACCGATTCTAAGGTCACACAAAAACCTGTTTCAAGGTTCCACAAAGTTAGTGATCAAGGTGAACATGGTCAAACTGGATCTACAAACAGGTTCAAATTACTCGGTATCCAGTGGTGTCTAGAGGTCAATCCGTTCATTTGACGTATATAAATAAACTGAAGGTTAACAACTAAAAAAGCGGCTCTACAAACAGGTTCTCAAAACCGGCTAAACAGGTTCTGAAAACCGGTTTGTGTCACAGTATTGGTGTAGGTACTCTACTAAAGTACATAAAAACATTGCTTACTTTTTTTAAAGTCTCAGATATGATTTTTATTATCCAAAATTAGTAATAGAAATTTCCTGAGTCTTTAAGTAAATTCTATAAAATCAAAATCCAACAAATCCGTTAAGAGCATATCTGTAGAAAACTGTTCTATTTTGTTACTGATAACATGGAGTGGTAGAAATTACCAACTGAAATGATATTAGACTACAGTGGAATGAGTACTGAACAAATTTATATTAAAAATATTCACTTTTTCCAAAATTCGGGTGGAATTTATGTATATCTCGGATTTTGATGATCAAAAGTGGGTTTATCATGTTTTAATACTGACTGTTATGGGTAATAAAGATGAATTATTGGGATAAATAATGTTTTATTCTGGTCTTTCCCATGTTTGGGCTGTGAAATCATCTTTTTCGCTAGAACTTTCCGGAACACACAGCTGATCTAAGAGATCAACCATTCATGTTTATCGTGATATCTCGGAATTGAACTTCAGTTACGATCGCTCATTCTCGGTAGCTGTAGTGAACAATGCGTTGTGCTTAGATGTTGAAGATAGTGTTTATTGGTAAAAGCTAGGTGACAAAGTGATCTGAGAGATATAGTACGTGTGCAGGTGTATGTACAATTATTCTGATTGACACGAGGTGTAACCAGTCTGATGAGTTTAATTTTTGAATAATTTCAGATATTTTGTGTGATTCACAATGCACTTTCTTTATAATGACAATGGGCACCTACTTATGAAGCAGAACAGGTTCGTCTGGAACGTCTTATGGACGAAACATTTGATGAAGAAGGGCTTGATGATACGGATGAAGAATTTAAGCATTGGAAAGATATTGTATTGCTAGAACAATCAAAATACTCCTGGGAACTACAAGTAGGTGAGAACCAATGTATATCTAAGCCAGAGTAAGACTACACTAAGAGTTTTGTCACGTGTCTCAACAGCACACTCCCGTCTGAACGGGCACCTCATAAAGCTCAAACTAATGGAGTGAGAATAATGAAGATTCTGTGAAATGGAAGAGGACACCCCTATCCACATACTTGCGAAATCCACCGCAATACAGAATCCTAGGGCACAATAGACACAGATAATGTTGGGTAGAAGAGGGACACTAATCCAAACTGCGTATATCCTTAAATTCCTTCAGGTAATAGGACAGTTCGTCCAATAAAACCTCTTATGAACTCCCTGAATGGTTTTCTTCACTCCCAGATGACCTCCTGATGGACTGTCATGTAACTTCCTCAGTACTTCAGCTACTCTCGTTCTCGGGATAACTAACTGTCTTCTGTCTTCCGGCCTCCTTCCAGGACGAAGGAGTCCCACTGAGCCCAATAGGCCTTGAGTGTCAGTGAAAATCTTGACACTTCTTGCCAGGTAGGTCACCGATTCTCTTCCTTCCATTGTCGGATCATCTTCAGGTGAGGATCATTCTCCTGATCTTCTCTGATCCTGGTGGGTGACCATTCTTCGTTGACTACTGTAGTTCTTGAAACTGCGACTTCCTTAGATTCTGCTTTGTTGCAACAGTCAGCTGGGCAAGGCCGCCTAGACAGGAAGTCGGCATTTCGGTGGCATTTCTGCCGGCCAAATTGTTTAGCGTATCGTCGATTCGAGGTAGAGGATAGCTGTTTTTCTTCGTCACGTTGTTTAGCTGGCGATAGTCCACGCAGAATCTGGTAGTTCCATCCTCTTTCTTGACGAGCACTACTGGAGACACCCGTGGGCTAGTAGATGGTTCTATGACTTCCTCTTTCTCCATCTCTCGAATTATTCTTTCAGCTTCAACTCTCTTCGCTCGTGGTACCTAGTCTTCGAGTCTTCGACCTAATTCTCTAATTGCCTTGGCATCACCAGTATCGATTTGGTGTTTGTCGGCCGATGTTCTATCAGACTTCCCTTCTTTTGGTATAAATAGGTCTCGATACTGCAAGAGAAATTCTCTCATTTTCCTTTTCTCCAAACTGTTTAACATGGTTAGTCCACGACGTCTTTCCGTCGAACGTTGGAGCCTTGACTCGGGCAGTTTTCCCAAATTTTCTCGGTTCCCAATTATCCGATTAACTCGCTCGACCCCTCATTCTGTTCATATTTTAATAACCTACGATACCATTGAAATTGCTTCAGTACTTTTCACGTTATATGAAAAAAATGGTGATTTTTTTCTTCTTAAATGTTTATAACAAATTACTGAAAAACATTTGCGTGTCCAAAACATATCAAAATTATACTACGTGATGTCCTTTATTGGCATCATACGTTTTCTACTAGGATTTTTGACTAAAATTTCTATACTTGCATGCTCTATTGCTTGGCCTAACTGTTGAAGTGGACGTTTTACTATATTTCTTATTCAAACTTTATTGTTAGCTAACCAAATGGCATCATTTCCGTGTCCATCCATGTTTTTTTCCGTTTTCTACTGCTTCTACCTATAGAGCCATGACATTGGAAATTTTTTTTTGACGTAATAAAAAGTGACATCTTATTCCAGTTTATTAATTATTCAGTTGAAATGGAGAAAAAATATAATATACTTTTTTCAAGTTATTTCCTCAGGTTTCTATTCTTGAGGATAGGAAATTTTCTCAAGATCAACTGATATACCTGATGGAAAAAATAAAAAACAAATTATCGAGTGTGTAAATAGACGATTTCATCTCGTAATCAATGATTCAAAATAATAATGAAGACGAATGATGCTCGATATGCGGGTGATGACTTAATGAAATGTGAGAATAACAGAAAGTAGATTTATAGTGACAGCTAACTAGATTTCCTAATAATGTATCTGAGTTACAACTTGGCAAATAAATGGAAGAGGAATTTATTGTACCAAGAACGACAGTGGATTTCCATTGTCTTCGTTACAAAAGGAGAGACAGAGATCTTAAACGAAGTAGGCCAGTCTTTTAGTCTGATGAATTGTCATTGTACTCGTGGAAAACGAGATAATTTTTTTCCTCTCCAGCGATTTTCTTTTTAGTAATATGTCAGTTGATACGGGGCGAAGGCGGATAATGAAAATTCACTCATTTTCAACATTTTGCATATAATAAAATATTCTAATGAACCAACAAACCCATCTCTATTATTTTATGTAGCATCATAAGCGAGATTTTGGTTCTTAATAGCTGCTTATTGATAAAAAGAATGCCAAATGTACTATAGATGGTTGAAATGCAAGCTTTATACACTTAGAAGGCTCTTAGGAATAATTTTATCCCAACCCCGTGATGAAATTCCGGAACATGTGCGAAGTTCACGTCAACCGTTGCAGGCCTCTTCATTCGACGAAAGACGCTTTTCACAAAGGATCTGATGCAGGCAATTGTTCCACCTTTCTGAAGATAATCAATCAACACAACCCTTGAAAAACTGAGGCCATACTATTCTCTGCTGATCGTGTGCTATTCACCTGCTTTGGAGCTTGTTTATTACCCAAGAAGCACGAAACAGTTTCATTCAGTATTAGAAGGATGCTTTGAAACTATGGAATAAGGGTGTGTTGTAAGTCGGTAAGTTAAACCATTGTTATAGTTAACCATTTGTCGAGAAGTTCTTGTGACACGACATATTAGGGTCGGTTGCCCAATCGAAGATAATCTAGCGATATCAATTGAACCAGGATACTAACATTGTTTAAGTTTTTTAAAATTTTGTTTCATGAACATCATTATGTTATTATATTATTTCAACTCCTTTTATTGTGAATTACTTCCATATTACTACGTAAATTATGGAAGATATAACTGACGAAGAAAATCTTCGGAAATGGTCTGCTTTGAAGCCAGAGCAGATAGTACACACCCCTTATGATCTCCCCTGTGATCTGGTGACTGAATCAGTTTTCTTAGATTCCAGAGGGTATTTTTCCACTGAAGAAATGAGAAGTTGCTCTACACCTTCGTTGAAATTAAGTATGATGCTATAATCCATAGTCAAATAGTGAGTCCGCGATCAGCGAATTAAACCTTCATTGAACAACCGATTAACTGGTCAACATTCGAAAAGTTTACTAACAGATTTCGGAGGTTTAACTTGTGGTTAAACACAAAATAAAGCAATTTTACTCGTTCTATCTATGATTGTCTGTCTCCACAGTATTAAACTAAATATGAAATATCAATAACGGAAGTCAGATTGAAATTTTTTAATTTACCCACTGATGTCAACTGGAATCTATTGGTTACGTGACCCTTGATCAATAATTCATGTTACAACGGAAAAAGGCTCAACTACTGACTGCTGCTTGAACGTAGCTTCACCTCAGGTCTAGTGAGTTAAAGGTCACTCTCAAACTGCAAATAAAATCAACTGATTTTAAAAAATGTAATAGAACTGCCTTCAGCATTGAAGGGCGCACTCTGGAAGAGGGTGATAAAACAAAAACTCTCGTAGGTCTCTATTACCGTGAAGTTTCAAGGTTTCCGTCCCTCTGGAATCATTTTAAACCCACGCGCTTCACAAGATGTCTTGAAAGTGTTAGTGATATAAACGTGCTTGAAGACAATCGACTAACAAATATGTTTTTAAGTTTATATACTCATAAGCAATTAATAAGATTCTTCGTACTCATTCTGGTATGTCGAGGTAGAAAAATGCTTGCGCACTTCACTTTCCAAGGTCCTCCGTAATAAATAATTTATTAACAGCTAAGAGTTATCCAATTTTTGTTGATAAGATATTGAAAAGTTACTCAAACAATTAAATACATTCAAAGTAGACTGAAAATGATGCTATTCAGGTGAATACCCATATCTACTAGACTTACCAGTTACAACTACTTGAACTGACATGGAGTTTCTTAAGGAATCTAATCGCTTAGTAGCTTCTTTTGTAGGCCCGACACATCGGTATTCACCACCTTCTTGATAAATAACATTATCCAGTCTTAATTCTTGAGAAGCCCCCAATGGTTCTAGCATACCAGTAGCTGGTTCAACTCTTGTCCAGCAGCCTGTGGTTCCTGTAACAATATTGTACAATAAGGTTGAAATACATACTCAAAAATGCAGAAAACTGCAAAAGCAAATAATATACGAAACTATCAATAGGGACGGGGTATAAAAAGTTGAGGGGATGTCTGGGGCCGTATTCATGACTGGGGGAGTAAAACTTACCGATAAAACAGATATTTTATCTTTGTCACTGCAGTTACAAAGTAACGAAGCAAAATAAAGACAAAATATATGTCCTTTCGGGCAGCTCTAGTCCCTCAGTCCAAAATACGGTGCCTGTATGTATGGAGTGAATATTATCCGATACCTTAAGGATCTATTGTACCCCTTCTTCTACTTTTTTCCCGAGGAAAGTCTCGACACTAGTAGTTTTACCAGTTTTATTCCTCGAAGGAATTTAAGTACACTATCAGGCTTAATTTCAAGTTAGTCTTTGTATGTCTTTTTATGTATCTAGGAAACAAGCTTGCCAGAAACCAGTAAAAGTTTGGAAGCAATCATACAGTCGGTGGAAGGACCTTGAGAAAATTCCCAAGTTTGACTACAACACATACTCCTTTTTGCTTCTCAGAAGAGTTCGAGTGCAGAATTCCATGTTTTATATAATTTACCTCTTGTTCCTGAAAATCGTATTGAGTTCAACGTCCCGTATATATTAAACTGCACAATTTAGAATTATTCTTTTACTTTCACAGCCATACGTCTGTGATGGTCGTCTAGTATTATAATTCTCTAGAACTCCTTCCACATCTAAGGGTATGGACAGAAAGAAGGTTACCTGCTCGCTGGTTACCGGCGCAGATCGGCGCCTAAATTTACTTATGGTTGATAAACGTAAGCGCACAGAGACAAAGCAGGTGTTCAGCAGGCTGAACAGTAAAAAGGGCGAGACCAAACTCGAATAAAACGGTTTCTCAATTTTTTCAAATGAATCACCCTGTATTTTATATCGGTATAAAGTGGATACTCAATCAAATTCGAAGTATAGTAGAGTAGCTTTCATTTGAATTGAAAAAAATTGAGAGACCGATGTATTCGAGTTTGGGCTCGCCCTGTTCACTGTTTCTTAAGCCGGGCTCAGACGACTCGTGTACTTGGCGAATAATCGTAACTTGTGTATACTTGGCATATCGTGTGTGTGAGTTACTTGTACCTGCTTGTACAATTAATTGTCACTCGTTGGTTTTCCATTTCGGGTCGGTAAAAATGGGTCCGAGTCAAAGGGATCACGATTATTCGTTCACTTGCATACATACTTGTATAGGCGCTCAAACGAAATGCACAAATAATTTGCTTTTAATAGTGCGACTATTCATTTAGTTTTCAAAGACTACCAGAAGCGTACAGACGTTTTTTGATTGTTCTTTGATTGAAATGGGGTGAACAAATGAGATTGTGTTGGAATTTCTTGTTTTTTTATGAAAATGAGCCGGTCATTTTATGGCTAAGCATAAGGACCATAAAAATCATAATGCAGTTAATGATGCGTGGAAAAGAATACAAGGTAACATATCTATCCAGGGTACCATACACTAACTGAAGAAAAAAAAAGATTCGCTAATGGCCACATTTCGGCCTCTCATGAAAAAAGTTAAGGCTACATCTGGAACTGGAACCGGCTCCGCAGAAGTTTATAGGCCTACATGATTTGCGTTCGAAAAAATGGCCAGTTTACACGGTATATGTGAACCCAGAAATACACAAAACACAGAGGTAAGCATAAATATAACTTTTTATTAATATCATAAATTATTATTGGCACTTCAAAAATAACTGTCTTGCCATGGGACCTTTCCTGTGGTTTTAAAATATTTGCAAAATTCTTTTCGTATTTCTTGAGCCTCCCGCCCAGATTTCCTTGGTAACTTTTTGAGTGGCAGGAATGATGACATATTTTGGTTATCTTGACGCCACGTGACAGGTACAATTTGACCATTCTTTTCCGTATCAAAAGTACCTACTGGTGAATAAAGTGTGGCAGAATTTTTACTTTTTCTTAAATAATTGTGAAGCAAGATGCATGCCAAGACTATCTTCGATACTATTACTGGTTCAAGTAACATAGGTGGTCTAAAAACTCTGAAAATCGATGCTACTACCCCAAATACATTTTCAACGATACGTCGAGCACGCGATAATCGATAATTAAAAATTCTTTCATCGCTACCTTTTTCATGAAGTCCATGGTATGGTTTCAGTAAATGGGTCCCTAAAGCAAAAGCATCGTTTACGACGAATACATATGGAAAAGGTGAGTTAGTGTAATTAGGTAGTGGTTCATCTTCAGGAATGATCAAAGCATTTTCTTCAAGTTTTTTAAATAAAATGGTATTACGAAACACTCCACCGTCGCTGATACGACCTTGACATCCAACGTCCACGAATGTAATTAGCATCAACTAACGCCATTAAAACTACACTAAAGGTGTGCTTGTAATTGTAAAATTCTGTTCCACTGTTCATTGGAGACTAGATAAGTACATGTTTGCCGTCTAATGCACCTAGGCAGTGAGGAAAATTCCATTTTGTATGAAAGTCGTTGGATACTTGTTTCCAGTCTTGCGACTTTTTTGGCACCTGCAAAAAATATAGAATATAGGGAACTTTTTTCATCTAATTATTAACGGGGAAGTCTTCCGTTATACCACGCAGTCAAAGGTAACATTGACAATATACAAATAGACAAAGTATGCTTAGTATAACGACAGACTTCCCCCTTAAGATTTATTCTCTCTAGTTAATAATTTTAAACCAATTTCCTTTCTTCTAGGAAATGGAAAATTTAGACACCACGGGATAAACTGAACCGTTTGACACCTCTGACGAAACCCATGACGAAACCAATGAAGCAGATATGCCTACTGAAACTTTAAGTCCAAATACACAAGCAGAGCAAAGTAATACTACTTCACAAACACAATTCAAGGCACCAATACATACTGCCAAAGATAAAACAGCTGTAAATACTGAAAAACCAAAACATAGCCTGTGACATGCTTGCGGGCAGTTGGTTGTTGAGAAATTAGAAGCTTTAGATGAAAGGGCTTGAATGACATTGATAATTTGTTGTTCCGGGCTACCCTGAGGCATATGGAGAAACAGCAACAGCATCCCAATAATAATCTTCCTCAACCTTCTTTTACTACTTTCACACAACTTTCACCCGTAGTTGCAGCATCTCCAAATCATACTCTGGTTCGTCAAGCTTCCCTTTTAGGACTAGACTCCCAACTTTCACAACAATACTCTTCTTCATGAGAATCGTATGAATCTCATCCATCTTCAGATAACAGTTATGTCCCAGCCCTTTCGCGACCATCTTCCACACTTTCATCAAATTACTATACATCGCCAGAGTATCAGGTCGAAGGCAAATCTGCTACAGCTCCACAGGAATGCAACAATTTTGTGCTTACCCCACAATCATCACCATATTAGTTTCAGTTAACAATGATTTTATGAATATTGATACTCACCGTATATTAGTTTCAGTTAAGAATGACTTTATGATTACAAATAAAAATATATGAAAAAATTAGATACTTACTTTTATTTGATCCTGCAGAACCTGATGTAATGCATCGCATACTTCAAAAACGCAGGTGGATACTGTTTGTGGTGAAATTTTGAATAGATACGACAAACTTTTAAAACTATCTCCAGTCGCAAAACATCTCATAGTAACGCAAAATCTTTCGTGAACGGGAATCGCCTTTCTCATATTGGTATCACTTTTCGTTATCTGAAGGCCTATTTTATTGAGCAGGAACTCAAAGTCAACAGAGGACATTCTACAAAAATTTTCGAATTTCTCTGGAGGTTCTCGTTTGGGATCCTGCATCTTATGGGTGGCGGTGTATCTACAAAAAAGATTTAATTTTTTTTCACTTTCTGGATGCAGAATGCTGTTTTAGTTAAAGTTTTATTATATCTGGGTACTTACCTGTCTCGACTTTTATTTAATGATACCATCCACCATCTTCTTCTCCTCTTTTTGACCCTTGCTTCTTATTGCACGACATAGGACTTTTGAGAAGGCTAGTGAACTCGTAAAACGTGTAACCGTTACGAAAAGTCCGTCACGCAACAGTGTTGCCATATTTCTGATAAGGCTAGTGAACTCGTGAAACGAGTGATGTTACGAAAAAGCGTTCGTCACGCGATAACTCATTCAAGCGACTGTGCGCAATCTCTCTTGCCGCACTGAGTTCGTACACCTTGTAACATGTCTATCGACCTGTTTCGATTTTACAGAATAAATCCTTTTAATTAGCGCTCGTCGTCACTAGCCACATCCAATTATAGTTCTGTGACCCCAAACTCTTCTACCCCGAACGTAAGACAATTGACGCCTGCCAACGGACAACGCCTCGTTAAACAGCCTTTTCGTTATCGTCTGCCTAAAGAGGCACATCGTCTTTCGCTATCTTTCATATCCCAAGTACCTATCTTATGAATTTTGCTGTGGTAAGTCCAAAATCATAATCTATAATTAATAAGCTTCTTCTAAAGTACTGTCTGATATAATTTTCGTATGCATTCTTTATTTTTTTACAGAGATAGACGAAATTAAATTCAACACGTGGTCATAAACTGTTCTTTTGTACTAATATGGTAGTTTTAAGTCAAATATTTTTTTTATAATTCACTTTTTACTTTTATACAAACATTTTCGAGCTTTTTCAGTTGCGAAATAACTCTTAAAATAACATTTTTATGAATTACCGGTAACCTATAAAATATTCTTTCGCAACGCCAGTGCCGGTCTCAGATATTTCCTAAGCACGATATTTTTTCATATAACTAAATAAATAACTTTTTGCTATCATAAGTTTCTTTCGGATCATTAGTATATTTTTTTTTTTAGCCGATAATTGCTATTTTTACTGTTTTAACATGGGACATATAATGTTGGAAAGCTTTCAGTAAATTAAATCAATTTTTTGACTTTCAAATAACTGCCTTCCTTTTCTTTAACCTGAAAAGCTGACCAACATAATGTGCCATAACATTCAAGTTCCTACATATCCCTGATCCACTTGTACTTCTAGGTAAGCACAGCCCCTAGGCGAGAATATAAGCCAAGAATATAACCCTAGGCGAGAATATAAGCCAAGAATATAACCCAAGAATTTAACGCCGAGAATATAACCCTAGGCTAGAATATAACGCTGAGGATATAAACCGAAGAATATAACCCCAAGAATATAGCCAAGGATAGAACCCTCAAACTACCGCCCTAGAACAGAACTCATCAGTTCGGATCAAGACCTGACTTCTTCTCCAGGAAACCACTTCATCTAAGCTAAGTACCTATAAAAGTACAAATTCCTTTAGTAAATTCCGTTGTTCATTTCCTGTGGCAGAATAAACTGTAAATTTGTTTTTAATTCTTTTTTTATTTAAATCCTCAACTATAAAAGTTGAGGGAGATACCGCCCGGGGTCACTTTTCTTTATTAACTTTTATCTAAATTCTACAAGGCGTTTCTACCTTTTCCGCCTTAGTTTTCTTAGTATTTTTATCGTTAAAAAGGTAGTGGCGCCCTCAATTTTTACAACCCTTCTGTTATCCCTGTGTGACATAAACTTGGGGTCGAATCACCCTTGAGAGGAGTCTCTAGCCGGAGCCCTTCGAGCTGGTGCCCTGTGAGGTACTACTTTTACCGTTACAAATTGGCGCCCATTGTTTTTGTTGCACAGTGTAACAGTTGGGTTGGAAGGATTTTAGTTTTTTTATTTTTGCATATTCTCTTTAAAATTTTTTCTTATCGTTCAATTTAGAATTTTTGCTTCCAACTAACTTTTTTAAAAAAAAATTCACTTTTTCAAGTTACTATGTTGTACCGACCCTGGACGTTTTTTTAATTTTATCTTAACTACCTGCCTTATTTATATATTTTGGTCTACGATAACGAATATTCTCTGGGTTTATTTTTTTAGAGATAACGTAGTGTAGCACAGTCTTTTGTTGTTCCGAAACGTAATTTTGTTATTGATTTTTTCAGGAAAGGTGAATTACATCTGATTTGTTTGCAATGTTGCCACGTTTTAAGTAAATTCTTAAGGTGTCTGTTTTCTGATAAGTTGTTATATTTTATGTAGCTGCATAGTAAAATTATCTTTTTCAGTTGAATTGTGTCTGGTTACACAAACTGAAATATCTTACCGTTTGTATCTTGTTCAGTTGAATTGTGTCGAGTTACACAAACTGAAATATCTCATCTTACCTATTGTTAATCAAGTGCAGTGTTGCCAAATTAACAATTTATCGTTAAATATAAATATTTTGCAGTTCGGTTTTTTTGACAACAGAGAGATTGTGATGTGCTACAAAAATTTTAATGACAATTTATGATACATTTTTGATCTTGATCAGTTATATATTTTGATACTTATACTTTTTATGGAGTTATTATGCAACATTTTCATTACTACGTATGACTTGTTGAAAATATAGTATGGTTTTGTTTATTTTAATTGACATCTATCGGCAATAAATATTTGTTGTTTTTATATCTACAGTCATTCACGTACATACAGTTTCCATATCTATACCTCGTTGCCAGGCATTTATGTTCATTCGGATTTTAGATCCTTTGCTTCCGCTAGTGCTATTTGATTAGTACTGTTGATTTAGATACCGTCTTTTATTCTTTTTCTCTCATTTTAAATATTTTCAAGATGCTGGCCAATCACTTTAAGTCACTTCAGAGGCCGTTTCATTCTTGGAGTTTCGCTATCGTTCTCCTAAAAAACGGTACAATTGTGTTTTAGTTCATTATCGTTTTCGTTTTCTTCCTTACTTTAGGCAACCGCGCCATTCTCTTGGAGTTTCGCTATCGTTCTCCTAAAAAAACGGTACAATTGAGTTTTAGTTGACCATTATTTTTATTATTTCCGTTTTCGTTTTCTTCCTTACTTTAGGCAACCGCGCCATTCTCTTGGAGTTTCGCTATCGTTCTCCTACAAAAACGATTCACTAGAGTTTTTTTCTCTTCTCTTTCCGTTTTCTTTCTTTTAGGCAACTGTGTTACTTACCGTCCCGATTACTCAACCCATACTCAACTTGGTTCCCAACCATTTTTACCCTCCGCGTAGAAAAGGAAGTAGACCAAGCTACATTGGAGTTTATACCGTTCTCCGAACAAAACGGATCCTTTTCTTATCCCGCATTTCATTCATTCTGTTACAAAACATAAAAATACCGGCTAGACACCTTGAGAGCTCTCCATTGCGGAAATGGATTTTACGTCATTCAAATTTTTGGTCCCCCTTTTTGTTATATGTCTTTTTGTTGCCCCGAGTTTTCCTACCGTTTCTCAAACAAATAAACGGTCAATTTTGATTTTTATAACTAACGTAGAGTCTCGATTGACGTACCGTAAGACGTTAGGCCCCAATTGAACTGGGTTGGCCTTTGCTGAGTGGCGGATTGCGCTCGGTTTACAAACATAATAGGTTTGAAAAATGACTGCTTAGTCGCTCTTTCTCTTCACCCTGGCTTCTATAGCAACCTCTTCCTTTTCTTTGCCTTCAATGGCAGTACTTCCGTAGCTTTTAGTGTTTTTTCCTTATTTTACCAGATTGGCCACACTCTTGTAGAGTTCTGGACCGATATACCGTATTCCCTGACAGAGTCATGGGTGTAATTTTAGTAACAATACCTTTGTTCGATTTAACAAAGAGAGCATATCAACGGACTGAATGCATGTAGCTGGAATGACTTTCGGATCGATGACCAATGGCTACTGTGGACGCTAACTGGCAACCTCACCGAATGTAGATCGCGCTGCTGTTTTTGCCCTCTTCCTGTGCTCTCGGCGTATAAACCAGAATACCTTTTTGTCCGATCACGTGATAAGAATCTATCGTCTTTCTTTTTATAATGTCGCCACAAACTATTCCTAACCACACATACCATTATTTCGACCACGATTTACCTTTCAGAATCACCCTATTTATCTTCAATTCTCTTTTACCCTAAACCATTCAAAGTAAGTATCTATGTATTTCTTTCTCTCCCTTAACATACCTTTTGCGTTGCCGTATTGTGATACTTGTGAACTACCTACCGTTATCGTATATTTTAGAACCGTTCCTTGTGGAACACTATAAGTGTTGTCGCCCTGCCAATAATCTTTGCTAAGTCAAGTAGTATTTCACCCCTGGTGACGTCATTATGACAAATCTTTACTCTTTGCTCGGTGAAAATTAGGCTGATTTACGAATTAATTATAATTCCGACGGAATTGCATTCTAAATCAATTTTAGGCTGACATCACTCACCGTGTTTATTTTTGTCCCTCCCGGAGACATTGGTTTGGTATTTCCTGGAATTTTTCGCTCTGCGTATCTGAGATCCCAGCGTTTTATCAAAACAGACCCTACCGTACCTTATCTTATCGTTTCGCCTGCACTGAGAAATTATCGCACCCTATCGTTACCTTTCGTTCTCAGTGTGTGCTTTGTCTTATACGATGACATAACTACATGATAATCACAAGATGACAAAACTGCCTTACCTTACCTTTGACAATTGCCTTACCTTTACCTTTGACAATTGCCTTGCCTTACCTTACCTAAGATACATAGATTTTGCAATGATACTTCACCCCTCCTTTTATCTTATTAAGCACATTTTTCAAAAAAAAAAATAATTCTTCGAATCATTTTTTTCCCGGAGGAGAGGGGGTGTAACATGTCTATCGACCTGTTTCGATTTTACAGAATAAATCCTTTTAATTAGCGCTCGTCGTCACTAGCCACATCCAATTATAGTTCTGTGACCCCAAACTCTTCTACCCCGAACGTAAGACAATTGACGCCTGCCAACGGACAACGCCTCGTTAAACAGCCTTTTCGTTATCGTCTGCCTAAAGAGGCACATCGTCTTTCGCTATCTTTCATATCCCAAGTACCTATCTTATGAATTTTGCTGTGGTAAGTCCAAAATCATAATCTATAATTAATAAGCTTCTTCTAAAGTACTGTCTGATATAATTTTCGTATGCATTCTTTATTTTTTTACAGAGATAGACGAAATTAAATTCAACACGTGGTCATAAACTGTTCTTTTGTACTAATATGGTAGTTTTAAGTCAAATATTTTTTTTATAATTCACTTTTTACTTTTATACAAACATTTTCGCGCTTTTTCAGTTGCGAAATAACTCTTAAAATAACATTTTTATGAATTACCGGTAACCTATAAAATATTCTTTCGCAACGCCAGTGCCGGTCTCAGATATTTCCTAAGCACGATATTTTTTCATATAACTAAATAAATAACTTTTTGCTATCATAAGTTTCTTTCGGATCATTAGTATATTTTTTTTTTAGCCGATAATTGCTATTTTTACTGTTTTAACATGGGACATATAATGTTGGAAAGCTTTCAGTAAATTAAATCAATTTTTTGACTTTCAAATAACTGCCTTCCTTTTCTTTAACCTGAAAAGCTGACCAACATAATGTGCCATAACATTCAAGTTCCTACATATCCCTGATCCACTTGTACTTCTAGGTAAGCACAGCCCCTAGGCGAGAATATAAGCCAAGAATATAACCCTAGGCGAGAATATAAGCCAAGAATATAACCCAAGAATTTAACGCCGAGAATATAACCCTAGGCTAGAATATAACGCTGAGGATATAAACCGAAGAATATAACCCCAAGAATATAGCCAAGGATAGAACCCTCAAACTACCGCCCTAGAACAGAACTCATCAGTTCGGATCAAGACCTGACTTCTTCTCCAGGAAACCACTTCATCTAAGCTAAGTACCTATAAAAGTACAAATTCCTTTAGTAAATTCCGTTGTTCATTTCCTGTGGCAGAATAAACTGTAAATTTGTTTTTAATTCTTTTTTTATTTAAATCCTCAACTATAAAAGTTGAGGGAGATACCGCCCGGGGTCACTTTTCTTTATTAACTTTTATCTAAATTCTACAAGGCGTTTCTACCTTTTCCGCCTTAGTTTTCTTAGTATTTTTATCGTTAAAAAGGTAGTGGCGCCCTCAATTTTTACAACCCTTCTGTTATCCCTGTGTGACATAAACTTGGGGTCGAATCACCCTTGAGAGGAGTCTCTAGCCGGAGCCCTTCGAGCTGGTGCCCTGTGAGGTACTACTTTTACCGTTACAACCTATAGGTGTGAAAAATTGTCAAAAATGGTCTAAAATTGTCAAAAATTTGGAAAAATGATCAAAAACTGTCAAAATTTTGAAAAAATGGTTGATAATTGCCAAATATTTTGAAAATTGTCAAAACCTGTCAAAAATGGTCAATAATTGTCAAAAATTTTGAAAAATGGGTGAAATTTTTGAAAAATGGTCAATAATTGTCAAAGAAGGACAATAATTGTCAAAACCAATCAAAATTTGTCAAAAATGATCAATAATAATGCTCAAAAATGGTCAATAATTGCCAATTATGTTAAAATTTTTGAAAAATTGTCAAAAGTGGTCAATAATTGTCAAAGACGATCAATAATAGTCAAAATTCGTCAAAAACTGTCCAAAATGGTCAATAATTGTTAAAAATTTTGAGAAATTGTCAAAAATTTTTAAATATGGTTAAAAATTGTCAAGAATTTGGAAAAATCGTCAAAAATTGTCAAAAACTGTCAAAATTTTGAAAAAATGGTTAATAATTGCTGTTAACGCCTCAAAGACTTTTTTTAAAATAGCAGTGCGCTTGTAGCGGACCTAGTCTGGTTAAACTCGGACTATCGCGATATCTTTATTTTTAGTTTTGTTTCATTTAAAAAACGTTGTTATATTTTGACAGTAGTTTTTGACTTTGGTAATAATTCTCACGTCAATGTTATATTCTAATGATATAATAAAATACTATCTAAAAGCAAGAAAAATTACTGGTTTATATTACTTCTTAAGTTAAATAATAACATAATGGTCCTTCGAGCCGGATATTTTCCAGTAAATTGTATAAAAGTACAACAATATTACGCAATTTGTCGCTGCCTGCAAGAGACAGCCTGTTTTGGTGCATGGTTTCGACGATCGCTATCACTGAAGTTCTACTCCATTTACAATAGGAATACAAACAGGAACATTACGCGGTAAAGTCCGCTAAGAAGCTGAGTATCTTTTTATTATTCCCACGTAAGGTCTTTGATTGATTACTGTTTCGATTTGTATCAGAGTGTATCAAGCTTGTGTAAAATAGTAAAATTACTTTTGGTTACGGTTTTAATTTCTTTTAAAAATACCTATATTACCACTTCTGACAAATCAAACATAACATAAAGTACAAAATGTCTACCGAGGAACTCAAACGTAAAAGACGTGGGTTAAAAAGCAAACTTACAATTTTTTCTAAATTCATTTCGCCGTTTTTAACTAAACATATTAGGGATATTACAGATATTGAGGCTATAAATATCAAAAAGAGATTAGAGAAATATCAAACGCTTATTCATGAATTTGACGAGATTCAATTGCAAATTGAATATAATATTACTGGTGAGGATGTAGATGAAGAATTAGAAGTAGAATTCAATGAAAGGTGACAGTTTGAAAGTAACTTTTATGATCAGTTGAGTTTGGTAAAGAATTTAATGTCACAGTTAACTATAAATAATGATAGTCCATCTCCATCCATCCATAGTGGTCATTGTCAACAAAAAAACTTGACTAACTTGGTAAAATTGCCTAAAATTTCTCTACCGACGTTTCGGGGTAAGTGGTTAGAATATCGTGACACGTACGAATCATTGATTCATAATAATGAAACTCTTAGTGATATTCATAAATTTCATTATTTACGCGCATCTTTGGAAGGTGCTCCCGCCGACATTCTCAAAACCATGGAGTTTGGTGCTCTAAATTATGCCACGGCATGGAAGTGCATTACTGAACGGTACAACTGTCCTCGATTGTTAATAGATTTCCATGTCAAAGCATTATTTAATATCGAACAGGCAAAAAGAGACTCTTCGGTTGAACTTAGAGCTTTAAGTGATACACTTATGAGCTTTGAAACAGTTGGGACAGCCTATAGAAAATTGGGATGTATTAATAATTGCCTTAGCTTCAGAAAAATTGGACAAATCGTCTAAATTTGAATGGGAAAAATTAAAAACGAGTAAAGGTATTGTTCCAACGTTTGAAGACTTTAAAGTTTTTCTAAAATCGAGAGCAGAATTTTTAGAATCGCTTGAGCATAATATTTCTACAGATATACGCTCTACGGACCAACCAACCGAAAAGCGTAAGACACATATAACTCGAGGTTTTTTGTCTACAGACAAAGTCGATATGAAAGGTTCTAATGCTCAGTCTCGTTCCCCTGTTTGTCAGTTATGCAAGGGCTCACATTTCATTCAAAATTGCTCGGAGTTTTTGAGGTTATCTAATGAGGAAAGGAGCAAGAAGGTTATTTCTCTTAGAATGTGTTTAAATTGCTTGCGTTTTGGACACATATCCAAAAACTGTAGAAATTCCTTGTGTAGAAAGTGTCACAGAAAACATCACACTTTACTACATTCTGAAAGTAGCTTAGGTCTTAATCAAAATTACTCAAATTCAGAAAATATTACTCATGTCAATAATACAACCAATAATGTACATTCAGACCCAGTAACTACAAATCAGAATCCTGGTACCAATGCTCTTTCGGCAAGTGGTTCAGTTGATGGTGTACTATTGTCCACGGCATTTATAGACATAGCAGACGCAAATGAAAAATTGCATGCCATTAGAGTACTTCTTGACAGCGGTTCCCAGTCGAGCTTCATTTCAAAGGCGTTATGTTGTTGTTTAAAAGTGGGTTTAAAAGTGGAAAAAACTAACATTTCCGTAAAAGGTCTTAATGGTACTCTATCTAGCATCGATTTAAAATGCAAGGTTTCATTGAAGTCGCAATATTATAACTTTTCAGAAAATATTACTTGTTTTATTTGCCTCAAATTACTGAAAATATTCCTAGTATCAAAATTGATGTGAGTAAGTTGGATATTCCTGTAAACATAAAACTAGCCGATCCAACTTTTTATGTGCCTGGAAAGGTCGATATGCTGATAGGTGCGGACCTATTTTGGCGTTTATTAAGTAACGGTCAGCATATACTAGGTAACAACAAACCAATATTACAGAAAACTCGACTTGGATGGATCGTATCCGGTCCAGTAGCCAAACCTCAGATTTCGTCTATTTCATGTAATTTTTCACATAATTTTGAAACAAATATTCAAAATCAACTATCTCGGTTCTGGGAAATTGAGGAATTACCTGATGTAAAACCTTTGTCCCAGGAAGATTCTTTATGCGAAAGGCATTTTGTGGAAAATTTCAAGCGTTTACCTAGCGGTCATTTCGTTGTTTCGTTACCATTGAAGGATTCTGTTTCAAAACTTGGTGAGTCGTACAGTCAAGCTAAAATTCGTTTTCTAAAACTAGAAAAGAATAAATTACAAACAGATCCAGTTTTTAGAAAATTGTATTGCGATTTCATGGAAGAATATATTACAATGGGACACATGAAAAGGGTTACAGATAATGAGCAAGATAATGAAATTACATATTACATGCCACATCACGGTGCCCTCCGGGAGGACAGTCTAACAACAAAATTACGCACTGTTTTCGATGCATCTGCACCTTCATCCTCTGGATATTCTTTGAATAATTTACAGCCTATTGGCCCTACATTACAAGACACTCTGTTTTCAATTCTAATACGATTTCGAAAGCATAGTATTGTGGTCTCTGCTGACATCGAAAAGATGTACAGAAACGTGAATATTTCTAACGAGTACTTGCCTCTGCAACGAATTCTGTGGAGATTTAGTCCTAACGATACTCTTGAAAAATATGAACTCCAGACGGTTACTTACGGTACTACTTCCGGATCATTTTTAGCAATTCGTTGTCTTTACCAGCTTGCATTAGAAAATGAAAAGCTGGCACCAGAGTTTTCAGAAATTATCAAGTCCGATTTTTATGTGGACGATTTGCTTACTGGTTGTGAGTCAGTTGAAGAAGCGGGGCGCATATGCATTGGCATATCCAATATTTTGGATCAGGGCTGCTTTAATCTTCGAAAATTTATGTCAAATAGTCCTGAAGTTTTGAAACAGATTCCCGGAAGTAATGAAAATGCTAAAGTAGTGAACCTAAGTGAAAATGAAAATTCTAAAACATTAGGCTTAATTTGGAAGCCGTCCTTAGATAAGTTAATGTATAAAATAAGTGAACAACAAAATAACGTGCCTGTAACGAAACGGGAAATCTTATCACGAATTTCTCAAGTATTTGATCCGCTTGGACTCTTAAGTCCATGCATAATTATTGGAAAAATTCTAATGCAAAAGTTATGGTTGGAGAGAATCTCTTGGGACGAGGGTATTCCATTACATTTGCATACAGCTTGGGCAATCTTCAACGAAGAACTTCCTTTACTGAATAGTCTAGAAATTGATAGACATGTTATTTGTGACAATCCTCAATGGATAGAGCTGCATGGTTTCGCGGATTCCAGCGAGCGTGCTTATGGTGGATGTATTTATATCCGATCAATCGATCAATATGGCAATGTGACCATGAAATTGTTGTGCGCTAAAACGAAAGTTGCTCCGCTAAAAACAATAACTATTCCCAGATTAGAGCTTTGTGGGTGTTTAGTAGTTTCAAGGTTGGCAGAGCAGGTGGTTAAATCAGTTAAATTATCATTTAATGCAAAATATTTGTGGTCAGATTCGACGGTAGCACTGGGATGGTTAAAGACAGAGCCAAGTATGTTAAAACCTTTTGTCAGCAGTCGCATTGCAGAAATACAAGATATTACTTCGTCCTATTCTTGGAACCATATTTCGGGCGACATTAATCCTGCAGATATTTTGACACGTGGGATCAAACCCAGTGAAATCAAAAGTCTAAGTTTATGGTGGTTCGGCCCAAAGTTCTTAATGCACGAAAAATCATCCTGGCCCAGCACTACTGTTAAATCAAACAATCTTCCGGATATGCGAAAGTCTAATACTTTTTCATTTCAACAAATAACTGAATGTACTTTCATAAATAATTTCTCTTCATTACTTAAATTAAAAATAGTGGTTGCCTATATGTTAAGATGGAAGAATAAGTATAAACAGTCGAAAGAAAGTCGCTCAACAGGCCCCCTTAGTGTTTTAGAATTAAATAACTCATTCAATGTCATAATAAAAATTTCTCAAAATGAAACCTTCTTTAAGGAAATTAAGAAACTTAAAGATAAAAAGTTTGTCCCTCATGATAGTAAAATTCTTTCCTTAAATCCTTTTTTGGATGAAATCGGTATTTTGAGGGTTGGAGGTCGCCTTAGATTTTCCAATTTCAAGTATGAAAAGAAGCATCCTATTATTTTATCAGAAAAGCATCATTTAACAAAATTAATTTTGAAAAATGAACACATATTGTCATTACATTGTGGTCCACAGCAGTTGCTAGCAAATGTTCGAAATAAGTTCTGGCCAGTAAATGGCAGATCATTGGCTCGTAGAATTGTGCATGAGTGTATTAGATGTTTTAGGTATAATGCAAAACCTTCTGCACCTATAATGGGCGAATTGCCTCGTGAGCGGTTAGAATCAAGGCAACCATTTGAGGTTCTTGGGGTAGACTATGCGGGTCCAGTGTTAATAAAAAATAAAATTGGTCGTTCTTCTCGGTTATCTAAATCTTACATTTGTTTGTTCGTCTGTTTTGTTACTAAAGCGATCCATTTGGAGTTGGTGTCAGACCTCTCTAAAGAATCCTTTTTAATGTCATTTCGCAGGTTTTGTGGACGTCGCGGAAAGCCTTCCATGGTATTCTCTGATAACGGAAAAAACTTTGTAGCAGCTAGTTCAGAGCTGCGTGAATTTGGTAATTTTATCAAGTTAAATCAAGAATTTATTGTAAATAAAATGTCAAATGATGGTATCACTTGGAAATTTATTCCTCCGTACTCACCACATTTCGGTGGGCTGTGGGAGTCGGGTGTACGCTGTACCAAACATCACTTGAAACGGGTAATCGGTGAAACGCCTTTAACATTTGAATGCTTGTATACACTTTTGGTACAGATCGAAGCTGTGCTCAATTCAAGACCCCTATCTCCCTTATCTACTGAGCCCAGTGACCTTTTACCTTTGACGCCAGCTCACTTCTTAGTCGGCAAGCCGCTAAACTCAATACCAGAACACGACGTTAGTATAATTCCTGTAAATCGCCTCTCCGTATTTCAACACATACAGCAAATGAAGTTTCATTTTTGGAAAAGATGGAGCAAAGAGTTCGTTTCGGAACTTCAGAAACATGTGAAATGGAAAACTAACCAAAGTTCATTGAAGGAAAATGCTCTTGTTATCATAAAAGAAGAACATCTGCCGCCTGGTCGATGGAAACTTGGGAGAGTCCTAGAAATTCATCGTGGAAAGGATGAAATACCGCGAGTGGCAACCATTAAGACTGATTCTGGGATAATAAAACGCGGTTTTCAAAAGCTTTGCCAATTACCGTTAGAATGAACAGTAAACTTGATTATTTAGTGTTGTTTTAGGTTGAAGCCTAGTGACTTCAAGTTGGGGGGTATGTTAACGCCTCAAAGACTTTTTTTAAAATAGCAGTGCGCGTGTAGCGGACCTAGTCTGGTGAAACTCGGACTATCGCGATATCTTTATTTTTAGTTTTGTTTCATTTAAAAAACGTTGTTATATTTAACAGTAGTTTTTGACTTTGGTAATAATTCTCACGTCAATGTTATATTCTACTGATATAATAAAATACTATCTAAAAGCAAGAAAAATTACTGGTTTATATTACTTCTTAAGTTGAATAATAACAATTGCGAAATATTTACAAAAATTGTCAAAAATTTTGAAAAATGGTCAATAATTGTTAAAAATTGTCAAAATTCTGAAAAAATGGTCAATAATTATAAAAAACTGTCAAAAATGGTCAATAATTATCAAAAATTATTAAAATTTTTGAAAAATGGTGAAAATTTTTGAAAAATTGTCAAAAATGGTCAATAATTGTCAGAACCTGTCAAAAATGCTCAAAAATGTCAAAAATGGTCAATAATTGTTAAAATTTGAAAAAATGGCCAAAAATAGTCAAAATTTTTTAAAAAATGGTCAAAAATGATCAATAATTGTCAAAAATAGTGAATAATTGTTGAAATTTGAAAAAATTGTCAAAATTTTGAGAAAATGGTCAATGATTGCCAAATATGTTAAAATTTTTGAAAAATTGCCAAAAATGGTCAATTATTGTCAAAGACGGTCAATAATTGTCAAAATCCGTCAAACACTGTTAAAAATGATCAAAAATTGTCAAAATTTTTGAAAAATGGTGAAAAATTCACGAAAAATGGTCATACTATTGTGCATAAGAAGCAAGCTCCTGTCGGCGGTCCGACGACCGCTCACCTTTCTTCTTTTGTTTTGATTTAATTAAATAATAAGCAGAGCTCATCACAACAAAAGCCGCGTAAGCAACAACTAAATTCTCCGGACGACCGCTATCCATAAGGGCAGCCACAACACTGTGCTCTATTCATTTGTACATCAAGTTTTTTTTTTATTTAGCCAAATGTTCGCGCTCGCGTACTTGTAAACTGTACACGTCGTGTGAGCGCCCTGCTTGCCATCGCAATTCGCAAAGCTCGTATTCTTGCCAAGTACACAAATAATTGTGTATTCGCCAACTACACGAGTCGTCTGAGCCCGGCTTTAGATATGGACGCGGGTCTAGTGAATTATGATACTAGACGACCATCACAGACGTATGACTATGAAAGATTAATTTCAAATTGTGCAGTTTAAAGTATACGGGGCGTTGGACTCATTACGATTTTCAGGAAAAAGTCGTCAGAACTTTTGAAATACACTGCATTTCCTATCACAACCTGGGGTATCTCATTGAAAAAATGAACCTTTGATCTGACACCTGGAACGCCGTACAGCTGCTTTAGGCTGTCTACAATCGGTCAAAATAGACCGTTTTAACGAAAGACATCTTGTGGTTGTGGCGACCGTTGTCCACCAATAGGTTTATATAGGAACTAATAGAAGCTAACTAAGCTCTAAGTTACAGTTAGCTTCTTTCTATTAGTTCCTATCCAACCGATAGATGGACAACCGTCGCTGCAACCACAAGATGTCTTCCGTTAAAACGGTCTATTGCATTTAAATATTTTTGAGGATTTACAAGATATTGGACTTTATCGCACTAATGCATCACCCTGTGTGAAGTATTCAAATAAAGAAAAAACAGGTTACATGAAAGACAAAATGAGGTCGGTCGTTCTACAAGGCGTTAAATTTGGACACTGGCAGAAGTACCTTTTTTTATTATTTCAAATTTCACTATTGTTCCTAAATCAAAATAAGTTGATATTTTGGTGATTGTCTAAAACAAGACTTTCCCAAATTGTACCAACATTTTTTACCTAATTCTTAGGAAGTGTCTTTAGGATTGATGTATATACAATAAATGTCCATCAAATACGAATTTCACATGGATTAAATTTGTATAGAAAGCAGCTCAATACTAGAAATTTTTAGACAAAAACCACTTGTATTTAATGTAAAAATCACTAAATATACAGTGCCCATTACAAAATATAGAAACAAATGCGAAAGAAAAAACATATCAGTCGGTAATAATGTTATCATATAGGTAGAACCTATTGTTATGAAAATTAATATTTGTTCTAGACAATGACCAATAATTTCTTATATTCATCTGAAGTATTTTCTCTCAGTTTCTTATCTAAAAAAGTATTTCATTTATTTTGGGATGACCTTCAATGCTTAAGGTAAAAATATATATCGTAAAATACCATTCATTAGTGTTGAAAAAGGAAAATTTTTTGAATTAACTCAGTAATTTTTCTCAAGTGAAAACTGTGTGATCCAGCGAAATTTTTGTTTTAATTTTCATTATTTGAGGTGAGCTAACAAACAAATCTAAAATTAACATAAAATTCCGAGGGCCACGAAGTTAACCGGAACTTTAAGTCGAAACAACGTGTTTTTGTTGAGTTAAAACAGAGCTATCGGCAATCTGTAACAAAAAATAATTGGAAATACATAATTCTAACTCCTCATGAATTTCATGTCCAAACAAAATCCTTTTTACTAGGAAAGGGATACAAGGTTAATATGAAATGCATGTGCTTAGCGACAGATTCCGATATCAAAATACTATTTCGGCAGTGCTGGTGCTGTCAAAACGGGTATATACCGAAAGCGCCGATTTTACCTGTACTAAACTAGATGCCCCGAAAGGGTCATTAATCCGACCGTCCACTTGCGCCGGCTATCGGTCTAATGATCCATCCACAGCGGGGTGTCATCCGAATTAAAGGATTAAGAAGGTAGATTCTTGAAAATATAATATTTGCAATCTGGAGTTCTGTACTTTTCTATAAATAAGTACTTGTACAAGAAAAGTAATCAGTATTGACATATTTCTGTTTTAATCACGAAACCATGATGGAATCTGTGTTGAGTAACAAAGGAAAAAAGTTAATTATATTTGAGAATTTTAAATTTCGTTCGTGTGGTTTAACAAAGCAGGGGTTAAGGTGGAGATGTGCGAATAAAAATTGTACAGCTAAGCTCTACACCGATGAAAACGGTTAGGTTAGGTTAGGTTAGGTTAGGTTAGGTATTTATATAAAAATAAACAGTGTGTGTATACCTACAAAAATAACTAACCAAAAATATAAACAAAGATTGCAATTTTTATCAGAAAAAGTCGAATTATATAAAGCAGGACATATCCAAAGATTTGAATTTGTAAAATATGTATCATACCATTACGGCCCCCTGTAGAGGCAATTGGCGCAAGTCGACCCTGGGATTATGGTTACCTGAGATTGCTCCGGCGCAAAAGGACTATGAGATTATTAAAATAATCATCAATCGGCGCATTCGGTCTATGCCCGTCAAAACCTATTTCGGCTAAAAATTTCGACAAAAATCTCACAGGGTTACAGAATGTCGATAGCACCTGATTCCGATTTCAACTGCTTGACTTCTATTCGATTTGACTCATTTCTATTCGAGTTACAGAGTAAAACCCTTGTTTGGTGACGTTCAGCTCACGAGTCTATCTCTACTACGTAGATTATTAGTGAGCTTGTAGGTAATTAAGATACCATCTGTCACGCGAAATTTTTGGAGGCGTGGCGAAATATGATTATATTTTTCACTTATAAAGTGATGAATGTTTTCAATTTTTGAGCTAATTAGCTCTGTGAGGACCAATCTATGAAAATTCAACATTTAACAAAAATGTGAAAACTTCTTATTGATAAAACTAATTCACAGGCTACTGAGATGCAAAAAGAAAAATGAAATGGAGTATATATTTTCATTGCTTGGTCTGCACTGCCGTGGTCTGTAATCATAATATTAACCGCATTATTTTCACAGAATATTTTCTATTTTCATGAAAATTTAATATTTCTGTTGCAATCGAATGATACCACAATTCTTGAGAATTTGTAGTCGGCATAGTCTTTTGAACGAACTTCAAATGCTATTCCTAACTTTATTCAAAATAAATTCCGATCGAAACGACATTCCAGGAAAGTTTTGCTGCATTGCATAGAATGAAGCACGGCAACTTACAGAAAAATAAAAATATTTTATTATATTCCGTTTCGTAAAAAGACGATCTGAATCTGACATCGACTGATTTACAATTTTCTGGTTCGATTGGGACTAGAAATTTTCAAAGCCATCTTGAATTTTGTGCAGAACGAGTGAGAGATACCGTTAAAGAAAATTTTATGCGAGTATTTATGATTAACTGAATTTTATAAAATATTTCCGTGTATTTGTACATCTTACCTATTTTGCGCTTGAGTTGGATGTATACTCTACCTGTAGATGTTGAATATAGATAGGTAGGTCTATGCCACTCCTATCATATTGGAGACTATACTTTGTGGAATGAGATTCCTGAATTACAAAAAATAATTGCGAGATATTTTAATCCAAATGATTCGATAAACTTATCTTGGCATTTGGGCAATATTGCTGTCTCTAGTTAACATCGTGATTTTCCAGAGGCGTAGTTACAGTACATTTTATTTTTGATGGAGTTTATACGACGATTGTTTACTTAAACCATGATTATATGCAATTATAATAAAATGAGCCGTTACTAAGAAAATAATCTCAATGTAATGTATAGTCCTCGTATATTCGAATGACGAATAAAGGTTTCATGCACACGATTATGTCAGAGAGAGAAGTTGATTCATTCACTTCTCGACTGTGAGACGGTCGATTGTAAGACAAAGAAACTAAATTAAACAGTGTTTTATTTAATAACAAATTACCTAATTATTCTTAATAAATTAGTGATATACAAATAAAGTGAACACTTCAAGTGGCGTCGAGGATAAATAACTAAAAAACCCACAGTGAGTACATATACGAAATAACAAAAAAAAAATTTTAAAAGCAAAGGCTATAATATACCTACCAGTCTGAATAAAAAGTACAATATTATGTACGGAGGTGGAAAAAGCACCTGTTTGAGTAAAAAAGTATAATATGTAGTAAGGTGGAAAAAGCACCTGTTTGAATAAAATAGTACAATATGTTCTGAGGTGGAAAAAAGCACCTGTTTGATTAAAAAAGTACAATATGTACTGAGGTGGAAAAAAACAACCTGTTTGAATAAAAAAGTACAATAAGTACTGAGGTGGAAAAAACCAACTGTTTGAATAAAAATGTAAAATATGTGCTGATGTGAAAAAAGCACCTGGTTCAATAAAAAGTACCAATTGTATTGAGATGAGGAGAAACGCAAGTTAAGAAACGATGCACGATAAATTTTGACTGTAAAAAGTTGAAATTTTTGAAAAAATCGAGAATAAAAGTAGTTTCCAAATATTTTTTATGTTTCCTTGAATAAGAGAGATAGATAAAACAGACATTATATTTTTATAGGCAATGGCGAATATTCCATGTTTGGAAAGTTTTGACTGCGATGGAGAAGTTAGCTCGGTGGGGCTGCGGTGGCAAAAATGGAAGAGGGCTCTCGACATTTATTTAGACGCTGCCTCCATCGAAATTTCCTCCAAAAGGAAAGCTATGCTATTACACTATGGGGGACTGGCACTTCAAGAAATATTCTATAAGTTACCTGGGGCAAACACAAATGCTCCTGATAGTGAAGGCAACGATGTCTATTCTATCGCGATTAAAAAGTTGGACAAATACTTTGCCCCCAAGCAAAGCAATATCTATGAAAGACATTTTCGAAAAATTTCTGGTATGACTCCGACACCAAGCTGAAAACTTCCAATACAAAGATTTAGAAGAACAATTGATTGATCAAATAGTAGGAAAATGTTCATCAGTTGAGTTAAGAAAAAAAAATATTAACTACGGCGACGCGATTACACTGAATGGAATTATTTCCGAAGCAAATTCCTTAGAAACCATAGAGAGGCAACTTTCAGGCTTCAATGAAAAACTGGTTTCAACAGCAACGGCCAGCTGCTCAGCTGAAATTAATTTAATATCGGACCAACGAAGAAACAAAAGAAGCAACTGCTCACGTTGTGGATCTGAGGATAATTTGAGCAAGCACATGCCCAGTCAAAAAACCATATGAGGGAAATGTAATTTCAAAGGACATTTTCCCAGATTCTGCAAGTCGAAGAGGAAGTTCCATTGTACAAACAAATTATATCTTCAAGCGAACGCATCACATAAGAGATTCAAGCCGAGACAACCAACTAGAGAAGGAGTTGATAATGTTTCTGAATCTGAAGAAGCGAAGTATGTCGTTCAGATTGGTAGCGACGACATAATTGACTGTGGAGTTTTTGTAGACATGTTAATCGATTCAGGTAGTAAATAAAATATTATTACTGATAAAACTTGGGAACAACTAAAAAAATGCGGTATTACTGTATGCATATGGGTCAAAAGAATTTCTGCATATTTTGGGATCATTTGAAGCGATCATAAAAATAGGCAATAACAAGGAAAAAGGTAATTTTTATGTGATTAAGATGAAAAGCGAAATTTGTTAGGCAAAAATACTGCAGTCTCTTTGGGTGTTCCTAAGATTGGTTTGAACGTTATAGTCTATTTCAGAAAGGCATAGAGTAATAAAATGGGGAATTCCGTCCAGTTCGGCTCAATTTCAGTGGCGGCCATAGGCGTAGGTCTTGAAATAGTATTGTTTGTAATATTAAAATTTCAAGTAATTGCGTAAGAGAATTAGGAAAAGTATGTTTTCTGGCCTGAAGTGTCAATATCGAAATATTGTGTAGGGATTACTTAGGTAGTAGACTATACAGTTACGTTTTGCGTTTAACAGGTACCGTTATCCTTCTATTAGTGCTTCTTCCTAATTCCAACCCTGTTTCAGATTCGGCTCAACCATGCGCCGCAAGGTGCCTTACCCAAAATTTTGAGACCTTTATAAGTATATTTGTTTAGTTTAACGCATCAGTATTTGCTGTTAAGCCGTAAATAGTGTTCACAGTATTACAAGATTAGTAAAAAAATGGCGACATTCACACCAACGAAAAGATGTTACAATAATTCTCCACTATCAGTGAATGAAAAACTTATTATTTTAAATGTACACGATTGCATAAAATACGATTACCCGAAATTTACTGTACAAGAAACTGTCGACCGATGTTCTCGAATGACTGGAGTTGGAAAGTCCACCGTTTTTAAATTGATGCGGGGGAGAAAGATAGCAGGCCAAGTGGAGCCTCCCAAGAAAAGTCCAGGCAGACCAGTAAAAGTCCTTGATGAAGACACCAAAAGTGTAATTCGAAGAAAAGTTCACTCCTTTTATTTAAAAAAAAATACCCACCCTAGATAAGATTTTAATGGAGCTTGGACAGGATGACAGTATTCCGTTGATAACTAAAAAACTTTTATGGACCACTTTGAGAAATATAGATTTTGCCTGGGAAAAGCATAACCGTAAAGCACTTTCACTTGAAAGCGATGAAATTGTTCGCTGGCGACGAAAATACTTAAGAAGTATAAAGCAGTACAGAACAGAGCAGAAGAAAATCTTTTATCTTGTTGAGACGTGGATCAATGAAAGTTATACAGTACCAAAAATGTGGCAAGTCAAAAATATAACCAGTGCTCGCCAAGCTTTCATGGAAGGCCTGTCAACGGGTATTAAGGTGCCTTCAGGTAAAGGGAAAAAAATAATAATTGTCCATATTGGAAGCGAAGAGGGATTTTTAAAAGAAGGTTTGCTAACCTTTCAGTCGTGCCATACGGGAGATTACCACGAGGACATGGATTCGGATGTTTTTGAAGACTATTTTGGTGAAATGATAAAATATCTTCCGGCTGATTCAGTAGTACTTATGGATAACGCGAGTTATCATTCTCGACGCATAGAGAAGACTCCAACTTCATCTTGGAGAAAACAAGAAGTTATTGACTGGTTAACCATCAAAAGTATTGAATTTGAAGATAATTTGATAAAAAAAGAACTATTAGCTATAGCAAATTTACACAAACATCGTTTTATGAAATACGCCGTGGAAGATATAGCAGAAAACATAGTGTAACTGTGCTGCGCACACCGCCATATCATTGCGAACTAAATCCTATAGAACTTATATGGGCGCAAGTGAAAGGATTTGTAGCAAGACACAACACGACATTCAAAATGAAAGACGTCAAGCTACTGTTTGATCAAGCCATTAAGGAGGTGACACCAGAGAACTGGCGAAAAGCAGTCCAGCATGTCATTAAAGAAGAGGAGAAAATGTGGGATCTTGACTACTTGATCGATCGGACCGTCGACCCGTTAATTATAACGTCAAGAGGAGATGACAGTTCCTCAGATGACGAAGAATATTATGATTTTTTATAATTTAATTTGTGTATGATGTTTTTTATTGCTATTCGAAGGTACTGCAAACTTTATCGATGATATTCTTGTTTTTGGAAGCAATGAGCAGAAACAAGATCAAAGACTCAAATTGACACTCAAAACTCTGGAATAAAACAAATTTTTGCTCAACAAAGACAAATGCAGATTCAAAACCAAGAGAATAAAATTTCTGGGTCACATGTTATCCTCATCAGGAATACGACCTCCGAAACAATATATTGACGTAGTTAAAACATTCAGAAGACCAAAAACAATTGATGAAGTACACAGCTTCCTAGGACTAATCAATTTTATAAATAAATGGATACCAAATTTGGCAACATTAACAGAACTACGAAAACTTCTCCGTCTGAAACTGGGAAAGCATACCAACATAAAGAAATACTGGGGAAACGATGAAACAACAGCATTCAATGAACTTTAAGACACCCTATCTAATATCAAGACATTAGGCTACTATGGCCCAAATGATAGGACCCAAGTGGTCGCTGACGCAAGCCCGGTCGACTTAGGGGCTGTACTTATTCAGATTGACAATGATGGTTCTAGGTCAATAGCTTATGGAAATAAGAGTTTGACAGATGCCGAAAATCGTTATTGTCAGACTGAAAAAGAAGCCTTAGCACTGGTTTGAACAGTCGAGCACTTTAAGATATTTTTATATGGACAAGAAGGCTTCGAACTGATCACCGACCATAAGCCATTAGAGGTAATTTTTGGCCCAAGATCTCGCCCATGCGCTCGTATTGAACGCTGGGTACTGCGCCTACAACCATTTAATTATAAAATAATATACCGTCCTGGAAAAAGTAATATTGCAGATCCTCTATCTCGGTTGTGTCAAATATATCCATTTGACGGATATGATGAGGTCAACCAGATTGTAGAGTACCCTCGCCCCATGGCAGTCAGTCTTCAAGAAATCCGAGAAAATTCCGAAACTGACGAGGAAATAACGAACATGAAAGCTGGAATACAATTAAATATTTGGAATGAGCCAATTAAATATTGCCAGGTTTTCCGAAATAAATTTTGCATGTCTGAGGGAATTCTATTGAGAGGTACAAGAATAATTATACCAAAAATTTTAAGGCAGATAGTTTTAGATGCAGCCCATGAGGGTCACCCAGGAATCATAGCTATGAAGGGCAGATTACGGACAAAGGTCTGGTGGCCAAAGATAGATGAAAACGCTGAAAAAATAATCAAATCTTGTAAAGGTTGCACGCTTTTATCAGCTCCAGCTTGTATCAGCTACAGCCCCACCCAATGAAAATAAGACAAATTCCTAATGGACCCTGGATAGACGTAGCCGTAGATTTCATGGGGCCACTCCCAAGTCGAGACTTCATTTTTGGTTTGGTAGACTATTTTGGTAGATACAAGGAAATCAAAATATTGAAGAGTATCACAGCAGCCAATACTATCAATGTTTTCAAAGAAATTTTTTCAAGACTCGGTTTTCCAGTATCAATTACTTCGGACAATGGCAGACAGTTCATAAGTGATGAAATCAAAATATTTTGCAGCAAAAATGGCATAAAACTATATAACACCATACCCTATTGGCCTCAAATGAATGGTGAAGTAGAGCGGCAAAACAGAAACATTCTGAAAAGACTTAACATTAGCCAAGCCTTGAAGAAAAACTGGCAACAAGAACTTTTCGACTACCAAATGATGTATAACAGTACTCCTCACACAACAACTGGTAAAACTCCAAGTGAGTTGTTCTTTAGGCGGCAATTTAGAGATAAGCTTCCAACTTCCCAAGATACAGAGAACATACTAGACAGTGATGTCACTGACAAAGATCGGCTTGAAAAAGGAAAAGGTAGAGAATATGGGGACAGAAAAAGGAAGGCAATTGAAAATATAGAAGTGGAGATAGGAGTGTATATCAAAAGAATCTCATTAAAACAAACAAAATCACGCCAGACGTTGATCCAACTCCCCATACTGTCATAAATAAAACAGGCAGTGACATTATTGTGAGAGATGATAATTCGGGTCAGGTGTACAGGCGAAATATTGTTTACCTAAAGAAAGTAGAAGGTCAGTGGAAAATAGCAAGCGATGAAACCCAGACTTGAAATAAATTATTTATCATTAGATAACGTCTCACTTATCAAAACATATCCCCAATAAATAATATTTTCATATTCATAGTTTTAAGATGTTATAATATGCATTTTTATAGATTAAGAATTTTGGCATTTTGTCATTACTGTTTATACAATATCTTGGTTTTCATTATTTACGTATTTGTATAAGTATGTTAAGAAGTTGTTTGTATTAGGGTGAACATTGTTTCTAATTTGTTAAATACTAAATAGGCATACTGGGAAAAAGGAGAGATGTAATGTATAGTCCTCGTATATTCGAATGACGAATAAAGTTTTCATGCACACGAATATGTCAGAGAAAGAAGATGATTCATTCACTCCTGGACTGTGACACGGTCGATTGTAAGTGAAAGAAACTATTTAATACCAAATTACCTAATTATTCTTAATAAATTAGTGATATAAAACTAAAGTGAACACTACACTCAAAACCGTTAAACTTGATGAAAGCTAGGTTGAATGGAGACAAGAAGTCAAGTATCTGAATCTAGGCAGTAATTTCGTCTGTGGAACAAACACGGAGAGGAGCAAAAATTGTACTAATGGAGTCTGGCAGGGAAAAATTAGAGTTGTAATCATAGGATCCCAAGCTGAATGTACACATCTATAGTGAGACATTACTTATGGAGCCATTGCGTCGAGTAATAGGACTAGCATATTGACGACAAGAGACAACCTCTCCACAATTCAAATACTAGCCTGTATATAAATTACAAGAGCAATGAAATCACGTAAAACGGCGGCAAAGGTACTAACTTCCAAAGGAATTCGATACGGAATTCAGTAACAAACACGAATGAGACCCCAGCATCACCAGACTTGGAAATAATGCCATTCAATGCTCGTACAGACAGCTCTAAAGCAATATAAGGGACTCCAAAAACTTGGGGAAAACCCCAAGTATCTGTCAAGCGGGAATTCACGATATGTAAAAGGGTGCCCAGTTCAATATTGATAAAAGATATAGAAGGCAAAGGATTATCATTATGTCGGATAGTCAGGTTGCCATTGAAGCTTCTGCGTAATCAGTTCTAAAATAGTATGGAAATGCCTAGGAAAACTCAATGAACTAGACCAGCATCGTCACCTTACTGTGGGCTTTATGACAAACTGGAAAAGAAGAAAATTAAATAGCAGATGAACTTGCAAAGAGAGGGGCTGAAACACCCCTTTGGATGCCGGAATCCTTTTGCGGTATCAGCTCCATTGTAACTTCAAAAGAAATATGCAACTCCGAAAAGAGAATCAAGTGGGGTTAAGACAATTAAAAATAATCCTGAGAAACTACAACCGGGCGAGAGAAGAGGCCTAAGCCACAGTAAGACTGTCCTAAAGGACACTGCTTTCTGAATGAGCTCCTAAAAAAGCTCAAACTAGTGGTGCAAGAAGAATCTAGATTATGTGTAATGGAAGAAGGAAAACACACTCACGAAATGCATAGCATTACAGAATCTAAGGTTCCAACCCCTAGGAGACTACTGGATAGAAGATATACACTTATCTAAACTGGAATCGGATATCCCAGAATAGGTCTAAAGAGACTACTAGTCATCGAGACTTTCCATAGGAACTAAATAAAAGAAAGGAGGTAGAATAAATATTTTGGGTCTATGTGAATGTCACCCCAGTAGACAAACATACAATAAAATAATAAACCTTGGTGAAGTTTGTCTAAAATCAATTGCAGAAGCTGAAACAGGTGTTCTGTTCAAAATGACGAATGACGGCAACTATTGAAAAACCAATAATAGTAGATTGTGAAGCAAGCTTTTAACGTAATAATATTTTTGAAGTGCCCATGCCACATTCCTGCATCCCCATGAACTTGTGATGAAAATTCTTCCTGTAACACCCTACTATGATTGCATTATCAGATTCCTGAATATGTTCCCATTCAAGACAACCTAACCTATTTAAAATCTTTCGTTGAGCTTCAATGTGAATATTAACCGTTGTAACATGTCTATCGACCTGTTTCGATTTTACAGAATAAATCCTTTTAATTAGCGCTCGTCGTCACTAGCCACTTCCAATTATGTCTGCCAACGGACGCTTCCATTTTTTCCAACGCCACGAGAGACACCCCTTTCCGTTATCGACCGCCTACGGGGGAAGACCATCTTTCGCTATCTTTCATATCTTAAGTTCCTATCTTATGAATTTTGCTGTGGTAAGTTAAAAATCATAATTTATAATTAATAAGCTTCTTCTAAAGAACTGTCTGATATAATTTTCGTATGCATTCTTTATTTTTTTACAGAGATAGACGAAATTAAATTCAACACGTGGTCATAAACTGTTCTTTTATACTAATATGTTAGTTTTAAACCAAATATTCTTTTATAATTCACTGTTTTACTTTTATACAAACATTTTCAAGCTTTTTCAGTTGCGAAATAACTCTTTTAATTATAAAATAACATTTTTATAATCTGTTAACCTATAAAATATTCCTTCGTAACGCCAGTGCCGGTTTCATATATTTCCTAAGCACGATATTTTTTCATATAACCAAATAAATAACTTTTTGCTATGATTAGTTTCTTTCGGATCATTAGTATATTTTTTTAATTTAGCCGATAATTGCTATTTTTACTGTTTTAACATGGGACATATTGGAAAGCTTTCAGTCAATTAAATCAACTTTTTTGACTTTCAAATAACTGCCTTCCTTTTTTTAACCTGAAAAGCTGACCAACATAATGTGCCATTACATTCAAGTTCCTACATATCCCTGAACCACCTGTACTTCTAGGTAAGCACAGCCCCAAGAATATAACCCAAGAATATAACCCAAGGATATAACCCCGAGGATATAGCCAAGGATAGAACCCCAGGATACAGCCCTAGATCAAAATACCGCCCTAGACCAGGACACATCAGTTCAGATCAATACCTGCCTAACTACTTCAGGAAACCACTCCATATAAGCTAAGTACCTATAAAAGTACAAATTCCAGTATTCATTTCCTGTGGCAGAATAAATTATAAATTTGTTTTAAAATCTATTTTAATTTTTTTTCCAAATCCTCAACTATAAGAGTTGAGGGAGATATCGCCCGGGGTAATTATAAGTCACTTTTATTATTAACTTTTACAAGGCGTTTCTACCTTTTCCACCTTAGTTTTTTAGTACTTTTTATCGTCAAAAAGGTAGTGGCGCCCTCAATTTTTACAACCCTTTTGTTATACTTGTGTGACATAAACTTGGAGTCGAATCACCCTTGAGAGGAGTCTCTAGCCGGAGCCCTTCGAGCTGGTGCCCTTTCAGGTTACAGCTATTTACCGTTACACCGTTAAATTCAACAGCATCTATTCTCACTACCCTGTGAAATTACATTATTGTTATTTATCCATGGTCACCATAAGAGTGAAGTTGAAGATGGTAATATATCGAGATTTTTACATTTTAAAAACGTCGAAATAACTTGACAAACCAAAATCACTTATTAACCTGGTTGGAATTACCAATTTTTCCAATGAAAAAATTTTAATCCGAACTGCTATAATTGGGATTTCACCTTCATCAATATTTATCTACTATTATTGTACATTAGCGTCAGGTAGTAGCTATTTTTCATTAAAATCAGCTATAACCTTTATAGTCCAGTCTATAGGCTTAAAATGCTGTTAATTCTACATACTTTTATTAAAATTATGTGGTTCAGCTCATTCAATCCGGAATACTGTCTAGATCATTGTGCCAAATTTATAAATCAGCTCATAAAAAATTCCAAAAGTTATAAACAATTGAACACCTTCAAAAAATAGTGTTTGGTTTGTAGCTTATTGTTCGAAAATTATAAATATTTTCGAAATTTGAAAAAAATATCCTTAAAGATGAGGAAATTTAATAAAAAAAGTTCCAACTCCCGTAACTGTACCTCCATTATTTATAATTTTCATTTAACGCTGAAAATAGCCCTCCGCGAGCCATTATTAGGCTGCGCGCTCGGCCTCGAAAGCGAGAACGTTACTTAAAAAATTTTTTAAGTACTCAAAGTTGAAGAATTATAATATATTATTGTAGATTTACCAACCCCGTTTGACTTAGAAGTGTAATTCAATGTCGGGGCATGTAGCCCGGGAAGTAGTTGTTTCTTCTTCGTTGAACGGTCACTGTTTTTGAAAAATATTTTTCAAAACATTGTTGTATGCGTTAGAATAATATATTTTTATTCATTGATATCTACTCAAAGTTAATTGAAAAATCTAATGAAATTATAGTATAATCTAAACACTTTAAAGAATTGATTCCCGTTGCAATTTTCCATGAAAACAAATTTTTCAATATGCTAGGCTAGACGATTGTTAATTAACAAAATTTTTTAAAACTTGCTTCATCGTTCTAAACTTAAAAAAAATATTTAAATAATTGCCGTAAATTTATTTCGCTCCGTGAAGCACTTCTTATATACATACAAAACAAGATTGCGTTATCAAAGTTTTAAAAATGTTAATACTTTGTTTATGTTGAAAAAATTTTTCAAGTGACAAACTCGCTTTCGAGGCCGTGCGCGCAACCTAATAATGGCGCGCGGAGGGCTATTTTCAGCGTTAAATTAAAATTATAAATAATGGAAGTACAGTTCCGGGAGTTGGAACCTTCCTTTACTAAATTTCCTCCTCTTTAAGGATCTTTCTTTCAAATTTCGAAAATATTTATAATTTACGAACAATAAGCTACAAACCAAACACTATTTTTCGAAGGTGTTTAATTTTTTATAACTTTTGGAATTTTTTATGGGCTAATTTAATTATTTGGCACAATGATCTAGACATTATTCCGGATCGAATGAACTAAACCACATAATTTTAATAAAAGTATGTAGAATTGCCATTTCAATTTTAAGCTTATAGACTAGACTATTATTTTGGCAAACTATTAAAAATATGTGATACATGTTCTGGAAATAATTATTCTGTACAAGAAATTCATTCAATTGATGTCATGGTTACATGGTTCACTCTGTATGCTTGATTATGTAAAATTTGGTTGAATAAAAAATGTGCCGGTGTCCTTAAATTTCACAAAATTAGTTGTTTTGAGTAAGATGTCTTTATGCGTCATATCACAGGTGCAATTTATTTGAAGTACATTTTAGAGCCGCTAGCAGTTACACATCAAGTAAACTTTGTGTGGAATGCGGAGTTCTATAGTACAGGTGAAAGATATAACTTCTGATCATCTGGATTTGATGATAGTACTTCTAGATTCAGGAAAACTGTTTAGATTTGAATGAAATGTGGTTAACTGTTACATTATAACAATATAATGAACCAGGTGAATTTTCAAGGAGCTACAGAGGGCAAAAAAAATATATTAAAACTAAAAAATATGAATATTCAACAAATTCAACAAATTTCACAGTGGTATATCAACGAGGGAAAATACATTCCTTAAACAATTCAGTAACTTACAAATTTATTTTCAAATCATGTGATAAGAGTAATAAGCAAATAATTAGGAGACATGTATTTTTCATCCCGTTGTTAATTACATTTTTCAGCGCCGTAAAAAGGTTAAGACGCGCGTGGCACTTAAACATGAATGGAATGCGATATGTGAATTGGAATATCCGAGAATGATGACATGAAGTGTTCTGTTCTTTTGAGTAAGACAAATCTACTGTAAACATATTTCTATCTTAACGCTATAAATGAATCTAACTAATCTAATTAATTCCACTATCTAATGAAAAAATTATAAAAATAATAAAATGATATTTAATATTTAATTATGATATAATTATTTCGATATTGACATATCAACGTCAGAATGACAGAAGTTACATTTTATGTGATGCCTACCTGATATTTAATATTTTGGCTAGACCAAATTGACCTATCTTGTGATTGACTTCTGAGTGATATAGGAAACCAAGAAAAACTATATCATTGCACAGTTATACTGATCTCAAATGGGAAAAAAGATATCCAGGATATCCCCATAGGGCTAATAATTCCTAAGCTCAAATATTTCTTATATCATATCTACTTTTTTCTCTTCATATATACAGGGTGTGGCACTGAAAACGAGACAGATCGCATATATTGAAGACACATTTTTTTTGGAGAAAATGCAAAAAGAGGTTGATTTTTATTTCAAGGGGTACATCTTTCGATCATATCCTTATCTATCCTACATCCCTCACCTCTGTCACTATTACCAATAAAATTTAAATAGGGAAAATACAAAGTATGACACATCATTGAAAAGGTAATTTCATGAGGAATTTGACTGTGTGGAAGTTTATCACGTAACTTTTGATTTTGGCGCCATCTTGCGGGAAAAGTTTCCGTATTTTAAATAATGACACTTCATGTGAAAGCAAAACTCAACTATTTAATAGACAATTCATAATAAAAATAAAAAAAAAGATAACATAAAAATTAAATTGGAAAATTTAGAACAACTCCCATAATTAAAAACTAAATTACTTCGATGTAAATGCTCAAAGTGTTGTCATTTAACTTTCCATACCCGAATATAAATTATTCTCGAATCTTTGTCTGTCGTTTTGGAGCATTTCTGGAGTTATTTGACGACATTCGGTAATAATACGTTCACGTAACTCTTCTAAGGAACCTAGCTAAGTGGCGTATATTTTACTTTTCAGATATCCCCATAAAAGGTAATCTAAGGGGGACAGATCAGGAGATCGTGGGGGCAATTCAATAAATCCTCTTCGTCCAATCCAATGTCGAGGGAAGTTTTCATTTAAGTTCTGACGAACCGCTGCAGCAAAATGTGGAGGAGCCCCGTCCTGTTGAAATATTAGGTGATCTTCAAGGTATCGGTTATCGTTTTCTATTATGTCTGTTAATATTGGATCAACGGTGTTTTCGAGTAATTCCAAAGTTAAAATAATAATTAATTCCAGTTAAATTACCCGGTAAAAAAATGGACCAACAATACGATCGCCAAATATTCCAGCCCAAACGTTTAACTTTTTTGGGTGTTTCATGAAATACTCTTGGATTGAAATCTGACCAGTATCGACAGTTATGTCGAATGACAGTCCCTTTAACATAAAAACTGCTTTCATCCGAGAAACAAATGTTATGAAGAAAATGTGGATCTTGTATAGCATGCTCGCTCATGATTTCACAAAATTGCAAGCGGCGATCCAAATCGTCTTCGTTAAGTTCCTGAACTAAATGAATTTTATAGGGATGGAATTTGTTGGCTTTCAAAATTCGCCCGACGATACGTTGACTTACTCCAGATAATTATGCAAGCTTTCTTGTACTGAGAGTTGGATCTGCAACAACTTGTCCTAAAACGGCTACCTCTACCGCTTCGTTTCTTACTGGATTTTGAATCTGCCGTTTTTTATTTTGAACAGATCCTGTTTGTCGAATTTTTGAAATAAGTTCCAAAACGTACTTACGCTTAACCTGTTTGTTTGGGTGTCGCTCATTGAAAATTGTACAGGCAATGTTAGCACATTCGTTATTTTTTAAATAACATTCAACAATTTCTACTCTCTCCTGAATAGAATAAACCATTTTTATGTTTTACTCGCTAATAGACTTGAAGTATCAAAGACGCTAAACTAAAAAACAGACCTGGTAGTTATGGAAACAAAAACATTTATTTTCATTTTACGAAAACATAGGCGTAGTAAGTTGAATTTTATTCCAAATGCAATAAATTGTTGAATTTGGCTTTCACATGAAAATACGCTTATTTGAACTGTCACATGTCACAATGTCAAATTCCTTATAAAATTACCTTTCTTAATTTAAATTTTATTGGTAATAAGTACAGAGGGGAGGGATGAAGGATAGTTGAGGATATGATCGAAAGATATCCCCCTTGAAATAAAAATCGACCTCTTTTTGCATTTTCTCCAAAAAAAATTTGTCTTCAATATATGCGATCTGTTTCGTTTTCGGTGCCGCACCCTGTATAAAGTCAATCACAAGATAGCTCACTCACCATTTGGTCTAGCCAAAATATTAAACATGGGGGAGGCATCACATCAAATGTAACTTCTGTGATTCTGACGATGATATGTCAATATCGAAATAATTATCAATTTCCTCTCACGATTTTCGTATGTTTTTCATTAACTTATTAAATATTGGAGTTAATTAGAAACAGTTAGTTATATTTATAACAGTAATATGAGTAGATTCCACAAAGTGAGGGTCCAAACAGTAAATTCAATATTTCAATCTTTTATTTTATTCGACATTGTATATACATACATAATTTCTACGATAATCAAATGAGTCAGAGCACACATTTGACACTTCTTGTGGTATCGACAGTACTACCTTAAACAATAATTTCTGCTTCTATAAATCCGACATTTCGATCATATTTATTTGTGAAAAATTATTTAACGGTAAATTTTCGAGAGCTCACTATGTAATTGGAAAAACTGTTTTATATGTTTTATCTTTTAATTAAAGTGAATATGTCTGGAAATGGAAAATAATGAAAGCATGTCATGGAACTGGAAATTCATTATTAAAATTTTATTTAAAAGCGTTTTCAATCTTCTACGCCTTCAAAATAAATTGTTTTAAATCGGTTTGAAAATGTTGTTTAGTTTGCACTATATAATAAAAAAACCTTTCAGGAATTTAGTCTCAAGATTCTTAAACGAGAGGAAAAGTTGCATAAATAGGGAATTGGCTTCAAATAATCAATTATATGAATTTTTGTAATTGAAAAATTTATGAAAAATATCACTTTTTCACATTCTCCATTAAATTTTTTCCTGTCATTACCAGAGCTAGTGCGAAAATAACAGCACTTTTCAGTGACGCACTTCTCAAGCATCTACGAGAAGAATTCATTTTTTCAATCCAACATTTCACATTCCAATATTTATTTTTTTTCAACTCAACTTTTCTCAACACTCTTATTTTTCATAGCAGATTCTTCAAGGATTTCTTATTATAATGTTTAATATTCGAATTTCTGATCGCTTTTTGAGCCCCTCTTATTGATCATCAACGGGAATTGTATTTTCAAATAACTTATAAAATATATTTTCCAAGTTTCCAAGTGACGTCATCCCGCGCCATGTTGTCAGCTGATCACGGATCATGAAAAGATAGATAGAAACAGCATTTTTTACTGATATAAATATGAATCGAGAACAAAAGTTGATTTGTTTTGGTGAATTTGTGTACTAGTTTGTATTAGTTGGACACTTTAATAATTTAAAAGTGTGAAAAAGCAATTGTTATACGTTTTATCGTGTTGTATTATTCGGTATGAGGTTAAATTAGAATTTAGTGTGAAGGTTGTCCGTTGACAGAAATTCGTCACGATGACGTACTCGGAAAAAGTCACTTTCCTCAACGATATTGTCTGAGACGTTTCCAAATGTAGTGCTGTGATGCCAATTTTTATAGGTTATTTGTAGAAATATATGCCCCCGCATGTTTCGTTGTTGACATAGGCACATTTCGTTCCACTAGAGAGAAGAAATATATGACATAAAGAGAAAAAGAGCGAAAGATATATATTCTGTTGGCCTTATATAGTAGCTATTAGGTGTGTTGGTTTGAATTACTTGAAAACCTATTTTTTCTTTATTCCTAGTGAATTTATTTAGTGACAGATATGTTGGATTCGTGTTCTTATTTGGCGCGCAGTGTCTTAAGGGCGCCTGCCGCTACGTTCCATTTTCACCTAATATCAACGGTCCAATATATAAGAGTTTCAAAGTAGCAGCCTTTTTTTCGCATTCCTCTCTCCCTGTTCTCCAGGTACATAAATAATTGATTCTCGGCAGCTCACTCACCTAACAGTATGCATTGATATATTTCAGTTTACCTGTGAAGTTCCTTCTTTTTTCACCCTGTGATTTCATGGGCTGTTCACGGTCTAACGCCTGCTTGCAACCTTAGGGTATTAGTCTCACTAACTGTTCCCATGTCTTTAATATCCAGACACCCTTTCATTAACTTCCTTCCTAGAAATATCTAACTAGTCTATTTTCAGTATAGCCATATAAACGGTTGCCATTTGTAAGATTGTTTGGAACAATGAGCTGTTATGAACCACGCGGCAATACACCATAAATGCGAAAAAAAACACCCTTAAAATGTTAATAAATTTCATATGTGGGGTCCGGTAAGGTTTGCGACCCTCAGAATTTTGCAACGATTTTTTTCTTATTAGAAAGCCCTATTTCTATAGAACATTTTAAAAGAAAAAATTCTTGGATCATGTACATTTGAAAGAGAAAATCGGAATTGAAAGTACTAAAAATCCGCAATTTTTTTTTTAATTTTGACAATTATGTCTAGATATCAAATAGTGGATTGAACAATGTTGCCAGTTCTCATTTCCGTAACTCATTTCGGCTTGGAAATTCTTTACACAAGGTTTTTTACTAAAAAATTTGTGGAAAATTCAGAATTTTTAGAGAAAAATCCAAAAAACAATATTTTTTCACAATGACCACTATTTGGACAAATATTTTATTTGAAAAATAGTTAAATACTTTATATTCAACATCAATTTTTTCAATTTTTTCAAAATTCATGTGAAATACAAATTATATGTAATTTTTTCGAGAAGCGGAAGCTAATAAATATGTATGTACCTATATAGATTAAGCTTTTGATTATGGCTAATGTAATATTAACGATAGTAGAAAGTATGACGTGTTGAGACCTAACCTAACCAAACCTAACCAAACCAAACCTAACCAAACCAAACCCAACCAAACCAAACCAAACCTAACCAAACCTAACCAAACCTAACCAAACCTAACCAAACCTAACCAAACCTAACCAAACCTAACCAAACCTTACCAAACCTAACCAAACCTAACCAAACCTAACCAAACCTAACCAAACCTAACCAAACCTAACCAAACCTAACCAAACCTAACCAAACCTAACCAAACCTAACCAAACCTAACCAAACCTAACCAAACCTAACCAAACCTAACCAAACCTAACCAAACCTAACCAAACCTAACCAAACCTAACCAAACCTAACCAAACCTAACCAAACCTAACCAAACCTAACCAAACCTAACCAAACCTAACCAAACCTAACCAAACCTAACCAAACCTAACCAAACCTAACCAAACCTAACCAAACCTAACCAAACCTAACCAAACCTAACCAAACCTAACCAAACCTAACCAAACCTAACCAAACCTAACCAAACCTAACCAAACCTAACCAAACCTAACCAAACCTAACCAAACCTAACCAAACCTAACCAAACCTAACCAAACCTAACCAAACCTAACCAAACCTAACCAAACCTAACCAAACCTAACCAAACCTAACCAAACCTAACCAAACCTAACCAAACCTAACCAAACCTAACCAAACCTAACCAAACCTAACCAAACCTAACCAAACCTAACCAAACCTAACCAAACCTAACCAAACCTAACCAAACCTAACCTAACCTAACCTACATAATTGAATAATGTATAAATTAAATTAATATATTATTCACTATATTGCTATAAAACTGTATTAGGTACAGCAGTAAGTTTGTTATATACTCTCACATTTAATGTAAGAAAGAAAGCAAATCTAAGATAAACATTATATTCTAAGGATGCTTAATATTTCAATTTTTATGATTATAAATGCAAATCATTTTATATTTTTATATATTCCTGTAATCTATTACAATGCAAAATTAATTCAACTAAAAGAAAATAAACACCATTTGACAACGCCGCTTAGCTATCACCTGATCACAGAACAATCATGATTTGTGATCGTGAGGTATCTTAGACATAAGATTTGAGTGTGTTGGTTTATAACCTATAAGTGTCGAGTGAAAATAATATACTTCAAAATATTTCTGAAAATTGGCAAAATTAAAGTATTTTCTTCCGTTTTTTTTGTGAAACAGACTTAAATTTAGTTAAAGACAATAACCTTTACAGTTTAGAGTGAAAATATTAATCATGAATAGCATTAAATAGTGTTGAAAAAGTATCATTTTTTGAACAAAATTCGTGATTTTTTAAGTAATTTCTGAATGACACGAAATTTTTGTTCTAACCTACTTCATTTAAGGTAAGCTATCAAACAAATTTGAAATTAACATAAAATTCCGAGGGTCGCGAAGTCTACCAGAACCCATATGTGTAATGGAATGATAGGTGATGAGCGTCTTCAGTAAAACAAAGTAAAAGGGAATAAAGTCATCCATCTTCGACTTCCATACGTAAAGATACAGATACATTATCACATTTGTCATCATGATCCTTCAAGAGCCGGATAAAAATCAGCTTCTTCATAATAAATCTTCAAAGCAAATTCACTGAATTAATTTCAACCAATTACAACAGTGTTCAGTGTAATAAGATGCGTAAAATTGTAATGAACCACACCTTCACTTCAAGTGGACATTACGCAGGAGTGATCAGTTACAAATCGTCGATGACACTGCAAAGCTAAGTAGCTGCAAAAACGTCATTATTTCTGAAATAATGTAATGATGATTATTGTTTGTTTGTTATTAACGGCTTCTAGGTTTTTTGACACCATTCAAACTATTACTGTTTAAAAGCAATGCATTAGTTGTTTTAACAGCTAGTTACGTGTTTTTGCGGTTTATATTGTTTGACAATTTTAACAGTTACGAGATTCACTATTTAATTACCTGAATAATGACTGAAACAACCTATTTCGTTTTCACACTTTTTATTGATCATTGCACAAAATAAAATAAAACTGATCAAGTACCTGAATACTTGGATTGGTATGTACTGTGCTTCTTAAGCAAAGACAAAAATAACATTTTTTTTGTAACAAACTCAAGTAGTATCCTCAGAACAATAAACAGGAGAATCAAGCATTACTCGAGTGGTATTCCTAGAAAAAAAAAACACGATTATCTAACATTACTCAAGCGGAAGAAAATACTTTTCTGAGACCTGGTAAGTGCTAATATTTTTGCTGCTTTATCTTTGGGCGACTTTGATATAAGTTCCCTATTTGTGGGTTTAAATTAATTTGAATTTTAACAGTCCAGTCATCAGAATAATTAATTTTATATGATATTCCCTGATTTTTTTCATATTTAGGAGATCTAATATCACTGATGTGTAGATCAGGCTTTTTAGTTCCTGGTCTTATACTTCGGTATTAGCAGCAGTTGGAAAAAAAAGTATGATCCAAAAATTCTACGTGCTATGTTGCTTTGGTCGATGTAATCTGATGGAAGGAAGCATGATATCTTTATTTTTCAATTTTATTAAGCTACGTGCGCTGTGCCCTTTCCCTTACAACTTTTTTAGTTTTATACCCGATACAGATATCATAGTCTTTCTTTGGTTTGTGAATAAATATATTTTTAGTTTTCAGTTATTTCTTATAGTGTAATAGACGACACCGGTATTCAGAAATATCAAATAACGGAGCCGTTACGATAACGGCCCCGTCAGGACAACGGATCCGTTGAATATTAGTTGGTATTCACAACTTAACCAGACGAGATATAACGGCACCGTTACAAAACGGGCGGTCACACTACGGCAACGTTGTGTCGGTAACTAAATCTGTAATGTAAGTGTCAATCATACTTCAAAGTTTGTTCGATTTTGATTCCTGTTATAGTTGCTTATACCAATACCTTATTTTATTTTTAAAGATTATAATATATTATATACGTGTGTTCCCAGTAAGTTGGATTAAATATTTTTCATGTTGTTGTTTTACATAGTTATTTTATAGTTATGGCCGGTAAACGGAATAAGAGTAAAAATTATACCGAACAAGAAAAAGAATTGTTTTTAAAAATCGTAGAATCGTAAGTGTTTAAGGTGTCAAGGAAATTAGGATATAAAGGAAATTCCATGTAACATTGAGATAGTCAATCATAAAACATTTAAAATTTTTGTTTTTATCCTTATTGCCAACACATAACCTACAACAAATTATACTTGAAGAATACGAGAATTTCATCAATTTACTACTTTTCAGTATTCAGATTTTGAATTAAATTAGTTTTATGTGTAAATATTACTATCCTCTGATAAAAATAGCTACGTTAAGGCAAACGTGCCAAATATTGATAAATATACCAAAAAATATGAATGTCTCGGCAAGAGAATACCCATTTTTCTCCTAACCTAATGCTTTTTCCTAAATTCCTCAACTATACAGAAAAAAAGACACTGTGGAAAGCAAATTTACAAATGCTAGCACAATCAAGAGGATAAGGGAAGCTTGGGAGACCATAACGAAGCAATCAAGCAACGAAGTGCTGAAGAGCCTAGAGATGTGAAGGAATTGAAAACTCTGTACGAAAATTGTAAAAGGAAAGCTAGGAAGGATGTTGCAGAAGAGAATGTAAGTCCTACTCAATAATTATTTATTATTTCCATAAGTATAAGTTTAAAATGATAATATATACTTCTGCAAGTTTAAAAAAGAAACTACTACTTTTTTGTTCTGTCAACAATTTTTATATTCTGCATATAGCTATATACTATAAATTGTTTGCATAAACTCCTTTGCAATAAGTAAATGTACTTGGGATCTTTTGCAGAGAGCACAATATGAACAAGCAGTGATCATGGAGATTGATGTTGAGGAGGATGATGCACAAGCTGCAATACAATTTGCAAAAGAAGAAGCTAACCTTCAAAAGGTGAGAAAATTATATGTGACCAATACATTCCAAAAACATAATATTTTCTAGAATTAGTGCAAGACATTCTGCTCAATTTCTATGTGGTAAAATTTTGATCTAAAATCATAATATTGTTTTTTTCAACATTAACAATTTCAAAGTATATCAATATTTTGTAAATAAAATATTTTGTAGATAGGTACCAAAAATGTTTGGAATTGCTGACAATTCACTAAGAAATATGAGTTTATTATTCAATAAATACAATATTTCACAAAATTTTTTATAATTCATACAATTATTACAAATTATATGTATTTAAGTGAGAAGACACTTGTTTGTATAAATACATCTCAAATAAGTTTGTACTATCTTTTCCATTGTCTATGGATCCAGAAAATCAATACTCATTTAATATAAATTTATGGAGGTATCAGTTGAAATTTTTTTAACAAATTTTTTTTATTTGCTTTATAAATAGAAAACAGGGGGAGGTGGCTGTGTTCCGGAAATCAGCAACACTAGTCAGCAGATACTGAGCATAGTGGGAGGTAATATTAAACCAAATGCCAACATGTATGATTCCGCTGCTGACTATTACAATGGTAATGTATTGTCTTGATGAATATTCATTATGTATATACAAATTATTGTTTATAACTAAAATCGGCTCGAAGTTTATTTTAAAATAAACATTACTAATTAATTACCAATTTATGTTGCAGATGCTGAATACTCACCAATAATTATAAAAACAAATAATATTTTTTATCCATGTTTTTTCTCTTGTATTGACGTATTATACACTTTTTTACTTTTCAGACATGGAGCCGATTTTAGTGACTGAAGTCACTTCTGTTAACCCTAGCCCTATCTCCATGCCCATTTCACCAGAACTAACCCCTTTGACTTTACCAACCCCAAAGCCAGTATTCCGTGCCCGGCAGAATAAAATGAAAAGTTATATAAATACTAGTTCGGAGGCATTGAAAAAAAATATTTTAAACAAAAATTAAGGAACGACCAGTATGAGGCAATGTCCCAAAAGTCATTATTCAAGCTACAAAGACAAAGCCTAATGTGGGAATTGAAAATTAAAAAGAAAAAATATGCCTTATTATTAAAAAATGAAAGTTAAATGAAAAGAGTTTTATTTCGTTTACTTATGAAGGGTTTTATTTGTAAAAAATGTCAATATGTCAATAGAAAAGAATTGATTCCATAATACAGTTTCTGATAAAATGCAGTACTAGAAATGACTGAAAATTATTTTCAGGTGAAATAACCTTCAATAATGGCATTTCTAACTGTTGTGTTTACATTGCGTTGGCGAATGGGTGCAACACCAACAGCTTCCAGATATTCATCAGGATCATGTTGAAAAAAATCCCCAAGATCAATGGCTATATTGTGTAATACAGCACAAGCAACTATAACTGCTGCTGTGGTATCCACGTGCGTTCTTAAACCCACTGACAAGCAGGCAAATCTTCGCTTAAGAACTCCAAAACACCTCTCCACAGTATTTATTGTGGTAAGTTGGGCTCTGTTGTACTCTTCTTCAGCTGTAGTTCTTGGATTTAACAAAGGTGTTAATAGATATGTTTTACATGCATATCCACTATCACCTAGGAGAAAATTGTTCCTACCATATCTTCCACGAGTTAAATCAACAACTAGAGGGCTATCATTTAACATAGTTGAATTCGTGTACTGAGCCGGGCCAACGTGATATGTGCCTTATTTTTAAATGTGCATCACACACTACTTGTATGTTTACAGAAAAGTATCCTTTTCGGTTGCGATACAGTTCTGCATCTCTTCCACCACGAGATAATATTTTTATATGTGTACAATCCACATCACCAATGACTCTGGGGAAATTTCTTATTGCATAAAATTGGGTACACACTTCTACAATTTCTTCCCGGGTCGATGGCATTTTAATTTTTTCTCGCCCTAACAGTGCAATATAGTGCGTAACTCTTTTAATTATTCGTGACACTGAGGGCTGCAAAATATTGAAAATCGGTTACCATGAACTTTTGGCTCCAGATGATTACCAATTCTATTTAAAATATTTAATACCATGCCTTTACGAAAACGAAATCTGGCCTTAAAATCAACATCGTCATATTTCTCAAATACATTAATTCGGGGTCTTGTGAATCGAATTCTTCGATATCTTGGTTCCTCTTCTCCATCACTGTTCTCCGATAAAGAAGATAGGTCTGTATCCATTATTGAAACTGACTTTAGCGAGGAATCAAATGACTTTTATTAATCTAAAATAAAATTAGTTTTAAATTCTTATTGTATTTAATTTGATAATTTTATTTCAAAGTCGTTCTTTAAAACATTTAAAAATGTTCAAATGAAATGTCAAATTTAAATAAAAATATTTTATGGAAAATGAAGATCTTATTTTAATGAAAAATAGATAGAAAGTTATTAATAATGTTTATTTACCTTTTAAGTATTTTCAAGAGTAATCTCAAACAATATAAATAAAGCTTTTATTAGCAACAACTTTTCACAGTTTGACAATAATAACAATTTAACCACTCGGTGAGCACTGATTATATTTCAGCTTGATTACGTCAAATATAACGGTGCCGTTAAACGAAAATTTGGTTTCTGAATACCATTTAGCATGAAACGGGTCCGTTATATCATATAACGGCTGGTTATATTGACGGCTCCGTTATAAGCATTTAACGGAGAGAACTGTCAAATATAACGCCACCGTTAAAATATAACGGTCCCGTTATATTTTAATCGAGTGTTCTGAATACGGGTGTCGTGTTTTACCGCCTTTTGTATCACAGAAATCTTTGTATATTTGATATACATCTGCTTTTGTTTGGAATAGTGGCTCTAAGTGAAGTCTATTCGATGAAAACCGACAATAGTGTAAATGTCGTTAAAGAATATTTCTAAAGTATTTATTATTCGTGCTTTAGTTGGCATATATACAATGCGTCCATAAAGTAACGCATACATTCATTATTAGCTAAATAAACAATAAAATTAGAAAATCCCGAAGCAGGTCGATTTCTGATTTTAATTTACCATTTTTTCAAATTATAATCTAATATACAGGGTGAATTACCTTCGTGTGATGACGTCATCACAATTTTTTTAATGGAACCCCCCTTTTTTTCAATGTGCGGATTTTCCTTGATAAGCTGATTCCAAAAAGGTATAACACGTTGCTTCAAATTGGTACAGGGTGGGCAAAAATACAAAAAAATTATGGAAAGTTATACGTTACTGGAAGTAATAAGCAAATTAAATGTAATTACGAAGTTACTGTGATACACTACCAAGAACAAACAAACGAAAAATTACAATAAATGTTCAAATTGTTCGTCTCTAAAATTCTGTAGCATAGCGGGTGTTGTTGTGTAGACTTTAGATTTTAAATAATCAAATTAAAATAAGTCTAATGGGCTCAGATCAGGAGATCTAGCGGGCCATTCCATTGGTCCCCTTCTTCCTATCCATCGTTGTGGAAAAGTTTTGCTTAAAAAATCGCGCACAGTTACTGCGAAATGTGGCGGTGCACCATCCTGTTGAAACCAGATTCTGCGGTCTAGATTAGTGGGTATTAGAATATCAGGAAAAACCTGGATCAGATCAGGAATTGTATGTATTTTGTAGGGAGTCCAGATATAATGCTCCTGTTGAATTTTCATCAAAAAAATATGGACCAATAATTGTATCTCACACAATACCATCACATACGTTGGTTTTTTGTGGTCTTTGCGTATGGTACTCTTGCATCCAGTGTGGATTTCCATCACACCAATAACGGGTGTTTTGCCGGTTAACAAGACTGTTCAAATAAACTTTGCCTCATCCGAAAATGAAACGTTATCAATGAAATCGTTATTTTGGTTCATCATACACTCGCAGGTCAAAGTCGGTCAAAGTCGTCTTTAGCCAATTCATGGATAAGACGTACTTTATAAGGATGGTATTTTACCTTTTTAAAAATGTTTGATACTGAATACTTTTCAATACCAAAATCCCTAGATAATTGCACAATGTGGTTTTTCTACTGCCGACAAAATTATGTCTTGTTGAATATTCTCATTGATTTGTGGTCTACTTTGCTTTGCTGCATCCCTCACATGTCCTAATTATTTGTATTTTCGCTCTATTCTGCTTACCCTAGATTGTGAAATAGGTTCACGATCTAGGAGCATTTCATGGAATAATCGGCATACCTCTTGTTGAGTCCGCATCTTATCGCCAATACCAATCATTAATATTTCAATCCTATCACTCTCGGCATTTGGTGTAAAAGTTGCAAATGATAAATTGCTTGGATAGTTTTCACGTAAACGTACCTTCTCTAAAGCGTTAACATTGCAGAATTGTACTTTAATGTTTCAGGCAGTTTTTAACGTCAAATGAAAAAAATGGTAAAAAATACTGTCAAACAATAAAAATATTTTTATGGTTCAGAGTTAGATTCCTTGCTGTGTGAATGTAATTATTTTCTGCTCTTGTTTGATGCCAATGTGGCATGAACTTTCATGTATAAAATGTATTATCTCAATACTGAACTCTTCTGATAAAATTATTTTTTCTTTTTTATTAACTTTTTTGAAATATACTTTTTGTTTTTCAAACAATTTATCTTTTTTATTTTGAACATATTCATTATTTTCTTGATCCAATAGGATGTCCTCCAATTTTATAATATTCACAACTTTCAATGTCTCATCTTTATTCTCTTCTGCTTCCAGCACTGGGTTTCTACTTGGACAGTCTGCTTCCACATTATCCTTTCCATAAGTGTATTTTATTTTAAAGTCATATTGTGATAAGTATTACGTTAATTCACCCAATTCTTCATCAGTTCTCGATTTAAGATTCAAGGGGTTTATTTTCTGAATAGACAGTAAAAGATTTTCCTATTTGCCAATATTGCCAATTCCTTACTGCTTCTTTGATAGCCAAGCATTCCAAGTATATTGCTTTTTTTTCTTTTGAGATTAATTGAGAGCATTTTGTGAATTTTAACCTAAAACCCTCTTTTTGTATAGCTTGAAGTGATTGTGTTAGATGATTAATATGTTTAGAGAAAGATTTTGAGAATAACAAGAATATCATCAATGTAGTTTCCGGATTTAATTTGACCTCGTGTGGTATTCGGTAAGAAAATTCCACACCAAATTATGTTTGAAAATCAAATAATTAAAATTTATTTTTCGATTTCCAACAACGTCAATTTTTGACGTTTGAGGCTTGGTCGACTTGATTATTTAGTTACCATGGCAACTAACTCAAACCCTAACCTAAACATTATTTCAGTTTTGAAGCTGTCAAGCGACACGACGTAAAAAATACCTTTAAATTGTTGATTTCTACTCGATGTAGTTGCACGAAAACACCATCTCAAGACACAACACAGTATGTTTTTTGAGTACCTTTCGAACCTTCGAATAGAATAGTTGGTTTGTGTGTGGTGAGCGTATCTGTAAATAGTACGGTAAATTAACTTTTAATTTAGTTACATTTATTTGTACGTTTGAAATAAACTCCAGCTTCTGGTAAGTTTTTGACGGTATTATGACCAAAGACTCAGATGGGGGAGGTCCCCCATCTCAACATGATCCGCCTGATAAAATGGACTCCGGTATAAGTAAAAAATACAATATTCTTCAAATGATATCGGACCGTTCTATGTTATTGTGGAACCTTCAGATTCGTGTATTCGTATTTCGGCAGTTAAGGTAGGTCATTATCTTTTTAATGAAAGAAACTTGAAAAATGATGTAGTTGATATAAAATTAATCGGTAGAAACAAAGTAAAAATTATTTTTAAAACCTATAAAATTGCAAATTCTATTATAGGACATGAAATAATGAATGTCAACAAATTAATAGCGTATATACCAATATTTTTCAACCACAAAAAAGGTGTAATTAGGGAAGTCGATACATTCTTAGAAGAAAAATATATTTTAGAAAATATGGAAAGCAATAAAAAAAGTAGTAGAGGTTAAAAGAATGAAGCGCAAAATTATCGATTCCGATAAGGAGATACAATACGTACCGCGACAAATGTTAATTGCATCATTTTTAGGAAATTCTTTACCTCAGTTTGTGAAAATTAATTTAGTTCGGTTTGTAGTGGAGCCTTACGTGTACCCTGTGGTGCAGTGCTATAAATGCCTTCGTTATGGACATACAAAAAAATATTGCAAAAGTACTACGGATAAATTTATAAAATGTGGACAAATACACGAAACCATAGACGGTCCAGAATGTAAAGATGAGGAATTCTGTATATATTGTGAACAAAATGGCCATAAGTCGGTATCAAAAGAATGCCCCAAATATCAACAGCAACTTAAAGTTAAAAAGATCATGTCTGAACAAAACATATCATTTAAAGAAGCAGAATTGCTATTAAATAATCCAAGCTACTTAAAAGTTGTCACAAACAATAGGTTTCATATATTAAACAATGATACTAACTTTCCCCAATTGAACGATAATGATGATGAAGATTCTTCAGGTTGTAAAAATTGGGTACCACGTCCTCAGTCACAACCTCCCAAAAAACGCAAGGCATTTTCTCCTATGGAAGTTAAAAAACCACCTACCTTTAAACCTCAGTCCTTAACCTCCAAATCTATCGTGCCCAACCTCCATAGAGACGATTTTCATTCATATAGGGAAAAACTAGAGTTAGAAATTTTAAAAAAGATACCTTTTATTTTTGAACATTTTATTTAAAAATATAATTTATCTGTGCCAGACTGGCAATTCTTTCAAGAAACACAAGACGAAATTAAAACAATTATGAAAGCTTTACCTGATTCTAACGACGATGAATTCTACTAAAACGTTGAATATAATCCAATGGAATTGTAATTCAATAACAAAAAACAAGCCTAACCTCCTAAACTACTTATCTGATTCATCTACTAAATTCGAAATAGTTATACTTAATGAGACTTGGTTATCACCAAATAAAACTTTCCACGTGAATGGGTACACTTTTCTACACGTTAATAGGGCCGATGGATTTGGTGGTGTCGGAATCCTCATCCGAGATAACATATCCTTTACAGAGATAGTTCTCCGTAAAAATTATAATCCCAAAATAGAAGTATGTGGAATGTATCTTAACGATCTTAATATATCTGTACTTTGTGTCTATAAGCCTCCTAAAATTCAAGCGACAACAAAAGATTGGGAACATGTTTTCTTGCAGATTCAGGGTGATGTGATTGTATGTGGTGACTTCAATGCTCATCATAGTCGTTGGGGTTCGGTTCATGATAATACACAAGGAAACAGATTAATTGATGCTATAGATGAAACAAATTTAATCATTTTGAATGATGGCAGACCTACGAAGGTTGGGAGGCCTAACGAACGACCCTCTCCAATCGACCTTACATTAGTTTCACCGAGTTTGCTTAGCTTTTCAGAATGGAACGTAATAGATGATACATTAGGGTCAAATCATTTTCCCATCCACATATCCATTTCCCGACAATATACCTCATCTCCAATATAACCATCAAGAAAATGGAAAGAGTGCATATCAAATGACCTTAAAATTATATATCCTCGTTAGAGTCCTTACTTAATATAATAAATAGAGCAGCCTCCAGATCTATGAAATCTTGTACCGGGATCACTAAAAAAATATCAAATCCTTTTTGGTGGGACAATGAATGTGTTCAAATTATTGAAAAACGGAAAAAAGCTTATCAAAAGTATAAAAATGAATCAAATTTACAGAATTATCTTCAGTTCAGAAATACACAAGCTAGAGTGAAACTTGTATTCAAACAAAAACAGGAGGAATGTTGGATAAAATTTGTCAACAATTTAAACAAAAACACTTCAATAGCTAAAATTTGGACATTTGTAAAAAAAATATCAAACAAAAATTCGACGTTGAAAAAACAACCAATATCTGAAACCCTTATAAACCAAATTTTTGACAACATTGCTCCAAGTTATGTTCCGAACATACTTGAAGAACCTACAGGGAACTCTGGTAATCTAGAAGTCGATAGACACTTTAATATTATAGAGCTAGAAGCTGCAATTAAATCTACAAGGTGTACAGCTCCTGGTAATGATTATATTACTCATGATATTATTAGAAATATGCCCGTACAGGCAAAACATATTTTACTTCAAGTATATAACGATTGGTGGGTAAAAGGTGAGTACATTGAACAACTGAAACAAGTAACTATATGTCTAATCTTGAAACCACAAAAAGACAAAAATGTATGTACATCTTATCGTCCTATATCTTTGATGTCCTGCTTTACAAAAACATTAGAAAGAATGATTAAGACTAGGATGGAATGGTACTTGGAAAAAAACTCAATTTTACCCCACTCACAGTATGGATTTAGAAGGGGTTACGGCACATTAGATGCTATAACGCAATTGGTCAATGATGTTCAAATTACTTTTTCAAAAAACAAATATCTAGTTTGCTTATTTCTTGACATAAGAGGAGCTTATGATTGTGTGGATATTCACTTACTAAAAAACAAAATTGTAGAGGCTGGTTTTAGTGAAATGACTTCTCAGAGAATAACACAATTATAATATTCACGTACACTTTATATCAGGGTCCATAAAAATGTTTTACAAGGACCCAGAATTGTTCATCAGGGATTGCCTCAGGGATCTGTATTAAGTCCTTTATTATTTAATATATATTCTGCCGATATACATACACGGTTTCATAATACAATTAAGTGTATACAGGCGGATGATATCTGTATATACTCCATCCAGGATACATATGATGATTGCCATAAGATCTTGAAGAATGTGATAAAACTGTTGTTAAATGGACTGAAGAAACTAGTATGACCCTCTCAACTGAAAAATGCTCAATTATGTTTTTCACTAGACATAGACTTCGCACACCGGGGAGCCTAACTCTGTGTGGGCAGACGTTGTCGGTACTAAACGAGTTTAAATACTTGGGTATTATACTAGATACTAAATTATTATGGTCCAAACATATATCCAACATTAAAAGTAAATGTGAAAAAGGATACAACCTTCTAAAATGTGTTACAAATCGCAGGTGGGGCGCTGCTCCTTCTATTGCCATCAGGTTTTACAGGGCTTATGTGCGATCAATTATAGATTATGGATGTACTCTATACGGATCTAGTAGCAACACCAACTTACAGTACATAGATCGTATTCAGTATAAATGCCTCAGAACCTGCATTGGTGCTATGAAATCAACACCTGTTAATGCATTATTGGCAGAGTGTAATGAACCTCCTCTATTTTTACGACGTCAACTACTATCTCAAAAATTTTTAATCAAACTTAAAACCCTTGAGGCAGACATGATAAACAATATATCTAGTATTTGTATTGAGGATCTTACGAATAGATATTGGAGAATAAAAAACACTCCTCCACTTGCTGAAGCTTTCATTCAAACCAGTGAATTCAATAATATATATAGAACCAATAAAACCTTGTCGTTATATACAATTCCTTATCAAGCGGTATTTAAAATCCACAATGTCATAATACCCAATTATACGGAATCCAGTCGCATTAATGCTGTCCTGCTGAAATCCATACTAGGAGATTTTGTTGATAGGTCAATTAAATTTACTGATGGATCTAAGACAAAAGATGGGGTAGGATGTGCAGTGTACATTCACAATTCATCTCAATCGTTACAATTTAGACTACCCGATATATGTAGTATATATACTGCGGAGCTTTATGCTATCCTACAGGGCCTTTTTTGGTTGAAATCAAATAACAAGCATGAGGGAGTAATAATATCCGACTCTAGATCAGCATTGTACGCTATAAAGGAAATCAATCCTCAAAGGCTAAACTGTTCAATTTTATGTTCCATTAAAACAATTTTGGCTAATATTAATATTAAATTTATTTGGGTTAAGGGGCATACTGGAATACATGGTAATGAAAAAGCTGATCATTTGGCAAAGGATGCAGTAATGAATGGAGTTTTTTGTAACATTTATACTGCAAAAGATGTAACTAACGTAATTAAAAATAAAATGTTGGTATCGTGGCAAAAACACTGGGAAAACGTCGTACGATCATCACATAATTCCTATTTCCTAATACATCCTAGTTTACTCTCTCCTCCAAACTATATTTTTAACTATACAATTCCGAAATTTCATTCATCAAGTATATTTAGGATGAAAACTAATCATGGGAGATTTCCCGCTCATCTTGCCAAGCTTGGGATAATACGATCATCATCCTGTAGCTGCAATGAGAATGCATGTGCCGATCTTAATCACATTTTTTTTTTGATGCAGCAATTATACTGCAAAATCAAACAGTTTAGTTCAGTCACTCTGTGAACAAAACTTCTTCCCACCTTTAAATATTACTCATATTCTAAGCCGAGATAGCCGGTCCACTTTTAACATACTCTTGAATTTCATCAAAGAGCTTAAAATTGATATTTAAGTGGGATTATAACAAAATTCTGTGGCTGATGGACCTGCTTCCGAGCCATTGTCTTTCCACACACACACACACAGTATGTTTTTTAATTTTACAAGTTCTGAGTAACTACAGTGGTAGAAAATTGCTTTTTCGCAAATATAAAAAAGAGTGTAAAAAAACATTCTGACATTATGAACGTCAAAAAAAATTTCCAGTATAATTCTTTGGTGGGTACCCACCATGAGAAAATTTCCGATAAAATTCATCCGTTGCCATGATGATCTGTCAAAAAAACACGTTTTGATTGGTTAAAAATCACAGGTGTGGAATTTTCTCTGAAATATTGCTGGTGACGTTTTAGTCCAAAAGGTAGGCAAATCCATTGGAAATGTCCTTCTTGTGTTACAAACGCAGTCTTTTTCCTATCTTCAATTCGTAGTGGAATTGACCAAAATGCAGAATTTATATTTAGCGTCAAGAAAAATTTACAGTTACTTGTTCTTGCCATTAGGTCTTCGATTAATGGAATTGGTTGAGTTTGCGGTACCAACATTTTGTTAATAAGTCTATGCATAGTCTTGATTTTCTGTTTTCTTCTTTTTTGAACGCTAAGGTTACTGGTGCAGCGAATGGGCTATAAGATTCTTCTATTAACTTTTCATCCAATAATCTTGATATTTGTTCTTCTATTTCTTTCCTATCTTCTACAGTACATCTATATGGTCTTCTACTACTTATCCGTTAACAAGTCAATTCTTGCTTCATAGTCTTTGACTGTACCGATATATTTGTCTCTAGCGAAAACTGATTTATGTTTATCAATCAATTTATTGAAATCATTTTTTTGATCCCAGTCTAGATGATTTATTTTGATCTCAAAATCGGTTTCGTTAATATGTTCATTAAAATTTACTCTACATTCGCCTGACCTATTGTTTTGATTTTCTTCACCTGACAATGTTGGATTTATTTGTTTATGGCTATTATTTTCTTCTGGATTTTCATACATTTTATTATTTTCATCAATATCGCACAGTTTTTCAATTTGGTTTCTTCCGTGTGTACATGGAATAGTTATTTTCAATTTTTCATCTTGAATCAGTTTGAACTGCTTCATCAAGTCTAGTCCAACTAAAAAATCGTATTGAAATTTTTTTTATCTATAATGTAGATATCAACATTCTTTTCAATCCCAAACGTTCTCACTTTTAAAGTTGTCAAACCACTTGTTTTCCTCACACCATTAATTGTTAATAGGTTTGCTCGATTTAGAATTTTATTTCTATTTTCTTTTAATTTCTAGTAATTTTGAATTTATTAAAGAGCGTTTGATCCTGAATCATAAATTCCAAATACTTCTAATTTATTCTCTAAGAGCAGTTTGACAGTATTTACTTGTTTTTTTGATCAGCTTCATTTAATTCAACTTCTAGTTCTGAGTTATCAACATGTTTTATAAAGCTTCTTTTCACAGTACCATTCTCACACTTATCGAACCAACAGATCCTCAAAATGATAGCGAATACCTTTATTTAATTTTTGACAAATTCTACATTGCATTTTATCTACAATTCTTCCATCGGTTTTTCTTTTAAAATCTTTTTCTTTTTAAAAAAATTATTTTTGTTATTCATCATGTGCTCATATTTACTAACTTCATTGAATAAACCAACTGAATTATTTACTGTTTCTCTGTCCATTTTATTGATTATGAATTCCGGTAGAGCAGCTGCAATGAGATCAAGCAGTGTAGCTGAATCAATTTTCCTTCTCATGTTTAACAACCGTGCTCCAACCTTTGTTTTCAAATGATTCACAAAATTTGTTTTTCCATAGTGGCCATTCTGAATACATTGTCTGCTTTATCATCATTGAGCACACAAGATTTATCCATAAACAACCGTATTATCTCAATTTTCTCTTTATCTTCTGTTATATCAAAGCGAGAACATTCTTTCTCGAAAATACCAATCCACTGACTTGCATTCGCAGTTTCACTTGTGAACTTTTCAACCACAAATAGTTCTGCGATAAGTTTCAAGTTATGTTGACTATTTGTCTGTGAATTTTGTATTAGCTTTTCAATCAACATCTCTAAAGAGCCTGTTTCTTTTGTTTGGGTTGAATTTAGCTGTTCATCAGTCATTTCTTCTAAGAATTGGTCTTTGAATTGTAAATTCCCATCTTCATATATTTTATGACCTTACTTACTCCTCACTTAGTGTTATCCATACTCTTCTAATTTGTTGTCTTTTTTTAAAGCTATTTTTCACTTTGCTGCATGCAGATGTTTTCGATAATTCTTTATGGTGGCTAATGGATGTAAGTTCATCTGGTACTGCATAAATTTTATTTTCACTTGTGGCTATTGATGTTATAGCATAGATATTTGTTTTTCCATCGGTTGATGGTAGAATGGTGAAATCAAAACGTAGCTTCTCCATTGTATTTAATATTTGTGACTAAGATTGTCATTTTATAAGATTAATCTTCAATAATTGGGAATAAATAAACTTCACAATGTTGCTCTGTAAATAGAGATTTATTTCAATTAATATATAAGTTTATTTACACTACTCACAAATACTCTCACCTGTAAATAGAGAAACGACAATTAAAGTCGATTTCTTAATTATTCTCTTTTACAGTTTGACTGATAACTTTTTCATTATTGACATGTGTTTTCATTCTATCAATATTGAGTTATTCACGCTAGGCGCAAATGACTGATCGCCGAAAAATTAAGATTAAAGAAATACACTTTCTTCACATATGTATATAGCCCGTTCAGTACAAAAACCGTTGGCTTCATTAATAAATTATTTTGAACAAGAACGTGATAACAATGGTCCATTGCTACCTTTGAATGCTGTAAGAGAGGTAAGTTAGCAGAGACAACATACTGAATTATTATCTTATTATATGTATATTGTATATACATATTTTTTTTAGCGTGTAGCAGCAGCACTTAAGTTGAATATATCAACTGTGAGTAATATTTCACAAGCCGTGAAGAGTGATCAACGTTTAAAGTCGCCTCCAAAAAAACGTATAAAAAATAAAACTGTTAATAATACTGCAATAGTTAATACCTCCGCTATTCGTGATACCATTTACAGCATGTATGAATCAAGTAAGTATAACTTTAATATGTGTAATAATGTATAAGATATAAATATAATTTTTACATTCACTTTGTTATATCCAATTAACTTTTTTCATTATATTGTGTTTTATTGTTCATACTCAATGTATGTATGTATATTGGGGTAAAATTCACTGAGACCTAAAAGATCTATTCTGTCCTATTGTTCTTAATGCTCAGCAATAAGTATACCTGAAAATTTATTTACAGATCAACATGTAACTTTAGGCACATTACTAGAAAAATTGAAAGACAAACAATTATTCAATGGATGTAAAGTGTCTCTGAGCTGCTTACTAAAAGACATTGGTTTTAAATGGAAAAAAGATGATCCACGCAGAGGACTTATGGAACTTTCACATATAGCAGTGAAAAGGGTTGAATTTTTAAGAAAATACATACAAGAAAAAGAAACTGCTCTGTATAAATTTGTTTTTATTGATGAAACATGGATTTTCCAAAATGGTACAGTAGGTCGTTCATGGCAAGATCCAGATAAAAGGAGTGTCAAAACTACAAAAGTGGATGGTAAAAGGTATGTTATGAAAATGTATGTAAAAAAATTGGTATGTGAAATTATTTTTATTATAGATATATTGTACTTCATGCTGGGAATGAAGATGGGTTTATTAATGGGGCAGAAAATATATTTTCCTCTAAAACTCAATCAAGTGACTATCATGGGGAAATGAATCAAGAAAATTTTTTGAAATGGTTTAAAAACCAATTACTATTAAATTTAACTGAACCGTCAATTATTATTATGGATAATGCACCATATCATAGTATGCTAGGTAAATGCCCAAATATTTCATGGAAAAAATCTGATATTCAAGACTGGTTAGTGACACACAATATAGAATTCAATGAACAAATGTTTAAAGCTGAGCTTCTTCAAATTGTAGCCCTGTAAGTACAAAATGTTTTTGAACAGCGATACAGCAATTTTTATGTAGGAATGCACCACAATTGGTTAAATACATTTAAAAATATAAATACTTGATATTATATTATTAATACTGAATTGTACCTAATAGGGATGAGTAGTACAGTCAATGAAAATTGTTTTAATTTTAATGTTACATTTTTATAAAGATAAATGAATATAAAGAATTATTACAGTTTCCTGTAAAATTGTTGTATTTAGTAAAGCGTGTTGCCAACAGATATCAAAGAATAAATTATATTATTCTACGCTTTACAAACTAAGTTTTGAAAAATATTTTTCAAAAACAGTGACCATTCAACGAAGAATGAATGAATGAATAAATGAATATATTTGACAAGAAAGTCATACAGTAAGGAACAAAGTTTGTTTTGTAAAAAATACTACTTATTCAATGTTTTTTTTTCAGAAACAAACCCCCAACAAAATACATTGTGGATGATTTGGCAGAACAGTATGGTCACAAAGTATTACGTCTTCCTCCCTACCATTGCATTTTCAATCCGATTGAGTTAATATGGGGTATTGCCAAGCAATATTACAACAGACATATTGGTAGAAATGGCAAAAGTGAAACGTCCTGTTTAAATATGTGGTATTAATCAAGATGTGTGGAAAAAGTCTATACAACATAGCGAAAAAGAAATTAACAGTTGGTGCAACAGAGAAAGGATATTAGAAAGATTGGAAATTGCTCCAATCATTATTGATACTGGTGATGATAGTGATACCACTGATGTTGAATCAACTGATGATGAATCATATGTAGAATGAGATGAATAATGATTTAATTTTAGATGCTACCATAATGTTTAAAAAGGTATGAACAAGATATATTCAGAATCATTTAAAAATCTTTCCTAATTTTAAAATATTTTTATAGTTTATAACACAATCAATCTTTTAGATCATGGCAACAAATCACCTAATCAAATTTTCTATGATAGTAGGGCAGTTCGAAAATGAAGAGATAGGAATTCATTTGAAAGTGGTTATGTAAAACAAATAATTTTTGATGGTAACATTGAACCAGCAGTTATTGAAAACGAAGTTCATGCAAGCAAGAAACAAATATTATGTAGTTGATGTATGTTTATGTTTTTTACTATGCATGGTGATGTACTAACAGAAATTTTGTAGATACCTAGGAAGCTAACAAGTATCGCTGACAGAAAAAACAAGTCAAGAAGATCAACTGGAGGAGATTCAAAATAAGGGAAGGCCAACTGATAGAATCAGTCCCATTCATCAATAACACCAATGAACTAAAGAAGCAGCTGAGAAAACTAAATAAAGCCATCTAGCATGCAATGAACTACAGCACAACAACAAGGAGGATGAACAGCTACAAAATGTTCACCAACATAACTGAAAATTTGAAGAAACTCATCAGGATGGAAAACGGAACAAGAAGACGAACCAACAGGACACAAAAACTAGAAGATAAGTAGAAGAAGTAAAGAAGCACCTCAGACAACACAGATCTAAGCACCAAGACAATCAATAGAATGAACTGGACCCAAACACACCAGGGATATGGAAACTAGCAAAAATCATAAGAAAAGATGGGACACCAATACCAATAATATACAGAGACAAAGGACTGGCACAAACACATAATGGACATGGCCTCCTCTGACCAGGTTGGCGAAGATGTGAACAACCAGAAAACCACGAAAAAGACAACAGGAATCTAGGATACACAACCCCTGAAGAAGTAGCCTAACATCCAAGGAAGAGCAACCAAGAAGGCATCGGGAAAAGGCAGCATCACAAACAAGGCCCTTTTTTTTTCGGGCCGAGATGGGAAACTCATGTTCGAATGGGTCCAGGGCCCAAACAGTGTTGGACTCATCCCCAAGGAGATGCCTACCAACCAAACCCACCTCAAACTCACCGTTACCCCCGCCTCGGAATCACTACCCTAGCATACTTCGAGACAGGCGGCGGTCCCTCGCACACTCTCCGCTCACACCGTCATCTTCTCCCTCCTATCACTCCTGCCTCTCATGCCATATCGAGTCCTTCTCTCCCCCTTACCATGCTCTCTACTACTCCACTAACCTCCATCCATTCCTCCTCCCCCCTCAACATTATCGCCACCATGTTTTCCCATTACACCGCCTCCCCTAGTTTCCTCTCCAACTTCTTCAGCACTTCCTCGTTCCTCCAGCATCTAAACACATGCCCCACATCATCCTCCACTTCACACCTCTCGCACACACCAGTCTCTCGTTTCCCAATCTTGTGGAGGTACCCTACTCTCGAACCATGTCCAGTGAGCACTTGTGTCAAGAAGTAGTTCACCTCCCCGAATTTCCGGTCCATCCAATCTCTCCTATTCCCAATCGCTCCTTTTAGCGCGCCCTCATACTCCTCCCACCTTCTCTCCATTTCCTCCTCCATCCATTCCCGTACCTCTTCTTTGGTCGCACCCCTCCAGCGCTGGCTCCTAGCCCTAGCCAACACGTCCAATGGGTAGGACCTTGCCAGCACCGCTGCTGCCAGTCCACCCACTGTCCTGTACCCCTGCACCACCCTCAGCAGTATCCCTCTCTGCACCCGCAGAAGTGGCCTAACCCTCGCATTCACCCCCGCTCTTTCACCCCACACCTCCGCACCGTACAGCATACTCTGCTCTACCGTCCTACCAATTACCCTCCTCTTCCACTCTCCCGGCCCTTTCACATTACACATCAATCTCCCCAGCCATGCTGCCCTCACTTTACCCTTCTCCGCCGCCTTTACCATATGGGTTTTGAAGGATAACTAGATCTACTAGAAATAGTGTTACTTTTTCACAACCACACTACTATACTAATTATCGCAATAATTCGTTCATCCCCAGGTCCACAAGATTGGCCAATCGATTGAATCTTGATTTCTTTACATCTTCTTCTGAGTTTCGCCGACAACTCCAAATTTGTAATTTTTAAAAAATATTTTTAGTTGTTATTGTAAGTGATATGTGCTTTATCTTATGTGTTAATTAATGTATCTATAAGTTTATGGTTTTTTCTATTTATATATATATTTTTTTTCTTTTTTTTTTAAATTCTGTGTATCAATTATTGTACTCTATTGTATTTAATGGGTTCTAGCCCGTCAATAAATAAATAAATAAATAAATAATTGGCTATCTAACCACACCCCTAGGTATTTCACGGACTCCTCCATGCGAATTCTCCTTCCCTTAACCATCACCCCCACTTCCCTTGCCCTGCTCCGTCCATTCACTAGCAACCCCACCGTCTTCTCTTACGCCACTTCCAGTCCGCACTGCTCTATCTTCTCCACAATCTTCCTGCACATTCTCTCTGCCTTTCTTTCTATCTCGCCCTCTCCCTTTGCCGTACATACCAGACACACATCATCCGCATACACCGTAATCTCACATCCCTCTTCACATACTATCCCACAAACCTCATCAAACACACACTTCCAGAGCGTCGGTCCAAGAACCGAGCCCTGAGGCACTCCAGCCTCCATCTCATATCTCCTCCCTCTGGAGTCTACAATCACACGCCCAGTCAGGTAGTCCTCCACCAGGTTAACCAACCCCTGCTCCACTCCAAGCCTCAGCAACGCGCTCAACACTGCCCGTTTGCTGACAATGTTGAACGCGTTCCCGACGTCGAAGAACACGAGTAGGGCCAATTTCTTCTTCCTCCAGCTGCCCTCCCTAGCTCTTTCCACCAAACCCATCACATTGCTCAGTGCCGAGATGTAAGATTTCCCCTTCGTGAACCCATGCTGGTTTACCCTAAAACCCCCATTCCTACCAACTTCCTCCTCAATCCTATCCCTTATTATCCCCTCCATCAATTTACCCATACCACACAGCAGGCTGATAGGCCTATAGTCCCCCGCCTGCTTCCCCTCTCTACCCGCCTTCTTCACAAACAAGGCCCTGAAACATCTACTACGACGAGGAATAGCAGGGAACAGTTCTGCATTAGCACTCTACAGCATCTACACGGCAAAACATCCCCAAGACGGACAACACGATAATAACCCTCTACGCAGACAAGTGACAACACCGACATAGCGACCAGAAGCACCCAACCAACTATACTAACGACGAGATAGTAACAAGCTGAGGACCAGATCGACAATTGATGTACAACTTGGAAGATAAAGATCAACGAGGAAATGGACAAAGAAGTGTACTTCAAGAAAAATCGAATCCTGAAAACAACATACAGGAGGGTTATTTCAAATGGTCCCAGTACTGGGATCTCGGAAACCGGCTTTGTATATCTTATTGTTTCCGAGATCCCAATACTGGGACCGTTTGAAATGATAATTCTGTCTTAATAGAAACCATGACCTAAATGAACCACGTCAGCCACGCAGTAGGTTAAGCAAGAGGATCACTAATCAGACTAATCGGAAGAAGATTCAACCTGGACCTGAAGATACATAATATGATCAGAGCAATCATATTTCCCAATTAGGACCCACCCAAACCTCCAAGCAAAGGAACTCACGAACTACACCAGCTAAGGTAATAACAGTTATGCATGATCAAGGGAGCATGTCCATGAAAATATCGGCAGGGTTTCCATCAAGTAATCCTCTTTAGTCGCAATACGTCGGTTGAGGATTCACTCTTCCTAGAGGCTACGAACACACCCTGAGTGCCAGAAATTCAACAAGACCAGCAGGAGAAAAGTTCTCAGCACTACCCTGAAGAGAATAAGATGACCGCCAGACTATTTTACATCACCTGGAAAGGATTATGGAAGAACCAAGCAGTGATGAATTAGGTCCCATCGAGACGAGATGGGGGGTGGAGGAAGCTCTTCCCGGAATGCATCGCTTTCAGTGCATTCTGGAAGGGGCGGGTTAGAATTGATATATTTAAACAAAAAATTTTTATTCCATTTGAAAATTTTTGTTCAACATTGTTTGAAAAAAAATTAACAAACTAGTATTGTTATAATCTGTCTTGTGTAACTAATTTATATATTTACAATGTATATTTTTAATAAAACAATCGTTGAGAGTTGTGGTGGCATTATTTATCAATTTATTTCATTCATGATATGTAAGATAACTAATTCAGGAAGCATTTTCTAAAAAAAAACGTGTATAATACAGGGTTTTACAAAAAATTAATTTAATAGTTGTTTTTGAATTGAAAGGTAGCTCATCTGATTAATCGTTCTATTAGCAACACTCTCAGTTGCAGTAGAGGTTGGCAAGCTAAAAGAAAATAGTGAATATTAATTTGGATTTATAGGAAAATGATAAATGAATCACCAATAAAATAATATGTATTTATAACAATTTTAATAAGTTCTGGTTATAGGATAAGCTGCTTCCAATATAAAACCATTATAATATAAATTATTTTATTGTTTACTCGTATTATCCACATACACATAATTCAAGTAGTGTCCCAAAACATAACGACTGGCCACAATTAGGGCAGAGTTTGAGTCGTCAAGTTTATATATAAAAGGAACCACATGTATTCTAACAAATATCTATGTATAGTCTCCCTCGGCACGTCTACTTTGTTGTAATAACTCAAGGTGATGTTTACTAGTCAATTAATAATTAAGCCTTGGAATTATTATACAAACTATTATACTGAGTGTTGAATATATTATGCTAGAATTCACTTAGACAATGTAGTCAATAATTCGTATATACCTTCAATCAGAGACTAGAATGTATTCGCTCTTCTTTTCTGAGCTGTGGTGGTGCTTGCTGCACAATTTTCTTTTGTTGTGATGAATATATCAGTATGAAGATTTATTCCACCAAAATATAAAACAAAATGACCTTAAAAAAGTGATCTAGGTTATCAGAATCTTACATCAGCCTTTCATATTGTAGTGACAACATTCTAGAAGCCAACATGTAGGTAATTGCTATTGTAACCTAAAAATTATATTAGATAATTTATATTTAATTTTGATAAAATATTTTAGAACAAATAATGATTGACCACTTTATATTTTTTTCTTAATACTATTTCATATATATACATTTCAAATACTTAAATAATTTCTAACTAATTAAGCGTTGTGGTATAAGCATACAAATAAAACTTTTAACTATTTCATACATACATTTTTAGTGCTAGAAATAATTCCATAGTTTTTAAAATAAGAATTTCTTAGTTAGTGCTGTACCTACTGTTAACATACAAATAAAAGTTTTATATTGTTTTATATGTAATTGAAATAAGTCGAAGTTTGTTTGCACACAATAACCTTCAATAACTAAACCTAACCTATAGCCAAATAAAAAGAAGAATATTTGATAAACTTCATTCGATATTCACTAGATTCTCATACTATTTCAAGGGCTTGGCAACATAGTCCAGTTATGACAGATGTGACGTGCAACGGTTTTAATACTGAACGGGCTATATCATTGCTATCATTAAATTTGTTGTTAGCTACTTTAACTACCCAATTTCAATGCTGGCTATGGAATTACTAATCGTACACCAAAAATTCGTTTGCCCCACCTGACTGTACAAATTTCTCCAGCACTCATAATAACAGATTTTTTCGAATATTTCAAAACCCACAATCTTAATTATTATTTTGGACACAGTGTACAGTACTTTTTTTAATTAAAACCAAAATCGAAATTTCACCATAGTTTCCCGTTCCTAAAACTACTTAAGTTTTAACTGTTATTGTCACCCTGGGATCTGCGGAATAGTTAAAATTACACTATGAGACTTCTGCAGTCTCCCTAGGAGGTTTTGCATACTGATTAAATGTCGATGGGGGAGAAATCAGTATACAGATGAAAGAAGTGAGTTGGAGTTGATTACAAGTCAGAGCGAATGCTGATAAGGGTTGATTTCTCGCTCCGAATTGTTTGCGTTATCACTGGTAATACTAATAGTTAGAATAGTACCGAAAATGTTAATTTCGTGGAAATATGCTGAAAGTATGGTATAAAGAGTTGATTGAGAAGGTATTAGAGAAAATTTTAGAAAATTTTATCAAGAAATTAGCGAGAAATGATGATTTAAAAAGCCCGCTTGAGAAGATTATCAAAAGTATTTTTTTTTTTCTATAAATTGGTTCTATACATAAACGTTGAGTTTTACCGCCATTTGTCATCTAGTTTGTTTACAGTGCTCAATTTTATCAGTTCATCTCAAGTATGTATTGTGATTTTTTCAATGCATAAAAATATTAGAATTTCCGAATTACATAAGGCTAACGGTGAATCCATATTATCAAAAACACGTGTGCTTGTGTAGGGAGACTTAGCAGTAGCAAACATATCTGGGACTGTCCAAAGAATTCGGCCGAAAACATTCAACATTGCCAAGTTCAATTATAAAAAAGTAAGAACAATTTAAAATATACTTCTGATTAGCAGCAATATATAAATAATTATTAAGCTTTAATGTACTGGTGACATTTGATTTTCCTTTTTTCAGTTAGATAATATAAAAGGATGAAAATGTATCCAAAAATAACATGGGTTTCCTTCAAATCGGCATCGCCTCGCAAAAAGAATATTACTGCGTGATTACCGCTTAGTCCAAACGAACCTAATTGGAGGAGATCCATGGCGCGATATATTTTCATACGACCACCCGACGTTCTATTGGCAAGCACTTAGCGTTTTCCCTTCCTTGATTTCAATATCGACCCATATTGATTATCCGGTGCTGTTGGTTTTGTATGTGTTTATTATACTATTTCCAGTTTTGTGTGGAATACCAAGATTTGTATTTTGTATGTTAAGATATTTTGTATGATCATAAGAATAAGTATGGTGTTTTGTTTCTATTTTTTTCCAAAATTCATGGACAAAAATCAGAATTGTGAAATTAAAACTCTTCGATAACGAACCATCTCTCACAAGACTATCATTGGGAACGTATTTCTGGCAAAAAACTTGATAAACCTTATCGAGCAACCACCGTATCATCCAGATAATGCTCCAGCCGACTTTCTTCTCTTCCTAAACTCAAACTACCACTTTGAGCACCCGTCTTAATTCGATAGCGAGTACCGAAGTATATTGTGTTAGTGTATACTTGTTAGTGAAGTATTTAATAGCTACTATACCTTGTTTTTAAACTAGGAGGAGCATTTTAGGAAACCTCAAACACACCACTAAAAGTAACTAGATTGGGATAGTGTTCCGAAAGGATCGTGTTCAGACTTTTTGAACTAATTGACAATTACGTGAAATATGTTTTGTACTGCTGGTAATTGTCGTAGCCAATGAGGGATCAAGGCATGTCTAAATATCGAATAATCATTGGACACAGGCCATGGCGAAAGTAGTGAGCAAATGACACATTAGTTGGAAAAAATGTATGGTTATAACAGGTAGTTTATGCAAAATTTGTTGATAATTTAAGGATAAATAAGTACGTAGAAAATACAATTGTATATTTCAATTATTCTTTATTTACGTTAGGTATAGCACAAACTAAGAGTAAACAGAGGTTTTGATATCGAATAATGCGATAATATTGTACTGTAATGTATGTAAAACTTGATGTAAAAATATTTAGAAAAATAAGATTTTACTTGGATACTTATATTATTAACAAGAAAGAACAAGCATGGATTTTGTTTATCAAACTGAATAAATAATAAAAATAGCACTTAACTTGGTTGGAATATAATACTTTGTTAAAAATAAAACAATCAACAACAAACGCAAAAAATTGAAGTAATGAATATTTTCATATAAATAAACACAAAACTGACAAATGTCGTTGTCAGTTGCATCAAACGAGCTGTGTGAAACGGGCTGCAATTTGAACAATCACTAGGCAGCAGAAATGCCAACTTAAATTCAAATCGCTCCTCTCAGTTTAAAAACAAGGTATAACGCTATAACTATGAATAAGGCTGTCAATATTTAACTTTATAACTACCGATTCGGGAAACAAGTTGTTGCCATTTAAATTTTTTAAAACGTTTGATACTGTCAACCATGAAATTATTTGTGGTGAAATGACAGTTATTGGTTTCGGAGGTGAACTATTTAATTGGTTCACAGTTATCTTACGAACAGGATACAGTTAGTAAAAGTCGAGAGCACAATTCTGGTTATGTTTGACTGAATTACAACATAACAATAACCAACCTGTAAATAGTTATTTAGTGCCTAGTTTTTGTAAAAATCAGTATTTTTCCAATATAATGTTTTGTAAATCTTTGATAGCAATAGAGAAGTGAATTTTTGAATGTTGGGTTATCTCAACTATAAGTTCTCAACACTTAAAAACATTATCAATGAACAGTACGAATCATAATCCTCTGATAACTAAGGTGAAAAATATGAGTTTGTATTACCAGTTCAAATATTATACAATTGTCTACCGACAAACCGGGAGCAATTAATTATTCGTCTCCGCTTGCGACAACTTTCTAGGTATTAAGTGAAATCAAACACAAGCTATCTAATTAATCAGAGTTTCTGTTATATATCATAATGATCTACGAGGATATATCTACAATAGCAAACTATACGATCTTATACATAATGTATCAATTAAACCTAGTCAATCACAGACAATGCTCATCGTAGTATAAACGATTCTGGTCAACCTTGTTGTATTTTAGAAACAATTATTTTATTCACAACCGTTTTTACGGTTTTATTCAGTTTGCCCTGTTGTTGGGTCAAATTTAGTAACTAACATTTTATTCCCTTCATGTTGACCAATTGATTTTTGATCTTTAGTTCTCAGTACAATACAATTATGTCCATTCATTATCAATGTATATCCAAAATTGCAGCCGACACAGAATGGCGAACTACATTTTTTTTAATCCCCTCAATATGGACTTCAAACTAAAGGGTTTCACTCAGTGGCGGCTAGTACATAAGCGCTGCAGATCTCCCAAAAATCTTCTAATTAACTAAAATATTTCCTTTTATCAAATATAAAATTTATAATATATTTTGTAAGGCATTCGCATTGTCATAATAACAAACAAGCGTAAATAAAGTCTACCAGTGGAATAACGAACCTATTTCGCACAATCGTTGATATTTTATATAGCTGGGCCATATCAACGTGCTCTGCGAGCACTTTAAAACACCCGCGCTGCACACTTCTCCCCCCTGTCTGTCTAAAACTAAGCCGTGATCATGCGTGATTTTCCCTCTTAAAATCGCTGCTTTTAGTCCAGAGCAACGAGGCATACGGTACGGTACGGTACGAATTAAAACATTTCTTAAAAATTCAATGACCGAAGATCGTCTAACAGCTCTTTCCATGCTAACTATTGAAAAAAAAATTATCTCCGAAATAGACAATTCTAATGACAAAGTGATTACATTTGCGAACCGAAAAGAACGTACTCAATTTATAAGAAATAATTTGTTAGAAAAGTTGTGCCTAGAGACTCTTATTTTTTGCGAACCGAAAATAACGTCGAATAGACTTAACTTATAAGAAATAATTTTTTGTTAGCGAAGTATTGCTTAGTGCGTGACTCTTATTTCTCTTGTGTGGAAATTGACAATCGTTCCAGAAATCCAATATTTCAACACGGAAGGCGGAGAAAGGACGATAAAATCGATGGGAGACAACCCCCTTACAAGGTGAACTTTTTTTCAAAAATTGCAGAACACCTTAAAATTTTTCCACGAGCCGCCACTGGTTCCACTAGTAGAATACAGTACATCATAAGAAAACAAATTAAAGATGTCCGCCACTACACAATGGCAGATTTCATATTTGTACCAATACCCTTAATATGGGTAATGGTTATCAAATGAAGGGGCTTCACAAGTAGAACACACATGGCGGATCATAGAGTTTAGTCAGTACATTTAAACTGAAATCCAAGCATCTAATCAAAACAAAATACTTTGTCAACCTACAATCGGACTTGAGCATGGATGTTTCACCCAAATCAAGATTTCGTATCGTGTCGAGGACTGTATGGTGTTAGGGTGTCTAAAACCGAAACTTCGTTATCGGTACACCACCCAAGTTAATGTAAAAGGTTAAAGGGTGTCGAGCACAGTGTGGCATTAGGGTGGATGAACAATATATGTCGTTAGCTTCTTCCCCACAAGACTTGGGCACATCTTGTTGTATTAAAGTGTTGCCCCTCTATTGGACCTCTGGGGAGAGTCGACCATTATAATGTTCATTACTCGAGGGAACAAATAATAATAAAACAAAAGCTAACAAAAATAAAACAGAAACTGCAGCATAACGAATAAGAAGGCTTGGAAAAGCGAAATAAAAGTATAGAAGAGAACGTGCAAAAGAGAAAGGAAAAAGGCAAGGCGGCACGGTAGACCAAGCAGTTGTGTATTTAGGCTTGGAATTGTTCGAGGATAGACAAGTTTACGTGACTCTGAGTCGAGTAAAGTCTTTGGAAGTAATATATTATCATGTGTGTATGGGGTAAATTTATTTTTATTTATTGAAATTGTGATTTTATTGTATTGTATAGTTGGGCGCCAATATTTATTCAAAAATAAAATAAATATGAAGTATTGAATAGTTGATGATCTTTTTATTCAATTCCACCTATAAAAATTTTATTAAATTTACCTGACCTTTCTTTCTCAGTACAACCATGTAACTTACTCTGATAACGTACGAAACTACCTATCTCAGTCGGATTCGTTAGTTGTGTTTGGAGTCTACGCTCTACGCACTCTTATTAGTTATCTCCAAAATGGCTGTTCAATAATAGACAAGTTGTTGAATTAAACGAAGAAATATCATATTTTTTATTGAGAAACAAAATCTGACACAGTGGAAAATTATGTATGATGTATTACCATCCCTTCCACACTTGAAGAATAGTAAAGATAATTGCTGAATTCAAGAAATCAGTTTGCAAATGAGAAGTGTTTACAAAAACAATGGTTATCATATAAGTACAAAATCAATGATGAAAATTGCTTATCGGCCAACAAGGTAAGTGGAAATTAATTTTATTAAAGTATTTATTCATTAAGGAAAACTAGAAACTTGTTTAGTCTATAAGCAAAAAGAAAAAATAGATAGATGTTTACGATCTAATAATAATACATAAAAATATGAATACTACAGTAAATAATGAATGTGTCAAATCTTCTTTAATTGCTTTTTTTAATTTAAATGCATTTATTGTTTTTGTTTGTCTTCATTATTATTATTATGGCCTTTAAGTCTCTATCTAGAGTTAATTTTTTAGCTATAGCAAATCTGTTTAGAGTATTATTGTTATTATTTAATAATTAACTTTCTTTTTCTTTTATATTGTAGGAAGGAAGAATTTAGGTACCTTATTTTTTCTTGTTAGTCCTTCTTCTTTAGATGCTCAGGGAAATAGCATTGGATTCTAATCTATTTTCTTTCCTTCTCACTTCAGGAAGAAAAATTTGTCGTCCATAAACAAATTGGTGAGATTTTTAAAAGAAATCTTGTTGATTTCTCAGCACGTGAAGAATTTTAAATTTACCACTCTTTTAAACTTCAAAATATCCTTCTGTCAAAAGTCAAGGTAAGTTGACTCCCTACTTTATCGATATTGGAACTACTTTTTCTTAGACTTTATTGTGCAGGTGGAAAAACTGGAATGAGCCATCCTCTTGGAGTTTTTACTTTTATTAAACACACAAGTCACTATGTTAAATTTTTTAATGACATTTGTGTCAAAACTGATATACGAGGATGGTCAAAAGTTATTTTGGTATTTTTGATTTTCTTACACACACCTTTTTTACTCATATAATTATAATCTACATAAAACATAATATCAAATGTACAAATCTTACAACTTAAAACCTCTTATAGAGATAGAAATCACACTTTAAAAATTTCTCATTGTCAAAATGATTTCTTTTAAATTTTCGAAAATTAAAGCATTTTGATTATTCAAAACCTTTTATAACATGTCCTTGCACCCTTTAGTTGCAGTTTATGTGTTTTTTTTATTTACAAGTGTTACTATAGTTTATTTTTTTAGGTTCACAACTGAAGTCTTGGTGGATAAGAATTTTCGATTCTAGTGATGGAGGTAGGACTTCTTAGACTTTGAATTGTTTCAGTAATTTATGAGAAGACTCCAAATAATGTGTTTCCACCCTTTTTGCTTACTATTCTCATCAATTAATATTTTTAAAAAATATGAAAAGATAGTTTTGACAATTGTACCTAGTATAAACTGTAAGTATTCTCAGTTACTTTATAATAAATCATACATAGGTATTTTACTATTATATTATTTCATGATAACAATCCTTAATGCTTATAATCATCAATACTTTTTATCAAATTCAGTTGCTGATAAGTTTTTCAATAGATTAAAACTTTATTGTGAATGCTGTTGTATTTTCAATCCGTTACAATATTGTTATGATTTATTGTGTGTTAGGTGTTTTTTTTATTTTTTTTTATGTTATTATTATTAGTTTGTTCACCTTTTTAATGTAAAGAAACCCCTTGTATACTTACTTTATTCTTTTTTTAATTTGTATATCCGGCTAGCTATTGAAAAAGGGTTTCGACTCTTTATCTCAGTTTGAGGTTCCCTCAAATTAATTTTACTATGAAGAAAAATTTAACTGATTCTTTTTCAAAATTTTAATATGATGAATGTTTGAATTTATAATAAAAACATGAAAAATAATTTTAATTGAAATTTTAATCTTTATAATCCTCTTTGCTAAAATTTTTTATATTCCGCTGCAACTAAATACTCTCATTTTTCTTCCGCTCTGTATTGTAATTAATAAATTTATTCTGGTAGTTTCTAGTTTAAATTTCTAATAATTACTTGTCGCATTCCCCTCGAAACACAAACAAGAATCGGAGGAATCGCTTTAGATGTGTGCCATACGCATAAATACTGTGGATGATTCTATTAAACTAAAATGGCTGGCAATGTTACAAACATGTGTCTCTTGAAAAGGAATATAATTGGGTTGCTTTGGATTATTTATTTTACTAAGATAAGCTTCCTTTTTAATTTATAACTACTAATATCAACAATCTTAACTGAATATCAAATAAAAAATACGCAATTGGTAAATAAATGTTCTTACGATGTGAAATATTTATAGGTTATTACTTTTTTAGGAACAACGTGTGAAAGAATATTCACTCCTCTGCTGTGTGGGCTATAAAATAACATCAAATCTGCAAGCTGATGTGATACACACTATTATAGAAAGTAAATTAAACTTTTTCAGCAAAAAATTGTTTTCTCCGAATACCTGGGATGCTATCTCCAGTCGAGTTTAAATATGTGAAGTTAAGCTTACCGCTTTCTGGTTGGTAATAAATGGATGTTATCTCTTACGAGGTTAGTACTTCTTAACATTTCCACTTCTCTGGTATGATATTTCAGGCTTTTTCTTTTAATTTTTAAATTTTTTATCTTCACCATCCAAATTCTTGTACTTTCTCCTTCCTCGTTCCAAAATAAACAACATTCAATTTTTCTCTTGTTTATCTTTCACCAGACGACTTGCCGTTCTGAGAAATTGTTTTAGATTTATTTTTATTGATTTCTATTGATGTTAAAGGTACTTTCACATGTTTTAATACCATGTCCTCTATGAACTACACTCTTTAATCGGTTGATTCTATTCGCGATTATTCACTGTCACTTCACAAATTTTCAAATAAATGACATAAATCTGTTTGGATTACAACATTTTTACACTATGTACAAACAGTGTGTCAATTCTAACATTATTTATTGATATTTATAAAGATAATTCTGTGTTTTTATTATCTGACTTTATTTCTGTTTTTATTCGATTGATTTATTAATTTTATTCGATTCTTCCTAAAATAATTTCAATACAGGGTGTTTCAAACTAATTAATGTTGAGATATTCTGTTACTAACTAATAATAATTGTTTTATTAAACAAAACTTTGTTTAATATCAGGTTATTCACCTACAATTGGACCTACCAATTTTTAATTCATCACAATATATTGAGGAGTTACACTAAAACACATTGACAGGAAAGAAACCTTGTAATAATGAGGCACTAAAAGAGCTAAATGAGATGAGAAATATTAATTAACGAAATAAAAACAAAAACTTGAAAATGAAACATAAGAAAAAATTTTTAACGTCAAGGATTTTATTGAATGGAAAAATATTGATGATCTAGACAATGTACTGAAAGCTAAAAAATTATATGGTTGGTCCTAGGTTCAGAAGTCCCACTACTCTCCTTATCAATTTAAGGCACTGCTCAGACGCAAAAATACAATCAGAGGGCGTAGCGTAACCTGAGTAAATATTTAATATACTTAGCACTTATAATGATGTGAGCGGTTGACTATGATTTCACGCGCCCCACGATTTCGTTTTTGCGTTTGATCAATCCCTTGATCGATGAGGACGGTAGAGTAATGACAAGGACCTAGAACCTACCAAATTATTTCTCAGCTTTAAGTACATTATCTTCATCATGTCATTTTTCGATAAAACCGTTTAACTAATAAATATTTTTATCTATTTTTTGACTGGCTTCAAAATTGAAAAGTATATAATTAGTTGACTTTTACTTTCGACCACTGGTTGACATTTTTTACACAGATAGATCAAAAATTGAGTGCCGCCAGAGATGAATAAATAATTTAAATAATAATAATAAATAATAATACTTCAACAATGAATATAGGGTTATGTGGTTCTAAGAATCTCTCCAATACGACCTTTGCAGATCTATTGTGTAAGCCCTCCTGTTATTCTATAGTTCCTTGTCTACACCCGTCCTCATTACTAGACTTATACTTGACGGTAAATTGAAATTTAAAATTGCTGTATGTATCGTTGGGTACTTGGAGATTGGCTAATTGTGAGGATGGCATTTATAGAAGTTTGAAATAAACAAAAGCTACTCTGACACTCCACTCATCGGACAGAGAACGACCGCTTGCATAATATCTTATTGAGTCGGGTTTGTTCGAACTCTTATAACTCGAGAACGGCTAAACCGATTTCCATGGATTTTGATTTGATGTTGCACGGGAAAAATTATTTCAAAAATTCTACTTTGGACAAAAAAGGGCGGTAAATTGAAATTTCTTTAGAGGTATCGTTATGCTTGAAATAAGAAAAAGACCGCTTGCATAATATCTTATTGACAAGACAATGTTAGGACAGGACAACGTCTGTAGCGCCTTCTAGATGTTAAGACAGAACAACGTCTGTCTGGTCTTCTAGTGAGTAATAAAGACTCGAGAAAATATCTTAGAACACTTCCGTGTGTCATATTTCAGTTTCTCAATAGTTGCCGGCATCAAGTTGTATACTATTTTTGACATATCGCCATATAAAAAGATTTGGAACAGTCAGGTCTGGAGAACTTGGAGCTCATTCTATTGGTCCTTTTCTAACAATTCAATTGTTACTAAACTGTCGGTTAAATTCTCTTTCTCTGCTGGATTTTCGATTCCCCAAATCCCACAGTTATGTATATTAATTGGTTTATTTTTATGAAATGCAACCTCATCAAACATGATAATCCTAACATGTGGTTTATATTCCGTGAAGTACAAATTCAACCATAAATTTGTTTTTTAATGCACTTTCCTTTTATCGTAATTCAGAAAAATGTTGAAGAAACAATGATACATTTGTAACTTTTTTCAAAATTTCATGGATTTAAGAGGGGTTATTTCGCAAGAAAAACAAAAATATCAATTTTTCGTAAAATCTACATAACCACTAACAATATGCACAATTTTTAATAATATAAGCCTCGGTATAAGGATTTTTTGGAACTTTAGTTTCTCACGTTAGGTTGGAGCGAGGGGGATGGCGCAGCAAAAAATCTGACCATTACGTTATGTTACATGCGGTATAGTCGGTAATAGGTCTGGCGCTGGGGGATAGCGCAGCAAAAAGTCTGACCGTTATGTTGTTTTTGTTAAATGAAGTTTCATTAAGAGTAAAATAAATTCTTATATTAATATGTAGGTATTTATTTGTTGATTCAATCAGTCAATCAAAAATATATATAAAAATATTAAAAAGATCATACAACATTAAAAAGAACAGAAGTTCCTACCGTGTGTCCCGCGACACGTTCTATTTTTCATTTGGGTCAATGTAAAGGCGCAATTCACATTAAACGGGCGTTGGGTGGGGACGTGGCGGAGACCTGACGTTTGCAATGCACACTAAATCGGCGAGATAGTGACGGGGAGTCAGTCAGTAGAGTCTGGTTACCGAAATGTATATTCCACTAAGATTACACAAAATGAGCTGTAAAAATTGGAAATTAGATTCAATATCGTCTCGCACTTCGACTACACAACAAACAACATGCATTTGACGTGTCTCTTTCTGTACGCTACGAGAAACTTCAAGGAGACGTGGCAACGACGAAATGGAATTCGTTCGCACCACGTTGGACTATTTAATCACATGAAATAGATGCAAGAGAGACATAAGTCAGTTCCACGTCCTCACCCGACAACCATTCTATGTGAATTGCGCCTAAGGGTGGTTTCCACCAAAGAAAAATGAAATTCTTCCCACCTGGGTTTGTATTCTACTGTTATACACAATCATATCATCATTGAACATTCATCCACATTTATAAAAATAAAGACTAACTCGCGTATTGAGGCAGAACAAACGTTATTTAATCAACTGTACTGGAATGTTATTTATAATAATTATTCTGAAGTTTTTTCGACCAATAGGAATTTTCTTGCAATGCTTGATAATTTATTTATTATTATCTAATATTGCGTTTTGAGCATTTTAAAAGATTAAAAACTTTCACAGCTGCGCAGTGATTTGTTAGAGAGAGTACAGTCTACAAAACGGTCTAATAAAGCTTTTAACGAATTTGTTTCAATCTGTATATTGTATATATTGACGCATTGGGAAAAGGGGATTTCTCAATATGGTCATAACATGTCCGCTATTAACGTTACGAGTTTACACCGCGGATGATAGGGTAAAGTAATTTCCGTGCCTTCGTCAAACTCAATTAGCGATATCTGAACTCCAACTTGGAAATTTGCCTTCCAAACCCATCCAGATCACTTCCGAGTTAACAATATTAACGGAGTTTAGTTCAGGATGAGTTATTGTGTTATCAATATTTAATCAATCAATCCATTGCGGCGATTATCACCGGAGAGTACCCGGAAACTATTTAATTGACCTAATGTCTGCGTTATGTTACCGTCAAGAAGATCAACATCCAATAGATGATTTCAATATAGAGTGTTTAGAATTCCTAAGTAAATAGCTCTTAATTTAACACTCCATCCATATTAGTTGTTTAAACATTTATTTAATGTAATCGTTGATCATTTAATATTTGTTTAACGTTCTTTAGCATGAAATATGGAAAATTTGAAATGAATTCCTTAGAGTTTATCAGTTTTAATTTAATAACAATGCAGCAAGAGCACATCGTTTGTTGCACGGCGTAACCGGATATGTGGTAATAATACTGTTATTCTAGCGTGCAACGGTTAATTTTTGATATTTAATCACTTATTAGCCAAAAGTAAACGGCGAAGTAATTACGAGATTACTACTCCAACGACAAGTTTTCCTTTATCATTAGAATAGGCGTTTGAAAGCTGAATGATCATCCACTAATCAGCCCTGAGAGTTCGCCTTTCATTCTACATCAAAAAGTGAGTTTTGAAAAACACAAAGATATGTTCGAAATTTTTTTCCTTCTGTTCTGGTTGACCATTTCTACCGGATGCTTTCAAATTTATTTGGAACATTGCTATGGGCGACTCGTTATTCAATTTTTAGGCGAAAAGTTTCCATAGACATGAGTGATATCTTGTCAATAATGAGATACAGAGTATTGACTTTTTTGTGAAAAGCGAGCTCTTACTGTAAGTGAAATTTGACTCATATTGTGATGACTATCCGCTCTGTGTGCGGTGTTGCCAAGGTCTTTGTGAGAAATTGCAAACAATCCTTATTCTGCTGCCTTTGTTTTCTTACAGATGGAGCCAACTTCTCAGAACATCGCATCATGAATTTCCTTAATAACCACATATGGGCTGATGTGAATTCACATGCCAATCCATCTAGGATGAATCCAACACACCTTTTCGATCAATGTTTGGATTGCTATTATCGACGATTGTTTACTATAGTGGAACACATATTCGGATGGCAGCGTTAAATATTTACAGCGATGCTTTTTATATGGGAGAATAACTAGCAATGATGCCAAAGTTCACGTTACTCCTATAAAATAATAATATTGTGAGAAATATTTGTAAAATGTTGAACACAAAAATATCGCACTTCCGTGTGAATGTTTTTGAATTATATAATTTTTGTGATGGTACTTTGAAAATCAAGATTTTCAGCGAGTCGGCCGAGCGGCTTGACGCAGCCATTCAAATTGAACGGTGCTACTTAAAGTCGACTTTTCTTGGGATCCAATAAAGATATTTGGATGATTTTTTTTTTCATACCTCGCGACGAGAGAAATCTATTCCCGTTGTCGAAAATCTGGAAATATTGAAACCTGAGTAGATGCGTGTGCATCAAACAAAGTATTCATTTTTTGTTGTTATTTGTAGAAAAACCCTACCTTGGCCGTACAATTGCAATTTTTGGAAAAATAACGACGCCGCTCGATTACACCGTACGTAATCTACCTTAGAAAAAATCAGCGTCATGCAGGGAAAGTGACAAAGTGGTATAGGTTTATTGTAAAAAAATGCTACGTCAATTTGTTTATAACGCTATAACTCATTAACTATTCAACTTACCGATTGCGGGTTTGGCACACGTGATCTGTTGACGGAGTACAGTAATTAAGCACAATTACAGGATATTGTCATTGTTAACAAAATAATCTAATATTGTTTAATCAAACTAATGTTTATGTAAACTTAATCATCAATAACTTTTGATCTAATCAATATTTTTCATTTTTTATGGCCTTTAAGTCTCTATCTAGAGTTATTTTTTAGCTATAGCAAATCTTTTTAGAATATTATTTATTATTTAATAATTAACTTTCCTTTTCTTTTATATTGTAGGAAGAAAGAATTAGGTACCTTATTTTTTTCTTGTTAGTCCTTCTTCTTTAGATGCTCAGGGAAATAGCATCGGATTCCAATCTATTTTTTTTCCTATTCACTTCAGGAAAAAAAATTTGTCGTATTTATTCAAATTGGTGAGATTTTTAATAGAAATCTTGTTCATTTCTCAACACGTGAAGAATTTTAAATTTACTACACTTTTAAACTTTAAAATGTCCTCCTGTCAAAAGTCAAGGTAAGTTGACTCCCTACTTTCACAGGACACTATGTTAAATTTTTTAATAAAATTTGTGTCAAAACTGATATACGAGGATGGTCAAAAGTTATTTTGGTATTTTTGATTTTCTTACACGCACCTTTTTTACACATATAATTATAATCTACATAGAACATAATATTAAATGTACAAATCTTACATCTTAAAACCTCTTCTAGACATAGAAATCACATTTTAAAATTTTCTCATTGTCAAAATGATTTCTTTCCAATTTTCGAAAATTAAGGAATTTTAGTTATTCAAAACCTTTTATAACATGTCCTTGCACCCTTTAGTTGCAGTTTATGTGTTTCTTTTTCATTTACAAGTGTTACTATAGTTTATTTTTTCAGGTTCACAACTGGAGTCTTGGAGGATAAGAATTTTCGATTCTAGTGTTGGAGGTAGGACTTCTTAGACTTTGAATTGTTTCAGTAATTTATGAGAAGACTCCAAATAATGTGTTTCTACCCTTTTTTCTTACTATTCTCATCAATTAATATTTTTAAAAAATATGAAAAGATAGTATTGACAATTGTACCTAGTACAAACTGTAAGTATTATCAGTTACTTTACAATAAATCATACATAGGTATTTTACTATTATATTATTCCATGATAACAATCCTTAATGCTTATATTCATCAATACTTTTTATCAAATTCAGTTGCTGCTAAGTTTTTTGATAGACTTAAACTTCATTTTGAATGCTGTCGCTGCTGCCAGAAAAATCAAGCAAGAGGTATGAAGCAACGTATCAATACTTCAAGAAATGGTGCCAAACAAAATGCATAAATTATCACCACCCAAGGGTGGTAAGTTGACTTATAACCCTTCGTAAAGGGCAATCGATACCTTTTTGGTATTTGTTACTCACGTCCTTCAAAACAGTGTCAAAATGCGTTGTTTACAATATACGAAGGAGAAAAATAATTATATAAAACACAGGGATTCCAATTCTGTTTATTTTAGTGGATATTTTGGCTTTGACATTTTGTACATCCTTCGAATCGCATCGTATAGTTAAACAATAGACCATTCCAGAACACGTGACTTTTACAGGTCGGCCATATTGTGCTGGAGGGCAACCGAATCGATTAGTTGGAGTTGAACATAGTGTGTTTTCGCATGTGATGTAAAGTATTTCAGAAAAATCTAGCTTGTAGTGAAGTCAGTTGGTTGTCAGACAGACTTTGTAGAACCTCGATTTGTTAAAACAGCCGAAAATCGAAAAAAAGACACCTTATCCAATTCTCTCCGTACTCCACACTTAGCAACACTACAGAATAATGGCATTTTGGATACTGTTGGAGGCGTCCTCCAGCAGGCCGACCTGTCAGTGACGTCATTCTGGAATAGTCGATTGAGAATCTCAGTTCTGTATTACCCAAAGGTACGACAAATGAATATTTCGAAATGTTAGAGAACTTTAATGTACCTAAGTATTGCATACTATCAGTAGTTGAGAGTAATCTAGAATTTACTGTTTGGACCCTTACTTTGTGGAATATACTCATATAACTTTTTTAAATTAAACTAAATTATGAGAATTCTAAGATATTGAGAATTATTTCGATATTGACATATCATCGTCAGAATGACAGAAGTTACATTTTATGTGATGCCTACTTGATGTTTAATATTTTGGCTAGACCAAATAGTGAATTGTTGAGATATTTAGGTTGTTAGTAAGTAGTAACTTTTGTAAAATAGAACATAAGAAAAAGAAGAAGCATAACCTTACTTTTCAAGTTTCCATGAACTCACGTGGTAGAGTCTAGTATTTTCTTTGTATAATTTACGTTTATTTTATAATCATTAAAACACTGAGGTTATCAAAGTATGTTCTTTCATAAACCAAAAAACAGGTTATAGGCCCAGAATTACGCAGGACGTGAAACTGAGTGTGAATAAAATAGTTTAAAATATGAATACTACGGTAATTTTCCCACAGTTAACCTCAGAAAACTTCAATAATTGTTTAAGTGTTTAAGTTTCGGGTTAGAGCATTTCTAGAAGAAAAGCAAGTAGCTGTTGCATTGGAGACATCAGTAGAAGACTTCAGTACTGAAAAGGAGAAAACGGAATTCAAGGTAAAGGATGCAAAAGCAAAATCGATTATTGTTCAATGCATATCAGACAAGCATCTTGACAATGTTACGGATTCAAAAACTGCCAAGCACATGATGAGGGCACTAGAAGATGTTTTCAAGAGAAAAAGTGTTATTACGAAGCTAACATTGAAGAAAAAGTTATTAACCCTTGAATGCAAATCAGATAAATTAGAAGATCACTTTCAGAAATTTGATAGCTTAATTAGAGTACTGGAAAGTATAGGGAGCAAATACGAAGAATCAGATAGAGTGTGCCACCTTCTATTAAGTCTTAGTGAAGAGTACGATCCAGTAATTACAGCCATTGAGACTTTTAACACAGATATAACTATGGATTTTGTTGAAGCAAGACTGCTCGATGAAGAACTAAAGTTGAAAACAAAATACAGAAGCAGCGCCAGGACAGGAAATGCGGTAGAATTAAAAGGACACATAAATGTGACAAGCCAGGTCACAAAATAGCAGAATGCAGAGAAAATACATCAAAAAGAGGAACTTTTAAAGGCAGAAGGGGCAATAAAAGAACATCTAGAGGAGTGCACGGTCAAACTAGTCAACAGGCCACTCACAGGATATGATTCAATTGCATTCATAACATTGAAGTGTGCAAATCTGTCACCAAAGGAAGGCTGGTTTATTTTAGATTCGGGTGCCACAGAACACCTAGTCACAAGTGAGCTGGAGAAATTGATGACAAATATTACAGATTTGGAAGCAGGAGTGAAGATTACTAGAAAACCTTTTAATCAATGTAAAAAGAAAACAAACAATATTGGAGAACTTATTCGTACAGATATTTCAGGTCCAGTAGTGACACCTACTACTGAAGGATTTAGATATTTTCAAGTAATTATAGACGATTTTTCACATTTCCTAATAGTTAAAAATGGAGCAAGCAACAATGTTATTGATTTTATTAAGTTGATAAAAACTCAACATGGTTGTAAAACACAAAAAATTAGATGTGATAATGTTGGAGAATTTTCCTCAAAACATTTTCAGGACTTTTGTAAACAAAGGGGCATTAAAATGGGATACACATGTCCATAAACAAAATGGTAAATCAGAAAGGATGAATAGAACATTAATGGACAAAGTGGGAACCAAATTTTCTGATACCAATTTACCAAAGGAATTATGGGGAGAGGCCATTCTGTACTCAGCCTACGAATTAAATAGATGTCCAACCACATCTAATAATGGCATGACTCCTTCGGAGCTATGGTATGGTAATAATAAATTATCTAAATTAAGAATTTTTGGAAGCCGTGCATGGTCATTCAACTTACCAAAGAAGAATACGCTGGAAAAGAGAGCAGAATTAAACATAATGGTGGAATATAATGAAACAAGTTATCGTTTATGGAATGTAGAAAACCAAAAAGTGATTTGTTCTCGATATGTAGTATTTGATGAAAACCAAATAAATTACAACATGATAAAAGCAACATGCAATGAAATTATTCTAGAAAAACTAAATATACTGGAAATCAGTAAAGAACATGAAGACAGTGAAGAGAGAGACGAAATTGATGAATTACAAGAAAATGAAGACACCAGTATAATTCAGGAAGAAGAACATACAGATACACATAGTAATGAAGAGGATATACAAAGAACAAGAGTTACAAATAGAGGAAGAAGAATATATACACCAAAACATTTGGATCAATATGAACTATATTTCGCATATTGTTTATTTACAGCTCAAAATGATCCAGTTTGCTACAATTATGCTATTAAAACAGACTTATGGAATGAAGCTATGAAAAAGGAGTTAAATGCACATAAAAAATTGGAAACATGGACAGAGACAAATTTACCTAATGGAAAGACTGCGATACAAACAAAATGGGTATTTCGTGCAAAAGAGGATGGTATTAAAAAGGCTAGGATAGTAGCGAAAGGATTTCAGTTACAGGAGGAGAACTCTTTGGAACCAGTATATGCACCAGCTGCTAGAATGTGCACAATTAGACTTATGCTGTCAATTGCACTGCAACAGGACTGGACAATAAAGCAGCTAGACATTCCTACAGCTTTCTTGAATGGAAAGTTAGAAAGTGAGATATACATTTATCCACCAGAAGGCTTAAAGACAACGTCTGCAGTACTTAAACTGAATCGTGCGTTATATGGATTAAAAGAATCGCCAAAAGTATGGAATGAAACAACTTTGCCCGAAAGAATAACTTCAGAAGATCAAGATATGATTCTTGTCTCTATTGCGGAAAATCTGATAACATGATAATTTATGTTGATGACATCCTATTAATAGGAAGTAATATACTGAAATGGTGAGTTTGATATTGAAAGAAGAATTTGAAGCAACAGACTTAGGAGAAATTAGTAATTTCTCGGGAGTATCTATTACTAAGAGTAAAGGTCAATTGAAAGTAACTCAAGAAAAATTTATAGATAGGTTTTAGAAAATTTTAACATGGAACAATCAAATCCAAAGAATACACCAATGGAAAAAGGTTTCCAATACAATCCAGAGAGTAACGTTATTGAAATTCCATATAGAAAATTGATTGGGGGATTAATGTACTTATCCACAACGACAAGACCGGATATAACATTCGCAGTTTCTTATTTGCGTAGATTCTTGGACAAACCAACGCAACAGACATGGAATGCAGGCAAAAGAATACTTTGATACCTAAAAGGTTCATAAAACCTAGGATTAACCTATAATTTGAACAAACACAAATGCAACATAATATTCTGACACAGATTGAGCATTCGATAAAATGGACAGGAAAAGTATTAGCGGCTGCATTGTTTTACATGGTAATAATCCTATCTCTTGGTTTTCTAAGAAGCAAGCATGTGTCGCTCTATCTAGGGCAGAAGCGGAATATGTAGCTGCAGGCTTTTGCGCTCAAGATTTAATCAGTCTTAAGGGAATTATGGGTGATTTGAAATTAAATGTAAATGCTAAGCTTTGTTGTGATAACAAAGGTTCAATACTAATGTCAAAAAGCCATGATAATTCAAAAAGAATAAAACACATAGATATAGAAGCACATTATTTGAAAGATCTGGTAGGCCAACAGGAAATATCTTCTGAATATATTCCATCCAATGAAAACCTTGCTGACATTTTGACAAAGTCGTTAGGCAAGGAAACATTCTTAAAGCATAGAAATAACATATTAGTATTATAATTTTTATTTTTATTTGTTATTAATTCTTAGTGTAATATGTTATTGACAAATTGCAAACAAACATAAAGACTTATTTATAAGTTTATACAATTATTTCAATATTGAAAGTTTTTTCTTATTCTTATATGTATGCGATTTACATGTAACTGTCCAAATCGAGGAGGTGTGTTGAGATACTTAGGTTGTTAGTAAGTAGTCACTTTTGTAAAACAGAATATAAGAAAAAGAAGAAGAATAATTTACGTTTATTTTATCATTATTAAAACACTCAAGTTATCAATGTATGTTTTTCCATAACCCAAAATAACATGAATGACCTATCTTGTGATTGACTTAATACCTATATATGAATAGAAAAAAGAAGAAGATATGGTATTACAAATATAAAATCTTAGGTATTATTACATTTATTTATTACATGTAATGGATAACCGTTGGATGTGGCTATTGGTTTGATTATATTAATTTCTTTATCAAAATTATATTTGTTCATAGGAACTGAAAATGCTCTATGTATCATTGAATTATATGCTGCTAATTTGTGTGACATGGGATGATTGGAATTATATGGTATAGTCACATCAGTATGTCTTGGTTTTCTGTAAATTGAATTTTTGAATGTGATGTAAATTTAATTTTTGGATGTAAATAATTATTATGATTGAACAATATATCTAATTGTCGTTCACTACCTACAAAACAAGCTAATATGTCATCTACATACCTATACCAAAATAAGATATTTTCTTAAATGTTACATTCTAAAGGCTCAACCAACAAAAAAGTTTTCTAATAATGTTAGAGAGATTGTCAATAGTTCAAATTATGTTTTCAAAGATTATGAGAAAAAATACATGATTAATAAAAATCCTCAATCTCCACAATAATATGGAACTGTTAAATTGCATAAAGTATCGAAACCAATTAGACCTGCAGTTTCTTTCGTTGATTCTCCCAATAATAAGTTAGCTGAAAAACTAAACAATATACTTACTTAATAGCTATGGATGTATATCTAAATACTCAATTGAAAATTCAATAGAACTAATCAAACAATTAAAAACATACAAGTTACAAGATAACTCTAAACTCATTTCATTTGATGTTACCAACATGTTCTCTAATATTCCTTCAAAATAATGCATAACAATTTAATGTACCTACATGGTGAAAAAGTATAATTTTTATATAAAAATCAATATTACTCAAAAACGTTTCAAGATACGTATAGGGAAGTAAAAACCAAAAATATTCAGAATAACGTAAATACTTCTAGAATTAAAAAATATACAGGGTTTCCCATTTACAAAAACAAAGTTCTAAACAACTTCCGGTATAACCGGAAGTAGCAAATGGATGGCAATATTTTAATTAAATAGCTCACTCTTTAAAACCCTTTTATTCCAATTTTCATGATTCAGATACCTTTGGTTCTCAATATATTTCTAATTGACTGTTTATCTGCCGCTCCCTGTATATATTTCATTCACTGGATATGAGAGGAAGAGAGAAAGAAAATATGCGTGCGCACTGTTCTCTTTGGCCCCTACAGTAATATACGAAACGTAACTCTCTCTCTTTCTATCTCCACTAACTCATATCTCCCTCTCAACTTTCGTTCGCCTCGCCTGATCACACTTTTCGTAACTCTCTCGTCACGCATTCACTAGCTTACTCTTCAAGTCAAGCGTGCGTAAAGAAGTTTTACTTCAAAAACTAATATGAGTAGATTCCACAAAGTAAGGTTCCAAACAGTAAATTCTGTTAAAATCGTCGATGCTTGTAACAAGTGGCTATTTATGAGGATACATATAAATTTAACACATTTTATCTCAGGTGTCGTATATTTAAAACCAAGTCTAAATGACCACATGTGTATCGAAATTTTCGAAGAGGTGTCATTAGTAAATTTCCTTCTGATCAATTAAATATATCTGGCGATTTTAACGCAGTTTTATCACGCTTAACGGCAGATATATGACGATTTTCATTATACTTACATAGAACAGTCTGGTAGCAGCGTAATCGAGTTAGTTTGTAATAATTTAAACAGTATCAATGATATATTAAATTTCGGTATTAACACAAATTTCATTTCAGATCACGTAAGCTTCGTTAGTACTTTAGCTATAGAACATTCTGTAGATTCCACTCCAATCCAAACTCCCGAACCGTCACAAAAAGTTACAAATGGGATATTTCAAAATTACAAGCATATAAGGATATAATAGGAGTACGGGCCTGAATTTGAAAGCGATACATGTAGTTTTAATCAACTCTGTCTAAAAGTATCAAAACAAATGAACCAGTGAATTGGAAAATTTTAAGAAATGGAACAACCAAGTAATTAATGATTTATTTACATCAAGTGCAAACCGCGAGTAAATAAAATTACTCGTTATTATTAAATTTTGATTTTAAACATCCATCTTAAGTCAAATTTCTTCGAACAAAGAAATAAAAAAAATATCAAGTCAAAGTGAATCGTTGTCACATCGAAGAGCCGTCGTCCTTTCAAACAGCATAGCTGTGAGACAGGGCCGGCTTCGATCTAAAATAGAAAAAAAAAGTCAGTTTTAAATCAATTTCCACAAAATCTCTCTTATTCAAAAGCAGCCAGTCAACAACGTAGCATTTCACCTCCAAATAGACATCAAGCTATTTTATTTAATACCATGGAAGATTGTTCTCTTAATGACTACCTCGAAGGATTAAGTCAGCACGTAAACCCAAAATATATAATATTTGCATCCCGTATATCAAATGGTAGTATGTGCATATATTTATCATCAAAAGCATTAGTAGACAAACCCTTTCCAGACAATTTCGTACTACCTGAATCTTTTCTTATCGAATTTGAACAGACCTCATATCGAATATTCATAACGCAGAACGAAACCTGTTTCAAAACTGAAAACTAACTGGACACCATGCAGCAAATTGCCCAAATAATAGACCTACCAACCTTACTTAAAATACACACCTATACCTCTGTCCACTTCAGAAAATACTACATCTACAACACACATACCAACTCAAGCACCTTCAATTTCTGAAACACAAACTTCAACATCAACTGTCATAAGCCAACCCCTACTTTCTACCACAAACAAAACACACCCATTGATAAACCTCGAACTTCAACCATTCCAACACCAAAAACGACTTTCCAAGAAGCATCTTCACCACCTGCTGAAGACATTTTTGTGAACCCCATACGTCAACTGAAGAAAAAAACCAAAACCAATGAGAAAACTTACCAAACTATAGCACCAGCCTTGCAACATTGCTTGAACCCATAAAATAATACCCAGAAATCGAAACTCAATTGCTGAACTTCGACCAAGTAGTAGATCTTTTCGAAAACAGTAAATGATCAAAATACATACTCAGTATAACAAAATCATACACAGATGACTCTCAGGAACTTCTACAGTTCCTAACCAAATTACATCCATGTTACACAAATAAAATAACGAAAACTAAAAGCTCAAGATTGAGACGAAAACTGGCCAAACAATTGAATATCCATCCCACAGCGATGAAATCATTGTTGGAAGAAGATTCCGACTCTTCCGTGAATGCATCTCAAGAATAATAACATTCATATCCCTACTTCAGTGGAACTTAAATGGGTTCTATACCCATTTCGAAAAACTAAATCATATTATTACAGAAATACACCCATCTACATGTATCATGTATCATTTGTCTACAGGAAACAAACTTCGAAAATCCAAACGGCGTATTTAATTTTCGTAAGTATGCAACTTTTTGAATTTACTGTTTGGACCCTTACTTTGTGGAATCTACTCATATTACTTTTTTAAATGAAAATAAGTGTTTCTAATTAATTCCATTATTTAATGAAAAAATTATGAAAACTCTAAGATATGATAATTATTTCGATATTGATATATCATCGTCAGAATGACAGAGTGACATTTTATGTGATGCCTACTTGATGTTTAATATTTTGGCTAGACCAAATAGTGAGTGACCTATCTTGTGATTGACTCAATATATATGAATAGAAAAAAGAAGATATGATTTTACAAATACTAAAGCTTAGCTATTATCATATTATATTATATCCCCATAGGGCTAATAATACCTAGCCGTAGGTACCACAAGTATCAATAATATGCACTTCACTTTTTCTAATAGCCATTAATGACATACTAGATCAATACTCGCCACTTGTAAACGGTAGACTATATGCTGATGACTTAGTTTTATTTGCCAAAGGAAAAAACTTGACATCCGTTCAAAACTATTTACATCAAACCATCAATAAACTAGAATTATCCAACAAAACCCAAATGTATATTGTTCACAAGAAAAGTAATGTTCCCACACCATATCTGGAACTATACAATCAAACTCTCAATTTCACAAGTAACGTATGTCCTAAAAGTTTTGACACAAAATTCATTGGCTTTAATTTTAACAAAAACAAAATAATATCAAGTTACCTTTGGAAAAACAAGTTTGTTTACTTTGTTGTCAGTTGAGATTTATTTATTTTGAAGTTTTCACTTTGAGATGTCGTATAAATTAGAAATAAGAACAAGTATCTCCAAGTTGGTTGGGCGGGTACCCAAAGCTGAAATCTGTCGAATATTTCAGAATGAAAACATTTCACGAACAACTATAAAAGTGGGTTCTGGTAGACTTCGCGACCCTCTGAATTTTATGTTAATTTTAAATGTGTTTGATAGTTTACCTTAAATAAAGCAGTTAGAACACAAATTTCGCTGGATCATTCAGTAATTACTTTAAAAATCACGAATGATACTTTTTTAACACTACTTAATGGTATTTTACGATGATTATTTTCACTTTAAACTGTAAAGGTTATTATCTTAAACTAAATGTAAGAAGGTTTCACAAAAAAACCGGAAGAAAATACTTTAATTTTGCCAATTTTTAGAAATATATTCAAGCATGATTATTTTCACTTGACACTTATAGGTTATAAAATTACACACCAAAATCTTATGTCTAGGTACACTATGTTCAGAAATTAAGATTGTTGTGTGATCAGGTGATAGTTTTAGCGGCGTTGTCAAATGGTGTTTATTTTCTTTTAGTTGAATTGATTTTGCATTGTAATAGAGGGACACCGGGGTTGGATGTGACAGGGGTTGGTTGTTACAAACGCTTTTGCACGCGCTGTATAGATGTCAGATGCGTCACGATCATCTCAATAGAACAAGCGTTAGTTATTGTGTATTTAGTATGATTCTTACTTCAAACGGGGGCGTATCACGTGTGTTTGGCCGATTTTGGTATTTTAGAGATGTCTTAGTAAATGTTACTGTTTTCAAATATTGTTTTATAAAGTGACTTTAGTTTTAGTTATTACTGGTGTTGCGGTGTCAAAATGATAATTCAGGTATGCTCTTTCTTGTGTGAATGAAGTTATTAGTCAATAACAGACAATATTACAAAAATGTGCTTGGGGGTTGGTTGTGACGTTAGTAACGAGGTAAATTGTGACTGTCACAACCTGCCCCGTATATTTGATTGCTAAGTATAAAAGTAACCTAACCTAACCAGTCTTATAAATTTATTTTAGAATTAATAATGAGGACATATAAACGGAAAACCAATCGAGGAAAAACACCCTTGGACGTTTTTGAACGAGCATCCCATGAAGTGTTAGAAAACAAGAAGTCTCTTCGGGTAGTGGCCGCCGATTTCCAAATTAACTACATGACGTTACAGAGCTTTTGTAAAAAAATACAAAAGCGAAGTAATGATGGTAATTTTGTTGTTGTAAATTTAGGGGTCTCTATATTGAAAATATTTCTTTTCTAGGTTTGGAACAACCATTGGGTGTAGGGTATAAACGAAATCTCCAAGTTTTATCAGATCAAATGGAAAATGAATTAGCAGTATACCTGATTTATCAATCCAAATTATACTTTGGATTATCCACAAAAGAAGTTCGTAGGTTAGCTTACGAGTTTGCTGTGAAAAATAATATAGCTGTCCCTAACGACTGGATCAGATATGAAATGGCCTTTGCTGACTGGCTTACCAGTTTTGTCAAGCGACATAACACGTTATCCCTCAGGACTCCTGAAGCAACTCGTCTCAGTCGCGCTACTAGTTTCAATAAGACAAACGTGAATGCTTTCTTTTCTATTTTACAAGAGGTGGTGGATCGTTACAACATTGAACCTCAGGATATGTACAATGTAGATGAAATGGGCATAGCTACTGTGCAGCGGCCAGACAGAATTGTTGCTAGAAAAGGCATAGAACAAGTGGGTTCAGTATTTTCCGCTGGGAGAGGTACCTGGTAACATTTTGTTTTGCTTTTAGTGCCAGCGGAAATTCAATTCCCACGATGTTCTCGTTCCCAAGAAAAAACTACAGGGACTATTTTATTAATAACGGTCCCCCAGGATGTATTGGATCCGCTAATCCATCAGGTTGGATGACAGAGGACAGTTTCTTGATATATTTAAAACACTTCGCCATGCATGCTAGGGCTTCTCAATATAAACCGGTTTTCTTGATATTAGATAATCATGAGTCTCATCTCTCATTACAAGGCATTACTTTTTGTAGAGAAAATGGAGTTGTCGTAATTTCTCTACGACCACACTGCTCGCATAAACTCCAACCGTTAGATCGATCAGTCTATGGGCCCCTTAAAAATACATCAATAGTGCTTGCGACTCATGGATGCGCAATCATCCAGGGAAAACCATGACAATATATGACATAACCCCTATTGCAAAAGACACTCTTCCTCTGGCAGCAACAGCAAAAAACATTCAGGCTGGGTTTGCAGCTGCTGGACTTTTTCCTTTCAATAAAAATATATTTTCCGACGATGAATTTCTTCCTGCAGCCGTTACAGATCGTCCAAAATCAGAAAATAAGTTGAAAGTAGACGTACTAATTACTACAGAAATGCAGAGCACAAGTCAACCCAACTACATTGAAATTCATGTTACCCCGAACAGCACACCACCTAAAGCAGATTCACTTCCAGTATCACGCACAGCTTTAGAACCTGAAAATTCACCTGGATGTTCGGGTATCAAAACCTATTTTTCTCCTGAAGATTTAAGACCAACACCAAAGGCTGGTCCACGGGTAGCTAAGCGGAAAGGGAGAAAACCTGGCCGATCAGCTATTTGGACAGATACTCCAAATAAGGAGGAATTAGAAAATGCCCAGAAGATGAAAACAGCAAGGGAACGAAATAAAAAAACTAAACAACCCAGTACCAAGAGTAATATCTGTAAAGGCAAATCTAAAGCTAAAACTGTTTATCCTAGTAGTAGTTCTGACTACGACAACGGAACTTTTTGTTTAGTGTGTGATGACTCTCTAAAAGAAAAATGGCTGCAGTGCACCACCTGCTCCAAATGGGCTCATGAGGAATGTACTGATAAAAATCCATATTTCATCTGCATTCACTGCAATACTGTCGATGATGTATAGTGGGGTAGGGTTTGTCACAAATAACCCGATGAGTATCACAACCAACCCCAAGTTGGGGCAAATTGTGACATTTGGCGTGATATGTTTTTATTATTAATAACTACGTTTGTATTGCGTTTAATTTGGTCGTTTTCGTATTTTTTTATAGATAAAAGTTTAAATAAAGTACTTAAGTTCAAACAAAATTTATAGTCTTATTCTGAAGGTCTACAAAAAAATATATGTTAAAATTGTCACAACCAACCCCGGTTTCCCCTACATGAATATATAAAAATATAAGATGATTTGCATTTATAATAATAAAAAATGAAATAACAAACATCCTTATAATATAATGTTTATCTTAGATTTGCTTTATACCTTACATTAAATATAACAGTTTATAACCAACTTACTACTGGACCACATTGTTTTTTCCATATACATAAATATATTATTGCTTTAAAATAAATGAAATGGTTCTTCGGAGCTTAACCTCTCTAGTTTATCACATTGTTGAGTTTCATTTGGTTAATGTAAGTTAGGTTAGGTTTTGGTTCTAGTAGTTACACTTTGATCTGTGTCAGTTGGTCGGGAAGCGATATGTGTTGAATTATTATGAAAACTATTGATTGTCATTATTATTATTTGTTGAAGTTATTTCTATTGTTATTCACTATTTTCTCATTTGTTTTCTGTTTTTTATTTTCTGATATTGTTACACTTCGATTTGTGTCAGTTAGTCGGGAAGCGATGTTGAATTGAATTATGAAAACTATTATGATTTTTAGACGTCAAAAAAAAATAATAGTTCAATACTATTGAACGCTTTACAAAATTAGAAAAATTACCCGTCCACTAAGAAGCAACAACTACTTCTCGAGCTATATGCCCCGACAGACATTGAATTACACTTCTAAAGTAAACGGGGTTGGTATATCTGTTAAGATAGAACCAACCATTCTGGTTTGCGATTAGAAGGAATAACATCACTTGTCGACCGGTTTCGGCGTATTGCGCCTCATCAGGACAAGGTAGATGCTATTCGTCCAGAAGCTCTGAGAGCTCTGAGAGCGCAATACGCAAAACGCCGAAACCGGTCGACAAGTGATGTTATTCCTTCTAATCGCAAACCAGAATGGTTGGTTCTATCTTAACAGATATACCAACCCCGTTTACTTCAGAAGTGTAATTCAATGTCTGTCGGGGCATATAGCTCGAGAAGTAGTTGTTGCTTCTTAGTGGACGGTCTGCTCTTTTGAAATTAATTTTTCTAATTTTGTAAAGCGTTTAATAGTATTGAACTATTATTTTTTGACGTCTATATATCACGCTTTACTAAAATGACAATTATTTACAGTTAACTGTAATTAAGTAAATTATGATTATTATTTGTAAAAGATAGGTATGTTATTCCTAATAATGCTAATTCGGCACTAAAAAATTCCATTACAATTTCACTACAAATATTTGTGACTGTAAGTCGGGTTATAATTGGTTCGGCGGGTGGAAGGAAATATGTGAATCTTGGAATCTTCCCTTCCCCTTCTCGAAAAAACATCAAATAATTTGTATTCCACGTATGAAGTTTTGGAAGTTTATGACTATCTATATACATACTTATCTTTCCCGTCTGGGGGCGGGCTCAGAAGAATACCCCCAGGGGATAGCCCACCTGTCGTAAAAGGCGACTAATAGGTTAGATTCCCAGGAATCTAGAGGAGTAGACCTCGATAAAAAACCAGCAACATAGGGAAGGCAGCTATGTTGTGGTGTAGTGTAGGCAACGGAAGCCACTGCGTCCGGAAGCAACCGTGAGAAAAAGCCTAGAGGAGTAAACCTCGATAAAACAATCCGTAATCTACGTTGTTAGCTACCGTGGCAATGGATGAATGGCTGCGCGAAAATCAGTCAGAAACGGTGCCTCCGGGATACCTGGTGACCTCCCGGAGTAACCAGCCTTACCACCACAAGCGGGGCTCTGTGGTGGTGGACATTCAATTCCCTAGCTACTCGTGGGATGGAATATGGAAAAAGAAGAAAGAAAAATAGAACAGGAGGTTATGGATGAAGAAAAGCAAGGAAATGGAATTTTTGGTAAATCGACGAAGGTAAAACGAACGCCTGATAAGGCGGACGAGACGAGAGGGTGGAGTGATACTGGAGTAAAGAGAAAGGAGGTATCGCCTCTGGAGGACAAGGAACAGAAGAGGAAACTGAAGGAGAAAGGAAACAAGGAAATGGAGAATTGGAAGGAAGAAGAGAGGGAGTGTGTAGAGAGATTGAAGGATATGGTAAGGCGACTGGAGGAGAAGGTGGAAAGGCTGGAGGAAGAGAAGGCAGCGGCAGAGGGGCGGGTCAAGGAATTGGAGAGGTAGAGGGGGGAGGACGATAGAAACGGGATAATGCAAACACGATGGGAGGTGGGGCAAAGAGACTGGGAAGGATGGCTGGAGGTTAGAGATAGGGACTGGGATGGTAAAAAGGGGGAGGGAATAGAGGTGAAGGTGGGAAATCCAATATTAGGGGATGAAAAGGTAAAGGTGGTATGGGTGACCAAGGAAGACAGTGGAATGGAGAAGGGAATACAGAGGATGTTTAGGGATAGGTACCCGATGCTAGGGGGAAAGGAGAGGAAATGGAGTGGGTCAAGGAGGTACGCACTACGGAAAGGAATGGGGTAAGGGTGAAGACGGAGGAGTTGATCTGTCGGATGGAGGGAGATTGTAGGGATGAGAAAAAGGTGTTTGAGCTGATGAGTCGACTGTTTGGGGTAGTGGGGAGCGAGCATTGGACTCCACAGGCTTGAGCAGGTAAAGGTGGAGGTGCTGAAGAAGATGGTGGCGTGGGTGAGAGGTGGCGGAGGTAACAGTCTATACAGATGGGGAGAAGGAAAAGGAGGGTAGAAATGGGGCGATAATCCTGAAGGATATCGGGGAAGTCGATCAGGAGGGGATCGAGAGGATTAAGAAGGGGTTGAGGGAGATGACAGGGGAGGTGGTAATAGAGGCAAAGAAGGGGGTTGAGGTGAGGGGAATTCTGGGGGAGGTAGGAGGTAGGGTGGTCGAAGCGGAGAGGGGAACAAAAACCATTGAAATGGTAGGGATAGAACCGTGGATGGAAGATGAAAAAGTGAGGGGGGAAATAGAGAATTTGATTGGGAAAGGGACAGTGGTGATTAAAGTGGTAAGGGAGAGGAACGGGATGAAAATGGCGGTGGTGAGGGAGGAATGGGAAAAAGCGGTAGCCTTGTTGAAAAAAAAAGGAGATTAGATTGGGGTGGAACAGGGAAAATATTATAGAGGGTAGAGAGGATGACAGATGCTTTGGATGTGGGATAAAGGGCCATAAAGTAGCAGGGTGTAAGGTGAAGGTAGTCAAGGAGAGGAGTAAGTGTTGGCTTTGTAAGAGCGAGGATCACTTGGCGAGAGACTGTCGGCAGGCCTTCCTTTGTAGGGTATGTGGGGAAAGGGGACACAAGCCAGGGGAGATAGAATATAGTAAGGGAAGGGAAGAAGTAGAAGGAGACGATGGAAAAGGTGAAGGAAAAAATGGGAGGGACCCTCTGGACCCCTCAGAGGGGACGAGTCTGGTCAAATAGGAGGAAGGGGACAGCATTGCGCGGGAAGGAGGAATGTAGGGGATGTATGGAGAGTGTTACAGATAAATTTAGCGAAATTAAGGATAGCGAATGATATATTGGATGAAGTGATTTTTAGGAGGGAAGTGGATGTAGTGTGTGGATCCGAGGTGAATGCTAGAAATGTGGGGAAGCAGGGATGGATTATGGACGATACAGCAGAAGCAGGAATAAGAGTGGTGGGGGATGGATTGAGGGCGGATGAAGTGAGGAAGGGAAATGGATGGGTGGTAGTGCGAATGGGAGACATGGTGGTGTATATAAGCCCAAATGTCAGCCTGGAAGAATATGAGAGGAGCATGACAGGATTAGAGGTAGATCTGAGGGTGTCAAAAGGAAAAAGGAGGATCATAAGGAGAATGGTGGCAGGGGACTTCAATGCGAAGAATACTATATGGGGGGGGGGGGGGTGGGAAGAAAACGGACAGGAGAGGGGAGATCCTTGAGGAAGAGTTAACATCCAACATGTTGGTGGTGCTGAATGATGGACTACTGCCCACCTTCGTGAGGGGTCATTGATATAACAGCATGTGATGAATGGCTGAGGGAAAGAGTGTTTAGTTGGGGGGGATGAGGAAAGCTTGAGCTTACATAGGTATGTGGAGACGGATATAAGGAAAGAGAGAAAGGATTTAGTGGAAGAGTGGGAATGGAAGTGGACGAAAGCCGAGGCAGAGAGTATGAGGAAGAAAGTAAGAGAAGAGATAGGAAGGAGACTTGGACATGATGCAGATGAATTGTACAATGTGATACAGTGCTGCAGAAGAGAGGGAAAGAGGGGCAATGGGCGTGAGCGGAGGGCCAATTACTGGTGGAATGAGGAAATAGAGGAGCTGTGGAGGGAGTGTAAGAAAGAACGAAGACGGATGCTGAGAGGAAGAGGAAGGATAGAGGGAAGAGGGAGATATAAAGAGAAGAAGAAGGAACTGGAGCGTAGAGTGGAGAGGGAAAAAAGAGGGAAGTGGGAAGAGTTACTGGGGGAATTGGAAAACAATCCATGGGGAAAGACGTATGAGATAGAGGTGAAGAGGATGGGTGGAAATAGGAACGAGGTTCTAGAGGAGGATTGGGAGAAGGAGATTATAGAGAAATTGTTCAAAAGGGGGAGAAGGAGGAGTGGGTGGCAGAATTCAGGAAATTCAAGATACCAGAGGGGTAGTGAAAATGAGGGGGATAAGGCCGGTAGAGGAGTGGGAGGTAGAGGATTGGGGGAGAAACATTAAAGTGAGAAAAGCCCCAGGGATAGATGGCCTGAGGGGTGATATGGTGAAGAGGCTGTTGGATGACAATAGGGAGTACTTCTGGTAACTTTTCAACAGGGTGCTGAGGGAGGAGGAGTTCCCGGAAGGATGGAAGGTAGCCAGGGTGATACTAATGAAGAAGGCGGGTAGAGAGGGGAAGCGGGCGGGGACTATAGGCCTATCAGCCTGCTGTGTGGTATGGGTAAATTGATGGAGGGGATAATAAGGGATAGGATTGAGGAGGAAGTTGGTAGGAATGGGGGTTTTAGGGTAAACCAGCACGGGTTCACGAAGGGGAAATCTTGCATCTCGGCACTGAGCAAGGTGCTGGGTTTGGTGGAAAGAGCTAGGGAGGGCAACTCGTGTTCTTCGACGTCGGGAACGCGTTCAACAGTGTCAGCAAACGGGCAGTGTTGAGCGCGTTGCTGAGGCTTGGAGTGGAGCAGGGGTTGGTTAACCTGGTGGAGGACTTCCTGACGGGGCGTGTGATTGTAGACTCCAGAGGGAGAAGATATGAGATGGAGGCTGGAGTGCCTCAGGGCTCGGTTCTTGCACCGACGCTCTGGAAGTGAGTGTTTGATGAGGTTTGTGGGATAGTATGTGAAGAGGGATGTGAGATTACGGTGTATGCGGATGATGTGTGTCTGGTATGTACGGCAAAGAGAGAGGCGGAGATAGAAAGAAAGGCGGACATAATGTGCAGGAAGATTGTGGAGAAGATAGAGCGGTGCGGACTGGAAGTGGCGGAAGATAAGACGGTGGGGTTGCTAGTGAAGGGACGGAGCAGGGCAAGGGAAGTGGGGGTGATGGTTAAGGGAAGGAGAATTCGCATGGAGGAGTCTGTGGAATACCTAGGGGTGTGGATGGATAGCCAATTATCCTTCAAAACCCATATGGTAAAGGCGGCAGAGAAGTGAGTGCAGCATGGCTGGGGAGATTGATGTGTAATGTGAAAGGGCCGGGAGAGTGGAAGAGGAGGGTAATTGGTAGGACGGTAGAGCAGAGTATGCTGTACGGTGCGGAGGTGTGGGGTGAAAGAGCGGGGGTGAATGCGAGGATTAGGCCACCTCTGCGGGCGCAGAGAGGGATACTGCTGAGGGTGGTGCAGGGGTACAGGACAGTGGGTGGACTGGCAGCAGCGGTGCTGGCAAGGTCCTACCCATTGGACGTGTTGGCTAGAGCTAGGAGCAAACGCTGGAGAGGTGCGACCAAAGAAGAGGTACGAGAATGGATGGAGGAGGAAATGGAGAGAAGGTGGGAGGAGTATGGGGGCGCGCTAAAAGGAGCGATTGGGAATAGGAGAGACTGGATGGACCGGAAATTCGGGGAGGTGAACTACTTCTTGACACAAGTGCTCACTGGACATGGGTCGAGAGTAGGGTACCTCCACAAGATTGGGAAACGAGAGACTGGTGTGTGCGAGAGGTGTGAAGTGGTGGATGATGTGGGCATGTGTTTAGATGCTGGAGGAACGAGGAAGTGCTGAAGAAGTTGGAGAGGAAACTAGGGGAGGCGGTGTACTGGGAAAACATGGTGGAGATAATGTTGAGGGGGGAGGAGGAATGGATGGAGGTGAGTGGAGTAGTAGAGAGCATGGTGAGGGGGAGAGAAGGACTTGATATGGCATGAGAGGCAGGAGTGATAGGAGGGAGAAGATGACGGTGTGAGCGGAGAGTGTGCGAGGGACCGCCGCCTGTCTCGAAGTATGCTAGGGTAGTGATTCCGAGGCGGGGGTAACGGCGAGTTTGAGGTGGGTTTGGTTGGTAGGCATCTCCGCATCTCCTTGGGGATGAGTCCAACACTGTTTGGGCCCTGGACCCATTCGAACATTAGTTTCCCATCTCGGCCCGAAAAAAAAATATACATACTTATCTATTCCCTTCCCCTTCTCGAAAGAATATCAAATAATTTGTATTCCACATGAAGTTTTCCAAAAAGGGAAACGGATTCCCTGGAAAACTTCATGTGGAATACAAATTATTTGATATTTATGTCTACATTTATACATACATATTTATTCCTCATCTCGGAAAAATTCATATTGAATATAAAGTATTTAACTATTTTTTAAATAAAATATCTGTCCAAATAGTGGTCGTGGTGAAAAAATATTGTTATTTGGATTTTTCTCTGTAAATTCTTAATGTACCACAAATTTTTTAATAAAAAGATCTAAAACCTTGTGCAAATTATTTCCAAGCCGTCACGAGCTACGGAAATGAGAACTAGCAACATTGTCCATACACCGCTCTTTTTAAAATTTGTGGCCATATTGGAAATTTGAAAAAGAAAATTATTGATTTTTTTAATGTATTTTAAAACTTTGTTATTAATAATATTGATATTTAATGCGAAAAACTTTTAAAAATTTTTTCAATTGATTATAAACAATTGAAAATTGATAAAATTTAAAAAGAAAACACGTGACTATGAACGCGCCACGATTGCTCACCATAGTTGTGACGTCATCATGTTATAGCTATTCAATAACAGTACAGCGTTCACGGCTATTACACGTGACTTGACAATAATATTGAAAATTCACTGCTAAAAAACGATTTTTTAGTTAATTCCGATTTGCTATGTGTAATAAAGGATTTATAAAGGCAAGGTCTGATAATATTCCTGATGTTGATATATTTATTTTTTTTTAAATGACGTTTAATGCTATGATTTCAAAGGTTATGATTTCAAGTCCAGTTGAAAAAATTCATTGACTGAACTCTACTTAAGGCGGATTCATACAACGTTCATTATCATTACATTTTCATTATATTGTAATTACATTTGCATTAGAAAAAGTTAATTACTCTAGTTTCCTATATGATGTTCATGCAACCACATTATTGAATTTCAATTACACTATTGCATTAAAAAGTTGGTCTACTTTCAACTCTAAATTATAATTACATTATATTTTCAGTGAAAATCATTAAATCGCATGCGCCAAAATGTTTCAGCTGTCATTCCCAGGTTTGTTTTGATTCATGTTTTGGCAGTTTACCTTCCAACCGCTCTAACAGATATCTGAAAACTTTTGTGGACATCCTAGTATATAGTTCATATAACAGCCTTTTTGGTGTGCGGCATCGTTTGTGACGCATATCCGGGTTTTGGGTATGTCGATATTTAATTTGTTATTTTGACATATAGCTAACCTTTAATTTGATAAATAAAATCATCAGGATCGTATTCAGCCAAATTCGAAAAGGCTATGAAATTAATAATACTTGGGATATGAAAACACTGCAAAATAAAACAAATTGTATATTTAATTTACATATTAAAATAATTTAATATTAGTAAATATAGTCCTGCATTTGAATAAATAAAATGCTAACAATAAGATCAATATTCACTTTCCATAAATAATAATTTACCGTAAACAACAAAGTACAGACCTGACAAGAACTGTCAGTTGGACATTGGAAAAATACGTAAGACACATTGCCGCTACGAAAGGAACGTCTGCATAGTATTTTGAACGATGTAATTTCGCCCGATTGATAGGTCGCGTTTGCGCGTAATCTAAACATCAACCAATCAAATTTTTGTAAGTCAATGATTAGGGTTAACGTATGTACTACGTTTAAACGGTTCATTATTGTGATATTTTGATGAAACCATTTATTTCGACGTTTTTCATCTTGGGGAACATTTAAAAACAATTTGTCTGAAGTTGTTTTTGTAGTATTCGTACATAATGGTACAGAACATAACTTTTGAGGTTCGAAATTTTCAATATAAATTTGGGTATTTAACAATGACAACAGACTTATTACTTCTGTCAAAGAATACTCCACCACTTGGCAGTTGGTGTATTCTGTGCTTCTGTATACATTCAGTCATATACATTATGACGTCACACGCGCTCGGGTTTGTTTGGAAGCTGTCGGCGTGTACTGGATTCAAAAATTAATTTTTATTTTGATATAACTTTTGAATTATTTCGAAAAAAAAGAAATAAAAAATAGTTTTGTTATAAAACTTATATATGATCTTTCCATTTATCACAAAAAATTTTTTGCAGATAAAATCCTTGTCTGTTGGGCAATTTCTAACAGGGGTGTATTCCGACCTTTTGTGGGAAGAGTTAGGGGTGAAGCTTTGAATAGTCAGAGCTGTATTGATAACTTCCTTTCCAAATTACTTCAATTTGTCCACGAACATCATGCTAATGACGATATCATGTTTTGACTAGACCTAGCATCATGCCATTACTCAAGAGATACCCAAAACTGTGCTTCGACATCACCACATACCTTTTTTTTTCAAAAACGATAATCCTCCAAACTTGTCGCAGGCTCGCCCAATAGAGGATTTTTGGGCTTTACTGTCAAGGAAGGTTTATTATGGGGGCTGGTAAGCCCAAGATGAAGAACAATTAAGACCGCGAATTTACGAAAAACTGAGAGAAATTAATCTGAATTCTGTCCAGGACCTCATGAGAGACATTCGAAGAAATTTGCATCTGGTAGAGCAGAATGGGCCACTCCACATAATTCTATAGTATAGTTTAGTATTGAGTTGTAATTTATTATAACTAGTTAGCGTTTAATTAAATTTCTTCATTAGAGAAAAATCCGATAAATTATTTTTGCCAAAACTTTCAGGACATACGTTAATATTCGTTTCCTAGGCATGACCTGAAAAATACATATAGACGATTTAGAAAAAGCATGCCAAAGAGGAATAAATCTCTTGAAAACCATAGCCAGTAAACATTGGAGAGCAGACCAAAATTCATTATTACATACATATAAATCTTAAGTTAGATCTAAACTAGTCTATGGTGCAATAGATTATACTTCCGCTAAAACGTCAAGATTAAAAACCTTGGAGACCATTCAAAACACAGCTATTCGAATAGCTACGGGTGCGTTTTGTACAACACCAGTTAAGAGTTTATAATGTCTAACAGGAGTACCACCCCTAGGCTTTCAACGCAAACATATATGTCTTTCATAAGCTTCCACGATCGCTAGCAATAAAGTCCACTCAACTTATAGAAACACGTTCACAGATCACTTTCAAGAAACATACATATATCCAAACTCCTCCAACTTGGTGAGTACCCATACCCAGCATCAATGCCAAGTTCAATACATTAGAAAAAGGAAACCCCGAATAATCTGAGTAAACAGTCTTTTAAAAAAAATACAAACCTACCAAAACCACTATATGATATTCACCGACGCTTCCAAATCATCGTCCCAAATACATCACTTCTTCATACACTGCAGATTTGTATGCAACACTACAAGCACTCATTCATATTGAAGAATAAAAAAAGTCCATATCTCTAATAATAACAGACTCACTCAGTTCAATCCAAACAATCCAACACTTGTATATCAAAAATCCAATCGCCTTACTGATCAAAACTGAAATAGTGTACTTAAAAGATGCAGATACCACTGTCGAATTCATGTTTGTACCATCACATTCCGGTATAAAAGGAAATGAAGAAGTAGATCAACTAGCCCGATCTGCACCAAACAACCAAGACTCTATCCAAATAGACGAAGTTTTTTCTTATGACATGATATCTGAAATTATATCTGAAGTGTTTAGTTCGTGGCAAAACGTGTGGAGTGCAACACGAAATAATCTAAAAGAAATCAAACAATCAGTAAAACATAAAAAGTGCTATAGGAATGGATACATAAAGACTTTTATAAGCCCACCCCAATCATTGACACCCAATTCACGGATGTATCATATCCATATATGGATACTTCCTTCACCATACAAGAAATCTATCATGAATCAACTATAGCAAAGAACCAGGTGATGATAACATATCCAACGAATTTTTCAAAAATTAACCAATTGATTGGATATTCTACTTAAAAAATATATTCAATGGAATCTCATATGAAGAAATACTACCCTCTACATGGGCAATTACTAAAATAACTCACTTCTATAAATAAGGCCCATTAGGCGACCCAAACAATTACCGCTGCATAGCGTTTCTTAACCACAAAACAAAACTGTTTAGGCACACAGCTTATCAATATTAGACTTTTTTACGCGAAAAACTGTGAAATACCATCAGAATCCCAAACAGGATTTCGTGAATCTCGCGATTGCAATTAATAAATGTAACTATCCACCTCTATCCTCAAGAAAACTTTCTATTTATTCGTTGATTTTAGAAAGTCTTTTGAATCCTTGGATTATAACGTACTCTGAAGCTTTATTCATAAGGCGTTCGTTCAAAATATCTTACAATTCTTCTTTCCTTATATAATTCAGCTCATTTTTATATAGAACAGAACGGTAATGTCTCAGATGAAATTGAAATAATGAAAGGGGTTTTCCATGGTGACTCGCTTAGCTCGCTTCATTTTTCCATATTTATTTCTGATCTGGATAGCTATTTCAGAAAACATTTAGGTAAAGGAGTTACAGTAGATGAATCAACTAACATTATCATGCGGACGACCTAGTCCTCTTTGCTGAGTCACAAATTGAAATGTCTCATAATATGATAAATTTTGGAGTCATACTGCAATAAATTCAACCTTGAAGTTAACCTTCCAAAAACAAAAGTTATTGTCTTTCGCAGAGGATCTAACTTGGGCAAGCAACCACAATTCACACATAAAAGCTTTAAAATAGAAATAGCAAGATTGTCCCAAGGTTTAGTCCTAAAAACCATGAATTCATCACACATATCAAACATAAACTCAATTAAAACCCTATACAATAACCTAGTCACATATGCTATCAGTATTTGGGCCCTCCGTTACATTGAAGAAGCTGAAAAAATGCAAAATGATTTTTGGAAAAACCTACTTTTTTTACAAAACTGTGCAGCCGCTTTTGTAATCCAAACTGATAATATTTGTGAGCTGGAATATTCTATTATAAAGCAAGCTATAGAGCTTCTGATTAGAACATCAATTCATGAAAACAACAGATATGGTTTATTTACGATTAAAAGACGATAACGTCATTTTTAGGTAATTTCCTGCTTATCAGAATAAATATAAATTTACCAGTCGTAAATACAATTTATACTTAACGGCCAGGGCAATTTACAGCTTACGTGTTGGCAAAACTTCAAGACGTTGTCAGATCAATTTGAAAAATTCAGCAGTTTTGACACAATTGAGGTTAGGTTTAGTACGTCATTAAGGCTATGGTCCGAAAGTAACTAACCGTAACCATGGTTAACCGCTTCGGTTGACAGAATGAAACTGAAAACTCTTGTTGTATTCGGGACACAAAACCGGTAAAAGTTTAAACAAAAATATAACCTTCCCAAAATGACCCCGGATTTTGTATTTTGTTGTTTGTTACTTCAAAAAACAGTTTTTGGAATTTTTGAATTGTTTTAAACGGACACTCGGGCTGCTTTTGTGTTTCACAAACCTTCTTTGGTCAAGTTCTGATGAAGAGTCTTCAGATGATGACTACAGGGTTGCAAGGGGTAATCAAGTTAAGCAGCTAGCTGCCTAGCTATAATTTAATAATTATTTTTTTTTCTTTAGTTTCAAGGCCAAAAATTCAGAATTTTCTCACCAGTATACTGATAGAGAATTTCGAAAGAACTTTCGAATGTCTAGACTAACTTTTGATCATATGCTGTCGTTAATTAGGGACAAATTGGATCCTGATAATAACATGGGAAGAAATCCTGTTTTTGCAAAAAATAAGTTTTGTTTTTCTCTTCGATGGTCGAATAATCAACAAATATTAAAAATCATAAACAATGCATGACAGATGACAGTCGAAACCAGAAGTAACCGGGCACCTAAGGCTGGTTACTAGTTTGACAGTTCATTAACCATATTTCAGGAAACCGTGATCCAAAACTAACCAGATTTTCAGCAACCACTACTTTTTAGTTACTTTCGGGACGGTAAACTGCAAACCAGTTACTTTCGGACCATAGCCTTATTGTTTAAAGACATCGATAATCATCTTAGTATTTACAAGTTCTTCTGGTGCTCTTAAATTCATTGTTTCTTCAAGATTGAAAAAATATAGTTATTTTCGTAACTAATTAATTAGGCAAATCCGCAGTGTATAGTTGAACGCATTGAAATGCCCAAGCAGTGGAACATGCCAAGAAATAGTCACATCTTTGATAAGTTATACTTGATGAGAATGCTACAATGGGGCCCGCGTAAGAGGCGTGAGAAATACCATTTACTTTAATTTTTATTTATCAATACCAATGCTATATATTTAAATTTAAAAAGATAAATGTTTTTAATGATAGGATAGATTATTAAAACTTGTGATATACTTTTATAAATTAAATTGTATTTTACAGAGCTGCAGAAGCTTTGCAAATAAGCATTACAACCATCAATCATTTGAATACCAACTTTTAATGAACCTGGAAGAACCTGCCACATTAGTTATGTATAATGCAAGTTATCATAGTAAGGTGGTAAATAAAGTGCCAACAACAACTACTGAAAAATCTGATATACAGAGCTGGTTAATACAACATGGTACAGTAGGACACAAACACCTGAAAGTTTGAAAATGTTCAAGCCCACGATGCGCATTCGTCGTGCGGACAGACTGTCCATGAGCAGTCAGTTGCTGTGAAAAATTCAGCGAGTAAATATCTACGTACAGACTAGGAAAAATTATTAATAAAATAATGAAGTTTCAATCAAGTCTCAAAGGCAAAATTTTAAATAGTCAAACACGGGAAGTTATAGCTAATGTTATTCATTTTATGAGAAAAGAGGCTGTAAGAAATAAACCATTAAAAGACTTCAAAAAAGTTCAGGAGCGTGTCGTATTGGCAACGGGTGTCAGTTTAAGCAGTGTTCAAAAAATTGCTCGTGAAATGAAGTTGATTGAAGACGGTGAATGTGCATCATTTGTAACACCAAACAAAAAGATAAAAACAAGTGCTGCAAAAACTAATTTGAACGATTTCGATATAGGACGTCTTAGACGATACGTTACAAACTTTTATATAACTGGAAAACAAGTTCCAACTTTGAGACGTATACATACAAAATTTACAGAGGAATACAATTATACAGGTTCCCGAGAAAATCTACGAAATATTATGAAAAAGATGGGATTCCGTTGGAGAAAAACCAGAACCAACAGAAAGTTATTGATGGAAAATCCTGAAATCCAAAACCTGATGAAACGTCAAAGAAACGAAAATCGTCCAAATATATATATGGACATAACATACATCCATTCATGCCATACAAACCAGAAGGGTTGAGCTGATAGTTCAAACGAGGGGCTACATTTTTAATCCCCTCAATACCTTCCTACATCCGGTCAGACCTGTAAAATTTCCAAATTATTGTAATTTCTTGGTAAAATGCAGGTAACATTGGAAAATATTGCAATGTTGAAGTTACTTCAGTTTAAAATGACAATGACCTTTTGTATATAATCCAAGTTCTAGTTATAATAAATAACTCCTGAACTTCTTTCACATAAGTTAAAGCTACTACCTAATATTTGTGCCTCCGATTGTACCTTCAAACAAACATAGACCGAGTGAAGAAAGTTATCCTTTTCGTTCAGAATGCGTTCTCTCTCTACGGTAGGCGCATGCAGCGGGAATCCCGTAGTTTCAGGTGAATTTGTCAAACTATATATCTTTTCAAAATATATGCATGCTTTAATATTTTTTTCATATCTGTAGGATTAAACCACTCAGTATGTAATGGTTTCGTCTCCAATGGAAACGTTGGTAGACTAAAGGTGTGTAAAGGCCTCTGTATAGGTGGTGTTGCGGGTCACTTGGAGGAGGATCGTAAGGAGGATCTTAAGGGAATGAAACAACTACTTCTAGCACTGGGATATGTTCGATTTATTATACTACTTTACTATAATACATTACACTACTTACTATTACTAATGATATGTATAAGTACCTAGCCGTTAGGCATACTTATACTTAATGATTATTTATTACTGAGGATTAAGTCATCTTACTGATCTCTTACTACTCGACTATATAGAATGTTATTCTTGAATTATATTGAATCAATTCTACATAAATGTTTGATTGAATACTTCTGAAGAACCTAATAGCCTGCCCATTTACCTATATTAAATAAAATGTGTATTCAGAAAATGTTATTCTTGTGACTATTATTACCATAGATAAGAGTTAAGGAATAAATTCCTACGGAAATCTTAAGATACAACATAAAATCAGGTAGTTAGTAACTGAACGTAATTGTCCAACAGTCTTGAATATATTAACAAAAAGAGTGTAGACTATTTTTTAGGGCAGGTCATTCCAGTTGTAGAAAACTCTAATGAATAAAAATAATTTGACTTGACATTTTATTACCCCAATTTGCACCAATTGTAATGTAAAATAATAAATAATCGAATGTTAATTGAGGTATAAAATGATTGGTTACTGTTTCTTGTATTTTATTCGCACTTTTCACATAAATATATACTCATATTGAATAAATCTAAGACTATTATACAAGCCTTTAATTTGTGTACAAACACATTCGACTTATGCCTTATGAAGTACAGGCGAATAAAAAAGAAGATCTGTCACATTGACTTTCCCAGTTTCCTTTGAATAAAGAAAAAATCGACATGCAGACAACATCACAAAATTTTGTTTTGCAACGTCATCGTCTTTTTATCGTAAATAAACCATACACACACAAAGCACTTGTCCGTTTAAAAAAACTGTATAATGTTGATAATGTTAACTTGAAATATAACTGGATTAGCCAACTACAAGCTTGTTTAGAATTAAATATTAACCATAATAGGGGTCATTGATAAAGAATATATTTTATTCTTGAGTCACAAATATAGAGAAGACATAAATAAAATTCTACTCAGCATATAATTCTGGCAACAAATTTCCATTGAGACACCATATTCCATTTAAAACGACCAACTAATTAAATACTCATTACCCCTTTATATTAAAAGATTAATGGCGCAGTTGCGAGCTGCTGAAGTAGAAAATTTTTACATGTGAATACAACCCCGTATACAATTAAGGCATAACCAACCTGCTCAATTTGCACCCGAAACACTTGAACGTATACTTCTGACATATCCTATGAACAGTGGCTTAAGAATTATACTTGTCAAATCCCAAAGACACTCAGATGATTTAGATGATTTATTTACCTCAAACGATACCTCGGTATTGAAAAAGCTATTTAAATTTCTCAGCGAGGCGATGAAATTAACATCGTACATCATAAATGAATAACTGAAGGCACCTCAATCACTATTTTTATTTATATACTATTTTTTTCACTTTTTTCTCAGGATAACTATAATACACAAACATTATGTAACCCTCTCTTCACCTTTTTCATGTATAATTGTAATACTAAAGAGAAATATATATTATCATTATTATTATTACAAACAAATTTACTGTTCAACGTGCAAATTTTTTTAATTCATACCACATTTACCGTGGTGATGATGAAAGCGTAGTTCCTTGTGGGAAAAGAGAAAAAAGCATTTGTATCTGAATACCCTTGAAAAATGATATAAATGCGTTAACACTTAAATAACTGCAGTAAAATAAATTGATTGAATAGATGAGGCTTTTACTTGATGAAGATCCATACTACTGATGAAATAAAACAAATTAATTTGTTTAAATCTTCATTATTTATTTTGAACTGACGTTCAAATTAAAATTAGTGACGCGTTTCGCTACACAGTAGCTTTTTCAAACTAGTGAAGCTACAATGAAAAACTTTTAATTTATATAGTGCCTTAATACGGAATTCTAAGATATTGACAAAAGTATTAAAAATGGCAATTCAACAAAAATCAAAGTCAAATAGTCTTATTTTTACTAAAGCAGATAAAGGAAATACAGTAATAGCATTACATAAAGATGATTATATATTAAAAACTAACAATTTTATACAGACAGGCAATTTTGAGATTCTTAAAAAAGACCCAACTAGTAAATTTCAGAAAGAAATAAAATTAGCAGTAGATAACGCGAAATCAATAATTAGCGACAAAGAAAAATATAAATTAATTTTACCCAATCCTCAACACCCTGAACTTTATTCTTTAATGAAACTCCATAAAGAGGGGTACCCTATTAGACCGGTCGTTTCTTTTTTCACAGCACCTTCATTTAAAGTTTCAAAGATTCTCATAGATATAATTTCTAAATATTGTTCTTTCAAACCTCGATTTTCTATTAAAAACTCAACGGAATTAATCAATAATATTCAAGATATAAAATTACCTCACAATTCTAAATTCATATCGTTCGATGTAACTAATCTATTCCCTAGTATACCTCCTAAAGAAACTTTAACTCTTGTTGATAATTTGCTCACGTATAATAATGTTAACCCTATAATTCATTCTGACATAATAAATTTATTAAAAGTTTGCTTAAACCAAAATTATTTTCATTTCAATGGAGAGATTTATAGTAGTAAAGATGGTTTGATTATGGGCAACCCCCTCAGTCCCCTATTAGCTGAAATTTTCATGGATAATATAGAAAAAATAATTCATAAACACCCCCTTAGTAAAAAATTTATATACTGGCACCGTTATGTAGATGACATTTTAGCGAGCTTCACTGGCACTACTAGACAACTAGATAGCTTCATTACTTATATTAACTCAATTCATAGCAATATAAAATTTACCGTAGAACATAAAGAAAATAAGTCTATAAACTTTTTAGACCTTACAATTTCAAATATAAACAATAAACATGATTTTTCTATATTTCGCAAACCATCACATACAGACATTACAATTCATAATAGTTCGGTCCACCCATTTAGTCATAAATTAGCAGCTTTCAATAGTATGATTCACAGACTTTTAACAGTCCCATTAAACAATAATAATTTCAACAAAGAACTAAATATCATTAAACAAATAGCAGTTAATAATAATTTCGATCCAAACTTAATTGACAATATCATAAATAAAAAGATAAAGAAACGCACTTTAGAACAAGTATATCCTTCAGATAAAAATAAAAATAATCAATTTAAAAGCTTAACATACTTTGGAACACCATCCTTAAAAATCAAATCATTTTTAGAATCTTTAAATAAGAATATTTGCTTTAAAACTGACTACAATTTATCTAAATTCATTAAAAATAACAAATCTAAATCCTCAAAATTAAGCAAGTCAGGTGTTTATAAATTAAAATGTGGTAACGACAACTGTGACAAAATGTATATCGGTAGAACTTTTAGGAACTTTAAAACTAGAATTTCAGAACACAAACGCAGCTATGACAATAACAAATTAGATTCCAACTATTCAAATCATCTTTTAACAAACCAACACACTTTCGACTCAAATTTTGAAATTTTGCATGTAGAACCCAAATCCTTTAAATTAAATCTTTTAGAAGCCCTCGAGATTAACAAAAACAAATATTCCGGTAATCTGCTTAACGACCAAATAGATATCAATCATTCTCCCTTATTAAACCTTTTTACCTAGAAAATGTGATAGTTGTTGATCAATTTCCCAGGTACCTTTTTTCAATACCTTTGTAACTTTCTTAGAATCCCGTATTTAGACACTTTTTGTACTTATACCTATTTAAATATATTATAATACTTTTGTCAATATCTTAGAATTCCGTATTTAGGCACTTTTTGTACTTATCCCCATTTTTAATACTTTTGTCAATATCTTAGAATTCCGTATTAAGGCACTATATAAATTAAAAGTTTTTCATTGTAGCTTCACTAGTTTGAAAAAGCTACTGTGTAGCGAAACGCGTCACTAATTTTAATTTGAACGTCAGTTCAAAATAAATAATGAAGATTTAAACAAATTAATTTGTTTTATTTCATCAAAATAAATTGAATTCACTCATTATGGATACTTTACTGAAAGTTTCAAAACAAGCTACAATTTTTATTTTTTGTCATTTAATTGTATGCCAAGGACACTACAACGTATCCTTTGCTATCAACTTATTTACGGTAGAAGTAATCAATCAACTGCAGGAACTTGGGAACTTTATAACTAAGATTCTGAATTCCAAGAAGAGAAGTTATTTCAAACTATGTGTCCCGGTTACTCGCCTGTTTCCAATGTTAACCCCCAAACAACTAAACTTTTACCTGGAGGACAAGCCAGCTGGACTGCCCCTCCTAGAGAAACTTCTAATTGCTTCCCAGTGGAACTCAGCTCCCCGATGTCAAAGTCTGGCTCTTGGGTAACATCGGTGTCGTCTGAAAATACAAAACAAATCCAATTAAAAGCGATGTCAATCTGTAAGTGAATTTTTATTTGATTTTTTTTCAAGTTGGATTCTTTTTCATTACTCTGATCTTATCTGACTGAAATTTACGAGGTGGTTTGAAAAAATGTATTGTCACAAGCGTGCTGAAATTAACCACTATCCATTCACATTTCAATCTAAAAAGCTGTACAAAAAATAAATAGATACTCAGGTTATCAGTTGCCTTCTGGTTTTTGATGTAATCATTAGAAGTTATCATTGCAATTTTTAACAAAATGTCAATAAAATGGAAAATACAATTATAAAATGCAATGGTTAATACTCTTCCGCACGCGATTGTATTTGGTCGACCCGTGTTCATTGAGTTTTCGAGGACTTGCTACGGCTTGTCCAAGATTTCAACTCTCTGTGCATTGCCCTGTTACATAGGAGGGTGATGGGTTGAGCTACCTATCGGGAGCGTCCCCAGGTTGCGGATAGGGGAGGCCAGGGACGTCATGCAAATTAAAGAACTGGTCTGTTGGTGAATAAGGGAGGATGAGGGCTATAAACGCCCAACATTGCCAACCGAATACCCAATCGCTGACAAGCTCGTGACGCATACCGCAAACTACATAGCAGAGCAACTACCCCCTTACTAGGGTAAGGCCTGTGAGGGGCATGCCGAACTATGTGGATCGGGGGGCTTGGCTTGATTGCCTGGCCTGCGTGGATGAGGACCACTATAATAACCTCCCAAATCTTAAAGTTAAGTGGTCGCTGAAGGGATGGATGGCCGTGGGTTATTCGACCACGAGACCACTAACCTTGGGGCACCTGGCGCACCCCGTTGCATTTAGCCTTGTACTTGCATAAGGAGCTCTGCAGGTACTGACCTCCTTTCTCCTATACTCGTGGGAACAAATATGGACCAAGAGAAACCAATACCTATTACGGAGCCTATAGAGACTCCTAGTAAAAGGGATTTGGAAGATCCGGCAGCAATGGAGACAGAAGTGTCTCCAACGCAGCCAGATACTTCTGGAGCCCAAGAGCAAACCATGCCACCAGGAGACGTTATAGCGAATCCTGTGGCAAGAAAAGCTTCGTTCGGGAAACTTTCAGGTGCCCAGCGTAATAAGCTGAAAAAAATGAGGGAACGAGGAATTGACACCAAAAATGTGGTGTTGCCGACTCCCTCAACATCAAAACAGGGTGTAAACCAGCAGACAAAGGGCGTTAAGCGAACTGTGTCAGCCAGGAGCACTCCTGAGGTGAATAAAGATAAGAGGGCCAAACGTACCACTGGTACCGGTATTAAAACTGGTATTAAATACAGCGTGGCCCTCAAAGGGATCAAGGCAGCTGTGGTCCCAAAAAACTTCCCAGAGACAGTTGTCTCTGAAGATCAGGTGGGGTCTATCAAAGAGAACCTAACTGACATGATCGACGAGGTGCAGAAGGCGCCTAGGTTTGAAGCCAGTCGATACATGGACGGCTACTACGGGCTAATCTGTGACAATGAGGAGTCCTTCATTATAACGAGGGACTATTTGTCACAAAAACCAACTGGAAGCTCATCAAGAGTGATGAACTTCCAAAGCAGCAACGAGTCCTCGCCCTACTTCCCGAGACTAAAAAAGAGGATCTGAAAGTGGGGTTGAGGAGGCTCGAGAAACAGAATCCAGGGCTGAAGGTTGATCGCTGGATGATCCTTGGCTCCAAGTCATCCGACAGGGGACTGCATGTGAGTCTCCGGATTGACGAGGAGTCCATGAAAGGACTGGTGCGGGCTCAATGGAGACCGTACTATCTATTCCAGCGGGCCAGTTTTAAAACCCAGGAAAACTCGACCGAGGAGGAAACAGGGACTGATCGAGAACCTGTACCATCAACCTCTAAGGACCTTCAAGGTGCTACAAGTTAACTTGCAGCACACAAAGACAGCCACCGCTGTTCTACAACAAAGAGTGGTGGCTGAAAACATAGACATCGTTCTAGTTCAAGAACCTTGGATAAACAAAGGTAAGATACTGGGGCTTAATATTAGGGGAATGGGACTGATAATGGGAACTGATCGTACTAAAATAAGAACTTGTATTTGCTATAGATCCGAATACAACTTGATGCCGATTATGGAACTATGCACGGGTGACATGGTGGCAGCAAAGATTATACTCGAAAAAGATGGGGTAGTACTAGAGACAATAATAGTGTCTCTGTATCTTCCCATCGATTCAGAAGAACCACTACCGGAGACTAACATGGAGAACCTGATGGAATACTCAAAGAGACATAATCTGGATGTCATTGTAGGGGCTGATACCAACGCACACCATAGCAGTTGGGGCAGCAAAGACAACAACACCAGAGGTAAGAAACTATTTGACTATCTATGTACTACTGAACTTGATATTGCGAATGTGGGTAATACGCCTACATTTAGAACATCGAGGGGGGAATCATTGATAGATGTAACTCTTTGCACTTTACGTGTCGGGGAGATGATTCGCAAGTGGCATGTATCGGATGAACCATCTTTATCTGATCATGCCCAAATATACTATGAAATTAACGTAGAAAATTCGGTTATTAGAACATACAGGGATCCTAAGAGCACTGACTGGGTATCTTATAAAGAGGACCTGCTTTCTAAAATCCGTTCACACTCAGGCAGACCAAAAACTGCTGAGGATTTAGAGGGAGCAGCCGTAAGGCTGCAACAGTGTACACTGACCTCTTATCATAACAACTGTCCGATAAAGGAGAGTCGCTCTTCTAGACAAGCCGTCTGGTGGAAGAGCTGACATCGCTAAGGAAAGAAACAAGACGCTTTTTCAACAAAGCGAAAAAAACGGGTAACTGGGAAGCATATAAGGCTAAACTAGGTACATACAATAAAAAAATAAAAAAATCCAAGGAGAAGTCCTGGAGAGAATTCTGTGAGGACATGCAAGGTGTCCCTGACAGCGTCAGAATCAACAGGATTCTCAAAAGGGATACTTCTAACAAACTTGGCTCTATTCAGTTGCCGAGCGGAAAGTTTTCAAAAACTGAGGCAGAGGCTCTAGAGCATCTCCTCAGTGTGCACTTTCCAGGTTCGGTAAAGATAGAGTCAAGCTCTGACAACAGGCCTGTTACCAAAACAAAGGCAACCAAAGAGGACTGGGAACTCACGAATAAGATATTCAGACCCCATCTTATCAGATGGGCCGTGAACTCATTTGACCCCTACAAAACTCCAGGACCAGATGGCATATTCCCCAAGAGGGACTAGACATCATAATGGGTCCTTTAGTTCTGATACTTCGAAGCAGCCATGCTCTAGGGTATATACCAATTGCATGGAGAGAGTCAAAGGTGGTGTTTATTCCTAAACCAGGAAAAGCAACGTACACCCAGGCTAAATCCTACCGACCAATCAGTCTGACATCATTCATGGTAAAAACCATGGAAAAAGGTCTTACAAATGTATTTGCAAGAAGGAGCGCTTAAGAGCATCCCTTTACATAGACTACAATGGGCTTATCGGGCAGGGAAATCAGGTGAAGCTGCCCTGCATAATTTGGTCTCAGGTCTCGAAAGGAGCCTGAATCATAAGGAAGTAGCCCTTGCAGCATTTCTAGACATCGAAGGTGCTTTTGACAACATATCGATGTCATCAATTAACAGATCCCTTAAAAACAGAGGGATCAACAGTACCACATGCAAATGGATAGGATCCATGCTTGAGCATAGGAGAATAACAGCACATATGCATGATAAAACATACACTGTTAGGACAACTAAAGGATGTCCTCAAGGTGGAGTACTTTCACCACTTTTGTGGAACCTAGTTGTGGATGACTTGATCTGTAGGTTGAATGATCAAGGCATATGGACGCAGGGCTTTGCGGACGACATAGTGATTGTCACCAATGGGAAATTCCCGGAGGTGGTTATGAATGTCCTACAGGAAGCACTGCGAATTGTGGAGGAATGGTGCCTTACAGAGGACCTTTCAGTTAATCCAAAAAAAACCAAACTAGTTGCTTTTACGAATAGAAGAGTTCTCCCGCAGGGTAGAGTACTGTTGTTCGGAGAAGAACTAGAAATATCCAAAGAAGTCAAATATCTGGGAGTGACCCTTGATTCCAAACTGAATTGGAAGGCACACCTGGAAAAAATTACTACCAGGGCGACTAGGCTTTTCTGGCAATGCAGAAGAGTTATGGGAAAAACCTGGGGAATACGACCTGAGGTGGTTCACTGGCTCTAGACAACTGTGATAAGGCCAACGATCACCTATGGAACAATAGTCTGGTGGAGGAGGACAGAAGTGTCCTCTGCAGTTAATATGTTAACTGCAATCCAAAGACAAGCGCTTCTTGGTATTACCGGGGCAATGAACAGCACGGGGACGGCATCAATGGAAGCCCTTATTGGACTTCCTCCTCTAGAACTTTTTATAAGGGCGGAGGCAATGATGGCAATTCTTAGGCTGAAATCGGGAAACTTATGGTCCCCGAACAATGTTCGAGAAGGACACACTGATACAACTGGGACATTACTAGACGAACCCATATTTCACATGAGTTTTGATAGCATGACACCAGAGAATATATTCACTGAGCGAGTGAATATCATCATCCCATCTAGGGAACAGGTGATGCACCCAGGTAATTCTGGAGAAATCATCTGGTTCACCGATGGCTCCAAAACAAACCATGGCACTGGGGCTGGTATAAAAGGACCTAGAAAGAGAATGTTCTTTAGCCTTGGTCGATATACGACTGTGTTTCAAGCAGAGACGATTGCCGCTATAGCCTGTATTGATGAAAACATCAGAAGAGGATATACCGGACAAAAAATTGAAATATTCACTGACAGCCAGGCTCTGCTTAAGGCTATCAGTAATCCTACAACTAGGTCTAGACTGGTGAAAAACTGCAAAGAATCCCTCAACAGGCTGGCAAGAGACAACAAAGTGTCTCTTATATGGGTGCCGGCACATGAGGGTATTGCAGGTAATGAAATGGCGGACCAGTTAGCTAAAGAAGGCTCTAAAGGAGACTTCATAGGTCCGGAACCGTTTTGTGGAATCACAAAAGATTGCATAAGAGGGGAAATCGGGAACTGGCTAGATAGGGAACACCAATTCAAATGGAGGGTGACACGAGGGCACCTTCATACAAAGAGTTTACTGAACAAGGTAGACAAGGAACTCTCAACCAGGCTACTGAAACTGGGTAAGAGACATTTGAAGACAGTTACCGACCTGGTGACTGGACACTGCACCTTGAGGAAACATCTGTACAATATGGGCAAAGTTAGTGAACCTATGTGCAGAAAATGTGAACTTGATGATAAAACACCTACTCACATACTCTGCTTCTGCGAGGACTTACAAGAACTTAGACGGAAGCACTTTGGAGAGGAAGTTATACAACCATCACAACTACTGAAAATCCCTCCAGTCAAACTAGTGACCTTTATAGAAGACACGAAGCTACTGGAATGGAAGTAGATAACATGGGAAATGGTACAAAGATTCAGATCAAGTGCCTGGGCTGATGAGCACAACCCAATTTATGAATGAATGAATGAATGTATTTGGTCGAACGACTCGTAGGGGTGTTCGGCCAAGGAGTCAAGTGCAGAAACTTCCTGCCAGTGCAAGGTGTAGAATTTTTTCTACAAGTACAATGTTCATGTCATAATTGGACATTTTGAATGCCGGTACATTTGAGTATCTCTCATAGTCAAACAATTATACATCGTTGGTTACCAGAATAGTAATTATTTTACCAAATCATGGCTAAGCAGTCTCTTCCTATTCTAAACAGTAAGTTTTCTGATTCTTTTGAGTAAAGAGATATTCAGGTTCTTCCAAGGTTCCAGATAGTTAATTTCGAAAAATAATTTTCCAACCTGATATACGCAATTGTATTGTTAATTCGTTTGAAGCTGCTTCAATATAGTGAAAACTGTTTTTGAATACATATCATCATTCGTTAAAAGTAGCTGCTGCAACAAGTATAGTAAGTTTAAAGACGATAAGAGGCACTCAAATAATATCAACTTTAATATTGATCACTATATTCAATGTGTTTTGTGGTCGGAGTAACAACCTTTTGAAGAATTGTACTTAAGATCTTTCCAATACACCGCATATACAGAATACTGTATGAGGGGGGGGGAGGAAACGGACAGGGGAAACGAGATCCTGGAGGAAGTATTCACATCCAACGGGTTGGTGGTGCTGAATGATGGATTACTACCCACCTTCGTAAGGGGTGACGGGGGTTCATCATTCATTGATATAACAGCATGTGATGAATGACTGGGGGAAAGAATGAGTAGTTGGAGGGTGCTGGAGGATGAGAAAAGCTTGAGCTTATATAGGTATGTGGAGACGGATATAAGGAAAGGCAGAAAGAAATTATTGGAAGAGTGGGGATGGAAGTGGACGAAGGCCGAGGCAGAGAGTATGAGGAAGACAGTAAGAGAAGAGATAGAAAGGGGATTTGGACATGATGCAGATTAATTGTACAATGTGATACAGGGCTGTAAAAGAGAGGGAAAGAGGGGCAATAGGCGTGAGCGGAGGGCTATTTACTGGTGGAATGAGGAAATAGAGGAGCTGTGGAGGGAGTGTAACAAAGAACGAAGACGGATGCTGAGAGGGAAGAGGGGGATACAAAGAGAAGAAGAAGGAACTGGAGCGTAGGGTGGAGAGGGGAAACAGAGAGAAGAGGGAAGAGTTACTGGGCAATTCTATGCAATCCATGGGGAAAGGAGTATGAGATAGTGGTGAAGAGGATGGGTGGAAATAGGAACGAGGTGCTAGAGGAGGATTGGGAGAAGGATATTATAGAGAATTTGTTCACAGGGGGAGGGGGAGGACGAGTGGGGGGCAGAATTCGAGAGATCCAGGATACTAGGGGGGTAGGAAAAATGAGGGGGATAAAGCCGGTAGACAAGTGGGAAGTAGAAGAAGTAGAGGGGGGAGAAACAATAAAGTGAGGAAAGCCTCAGGAATAGATGGCCTGAAGGGTGATATGATGAAGAGTCTGTTGTATGACTATGGGGAGTACTTCTGGGAACTATTCAACGGGGTGCTGAGGAAGGAGGAGTTCCCGGAAGGATGAAAGGTGACCAATGTGATACTGATGTAGAAGGCGGGTAGAGAGGGGAAGCGGGCGGGGCACTACAGGCCTATCAGCCTGCTGTGAGGTATGGGTTAATTGATGGAGGTTTCAGGGTGAACCAGTACGGGTTCACGAAGGGGAAATCTTGCATCTCGGCACTGGGCAAGGTGATGGGCTTGGTTGAAAGAGCTAGGGAGGGCAGCTGGAGTAAGAAGAAATTGGCACTACTAGTGTTCTGCGACGTTGGGAACGCGTTCAACAGTGTCAGCAAACGGACAGTGTTGAGCGCGTTGCTGAGGCTTGGAGTGGGGCATGGGTTGGTTAACCTGGTGGAAGACTACCTGACGGGGCGTGTGATTGTAGACTCCAGAGGGCGGAGGTATAAGATAAAGGCTGGAGTCCCTCAGGGCTCGGTTCTTGGACCGATGCTCTGGAAGTGTGTGTTTGATGAGGTTTGTGGGATAGTATGTGAAGAGGAATGTGAGATTACGGTGTATGCGGACGATGTGTGTCTGGTATGTACGGCAGAGGGAGAGGCGGAGAAAATGAGTAGGAAGATTGTGGAGCGGGTGAAAGAGCGGGGGTTAATGCGAGGGTTAGGCCAATCCTGCGGGTGCAGAGAGGGATATTGCTGAGGGTGGTGCAGGGGTACAGGAAAGTGGGTGGACTGGCAGCAGCGGTGTTGGCAAGGTCCTACCCATTGGACGTGATGGCTAGAGCTAGGAACAAACGCTGGAGGGAAGCGACCAGCGATGAGGTACAGGAATGGATGGAGGAGGAAATGAAGGGAATGTGGGAGGAGTAACAGGGCGCGCTAAAAGGAGCGATTGGAAATAGGAGAGATTGGATAGACCGGAAATTCGGGGAGGTGAACTACGTCTTGACACAGGTGTTTACTGGACATGGGTCGAGAGAAGGGTACCTCCACAAGATTGGGAAAAGAGAGACTGGAGTGTGCGAGTGGTGTGAAGTGGAGGATGACGTGGGGCATGTGTTTACATGCTGGATGAACGAGGAACGAAGAAGTTGAAGAGGAAACTAAGGGTGGCGGTGTGCAGGGAGAACATGGTGGAGATAATGTTGAGGGGGGAGGAGGAATGGATGGAGGTGAAAGGAGTAGTAGAGAGCATGGTTAGGGGGAGAGAAGGACTCGATATGACATGAGAGGTAGGGTGATAGTAGGAAGAAGATGACGGTGTGAACGGAGAGTGTGCGAGGGACCGCCGCCCTTCTCGAAGTATGCTAGGGTAGTGATTCCGAGGCGGGGGTAACGACTAGTTTGAGGTGGGTTTGGTTGGTAGACATCCCCTTGGGGATGAGTCCAACACTGTTTGGGTCTTGGACCCATTAGAACATGGGTTTATCCCATCTCGGCCCGAAAAAAAATACACCGCATATCGGATTCGCCAGACAGAACAACAGTGCACCATTGTGTATATATTTGCTTATAATATCAATGACAGCACCACCAAATACCTGTTTGGTTTCACTTTAGCTGCTTCCACCATCCCACGAAATAAGAACGAAAATGTAAATTGAACAACAAAGTATGTAGAATTAGCGACTAAATCGATTTGTTTTTGATTTGAAGTGAATTTACATTCCCATTGGAGTAGGCATGATTTGTGTTTTTGTCGTATTTGGAATGCAATAATTCTAGAATCATGCGTTCACAATTTCATATGCGAGAATGACAACCATTTTGAACAGATTTGTGTTCTAAAAGTAGTAAATGATAATTATCGCAAATTTAGATGAATTTGCCTATTAAGCCGCGTTGGAAGATCTAAATGGCTGAAATATCAAATGCACAAATGTTTTTTGTGAGACCGATCGAGTAATACATGTTTTATTTCTGTTGTGGAACTTGTTATTTATTGATGTTATGAATGAAACTCACTGTTTCTAATTAATTCCACTATTTAATGAAAAAAATATGAAAATTATGAAAGAATATTGATAATTATTTCGATACTGACGATGGTATGTATTATATTATCTAGTTACTTCTCATTCTGTTTATGGTTCTAATGTAGTCCTTATTTTGGTAATTCCTACGCCATACTTTCTTTGGAATCTTTGACTGTAACGTTTTATTGAAGCAACCTTTTATGTTCCCTTGGTATCTTCTGTCCCATTCTTCCTTTGTTTTTTTTAATTTATGAAAATAATCTGTTAGTGGGTTTTCAGTCTTCCAGGTTTTGTCCTTTTTCTGTAGTGGCTTTTGCTAGCAAATCTACTTTTTCGTTGCCTCTAACAACTATATGTGCTTTCATCCACAACAACCAAATATTTTTATTGTTTAGTTTCAACTGTTGAAGCGTAAATATATCAATTTATTAAGTGGTTTCTGACTGTGATGATTGATTGTATTTATTTTATCTAGTGAGCTTTTACCATCTATCAAAACTATGAAGTTGGTTTCATTTGAGATTATGCATATTTTTAATGATTCTCTTAATACTGTGTATATTGGAGAGTGTTGGGGTAGTTTGAATTTTTTTCTAATATTTCTATTTTTATAATATACTGCCCATCCAGTGTTGCCTTGAATGACTGATCCATTTGTAAAAATCTGTTCTTCATAATTCACTTACGATTGATTTCCTGATTGATTTCTATATCAATGAGAGGATGGTTTCCAATATTTCACAATGTGTTATGCGGCTTGTTGTATGTCTTTTTTTATATTGCCTTAACTAAGTATATGAGTTCATTAATATGGGGTGTTTTTTGTGTGTCCCAGTATCTATGAGAACTGCATAATTTTGAAAAAATTTACAATTTTTCGACTGTTTGAATATATCAAGCGATTAGTTTCAATGTAAATTTCCCTGCCAATACAGTAATTACTTACTTCTCATTTTCATTGACGGTTCTCGAAATTTAGCTTCGTAGATATCCACCGTAAATTCGGATGAATCCATTCTTTTAATTTTTCGATGTTGCCTAGTTTGGTTTTGGCCATGTTATGATAAATTAATGAGCCATATTCTAGTATTGATTCTATTAAAGTTCCAAAGAGTAGGATTGCTATGTAAGATTTTAGTCCGCAATAATTGTATTAATTCATCGTATCATCCAAATTCACATTGGAATTAGTATCCATTCTGACAAAAGTAACTGAAATATCCAAATAATTTTTTTATTCTCGTATATACATACCACTTGCAGTGTAATCTGAACTGCAATAAATTTTTGTGAAATAAAATAAAATATGTAATATCTCAATTTAAAAGTATGAAATTTTGAATATTAGTATTTTTTTCTTTCCCCTGCTGCCTTTGAAAAATACAACTGATTCATTGTAAAACCGACAGTACTACCTTAACCTCAAGAAAACTATGTTTTTCACAAACAAAAAATGGAGTATCAATGAAAAAACAAATATCTCTTAAGAATATTCACAAAAGTGTAATTTAGGTATTGGAAGGATTTTGCGATAACGCCATATTTTATCAATCATACTTTTATCAGCTCCCTTTATCTAAAAAAAATCGATTTTCCGAAGATTTCTCGATCATTAGTCCGATAAAACATTTCTAAAAAGCACCCCAATCATTAGCAAAACGAGGGTTTCAGCAAAAAAGAGAGAAATAATAAAATTTTCTTTTTCACGTAATTAACCGATGTCTGGAACGGACTCTTTAACTCATTTTACGAAAACTTCACTAACTAATCCACTTAATCCACTCGCCACAACTATTTATGCTGGTCGTCGAAAAATAACTTGGTAAAAAAAGAGGGTGAATATTTCAAAGGCCAGTGTTTAGATTCGATTCCTGCGTCTGCCAGGGGTAATAATGAATGTTCTCAGACTGAAAAGAAAAAACAATGGAAAAAGTGAACATGTGAAAAAATATCTTAAGTCGACGGCCAATCATTGCTGTCACTCTGAAAATGTCAAATTTGGCGAAATTTCCGGAAGCGTTCTTAACGTTGTCGGAGATAAGCTGATGTTGAATTAATAATTATTTAAACCAAAGGTAAGAAATTATTTTATTATCGATAATGTACGTTAAAAATACGATTACGTAATTTTTAGTTACTTGTATGGTCAACAGAATAAATATAAATTTACCAACCGTGAAGCGATTAAGCGTTGGCAAACTTCAAGAGTTGTCAAATCAATTGGAAAAATTCTTTAATATTCATTCAATCATCGTCTTAGAGACCGGTAGCCCATCACACATGTAGGCTTCATTATTTCGAAAGGAAGCCGTTTTCACTATCGAATTTCATGTGAAAAACAAGAAGAACAAGGCTTTTTCTCAAGGCCCAATTTGGATAATCGACGCTACAGTGGACATTGAAAATGTTAGAATTTTCACGAAACTAGAACAATTAACTTATGGATGCCGTGTACTTGGATGCATTTCTTGGGTACTATTGTATCATCAAAAACAACATGGCATACAAATCCAAGTGATACTAAGGGTTGTTAAGCGAGGGTTAAAATTGATAAAAAGGTGAAGAAAAAGACAATTAACTTATGTATGTCAAAGAGAGTTCAGATTCTGTTATCTTAGTAGATGCTAAAAATATTAGTGGCATAAATTTTGCGGCGATTCTTCATTTGTTAATAATTTTGTCCACGACTATTTGATAATGTTTACATTTTACGTGTGCTCTTTTAAGTATAATGACGTAGGTACATTATTGACCAGTGAATAATAGGTGTGAATAATGAACATGTGTGACACGGATAAATAGGACCTATATTGAAGGTTATTTATATACAAATGTCACAATATAATATGTAAAAATGATCACCGCGACCAGGAATCGATCCCTATGAATACATTCCTTCATTCCACTTAGTCAGACCCCTAGGCCATTCCGCTACGGAGACGTATATAATAATTTTTCAAGCTGTTGTATATAGAACGTATGATCATATCAAAATTGGAAAGTAACGTTTTAAATAACTTATAGCTGATTGTAAGAATTTTAATCATTATACTGAATTTTAAATTGAAATTACTAGAAAATATAATATGGAAAGCGAATCTGATACTGAAATGAATGTTACTCCGCCAAAAATAAGAGAAGCAGAATAAATAGTATCCTTAAATTTATTGTCAGAAAAGTCAACAAAATTATGTGTACCTATATGAAAGCCTATAATCCCTTCCTAAATTGGAGTAAAGAGAAAAAAAATTCATTCATAAGCAGGTAATTAATAGTGGTGGAGTATTCCGCTCGTATATAATATACTATTATTATATATAATTTATATGATGTAAAAGTTACAATTAAGAACAATTAACTTATGGATGCCGTTTGATATATAAGTAAACATTATCGAATACTCTTCAAATATTCAATGTTTTTTTTTGTGTATAAATTAGTGGCTGCCACGGTTAAAAGGTTGAAATTTATTAATTCTTAGAACAATAAACTAATGGATGCCATTGATTTTTTTATTAATTCTACAGTAAGAAAAAACTGAAAAATAAGTGGCATACATTTCGATGTATAATGGTAATGTAATAACAATTAACTACAGTTTGCCTCTCTATACAGAGCACATTACTAAACATACATAGATATACTTATACACGTGTACAATGTTCATTACGTCATATACATTTTAGCTTTATGATCTGACTAATTTGCTAATTCAACTTATAAACGTCAAACAAATTCCATCACAACCTAAGTAGTGATAGCTTACAGGTATAGTGACTGCTACATTACGCGGCTATTGCAACGCTCACGCTTATATATTTTTTATAAATTGATTTAATTTTTTATAGGCGTATTAAACTGAATGCCATGATGAAAAGATACATGGAAATAATTAGTTGCATATTAATACTTAATGGCATACATAAGTTATTTGTACTTGTATATTTTATGGATTACAAATGACAAATTCATGAATACTATTTCCTCAAATATGTATCTTCTGTATGTTTCTTGTGTTGTATTCATTATTATTTCTGTTAATTATTTTGGTAAATCAAACCACAATCTTTTTTATATTTCTTACTTTTCAACGTTTCGGTAGCGTTCCAGCTACCGTTTTCAAGAAACTAGACAATCAATAATATTATGAAGTTCAAGACTGCAAATAATTTGTTGTCAAAATTTTAAGATTCATTCACAGTAGATCATATCTTTGATAAAATGTGGAATAAAATATTTTTTCGTCGACCATTACAAAAAATGACATTTAACCTACTAATTTCAGGATGAAAAATCTCGTATATTTTTGACGTCAAGTACTTTTCGTCAGCAAACACTTTACTTTTCATCCGCAAACACTTTTCGTCCGCTGTGGTCGCTATGATACGGGATGGTGCGAGAATAGCTGTGACAATAAGTGTAATTTGATGTTGTCAAATTAGTTATTTACGAAATCCGCTAGATTTCACGTGTGAATAAAATCGTGGTGTTAATATTCATTCGCAAATTAGTAATTGTATTTGAATTTCTACAAAAAAATGTAATTTTGAATGACATTCTAATAAAACCGATCCTGGAGCGTGCACTTCACTGGATCCCATTCCTAGTGGACTATAATATTGTAAGAATGTCATACAGAAAATATTTTTCCGCCTACCTCTATCCAAACTATACATTTCCTGGCCTCATTGTAGGGAGCAAAGTCGTACTTTTCCTCCCTAGGGAGGACGTGACGTCATGGTACGCCATCGATGAAATAACTTATAACGGGCATAGTTTCAGAAGAACCTCGGCAAGTTTCCTTGAAAATTCTGGAGGAGACATTCTTGCTTTAAAGCAACACGGAGGTTGGAAGTCTACGAATATCGCTGAAGGGTATGTGCAGCAATCTCTTGCAAAAAAGCGACAAATTTCAAACCAAATTATGGGAGTCACTGGAGTTAATGAAATTGATTGTAATCAGCAAAGTACAAGTACTTCCTGGGGATACCAGCTGTATAATTATGTTGTTAGTGAAAATATCACGAAAACTGCGTTGACTCTAGCTCTCACTTCTAGTGGTATTCAAATAACCACTGCTCAAAACTGCACTTTTAACATTAGTTTAAATAATTACTCTACCACAAATTAAAAATATGTAGGATGAAAGAATGAAAATAACGTGCCTATAAGTTATACTGTACCTACTTCTTGGTTTTAGTTCCTTCATAAATTTTATTTGTTATAGTTTCATAAATAAAATATTTAAAAATGACTTGTTATTTGAAGGAGGCGAAAAAATCATATGTATAACATGCGGGTAAAGTGCCTTTTCCTACCTTGAATGATTACTGCTCTTTGCTACGCATCGGGAAGTAAACTTCATCCTCAGGAGGAGAAGAAGCACTTTCCTCCCGTGTTATACAAATAGCTATTATTTCACATTTTATCAAGGATATGATCTACTGTGAATGGGACCTTAAAAATTTGACAACTAATTTTTTGCAGTCTTAAACTCCAAAATATCATTGATTGTCTAGTTGTCGAATTTTTTCGTTAGTTCGTTAATTGTTCTTGATAAAGGTAGCTGGAATGCTAGAGAAACGTTGATTTAAAATATATAAAGAATGTTGTAGTTTGATTTCCCAAAATAATTAACAAAAAGCTCAAATATGTAATTCCCGGTTTTAACGGAAATAAACAGCAACTTTACTAATTTAAATACAATTTTATGATAAGTTATTCACTTTTCGAATTCTACGTTTGTTTCAAATGTCACTTTGTGTAGAATATCCTATATCTGTTCCACTTGTTCCTAGGCAACTCGAAAGTAAATGCATTACATCTCAATCAATCATTCATTTGCATTAGGTTTAATCTAAAAAAAACATTATCTGGTATAACAACAATCATGGTATTATTGAAATTATCTGTAACAAAATTATATTTTCAATTCAATAATTTATGGAAAAAAATTTGATCTTGACATGGGTTTTAGCCTATCATTAATTTTATAATACTGTCATGCAACATTTTGAAATCCCAATATTATATCTTAATTCATAGCCCATTGTCTGGTGGAAATATGTAGACATCTTTAAAATATGGCTTTATGAAATAGTAACATTAAATAATTATTTGAACAACATCAATGAAGCAGAAAAGTCCATAATATTTGAAACTGATAATTATAATAGTAATTCTCCACTTTCAGATATTCTTATCAATAGACTATGACTAGCACTCAATAGAAGATACTCAAATTTTGAGTCAATTCGTTCCATGAGCGTAAAAAGGGAGATAGTGAAATCCCTATTAGCTAGAGCCAAAAAAAATTCGTTTTATTGATACTGAATTCATCAAAAAAAATCTGGAAATCGGTTGACCCTAAAGGCCATCCCTGCAACTTCCCGCTAAATTCAATTTTCAAACGCATGCGATTTTGTCGCTAGTTGCGATGTTTTTGAGCTGTTCGAGCTCAAAAATTTAATTTTTGTGTTATTTTGAGCTCTCCGAGCTCAAAGATAAAGCTATTCAATGCTTTTAAGCTCTTCGAGCTCAAAAGTCTTCGATGAAACACGATTTTTTTAATTTTCAAACTGCTATAAGTTTTGAATGAATTAACCGATTTCCACGCGGTTGGCGGCGATCGATGTAGTTTGTTGAGCTCTATGGAAATTTTCCAACAGAAAAATTGATCTGAAGAAATATTTCGGAGTTATTACAAAAAAAACACTTTTTTTCGATTTTTTCCGACAACGATATCTCACGAACGCATCAACCCATTCTGACGCACTTGGTGGCGATCGATGCCGGTTTTCAAGGTTGAGAGCTGATTAGTTTTTGAGGTCGATCGGTTGAGCCAATTCGAAGATATTTTGAAAAAATGAAAAAAAAACAACATTTTTTTTTCACTTTTTTTGCAATTTTTCGAAATCTACCGGTCCGAATTGGTTCCAACTTACAGGAAATCTAAGTTTGGTGAAGCCCTTTCGAATGACACCAAATGCGATCAAATCGGTCAAGCCGTTCAGAAGTTATAAGAGGTTTACATACACACACACACACACACACTCGCCCACACACACACTCATACATACATACAGACGTATGGACATCGCCGTGAAAATAGTCAGGAAAGCTTCTTGTGGCTTCAAAACGTCGAGATTTGTTGAAACCTCGATTTTTGTAAAACGGGGTAAAAACAATACCTTCCCGATTTTTCGAAAATCATTGGGAAGAATCATTGATTTTTTTAGCGGGAAGTTAAAAAACTTCACTAACGCCAGTCTTGAATAATTATAATTTTCTCACAGAATTTATAAGCAAATAAATTGAAAATTTCGAACATTATCGAAATTATCTTTAATACTCAATAATAAAAATACTAATTCAACTGACATTACTTTTTGAAACTCATTACCGTATGTGGAGGGTTTATGAAAAAAGAATCAAAGAAATTGGTAGTCAATTCAATACTTGAACTAGTCTTATGTCTACCAATACTTTAAAATTCGTCCTATCGAAATCTAAACCAAAAAAAATGAAAAACAATATTTGAAAACTACATATTTACCTCAAATATCCTGTGGAGGTAACAAATTTTATTTAGATGGAGCGTTTAGGCCATTGAAAATCAAAATAAATGAAACAAGTACATTAAATATATGGAGGTCCATAAGTCAGGTATAATTATTGTATCTTTTCTCTCGTTCAACTAATACTATGTACAATGTAATCATTCGCTGTGCCACCCCTAATAACCGATGTGGTTGATGCGGAAATAAATGGAAAAATAATTTGAAAAAGTAGTCAACATTTCAGCAGAATGTCTGTTTACTAATGTTAAATAGAGAAATTTCTAGTATTCCATTACTTTCGTAACATATCATGTATCATAAGTACTTATCCAGTTTTATTCTTCAAAATATCCGCATTTTCTCCTTTTTTGACGGAGTGTCACAAGAAGAAAAAATAAAAACAAATAGGTTAATTCTTGATCACGGCAACTGGAGCGCTACCGAAACATTGGAAATTGAAGATCGGAAAATATTTTAGTTTAATTCTAGGTCAGAAACAAATACTATAAATTGATAGTTGTAAAAAACTTGATTGATAGGATAATGAAGGGTAACACTATTAAAACTTTTAATCGTAGAAAAACGTTAAATTTTTATATATTTTTTTATCATGTCTTGCAGCATGTTACGTTATTTTTATGTGGCTGGTATATAAAGTTATGACGAGGAAGATCAAATTATCAGATAGGCGACTTATTAAGCTTACAGTCTTTTTTACGATGTATCCCATAAAATATGATGGAATTCGTTTATTAAGTGCTTGAAAAAAGCTCGTGTAGTATTTGATTGATATATTTTCTAAAAATATTTTACGATGCTAACCTTCCAGTTTTTTGTGCTTTGATGATTGTTGTTCGGAATGAGATATTATGTGACGTTATGATAAACACAAATACAACGCTTTCGAAACCAATAATTAAGGAGCACTGTCGACGCGCCTTGGTACTTCCTTGGTACGGGAGGTTGACTCTGCTAGTTAGATCATTACCAAGTTTGCCTAGTGTCTAGAGTAGAGACACTTGAATTATGTCAGCCATTTACCCAGATAAAAAGACTTAGGAGAGAAAGAGAGAGAAAGAGAGAGAAAGAGAGAGAAAGAGAAAGAAAGAGAAAGAAAGAGAAAGAAAGAGAAAGAAAGAGAAAGAAAGAGAAAGAAAGAGAAAGAAAGAGAAACTCCATGAGTTAAGTAATTGAGTGTTGGTGTGAAGCAAAGCAGGCCTCTCGATCAGCACTTTAAGCCTCTTGCTCCGCACGTCTGAGCGGAATCAGGTGTGATTGCATATAGGCTTGAATGCAATGGGAGCTGGCACAAAGCAATCAGCACCCATAGTTATTCCATTATAACAGATATAATCACAAACTTCCACCTATGTTCCGGCAGAAATCCATGCTATCCACACGTGTCTGCAAATGAACATTGAAAAAGAGCATAAAGGCCAAAATTTACTGATTCACAAGGCAATCAAATGTCAGATACCCCTGTGAGGAAAAAATCTGAAATGGAATCCACTGGTCCCGAACCAGTATTCACTCATGATCAAAAAAACCTCGAAGTCGTTGCCCAGCCCAAGTGACAGGATAACTAGCCGGTCACTACAGCCTAAGGATGCACATGTATACCATGGACATATATGGGGAGGAACCTATCTGTCGGTTGTACATGAAAGAAGAAGTGACAAATTCGCACATAATCTTAATCATAATCAGGATTTCTCTAAGAAATATCTAGTGAAAAGAAAGTTGAGCCTGATAAGGAAAACTAGTCTCTTTGCATAAGAGGTAAAACCAAAAGTCCATAAAGCCTAAACGGAGAGGAGCCGAGGACTCGAAATTTTGACTGAATCTACTATGATTAATCTACAAAAGTAGGAATTTGGGGAAAAGTGGAGTGTTCATTTATATTAGAGTCTTAGCTACTTCTAATGACTAAGACCCTTGATTTAAAAGTAGAACTAGTAAATTAAATTAGATTGAAATTGCTCATTAATTACTATTGATGAACTTGAAGTGATAAAAGAGTAGTATTGGAAGGAATTTTTTTCCAAAAAAAAAAGATAAACATTTACCAAGAAATTCATCTTCTATCGTGTGCTTCGGTAATATCAAATCTCTTCATCAGCGCGACAGCCCGGCCTAAAAAAAATGTTTCCCGTAGATTAAATTTAAATGAAATGGCAGACTTCACAAGAAGTTTCACACTTTTCTTCGGGAATTTATGTATTTTTCTGTTATTTATGGTAGTCAAGAACTTGTAAAGACCTTAAATATAACATTGTTGACTTTATGGAGTAAGTAATATATAAATCGAAAAAAGGAAACAAATATATACGAAGACAGCTCCTGACTTTATTCACAATGCCCTCCACAGGCGTATGCTAGATTTTTTGTGGTTATAGCAAGAAAACGTTCGCGTGGAATGAAATAACTAAAAAATTATAGTAGATAGATACTTACATCGGACGTTCAAGAAATATCCGATACTGGAAAACCTTCCCAATCTATGTTTTGCGATGCACTTATACCATCCACTGTGTTCTCTTCTAATTTCCGAAAAATTAAGCATTCCATCGGGAGTTTGTTGTACAGGGGGTAAACCGTCGTCCTTCTGCCATATTGGCTGAGCTTTAGGATTGGCATCAACGTCACATTTCAGAGATACCGGAATTCCTTCTCTTATGGGAAAGCCAAATCCTGGTTCTCGAGATATTGCAAAAGATGGTGTATCTGAAATAAAAACGAAATTTTTTTTCAATGGTTTTAATAAAGAAAATCACTCCAGTGAACGGTGCTTAAATGTATTTTTGGCTGAATTGCATAAATCAGTTCTCAAATAAAAGTAATAATAATGATAATAGTACTTTCATTCATAAACAAATACGAAAAAATATATATACAAATTCCAAAGATATAAAAATATAACTTGAATAATAAAATTCCATATTATATCTTCTGTATGTTCCTTGGGGCATATTCCTCATTTTTTCGTAATTTTTGTCGGAATTTAAACTGCAATCTACTTTCATATTTCATTTCAACGTTTCGGTAGCGTTCCATCTACCTATGATATTTATTATAATTTCAAGAAATTTGTTCCCAACTAACAGTAACCAAAAATTCGGCAACTGAACAAAAGGTTGTTGTCAAATTTTTCAAGATCCACTCACAGATTATATCTTCGATAAAAATGATTGCGGATGGATGAACCATTCACCAGGTTATTAGATTAGATTTGATGAGGGGACTAATCGGCCTATTCCACTGCGACCTTTTCAGATCTATTGTGGTGTTCTGAATCTAGATTAAATTCTCCAGCCCGACTATTTTTAGGTAGCCAATCAGCCTCGAGACTGAATCTTCCATCTAATTTCTTGGTGGCTTCGCATCGCCTAATACAAGGAACCGACATTTGCCAGGCAATCGCAGTGGCATAGTATGTGCTCTGCAGCTTCCACTTCTAGGTGACAGAACCTGCACATGGCTTTGTCTGTCAACCCCATTAACTTTGCGACCAGTTAAGCTTACAGTGCCCTGTTCATATACTACGCTTTGACAGTTTTCCTATCTTTGCTTATTAGGTCTGCCGTAAAAGTTGGCCTCTAATAAACTGTTTCGCCTGTCTGTTCTGGTGAGATTACCCACCACTCTAGGGATTTCTGTGCCACCCACTTCCCACTTCCTTGTGGCCATATTTGTTGACGACTTTGCGACGCCACTGAAGGGTTTCGGTCCAATGAATGGCATTCATGAGCCTTGTCTGGCCGTTTCATTCGCCAATTCGTTGTCCTTATGACCCTCGTGTCCTGGTACCCAGGCTACCATCATCTTGCAATGGTCTCCAAGTGCGCTTATGCAGTCTCATACTAGCTTAGAATTGACATCTATTGAATCAAGTGCCTTCAGTGCAGCTTGGCTGTCGGTGAAAATGGCAACTGAAGGGAATGTCCTTTCCCGCCTTTTACTTTCCTCAGCACAGTGGTGAATCGCCGTCACTTCCGCTTGGAAAGTTGTGACGTCCTTAGATAGGATTTGGCCCGGTCTTTTCACCATCAAATAGTTACTTATCTGACACTTTATTCTGTAGATAAATAAAGTACCGTCTTGTCACTGTCACATATAGTTATCTATCAGATAAACTGCCGAATAGTTATTTATAGTTCATATAACAGCCTTTTTGGTGTGCGTCATCGTTTGTGACGTATATTCGGGTTTTGGGTATGTCGATATTTAATTTGTTATTTTGACATTTAGCTAACCTTTAATTCGATAAATAAAATCATCAGTATCGTATTCAGCCAAATTCGAAAAGGCTATGAAATTAGTAATACTTGGGATATGAAAACACTGCAAAATAAAACAAATTGTATATTTAATTTACATATTAAAATAATTTAATATTAGTAAATATAGTCCTGCATTTGAATAAATAAAATGCTAACAATAAGATCAATATTCACTTTCCATAAATAATAATTTACCGTAAACAACAAAGTACAGACCTGACGAGAACTGTCAGTTGGACATTGGAAAAATACGTAAGACACGAAAGGAACGTCTGCATAGTATTTTGAACGATGTAATTTCGCCCGATTGATAGGTCGCGTTTGCGCGTAATCTAAACATCAACCTATCAAATTTTTGTAAGTCAAAGATTAGGGTTAACGTTTGTACTACGTTTAAACGGTTCATTATTGTGATATTTTGATTAGGATTAATCACAGACCTGCCTTTTTTTTCCATTTCTTCCAACGTAATGTGTTAGAAAGACATTAACAATCAATGACGCACACCAAGAAGGGTATTATATGAACTTTACCACTTCCAGATAAAACTTCATTTGACGGATTAGTCATACGTTTGTATATACCCAACCTAATAGTTATTTGTGTATTTAGAGCGTAAAGTAACAGATTGCCGCTTAAGAAAGAATGTTGCGATCTTTTGAAAGCGGCAATTTTACTTTACGCTCGAAAAACACACATAATTTTTTTACAGTCGCACTTTTGAAAATTAAAACAGTCTTTTATATTATCTTAGGTTATAATAGGAGTGCTAGAATAATCTAGGGATGTTAGAAAATAATCAATTTTTATTTAAATAATTATTTTCTTATTATCGATTTTTATAGTAATATTTATCGATTTTTAGTAAATCGATTACATTAATTACGTGTTTAAATCGATTTTCAGAAACGGCAGGTATAATTTACAATTTTTTCAAAAAAATTTGACGACTTTTGACAGTTATTGACCATTTTTGATAATATTTTGAAAACTTTTTACAATTATTGATAATTTTTGACCATTTTTGGCAATTTTTCAAAAATGTTGATAATTTTTCAAAATTTTGACAATCATTGACCATTTTTGACAATTATTGACTATTTTTCAGAATCTTGACAACTTTTGACAATTATTGACCATATTTCAAAATTTTTAACATTTTTTTGATAATAATTGACCATTTTTGACAATTTTTCAAAAATTCTGACAATTTTGGACCATTTTTGACAATTTTTCAAAATTTTTGACGGTTTTTGACAATTATTGACCATTTTCGACAATATTTCAAAAATTTTGACAATTCTTGATAATTATTGACCATGTACTTTTAAATGATACAAAAAAATCAATTATTGACCATTTTTGACAATATTTCAAAAATTTTGACAATTCTTGATAATTATTGACCATGTACTTTTAAATAATACAAAAAAATCAATTTTTGACCATTTTCGACATTTTTTCAAAATTTTGACAATCATTAACCATTTTTGACAATTATTGACTATTTCCCAAAAATTTTGGCATTTTTGACAATTATTGACTATTTTTCAAAAATTTTGGCATTTTTAGACAATTATTGACCATTTTTGACCAAATATCAAAATTTTTAACAATTTTTGATAATTATTGACCATTTTTACCAATTTTTCAAAATTTTTGACAGTTTTTGACAGTTTTTGACAATTATTGAACATTTTTGGCCCTTTTTGTCAATTATTGACTATTTTTGACAATATTTCAAAAATTTTGACAATTCTTGATAATTATTGACCATGTACTTTTAAATAATACAAAAAAATCAATTTTTGACCATTTTTACAATTTTTCAAAATGTTGACAACTTTCACAATTATTGACCATTTTTCAAAAATTTTGGCATTTTTAGACAATTGTTGACCATTTTTGACCATATTTCAAAAAATTTTACAATTTTTGATAATTATTGACCATTTTTGACAATTATTGACCATTTTTGACAATATTTCAAACATTTTGACAATTCTTGATAATTGATTGATTTTGACAATTTTTCAAAATTGCTGACCATTTTTCAAAATTTTGACAATCACTAACCATTTTTGACAACTATTGACTATTTTTCAAAATTTTAACAATTTTAGACAGTTATTGACCATTTTTGACCATATTTCAAAATTTTTACCATTTTTGACTATATTTCAAAAAATTTGACAATTCTTGATAATTATTGACCATTGGCAGAAATCGATTTATTTTTATTATAATCGATTTTTAACAAATCGACTAATTTCGATTAACTGAAAATCGATTTTTATTTAATCGATTCTCTTTCAATAATCTCACATCCCTAGAATAATCGTCATTTTCGCTATTCATCATGATTAAACTTAAAAAGATCTACTGACTTGTTCAGACTTGTCAGAATTCGAATCAGAATATCAGTCAATAGTCGAAGTGAGAGGGAAGAACACACGCACGCGCTTGCCGATGGGAAGTCAGGTCAGAAGTCAGAAGGGCGGTTCCATAAATATTCACCAATTGAGTCAATTCTGAGTGCGTGGTTTGATTAAATAAGCGAGCGAAAAAGATTCCTTTTTTGCGCTAGAGCGTAAAGTAACAATCCTCGGCATTTGTCGACTTTACGATTTCATTTGAATATAGTAATTAGTCATTTTACGCGCGACTGTAAAAAAAGGTTTTTTTCAACTGTGTTGGTGTTTTTGGAAAACATAATAGATGTAAAATTTAGAAATGGAAGACATTCCTGAAGATTTCGATTTTATTGAAGGAATTAAAATAATGGTGACCATAATCGAGAATATCACATACGGACAAGGCCTGCCCAATTCTTGACATCACTCGCTATTGAGCGAATTCGCAGCATAAAAAGCAGTAGTTAGCGAAGTCTTTACTTCTATGCAATTCTTGGGGTAATTCGTTAATGGGCGTCCTTAAGCGAAATGAGAAATTTGGTAATGCCGTGAATAAAGCGTTCGCTCTTCTTGAGGTTATCAAATTATTTCTGTTTTATGGTTATGTTTCATGTTTAAAAATGTTGTAAGAAATGGATCCAAACATTATAAATAATGAATTACGCGGACGCGGAAGAGAAGCAAAAAAATAATGTCGGAATATTTCTAAGGGAAGGATCAAATAATTGGTGGTAAATTCACAAATAAGTTCGAAGATTCCGTAAAAGAGTGGACTAAGTTGGCAAATATTCCAAATAGTATTCCCGGCGGAGAAAATCATTCATTGTCGTGAACGGATTCGGAGGATTGCGCAGAACTCGGAAATTTTGAACCATTTCCGCCAGATCTAAATTTTCCATATTAAATTTACAAGCTCATCCTTCCTCGATTACTCAAACACAATTACAATTTAAAATGTTTTTAACAAAAATAGTATTAACTATACGCGCGCTATCACTTATCACTTTCAGTATAAATATAATCTATGGTTGTCACGTACAAAAGTACATAACGAACACTATCAAGCGAATGCGCAAAGCAGAGAGAGCTCAAGAATATAATTTTAACGAATTCGTTAGGAAGCGAGTAACTTTGAGTGTTGCGAACCGTCAAGAATTGGGGTCCAGTAACGACCAGCCATTACTACAGCATATCAACTAATATTTATAGCCATGGCCTATTGCCGGCCTGCTGCAAATGGGCCGATAATGACCAGTCCTCTGATGGACCATCAGTAAATCCTTTCCAACGCATATTGACCAAAATCCTGCAATCCCAGAGTCGAGAAATCTAATATTAACACGAAACAGTGTCGAAATAGTTATTTATGTAACAAGTGCATAAAGTGGTGCTTATTTTCACGAGTGGAAAAGTTTACGCATGAGCCGCAGGCGAATGCGTCAATTTCATGAGTGAAAAAAAGACACTTTATGCATATGTTGCATACACTATTTTTTCTACAATCAAGAAAAAACCAAAAAATGTGTTGTTTAGTTTGCTCTAAATGGACTAAAAATGGCGTCGATTTGAATGTTTATGTTTGTCATGATGACGAAACGTTAAGTAAAATGTCAGATGAGTGCAATCTGCAGAGCCATTAGCGGAAATATTTAAAATTAGCGATAAAAACTACTTTACCTATCGTACCTATCTTATTTTTTTTTAGGTATAAATTTTTTTTAAATTGATGTTTTTGTCCAGGAAATGAGTTCCGTAAACTAGAGGCATGATAGATCGTTAACAAATATTCCAAATACCCAAATACAACTTTTCTCTAACCTTCTTAGTTTGTGAGATATAGGCTGTTGAAGGGTGCAGAAGAAATACTCATTTTATTGCATATCTTCTAGGGGGATGAAAGTACAAATTTGAATTTTTTTGTAGGATATTGTCTTTTCAAAACACATCAACTGTAATAATTCTGTCAAATTCTAATGAGCTAGTGGCGTGGTACGAGGGGTTTTGTAAACTTATATTGTACCATATTTTTGAAACACCCTGTATTTAGAGCCAAATACTTTTGACTGCCATTCTTTATTAAATTTTTACATAAAAGGTACTCTTTGTTGAACTCATTCATTCACCATTTATGGGATGAAGATACACCTAAAGGCATCCAAAAAAAGTTTTTCATTTTACCTGAAAACACTATCTTAACATGCACTGGAAAAAGTTTTCCTGTGCGCTAACATGCGTTGATAAGGGAACAGAACACAGTTCCCTTAAAAACACTAAACCACAATTGTTTTATGACAGCCGATGTCAGTGTTTTGAATTATATTAATTGCACTATGACAGCAGATGTCAGTGTTTTGAATTATAGTCTAGTATAGTAAATACTTACTAGTTTTTGTATTAAGAAAGGTATAATGAAAAGTATCGTTCATTACACATCCATAAATACTTTTCCCGTGCTTGCACGACTTCCCGTGTTCGGCTATGCCTCTCACACGGGAACCCGTCGCACGCACACGAGAAAAGCCTATTTTCTAGAATCGTAATGAAATATACTATTTCTTTATTGTTGCTCGTGAGCTCGCATGGAGAGGCGGTGAAGGAGTAAACTGCTGCATGTATTACTTAATTGAAGAAATGGATAGAGGATAATCTACAGGCCGGATTGAGTATAATCCTGTTTTTTCAAAAATCACTCAAGGAGGGTCTAAAAAAGGTGCAGATAGCAAGTTCCTTTTAAAAAATGTGCCCCATAAGATTATTTAAGAAATTGATGGAAAAACGTAGTATGTGTTTAATAACAACAGACCGTCTCTTTTTAACACCAAATTTAAAATGGAAGGTGTCCAACAAATGGTACAAAAATCCAATAGGCAAGAACACAATCTATACATGGTTCAAATTGTCAGCAGCAAAGATTGGGATCGACAGTAAAAGAACAAAAGTGACAAATCATTCAGCCAGAGCCACAGCAGTCACTAGCCGAGCACATTCTGGAACAAAAACTCATTGAATAACAGGCCATTCCTGTAGTCAATCTTACCTACAAATGAATAGTTCTCACCACCACAAGATTATTGAGTCTATGAGGCAAATTCAGGCAAGTGAAACTACAACTTCTGCCTTTGTAGAGCAATCGAATTTCCGACACTTCTTGCAGAGTTGTCTACAACTGCGTGTTTAATATTATTACAAAAAATTTGTCATAATTTTGAAGTTTTACGTTAAATCACTTTAATAAGTAGTGTTATACTAAATAGACAATGAAAAGTTAATCTATTATGAATGTTTCAGCTTTTCTTTCCTGCTTTCCTTCTGGAATATAGATTGTTGGACATAATACATAATTTTTTCTTATTGTAATTTTTTTTGCTAAAATGCTACAAAAACATATTTCCGGCGGCTTAAGTTAATTGTAACTAATTAGAGTTTTAGAAATGAAGTTCATTTTAGCCGTTAGTAACACATTTTTTTCACTAAAATGTGAGAAACATTAAATAACAAATTTGTTAGCCGAAATCCCATGTCTTTATACTTTTAAATTCAAATAAAACTTTAAAAAACATATTTCCGATGAGTTTAGTTTAATATGACGCACTATATTTTTACAATAGAAAGTGATTTTACTTGTTAGTAATTAAGGTTCATTACTAAAATTTCAGGAACATTGAAAACATTGACTCGTTTCCAACCATAACATCTGAAACTATGTCTATATAGTTTCAACTAAAGCTTAAAAAAATTAGTTCCAATGATTTTAGGAGAATATTACATTATGGTATTTGCACAAGAGAATTTTACTTTGACGTTCAGTAACACTGAACGAAAATGCTTCTAATAGGATTTTTAATTAGTTTTTTTCCGTTATTAATTTTGATAACATATAAACTATTATGATAAAATGTTAAGTTTTTCATTCAAATGTCCAATAACATAAAATTGAAATTTCAAATTCTAATCCGATTTGAATATTCTTTTATATTTCACATTCCAATTTTGAAGAGTATTGCATTGCACCAAGCTTTTAAGCGAGTTCAACGTTTTTTGAATGAAATCGGATTGAGTTTTCCAACGTGTCAATTTAAATCAAAAGCATTGAGGAGTATTGATATCACCTTTGATGCAAATCAAAACAAGATTGTACCAAGGAATCACGTTGTCCCATGCAATATTTGCCCCCGTTTGCCACCCCCTTAGGGGTACAATTTCGGAATAGCCTTTCATATCAGATGCCAACGTCATACAAAGAACACACCCTCCAAGTTTCAGGTCTCTACGATCAGCGGTTTAGGCTGTGCGTTGATATGATCCGTCATTCAGGACAAAGCATTTTATATGCATGAATAATTATCAACACAACTTTAAATGGAAACTCAACAAAAAATATGAATCTTTTTATATCGTACCTTCAAAAATTAGTAAAGATACTTTTAATTCCACCAACAGTTATTTTATGAATAAAATTTGACTTTAGTTAACGAATATGTCTTTTGTAACATTGAGTATCATTATTTAGAATACATTCTTCCATTTTTATTTTATTTTGTCCCAATTCCTTTCATTGAAATAAAATGAAATATTGTAAATTCAAAATTGCCGGAATATTAGGTAACAGCAAACTATTTATTTTCATTTTATCACTATGAAAACTTCCGCAAAAATCTAGCAGATGTGAATGAATGAAATCCACAAGACGTTAAAGGCGTTTTTGAGTTTCTAACTATACCACAAACTAAATATACCTACCTATTATGATTGCTATGTACGTAACACACACCTATCTAAACAACTATCGTAACTGTATGAAAAAAACTTGTCATTAACAGAAATACCTACTTAACAACTAACAACAACATATCTCATTAAAAGTAAACCCAATCAATAACAAAATTCAAATTTTTATACGCGTCTGCCCCGATCCGGTTGAATACTCCGCCGGGCGCAACAGTGGTGCGGACCTGTTCGGTGGCGCGGCGCGGTGAAGGGTCGTGATGCAAACTTACTTAACTCACCTACCTATAGATACCTAAAAAACCCTAAGATTTGTAACCATTTGCGTAAGTTGTTTGTACATGATCATGAATAGAACATTACTTTTCTTTACACACAAATTTTTTGAATTTTGAAACATCCTTCCTTAGTGGATGCCTGCGTCATAAGAGGAATACGTGTGCAAAATTTTAAGTTTATATCCCTGAGGGTTTGGCCTGTGCGTTTATTTAAAATTTTCATCCCCTATTTTACATTCTTAGGGGTTGGATTTTAGAGAACGCTAAAATACGTAACTCATTATTTTTGCCGTACTCAATTCATACGAAATTTCATGCATTTCATGATTTTAAGTGAAATGCCGCAATGCGCGTGACGTTCTATATTCTATTGATAAGACCAATCGTAATTTTGTAATAATTGTCAATTATGATAATTCTATAATTGGAACAGAAAACGGTTTAATCGCATAATATTATGTCAAATCGAATAATTATCATCGATGCCAATCAACGTAAGTGCAAGCGTTAATTTTTTTTCCGTCAATAAATAGTCATCTACACAAGATGTCATTCAAGATGAGTTATATATTCAAATTTTCCAATGCAAACAGCAATTTTTTTATTTAATCAGTGAGAATCGGTAGTTTCGTTGGATATCTAACCTCAATAATGCATATGGCATATAGGGGGTGTCAATTTGAAAATTTCCAATGAGAATATCTCTGAAAGTAAAAAAATTGGAAAAACGCAATTTGGTACAAATGTTATACAGGTAGGGGGAATATTTTGGTTGTGGAGTGAGTGACCCCTTAAGCCCCATGCACCTCAACCCCAAAATTTTAAATGGCACCACCCCTTTTATGATTCCTCAAATTAAAGGACTTTTTGAGTAATATTCACCTGCACAAGAATTTTGTTTTAATTTAATACAGGGTCGAACAAAAAGTAAAATTCAAATAAAATAAACTGTGTTTTATGAAATGTTATTTTAAATATTTTACGCTAAAAAAGGAAAGGATATTTTTCGAAGTGAAATAATTTCAAACCAATTCATTATTTAATTATCTTTTTAATCCGATATCAGACAGTATGGCTGAAAGAATTCAGATAATTTATATTTATGGTTCTGAAAATCATTGTGCCTTAAGAGCTGCTGCAGTATTTAATGAAAGAAATCCTGGAAAGAGTGTAAGTTATACTTACGTGAGACAACTGGTTCTCAAGTTTGAAGGATAGATAGCAAACAAAAAGAGAGTTCAGCGTAGAGTACTTGATGAAGCGGCACAAGTAGAAGTATTAGGACATCTTGCTATGAATCCTACAATGTCTCTACGCCAAGGTTCAGCGATAAGAGGAATTTGTCATGAATCTTTTCGTCAGGTACTTAAGTACTCGTGTTCTCCGACGTCGGGAACGCGTTCAACAGTGTCAGAAACGGGCAGTGTTGAGCGCGTTGCTGAGGCTTGGAGTGGGGCAGGGGTTGGTTAACCTGGTGGAGGACTACCTGACGGGGCGTATGATTGTAGACTCCAGAGGGAGGAGGTATAAGACGGAGGTTGGAGTGCCTCAGGACTCGGTTCCTGGACCGACGCTCTGAAAGTGTGTGTTTGATGAGGTTTGTGGGATAGTATGTGAAGAGGGATGTGAGATTACGGTGTATGCGGACGATGTGTGTCTGGTATGTACGGCAAAGGGAGAGGCGGAGATGGGAAGAAAGGCGGAGAGAATGTGTAGGAAGATTGCGGAGAAGATAGATCGGTGCGGACTGGAAGTGGCGGAAGATAAGACGGTGGGGTTGCTAGTGAAGGGACGGAGCAGGACGAAGTGGGGCAGAATTCATATGTAGGAGTCTGTGAAATCCCTAGGGGTGTCAATTATCCTTCAAAACTCATATGTTAAAGGCGACAGAGAAGGGTAAAGTGAAGGCAGCATGGCTGGGGAGATTGATGTGTAATGTGAAAGGGCCGGGAGAGTGCAAGAGGATGGTAATTGGTAGGGCGGTAGAGCAGAGTATGCTGTACGGTGCGAAGGTGTGGGATGAAAGAGCGGTGGGTGAATGCGAGGATTAGGCCAGTCCTGCGGGTGCAGAGAGGGATACTGCTGAGGGTGGTGCAGGGGTACAGGACATTGGGTGGACTGGCAGCAGCGGTGCTGGCAAGGTCCTACCCATTGAACGTGATGGCTAGAGCTAGGAACAAACGCTGGAGGGGTACGACCAGAGACGAAGTACAGGAATGGATGGAGGAGGAAATGGAGAGAAGGTGAGAGGAGTATGAATGCGCGCTAAAAGGAGCGATTGGGAATAGGAGAGATTGGATGGACCGGAAATTCGGGGAGGTGAACTACTTCTTGACACAGGTGTTCACTGGACATGGGTCGAGAGTAGGGTACCTCCACAAGATTGGGAAAAGAGAGACTGGAGTGTGGGAGAGGTGTGAAGTGGAGGATGATGTGTGTTTAGATGCTGGAGGAACGAGGAGGGGAGTGGAGTGGTAGAGAGCATGGTAATTTTTAAATAAACATTATTATTATTATTATTATTATTATTATTATTATTATTATAGAGAACGACTCGATATGGCATGAGAGGTAGGAGTGATAGTAGGGCGAAGACGACAGTGTGAGCGGAGAGAGTGCGAGGGTCCGCCGCCCGTCTCGAAGTATGCTAGGGTAGTGATTCCGAGGCGGGGGTAACGGCGAGTTTGAGGAGGGTTTGGTTGGTAGGCATCCCATTGGGGATGAGACCAACACTGATTGGGTCTTGGACCCATTCGAACATGAGTTTCCCATCTCGGCCCGAAAAAAAAAGGTAGGTACTTAAGTTGAATCATTTCTATCTATACAAAATGCAATGCAAATACTTCAGGAATTGCGTGAAGACGACCCTGATCAAAGAATACAATTTTGCGAGTCGATGAAAATGACAGATATATTGCGTATTACTCCTGGGTTGCTTAGAAATATTTGTTTTAGCGACGAATGCTCGTTTTTTTTAATAGTTCTGTAAATAAACACAAGTGTAGATACTGGAGTGATGACAATCCGCATGTTTTCAGGGAAGAACACAAAAAAAATAAATGTATGGGCGGTAATATTGGGTGAGACTATTGTTGGTCCTTTATTTATTAATGGTAACTTTAATAGCTATACTTACTTGGAAATGTAAGAAAACATCATTCAACCTCTTATTGTCGAAAAAATAAAAAATCAGTTAGATATTAATGGGGTTAGGAACCTAAACGAATATTGAATACATTTTCAACAAGATGGAGCGCCACCCACTATGTTCTTCGTGTGAGGCAATTTTTAAATGATACATTCCAGATCAGTGAATTGGGAGGAGAGGTCCAGTAGAATGGCCGGCAAGATTACCAGATCTAACACCCCTAGACTTTTTTCTCTGGGGTCACTTGAAAAACTATTGTATTTAAAACACAACCTTTCACTAGATGATATTCGGCACCGGATTATTACTGAATGTGCATTAATTCCGAGAGAAGTGTTTCAGAATGTAAGGAATTAGTTTGAAAATAGATTATGTTTCTGTTTAGCCCAAAATGGAATGCATTTTTGCATCTGTTTAAATAAAATGGCATTTCATAAAAACAGTTTATTTTATTTGAATTGTAATTTTTGTTCGACCCTGTATTAAATTAAAACAAAATTCTTGTGAAGGTGAATACTACTCAGAATTTCAATTTGAGGTATCACAAAAGGGGTGGTGCCATTTAAAATTTTGGGGTTGGGGTGCATGGGGCTTATGGTGTCACACACGCCACAACCAAAACATGGTAATTCTAGTTCCCCTTTCTGTATAACATTTGTACCAAATTGCGTTTCTCAAATTTCAAATTTTTACTTTCAGTTTTTTCCCATTTCATTTCAACGATTCGGTAGCGTTCCAGCTACCTATATCAGGAATATTTATTATAATTTCAAGAAATTTGTCCCCATCTGACTCGGCAACTAAACAATTAATGAAAATACTTTGAGATCTATTCACCCATTATATATTCGATAAAAATGATTGTGGATGAAGAAATATTTTTTGTAATAATAAATAAAACACCCACCAGGTTATAGTATAGTCTTTATTTCATTAGCGTAACATCATAACTAAGAGGTAAAGAGAATAATATAATTTTTTCACTGGATGTATTTCATTTTATCTTAGAAAATCCCATATTTTTCTAAATTCAAAAATATACCACTTGATACCTCCAGCTTAAGCAATGGTTTAGTTAGTAAACTTGAAACTGATTATTATACTACTTACACTTACCTTTTGGCCTTTTTAAAAAAAATAAGTTACATATAAAATATTGTAATTTGGGGATTAATTTATTTGTGAAAACTGGAAATTTCCATTTACCAATAGCGAACCATGAAGTTTTTGAGACGGATTAATAAGTTCGCGAAAATGTCATTGATTTCATAGACGTTTGACATAATTTTTCATGAGGGATTGATTTATACAAAATAGTTAACTTAAGTTTAAAAATTTCCGGTGCTAAACCAAAACGTTGTAAGTACCAACTGAGGTAACATGTGTTTTATTACAGAAATACGTTTTAAGTGCCATCCTCGAGATGCACCTCTGATTAAAATTCGAAGCGAGCACCACTAGTTTTATATTTTCTCCCTAGCCAAGCAAAATCTTTTAAGTGCCGATAATAGACCTGCACTGGCAGTATGTGAACAGTAGGGTTTCAGACGGGTTGAAGTCGTTTGATGCACATACATTAGTGTATATTGTGTTGTTTTGTTTTCATAATAAATGAACAAATTAATCCAAAGGCTTCTGCAAGCAAAAAGCGTAAAAGAAATGTCCCTTCTTGGAATAAATCTGTTTTAAAAACCAAAAGAAATTCGGGGCTTGGTTAGACAACATTGAAAAACAAGGAAATATGCGAAAAAACAGAACCAGTGCAGGTAATTATTCTTATAATAAATTCAAACTTGTAAATGTCAATTTACATGCCACTCAGTTACAGTTGCATGTCGAAAAAGACTTGCCGAATTTTGGAAAAAAAGGCGAGTATAACAGGCAGCAAAGCTTTCTTAGTATACGTCCATCATTGATCAAACGTCGCAGGCATGGAACCTATAACAATTCAAAAGAAAGCAGACGACAACATTTCTTTCGGTACATGTTACAACTACCGGGAGCATCCGAGATTCAAGTGTGCAGAAAGACTTTTTATGAGTCTTTCAATATTACACCACGAAGAGTGCAACTGCTCGCAGAAAAAGTATCAACCGGCCAACTTGATATTAAAGATGAGAGAGGAGAAATGGGCCCGAAAAAAAATTATGGGTGGAAGGACAAAATTAAGAACTACATATCTATTATTCCTGCTAGAGAAAGTCACTATAGCAGAAACGACAACCCAGATAGAAATTACGATAGCTATACAGAGGCTTTCTATAGAAATATAGAGAAGATGGAAGAAAACGCCAGTTTCTCGACAGTGGTTCAACGATGTGTTTTTGTCGGATTTTAATTTGTCTCTTGCTCCACCTCGAGTAGATACATGTTCCGTTTGCGATTCAAAACAAATAGAAATTCAAGGTAGAGGAGGTCAAGAGAAAGTGGCTGCCCAAAATTTGTTAGAATTACATCAGCGCAAAGCTGAATCGGCACAAAAAAATATGGCGGCTGATAGTAGAAGATCCAAGGATCCGGATTCAACTGTATGTATTCTAAGCTTTGATTTGCAGCAGCAGATGTACATTCCAAGTCTGACACATACTGAAATGTACTACAGCAGGCAGTTGGCCTGCATTAATATGGGAATTCACTTAGAAGATTCCAATAAAGGATTTATGTGTCTTTGGAATGACACTTTGGGTGGCCGTGGTTCAAATGAAATTGCAAGTTGTTTTAATGCCTTTATAATGGACGAGTTGCAGACACACAAAAGGGAACTTATTTTATGGTCTGACAACTGCTGTGGACAAAATAAGAACCAAATTATGCTAGCGATGCAGCTAATTCTAGTCGCCAAAGGTAAATTTTACCAAATAACCCACAAGTTTCCCGTATCTGGTGACACGTTTTTATCATGCGACAGAGACTTCGATCTCATATGAAAAGTTAAACGTAGCTTGTCTCCTAAAGTACCAGAAGATTTGATAGAAATAATGGCGTCAGCATGTTTGAAGAACCTTTTATTATAATGGATGTGACAAAATTCTTTGACTGGAAATCTATTGCCCAGGAATATCTGGATACTAAGTAACTTTCCATATCAAAAGTCACCCAAATGCGAATTTCAAGACGAAATTTTGGTGTGGTGGAAGTGCGAACATCCTACTAAGACTTGGCTCCATGGACGGAAATTAATGTATTGAAAAAAAATGTTACTATTGATTAGTTCCAGTCTTTACAAGTTGAATTTAAGGAAACACCAAAACCATTAATAGCTGAGGAAAAAAAGGATCTTACTGCCATGTTACGATTTCTGCCTGCACCTGAGAGGGAATATTATCAGGGTATAATTTCAAAATAGTTTAGCTATAGATACTCAAAATACTATAAAAATTAATTTTGTTGTTGTTGTAAGTACCACCAAGTTGCAGTTGCATCATTAGTGGCTCATACAACGTTTTGTTTAACTTAGTAATAAACAACCATTTTCTTTTATAATATAAACAATAGTTTTAACTTTAAGTTTTTGTTGAAATAATGCATAACATATGTCCGAATAAAAATAAATAAACAGTTTTTTACACACTTTGCAAATGTTTTGATTTGACAATTTTTTATGCACTGTGTAAAGTTATAATTCTGGCACTAACAACGTTTTGGTTTAGCACCTCGTTTAGCACCCTTCAATTATATAAAAAAACAATTTTTTTCTTAGAATAACTTCATTCAGCTAGGTTTCAAAATATTTATGGAGAATATAGGCTTTCTATTTCTATAATAATAGTGTCAACAGAGAATAAATATTCAATTTATCTCTGATGCGCTTTTTGAAAATCATGTTTTTTTAAATAAGACTTAAAAGCAGAGATTTATTTTAAAATTCTCTTGTGACCATATAAGCTGTTGAGATGTCGGGTATGTTAAAAATACAAGGTTTGCAGAGTGATTTTTCACTCGAATAGTGTCAGATTTTATTTCAATTTTAAAGAAAATGGATATCTCCTTGAAAAGATAAACTAACAAGCTCGTGTGGCCAGTCGCATGAAACAATGTAATATATCTGCCTTTGGGGTATTAGACCAGTGGCAATAAATGTGTGGCACCAGTGGCATCAGTTATTATATATTTCTTGGTTATAATTACATCAGGATATTAGTGCATATGTCACGCACAATACTAGAATTCGGGTAATGTAAAAAATACGGAGACCTAGTAACAAATATTTTCCAAACCAGAAATTGTACTTTTATGCGGTTATTGAGCGTTACAAAATAGTCAGATCTAGTATTCTCCAAATCGAATTGCGCGAAACTAATTTTGTCCATTAATGAATGACCAATACTAGTTCTGCTTGTTTTTATTTTTATTTTAATGAAAAGTAAGACTGCTGTAGAAACTTCAAGGCACCATCTATTCTGCATTCTGACAATGACTGTGAATTTGTCAACCAAGTAATATATAACTTGAAGCGACAGCGCTCCAGTTCAAAAATTTTACATGGAAAGTCACGTTTTTCTCAAATCCATTGTTCTGTGGAACATTTGTAATTTGCCGGGACATAACGATATTTCTGGAAATGAACAAGCTGGTGAACTCGCGAGAAGAGGTTCAGCAACGACATATGTTGGACCAGAACCAGTTCTTGGGATCAAAAAAAAAGTGATCCGATGACAAATACAAAAATGGGTACAAAGCCAGCATAGACTACAGTGGAGGAACATTCCAAAGCAGGTACACAGTAAGACCTCTATAGGCGACACATGTGTTAAACGGGCCGAAGAACTACTGAATATCAATAGGGATCAGCTAAAAATCATTACAGGTTATCTAACTGGCCATGCCCTAGTAAAAGATCACCTGCATAAAATAGGGCTATACAACGGGGATCTCAGCTGCCGACTTTGTGGCATGGAGACTGAGACCGTAACTCATATCTTGTCTGACTGTGAAGCACAGGTCTCGAGGAGACACACAACTTTCGGAGAAGCCAATGTACCACCTGAAACGTGGCACACATACAGTGGGCCTATATCGTCTACTCGAAGGTACAGGGATAACTAAGTGGGTGGACTAAATGTGGGAGTAGAGTACAATAAGCCAACGGCTGCAGTGCTCAAGGCATAAGATCGGATCCCAAGAAAAAAAAACAATTGTCATCGAGATGTTCTTATATGTTGATTGCCTGATGAAAATATTAGACACTGTGTTGACAGATTATGTTCTGTCCAACCAAAAAAAGGAGCTACCACTATGGCAGTAGCCGATCACGTAATAAGCACATCCATAACGTGTCCTAAGTATCTGTATTTCTTTCCTGTTTTGCTCACCATAGATTGAGAGATACGTTCACTGTATGAGTGCATTTAATGGAATAATGTGCATAGCTCTTCTTCAGTCAACATCCTATCAACAACATCATTCATCATTAAAATTTCAATTCTCTCACTTTCGTCTGAAGGCATTTCAACGAAACAGTTTCTTAAGAACGATCAGATAAAATATATTGATGATATTATTAATTACTATGAGAAGAAATAGATACAATGCTAGAATAACAACTCCACCCTGTACCAATTTGAATCAACTAGATACATTTTTGGAATTAGCTTAGCAAGGGTTAAACGCGATTTGAAAAATGCTTAAAATAACTGTTGTTTACGTCATCACTTAAAGTTGATTCACTCTGTATGATAGATTATTAAAAAAAAGTAGTATATCAAAAATCGACCTGTTCCAGAAATATTTCTTCATATTAATTTAGATTTTGTTTCGCTAATGAATTTATAAGATACTTTTTGAACGCACCATATTAATATGCAAAGAAAGTAATTCGAAAGTCCAGAGTAGTCGTTCTTGCAACTTTGATGCCATCACCAGTCGCATAACATTACATTAAATTGTTGTAAACTTTTTGTTTTTACCGTAGTTCAATGAAAAATTTTTATGGAGGCGTTGTGGAGGGAAAATTATTATTCTTGTCCAGAGGAAGTATTCATCAAATTGTCTTTAAGCTCCTGAAGGGGCTCTTACCGGCCATTTATGCTTAAATTAGTTACAAACCGGATTCATATACACGTTAAATGAGATGCGCACAATAGCTAATACATAGGGAAAGATTAAACGTTTACCGGACTACATTACTGTGGTTTACAGGACGAAAGTTATTGATCATCCTTCTGTGTGATTACCTAATGATACATAGGGAGGAAAACTGAGTTGAACGAGAATGTTCTCGTTTGAAACGTCGTCATTTATCAGAGAACTCGAGAATATTGAGAGAAACTAATAGAGGCGTGTCTGGATTTGTATGGAATAATAATGAAGTTTTCAGTTAGAAGTTTTGATGTAGGACTGGTTTTGATTTTAAATAGCTATGTTAAACTCTTGTTGATAATATTACTATTCTTTTTATTCAAAAAAATCACCAGTATTTTTAACCTTAAAACCATTTTTTTTCACATATCTTAAAAATGTATACATTCCAATAATATATTTTTTCGGCAACCGTCCGGAAAGTACCCACTTCCCGGACTATTTTTCTGTGAGAAAGTAGCACTTTTCCGGCCTAGTCCGGAAAGTACGTATTTCCCGGACTAGGCTGGGAAGAATTACATCGTTGTTGTCATTCAAACAAACTGAATCCCTTTAATATTAGCAATTGTTCGAATTTCAATATAAATATTAATATAAACAATAATTAGAATGTTCCTTATTTTGGTCTAAAAATAAATATTACATAGAAACGTGTTTTATTGATTAGTTATACCTACAACACGCTTGCCGAAAAAAATATGTACGCAACACGCCCGGAAACTGTTTTTTCGGACTAGCAGACTTCCAGGATTCGCCTACGGCTCGTCCTGGAATCTTGTATACTTGTCCAAAAAACAGTATTTTCCGGACTTGTTTCGTAATATACTATTCTGCTCGCAGTATCATTATACTCAATTCCCATGTTTTCGTTTTACTAAACTCACTACCGACTGTAAAGTTAAAAAAACACATTCACATCAAGTTATAAGTGATACCAAATTCATGTTCTGTTTTAGTTCTGTAAAAATATTCAATTTTTGGAATATTTCAACCATGTTTATCTACTAACTTTATCAAGTAAATGTGAATTTATAAAAATTATTAAGTTTATTTTCATTCAAATAATTAATAATTATTGATAGGTATCATTTTTAAACTGTTAGGTAAGTACATGGAGCTCCACATTCTCTGAGCAATATTCAATTTAAATAACAGGAAAAAAGTGGGGCTCATGTGAACAAATTTCATTTTTTTTTTCATCGCAAAATGGGATTCGTTGCAAAGTGTTGAATTGAGTGAACATAAGAATCATATTATTTGTCAGGAGCTATGTAAATTTAAATTTTGTAATAATGAAATTATTCAAGGCACGTACAAGGTGTTCCAAATGAATGCAATTGAAAGGCACATAAGGACATGACAATATTTTCTGCGGGTCACATATGAACAGAGGTGCAATTTCCAATATTTATTATACATGATACATTGCACTAACCCATATTATAACGATGACAATTAACAAAAAACTAAAAAAAAAGCTATATCTTTTTGTTTCAGGTGCTGGTAATTTTTGCACAATATCGTTCGCAGAAATATATGATTGTCGTCCTCCAGAACTAGAAATACAAATTTTTGTCGTGGTGTCATTTTTAACAAAAATTACTGAAAAATAGTCTTCTTGTCATTTTCAATCTGGCCAACTAAAAATTTGTCTTTTGTCTGCTGCAAACTTAACGAGAACGAAATCTTCTTCCTGGATATTCGTTGCCAAAATCTTTACTACTCTCCTTGGTCTCAATTTCCATAAGACAATCTTCCGATTCTTCACAATAATTCTCAATTTCGTTTCCACAGGTTTCCTTATCAAAAACTTTTCGAATATGAGATTTAGCGTTTCACTTTTTTTTATTCTTGCCTTTATCCTTTCAGAAGTTTCTATTTTCTTCTATTTCTATTATGCAGTTCTCTAATCTCTTCTCTTCTGATGCTGCAATCAGGTTTGTAGACTTTTTTTCTTCCTTCCTTTCTAAGCAGTTACTCTACACCCTTGAGTACGGAGAAGCCTGTACCGAAGTAACATTAACATCGGAAATATTTACAAATTTGGAACTTTGTTTTCCGGAAGTAGAAGCAAGGGGGACAACTGTTGTCTGGTTGAAAATTTGCTGATGAAGTGGAGGGTATTTCGCAATTAGGCAAGGTGAAGTCAATTGGACAAGTATCATTTGTGTTATCGTGCTGCGATAAATTGCTGACTGCCTCTGCAACGAAATCTTCAGACAGAAATAATATTTTCACCGAACGAATAACAGCAGTTTGTGAAAACCCAAAATGATTTTTTTCTCTCAAAACCATCATCAAAGACTAGACTAGATATATCTAGAGGCTGTAAAGATGTTATGCGTGGAATTGGAACAATAATAGTACTTAACCATTTTCTCTACAACGCTGCATGTGTATCATGGTTATCCAAAAGTATCAGGACAGCATTTTTCGTAAAAGCATACATGTATTTTTTAATATCTCTAACAAATTCTAGCAATCCCTCGCTGGTTACTCAACCGCTTGGAGCATCAATACCAATTCTGCCTTCTAGGGCTCTAGTTAAGAATGATTCCTCAATCTTCAGTCGTGGGAAGATATATACAAGTGAAATAGAATTTTAATTGGCAATTATTATTCCAAAGAACGTCACTTGCTCGCCTCTTTCTGCCACAACTGCCTGTCCTACCTGCTTACAGTCTTTATTTCGTACCACTTTTGGTACTTCTAAAACAGTGTTTTAATTTAAATTCACGATTCTGTCACTATTGAATTTCTCTAGGTTCTAAAAAAAGATGTAGAAACATCAACTTTATTGATATTGATGTTTCTGCCTAAATTGGTGATATAGGGCTTCCCATTGATAAATCTTCATTTTGAATATATACCTTATTATCAAAAGTAAAATAGTTCTGATTAATACATACATCAAACAAATAAAGTATATCTGATATTATTCCTGGATTAATATTTTTATCCTCTAGTAATTTTTTCACAAGGGTTACGCAGTCTTTTGGGGGATTTTTAAAGAACATATTGGTAACATCATATGAAATGAGTATAGAGTTATCTTGTAAGTTGTATGTTTCAAATTGTTTGATTGGTTCTATTGAATTTTCAATTCAGTATTTAGATATACCTTGAGTAGGTATATTATTGTAATGTTTTTCTTATTTATTCAAAGAAATTACAACTGGGATAACATTATACACACTACTATGGCTAATTATTTACCATCGATTCATTTATAGAATCACACACTGTATTAAACTTAATTTATATACGCACTTTACTTAATGTCTACTTAGCTATTTACACTCGGTATAATAATAATAATAATTTATTTTCACCACTTGAATATTACACTGTTTATCTTCACTCTTTCATTCACTGTCTTTCTGTGAACTAACTCTGTTCTGTATTGTTAACTATTTTTTTACTAACTGTGTTCACTCACTGTGTTTTCCGTAACTCTCATCTCACTAAAAAATCTGCGTATATATAGTATTTATCAATTCTCGAGAATTCTTGAACTTGCTAGCCCGTCATATGCGTAAACAAAACGACCTCCCTAGAATGTTCTCGAAAGCGCCTTCGCCAAAATTTATAGTTGAGTGACAGGGCCGGCTTTGAGTTGGTGACTTCGTAATATTGCTCCCTCCTCCATAGGAAGTTCCTCCTGGAACTCCTGTGTGGCCGGGACTGGATGTTTGAATCGGCAACTGGACCCATTTCTACACTTTCCGATCGTATGGAAATAGCAGGGAACTATCTTCATTGGACACTGATAATGGGGGGTACAGCTGCAGATTAATATGAGGACACCGGTATCTTCGAAGATCACTCCCATCATATTCCTGATGACTCGCCAATCCAACTGCTTGCTCTCTATCTTAGGCATAGCTAGTTTCTACACGTTGGACTCCAGCACATGGTCTTGAAGGCTTTGTAGCACTTCCCACACATTCCTGTAGGTGAATGGATCTTGAAATTCGTTCTTTGTTACAAGGTAGAAGACGTACCATGAATTGTGTTTGAGTCTCAGTGTCTTGCCAGGGATTGGATCTGTTCTGCAAGTTTTTCTAAATGCCCAAACCTCTTTCGAAAGACGGTTGCCAAACCTCGTGCGATTCTGGCTGGGATGTTGTGTGCCAGTGAATAATCTTCCGGGAGCGTGAACATATCTTGTCGTTGCTCTGTAGTGACTCCAAATCCAGCTTTACCGGTACCGCCATATGCGCCCATTAATTCTTCGAATCTTCCTGGATGTGGTTCACTCCTTCCTCTTTGTCATGGTCTCCTTCGAATGGCGCTAGTCGGTTTTGTTGGACTACTTTCGGTTTACTATTCGGAATCTTGCTTATGCGATAGATGACGTCATTGATCCTCACTTTGATGGAGTAAGGGCCCTCGGCCCTTCCAAGATTTTTGTAATTTTGGGGAAAAGCCTTTTCTCCTGGTCGGGTTGTGTAACCATACTTTGTTTTCTTCTTTGTAACTGCCTTCTGTGGCCTGCGTGCCGTACCATTTTTCCATTTTGTCGCTGATAGCTCGAAGATTCGTTCGGACCAATTCGTGCACATCGTCCATCCTTTTTCTCAACTGGATCATCCTCTTGATTCGAGATAGCGTAAATTTCTACCCACTTTGTGAAATAATCCATCAAAACCAGAATGTATTTACCACCATTTTCTGTCGTTGGATATGGTCCAGCGATGTCTAAAGCAATCCTTTCGAAACGGCTCCCAACATTATACTGTTTCATGGGTGCCTTTCTCTTGCGAAGTGGTCCATTACCCGTAGTCGTACACTTCTTACACCAGTCCTTCACATTGTCGAAGCTGTTTGTCCAATAAAACCTTTCACGGACTCGCTGAAGGGTTTTCTCCACTCCTAGATGACCTCCCGATGGTCTGTCGTGTAGCTTCCTCAGTACCTCAGCTACTCTCGTTATCGGGATAACTGACGGTCTTCTATTTTCGGAACCATCATCGTTTTCAAGGATTCGTTCCAACAGGCCTTCTTTCAGGACAAGGGAGTCCTACTGAGCCCAATATGCCTTGAGTGTCGGTGAAAATCTGGACACTTCTTGCCAGGTAGGTCGCCGTTTTTCTTCCTTCCATTGCCGGATCATCTTCAGGTAAGGATCATTCTCCTGATCTTCTCTGATCCTGGTGGGTGAACATTCTTCGTTGACCACTGTAGTACTTGAAACTGCAGCTTTCTTAGATTCCGCCTTGTTGCAGTGGAAACAGTCTGCTGGGCACGGCCGTCTAGACAGGGAGTCGGCATTTCGGTGACTCACACCAGCCCGATGTTCGATGTTGAAGTCTTACTCTCGAAGTAGTTTCGTTCTGGCTTGGAGAGGACTTTACTGAAATATCCCAGCACTTTTTCCTGCCCTCCTTGGATCTGTGAGAGCACTATTCCAATCCCTACGTTGCTTGCATCAGTGTCAAGAATGAATTCTCCCTTTGGCAACGGATATGCTAGTATCGGCGCCGTGGTTAAACATCTTTTCAGGGTTTCAAAAGCAGTTTGACATTCTTCATCCCAATGAAAAGTATTTTTTCTTCCGTGAGTCGAGTTAGTGGCTTGGCAATATCTCCAAACTTCTCTAGATTCACCGCCACTACTCCATTACTCACAATATGACCCAGATAGTTGACTTGGTTTTGGAATAACTGACATTTCTTAGGGTTTAACATGAGCTGGGAAGCTTGTAGTCGTTTGAATACGTCTTTCAAATTCTGCAGGTGTTCCTCAAACGTCTCTCCAATACCACGAGCTCGTCCAAATTGACCAGGCAAGTTTTCTAAAATAACCCTCTCAAGACATTTCCCATGAGTCTTTCAAATGTCGCGGGCGCATTACAGAGCCCGTTTGGGATGACGTTGAACTGCCATAATCCGGATCCGGTGGTAAAAGCAGTTTTCTCTTAGTTTTCTGGGCCATTCCTACTGGCCAATAACCAGACTTTAGGTCCAAGCTGGAAAACAGTTTGCTGCCCGCCAAAGTGTTTAGCGTATCTTCGATTCGAGGCAGAGGATAGCTGTCTTTCTTTGTCACGTTGTTAAGCTGGCGATATTCCACGCAGAATCTGGTATTTCCATCCTTCTTCTTGGCGAGCACTACTGGAGATACCCATGGGATAGTGGATGGGTCTACTACTTTCTCTTCCTCCATATCTTGAATTATTCTCTCAGCTTCCTCTCTCTTCGCTCTTGGAAGTCTTCGAGCTGATTGTCCAATTGGCTTGGCATCACCAGTATCGATTTTGTGTTTGACGGCTGATGTTCTACCAGTCTTCTCTCCTTTTGGTACGAATAGGTCTCGATACTGCAAGAGAAATTCTCTCATTTTCCTTTTCTCAGCTCTATTTAAGGATTAGCCAGCTATTGACAACATCTGTTCGAATCTGTCATTAGAATTGTCAGTTGTCGTTGTTTGACAATTGGGTAATTTGTTAATCGTTCACGTTTATGACACGTACTGGGATTTTCTTCGCTGACATAACCCATTCTTTTCCAATTAGTACTCCTACCTCTCTCTCAGATGCCGTAACGACAGTGTATATGTGGATGGCAAAGTGAATGGCAAGAAATATACTCTGATGGTAGACATTGGAGCAACTAGAACCATTCTACGGCCGGAGATTATAAAATCCAAGAAGAAGCTTCTGCCTACGAGGCTGCGACTCCGGACCGCAACAGGTGAGAGTGCCAATGTTCACGGAGATACACAAATCCAATTGGGAATTGATGCAGAAAAGTTCACGCATACGGTAATCGTAGCTGACATCGAAGAAGACGTGATTCTGGAAATGGACATAATGTAACTACATGGTTTCTAGCTAGACTTCAGAAACAGAACCATCAAAGATGGTTGCGAAGAGGTATTCCTCCATCCATATGAAGGCAGCACGGTGTTGGCAGCTGTACAGGAGGATACCATCTTACCTGCTCGAAGCGAAACCATGATAGTAGCGCGCCTACAGGGAATCATGGGGGAAGGTACACCGGTTATGATGGAGCCATAGAACCACGATGAACAGGTAGAAGCTTCTTCTTGGATTTTATAATCTCCGGCCGTAGAATGGTTCTAGTTGCTCCAATGTCTACCAGCAGAGTATATTTCTTGCCATTCACTTCGCCATCCACATATACACTGTCGTTACGGCATCTGAGGGAGGCTATCAGTATGAGAGGGGTTTTGGAACGATCCTGGGTCGGTGCTGCCCCCTCGTAGCCGACCTGTTCTAGTTTTTCTGGTACTGGAGTTCGGGGTTCTTGGTTTGCTAGAGTCCTAGGGCGCTTACATTAACTGCGAACATGCCCTAGCTCGCCACAATTCCAGCACCTGATCTTCTTCGGCTTTTTGTCTACCATGCTTTTCATCAAGTTGACGATCTGGTCAAGTCTATCTTCGTCACCTTCTTCTTGAATAGTCCTAACTTTATTATATACTGAAGCCTTCAGCAGCAATGTAATTTTTCATTGATAAGATATCGGCAGAAATATCGTTCTTCATAGCAGAAATATTCTCGTCCTCATAAGCAGAAATATCGTTCTTCATATCAGAAATCTCGTTCAACTTGAAGTCTATCTTCATCACCTTCTTCTTGAATGGTCCTAACTTTGTTATATACCGAAGCCTTGTTTTGGGATGAGCTAAAGGAAGCGTTCTCTGCATGTCAGGGTCACGTAATCCATCAATGAAGGCCTGGATGCTTGCATGGTTTTATGTGTTCGATCCTTTTTTCTCATGATGGCGTGCCTTGTGTTCTTGAATCTGTCATCTTTGTCTCTAGCTCCTGAATTTTCTCATCCTTCGTCCATAACTGATTTAAGAGATGAAAATTTATTTTAGACTTCAGCGGCAATGTCATTTTTCATTGATAAGATATCGGCAGAAATATCGTTCTTCATAGCAGAAATATTCTCGTCCATATTAGCAGAAATATCGTTCTTCATATTAGCAGAAATCTTTTTGTCCATAGTAAAAATCTTTTCGTCCATAGCGGAAATGTTAGCAGAAATATCGTTCTTCACAGTAAAAATATTTTCGTCCATATTAGTAGAAATTGACGAGATTAAGGTGGAAGCCCCGTCGTTGAATAAAAATGTTTCCGGATCCTGGCCATCACTTTCCAGAGCTATTATCAATCTCTCAACCAATTCACTTTTTTTTCCGGACGTTTCCAACTCAAGATTTTCCAATTCCGCTTTCAGTTCAATCACTTTCAGGTCACTTAGTCTCTCAGCCATTTTTACGTAATTATTTATTTATATTACCCCACACCTGACACCAATGTAATGTTTTTCTTATTTATTTAAATAGTTTTTACGGGTGAGATAAAATTATACACAAGACTATTCATCTATAGAATCACACACTGTATTAAGCATAATTTATTTACACACACTACACTAGAGTCTGAAAGGTTTTCGAATCGTGGTGCAAAGTGTATTGGTGTGTAAGTACTCATTGTTTCATTATGTTCAGAGTATTGAATGTTATGTTGTACGTTTCCCAGTTGTTAAAGTTTTCGTTCTTGTTTCTTATATTGCTTGTGCTTCATAATGCTGACACTTTCTCTGATTTTGTCATCTAAACAGTAAAATTCTACTGGATGTAATTGGAATGCGAGTTCAGAATGTACAACTTTTAAGTAGATGTCTAAGGAGTCTCTTATTTTAAACCATCTTTTTATTTCCTACTCAATCCAACCTTTTTAGGATTGAGGTGTTTCCGTATGGCATTTTATGTATATATAATTTGGTATAACTTCTTTTTCAAGTCATTCTTCGTTAAACCAAATGTTTTGAGATGCTTTGCAACGTTTTTCTAGTAACTTCTTGTTCCATCCAATCAACTCCCAGGTGCATCATTTTCTAACCATGACTTTGGCATACTCATAGGCAAATGTGAAATGTGGCAAATTTGAAAGTAGGTTAATCCATATTGTAACTTTGAAGATTAAAGAATATAATTGACTAGACTCTCCCCTTCTTTAAAATAAACCTGCTGCATTGTATATTTTGAGAGGTACTTCATGTCTGTTATTTCTATATCAGTTACATTGCTGATCAATTTTTAATATCTTTTATGTAGCATGCAATCCATATTTTTTTGTTTCTTATTGACATAAGATAGATAATTAAAAAATACTATTTATATTGTTTTATTACTGAAAATCATATATTCACATTTGCCCTGTATATTTACCTTTCGCAAGAATGACACATATTCTTTTAAGTTATACCTATAACAGAAATGTGGGAAGTTACCCAAAACTAGAAGCATTTAGTAGGTATTTCATATAAGTATGAAATTTTTAACAATGAAAAGTTTTGCAAATACTGAGGCAGATAATTGGTTTCTGTATATTATAAAACAGCATTTATAACAATATTGTTATTATGGCATATACTACATTTTTTGGTGATTCCATTGTGAAAATCGGATTTTTTTCCTTTCAATCTAAATATAGAATGCATCAAGTTCAGTTTCGTTCAACCTCGTGGTTCAATCCAATTTAATTTTTATGCAACTAACTTAATTTTGGTTTGTAATGTGATTGGACGTTTCTTTTCTATATCAATTGGATCACTAAATTCCTATTTGTTTTCTTTAAGAGATTAACAATTTCCCCTTGCTGCTGGAGGCGTTATTTTATATCCTAAAGCAACTCAAGGTAATTAAACCATTCGTAGTTTAAGGAGCACCATTTATTTTCCTTTCAGCCATAAAATATGCAAATTATACAGCTTTCACTTTCCTTAAGACCTTGCGATACTCAGGATCTTCTTGTATTCCATTTAACGAATTTTCCTTTGGTAGCTAATATAAAATTTGGTGCTTTTATTATAAATATGTTAATACTATCCCAAGGATAAATACAAAGCGTGCTTTATTGAATTTCATAATTATATTGTTCCGTTAGAGAAAAATGTGTTAAATTCATCAATTTATCTGGGAACTACATCTCTCTTGTTTCGAATTTGGGCAGAATCTAGGAAAGATTGTGCACTTTAGATTGATTAATTTTACAAATAGTATTTTTGATTTGGCTTCAGAAAGAAAATTAGTACAAGATATGCTCTAGCTCTCATCACAGATATTACTGACAACAATGCTCCAACTAAGTATGGCTGAAGCTTTTGATATTCTGTAGACTATAAGATATTGCTTGAAAAATTTAACTAAATTAACGTTCAAAATTACTTTTTTGAATTAAACCAACTGTTTTTAATTAATTCCACTATTTAATGAAAAACCAATGAAAACTTACTAAAATATTATGCATAATTATTTCGATATTTGCATATCAACGTCAGAATGACAGATTTTACATTTTATGGTTCAATTTAAGGAAGTAATAAGAGTAGATTCCACAAAGTTGGGTCCAAACAGTAAATTTAACATTTAAAACCATTTGACAAATAAAAATAGCTACTTAAAATAAATAAATGCTTCCATAAAGTAAAGCATAATTTAATATCGCCTAAATAAACAGTAGTATCGAAAATCACAAAACATTTTTTTAAAGAACAATCTATCATACAGGTTGAATAACCCTTGAGTGATGACGTCAGTACCAGTTTTTTAAAGTGAAAACTTCTTTAGCCACGTTGATCATTTTTGGTAGGGGGTGAACACTATGGTTTGGTGTCGTAACCGGCACCTGTCACAGTCTTATCAGGGGTAATACCACGAGTGCTTAAAAATTACCGATAATTTCCATGAAAGCTTGTTGTTAATAATTAGAAAACAAGCTTGAATGGAAATTATCCGGTTAATTTTTAAGCACAAGCGGTATTTAGGGAGAATATTTCTCGAATAAAAATATAAATTACTGTATATCTTCACTATATTGAATTTGTACTTTTTTTGGTCGCAAAATAACATAAATTATATCCATACACTATTCTTACTCTTTTCCGTGTTTTTGGGTACACTTTCAATGACATTTTTGTCAATTTCCCGTTCTGTTATATCTCCGAATCGATTCATCACCTCTAAGAAACTCTTCTTTGACTTTTCACGTTTAATGTTGTTTGACAACGGTTGTCATGGCTACGTGGAATTATCGCTGGGTTGTCATGGCAACGTGGAATTTTCAAAGGTAATATCACGAGTGCTTCAAATTTTATCGATAATTTTTTCTTTTCCACGAAAACTTGTTTATTTGGCAAAAATATGAAAACAAACCGATTGATAAAATCACGAGTCGGTCAGGACGAGTGATTTTATCTAAATTCGGTTTGTTTGAATGTTTTTGCCTCAAATAAACAAGTTTGAGTGATGAAAATAAAAAATTATGTGATAAAATTTGAAGAACGAGTTGTATTTGAGAAGATTATTTTTTTCAACAATTTAAAAGGATTTTGTATTAAATGTTCAATATTCTCTTGGGTGATGGCACTGAATCGGTTTGTGTTCATTTTTCAATTAACTTCGAAGCACTTTTAGTTGTCAATAATGACAAATTCAAAGTAAAATTTTGACGTTTCAATGTAAACAAGGTATTATCGATGAGGAAGCAGAATTATCAGTATAATTCCGAATGATTGGCTAGAATAATGTATTGCTATTTTGGTTAAAACCACCAAAACGTCATATTTTGACGTATGAAAAAAATAATCAGTAGTAATACCACAAGTGATTGAATATTCGTGATAAATCTGTCGATTTATTTTATAAACGAAACTGAGTTACTTGAAAACACCACTCGTCCTGCGGACTCGAGGTGTTTTCTTCAAGCAACTCAGTTAAGTTTGAAATAAAAGACAGAATTATAAGTTAAATTCAGTCACGAGTGGAATGTTATTAGACTATTTCACAAACAAAGTGAAAGGTAAAAAATCCGAAATTCGGCAGAATTGGAGGAAATTAGCAAATAAGTTAAGAAGTTATATAATATTTTTCTTGCAATAATTCAGCACTCCTATTCCAGATCGTCCTTACGACAAATTCCTTTGAATCAGAACCATCAATTTTTCTCATGTTGAAGCCCCAGTCCTTTAATATAACAGCTAGTCTCTCGACAGGTGTTGCTTCTTCTAATACGTATTTTGATTCATCGCAAAATCTAGTAAATTGCTTCCAAACGTACTCCCTCGATTTCTTCGTATTTTTCGGTACATTTTCATAGATTTTTTCATTGATTGATTCTGATTGGTTCATTTGACAAGTGCGTGAAATAGTCGATACCACTCAACCGACATATTTTACTGTAGTAAGTGAGGTTGGGTTGGGTTCTTCTTTTTTCCTCCACTAGGGGATCATTTTCTCAGCTTATAAAGATGACATAATGCAATCGAATATTTCAAAATGGCATTACTTGAGCTAAAAGTTGACTAGTTGAATGAGTAGGTACCTCTCCAGACTAAAATACTTCTCGGGCGATAATGTTATTACGGATTATACAACACTAATGTGAAAAGTTCAATTTAGGTATTGTAACATGTCTATCCACCTGTGTCGATTTTACAGAATAAATCATTTTAATTAGCGCTCGTCGTCACTAGCCACTTCCAATTATAGTTCTGTGATCCCAATCTCTTCAACCCTGACCGTAAGACAATTGACGTCTGCCAACGGACGTTTCCATTTTTTCCAACGCTCCGTTATCGTCTGCCTAAGGGGAAACATCATCTTTCGCTATCTTTCATATCTTCTTCTTTTATACTAATATGGTAGTTTTAAGCCAAATATTCTTGTATAATTCACTGTTTTACTTTTATACAAACATTTTCAAGCTTTTTCAGTTGCGAAATAACTCTTTTAATTATAAAATAACATTTTTATAAACCGTCAACCTATAAAATATTCTTTCGTAACGCCAGTGCCGGTTTCATATATTTCCTAAGCACGATATTTTTTCATATAACTAAATAAATAACTTTTTGCTATGATTAGTTTCTTTCGGATCATTAGTATATTTTTTTAATTTAGCCGATAATTGCTATTTTTACTGTTTTAACATGGAACATATAATGTTGGAAAGCTTTCAGTAAATTAAATAAATTTTTTGACTTTCAAATAACTGCCTTCCTTTTCCTTAACCTGAAAAGCTGACCAACATAATGTGCCATTACATTCAAGTTCCTACATATCCCTGATCCACCTGTACTTCTAGGTAAGCACAGCCCCTAGGCTAGGATATAACCCAAGAATTTAACCCGAGTATATAACCCAAGAATATAACCCGAGGATATAACCCCAAGAATATAGCCAAGGATAGAACCCCAGGATACAGCCCTAGATCAAAATACCGCCCTAGAACAGAACACATCAGTTCGGATCAAGACCTGACTTCTTCTCCAGGAAACCACTTCATCTAAGCTAAGTACCTATGAAAGTACAAATTCCAGTGTTCATTTCCTATGGCAGAATAAATTTGTGTTAATTCTATTTTTATTTTTCTTCTAAATCCTCAACTATAAAAGTTGGGGGAGATATCGCCCGGGGTCACTTTTATTATTAACTTTTATTTAAATTTTACAAGGCGTTTCTACCTTTTCCGCCTTAGTTTTTAAATTCATTAGTATTTTTTATCGACGTCAAAAAGGTAGTGGCGCCCTCAACTTTTACAACCTTCCTGTAACACTTGTGCAGCATACACTTGGGGTCGAATCATCCTTGAGAGGAGTCTCTAGCCGGAGCCCTTCGAGCTGGTGCCCTTTCAGGTTACAGCCATTTACCGTTACAGTATAAACTGCGCGTTGTATGAATTCAGATGAAAATTTCTTCAGCCGCGTTGTGTAATTTTTGGTAGGGGCAAAGCTTATGTATTAGTCACCGCATATCATAGACGTACTATTTAACATCTGAAGGGTGTTTATTTATTTGCAAAAATTTCCATTGGGCGTAGGAAATTTGTAAAAGTGATTAATTTTCAGAAGGGATCAATAAATTTGGAAAATTTCTATAACATGAGATGGATGGGGTTCATTCATTTGGCGGAATACTATTCACCATATGCGATACGATAAAATTCTCAAAGTGGATTCATTTGTTAGCAAAAATTTTCCAACTACCATGGAATTCACTTATGCCATGGGCATACGATGAAATTTGTGAAAATATCCTTCTTCTATAGGCGTACGGCGAACTTTTTCGGAGGGATCAATTCATTTGTAAAAGTTTCTATAACATGAACGTTCGATAACATTATTGAAAGATATTAATTTATATTCAACATAGGCGTACGATGATTTTCAAAAAGGGTTGATTTATTTGTTTATTCAGTTTTGTCGGCAGTCCCCATAATAGCTTATTTCTTTTTTCTTAATGGAACACTCCATGTTTTCCAATTTCCTGATTTTCTCTGATGAGCTTATTCCCAAAAAGTAACACAACCTGATTCAAATGGTTACAGGGTAACCAAAAACGCAAAAGCTGTTTGTTTGTTTTTAAGTATATTTATTCAAACTGCTCAACTCATTTCCGCACTATAAGCTATTTCGATAGTTTTCTCAGTGTGTAATAGATGTGTCATCAATGTCAAATCCAAATTGGTCACCCTATCAATGGTCGCATTCTTCCCAAAAAAGGTAGCGATAACTGGAGTGATTCATCGTTTCTCAATTCTGCTAGTCTTACTATGATATTTGACATAAATAAAAGATTATGCATCATTGATCGGTAACGTAATTCAAATCTGATGAAAAATATGGCGACTGCCACTACAGCGCTTACATCTAATGAGTTGACAAAACACGCGTTCAGCACGAAATTGATGATCGCCCCGGTAGCGCAACGTTGTAATGAACGCGACCTATAATGCATTTCTCATGGAAATTTCAATAGGTGTTTCGTGTGGGGAGGTTATTCTGTGGCTAAAGCGAACAATTAGCTGTATATAAGTGACAAATTACTTAAATAGTTAGTCAGAAAGAACAAAGTTCAGATCATGGATAACCTATCATTTCCAGTTATGTTAGGAAGGCGAAAACAGTAGACAATGTGTCCTCTTAGGTAATTTCTAATATTTATTATTCTCTCTAGGTCGTTAGTGTTAATTCGACAGGCTATAATGATGGCGTCACCTGTAAATCAGTAGGGACATAGGAGGCGCCACGAGTCAGATTACTATCTACTTTTGGGTTCCAGGTACACTCAACGTATCAGCCACACGAAACAAAACTGATTGTTAATGAGCACTTCTGCCATTTTCTTCAAAAGCTTGGAACTACTTCAATAACAAAGATAATAACATGAATAAAAAAATGTGAGCGGTCGTCAGACCGCCGACAGAAGCTTGCTTCTTATGCATAATAAAATGACCATTTTCCGTGAATTTTTCACCATTTTTCAAAAATTTTGCCAATTTTTGACAGTTTTGGACGAATTTTGACAATTATTGACCGTCTTTGACCATTTTTGACAATTTTCCAAAATTTTTAACATATTTGGCAATTATTGACCATTGTTTCAAAATTTTGACAATTTTCGACAATTTTTTCAAATTTTAATAACTATTGACCATTTTTGACAATTAATGACCATTTTGACAATTATTGACCAATTTTGACAGTTTTGACAATTATTGATCATTTTTGACAATTTTTCAAGAATTTTGACAATTTTAGACCATTTTTCCAAATTTTAACAATTATTGACCATTTTTGTCAATTTTCAAGCATTTTTGACAGGTTCTGACAATTATTGACCATTTTTCTAAAATTTTGACCATTTTTAATAATTATTGACTATTTTTGACAGTTTTTCATAATTATTGACCATTTCTTCAAATTTTTGACAATTATTGACCAAATTTTCCAAATTTTTTAAAATATTTGGCAATTATTAACCATTTTTTCAAAATTTTGACAGTTTTTAACAATTTTTGACGATTTTTCTAAATTGTTGACAATTTTTGACCATATTTAAAAATTTTTGACAATTTTTCAAAAATTTTAACAATTATTGACCATTTTTGGACGAATTTTGACAATTATTGACCGTCTTTGACAATTATTGACAATTTTTCAAAAATTTTGACATATTTGGCAATTTTTGACCATTTTTCAAAATTTTAACAATTATTGATCCTTTTGGACCATTTTTGACAATTTTTGACGAATTTTGATTGGTTTTGACAATTATTGACCATTTTTGACAATTTTTCAAAATTTTTTAATATTTTTCAAAAATTTTGACAATTATTGACCATTTTTGACAGTTTTTGGCAATTTTTGAAAATATTTGGCAATTATTAACCATTTTTTCAAAATTTTGACAGTTTTTGATCGTTTTTCCAAATTTTTCACCATTTTTGACCATATTTAAAAATTTTTGACAATTTTTAAAAAATTTTAACATATTTGGCAATTATTAACCATTTTTTCAGAATTTTGACAATTTTTGACCATTTTGCGCACAGTCGCTTGAATGAGTTATCGCGTGACGAACGCGTTTTCGTAACATCACGAGTTCACTAGCCTTCCCAAAAGTCCTATGTCGTGCAATAAGAAGCAAGGTTCAATTCAAATTTTATTTTAATTAGTGGATTATTCAGAAATCCGGCAACACTTTGGCGTGACGAACCCTTATTCGCTTTTCCGTAACATTACACGTTTCACGAGTTCACTAGCCTTTTCAGAAAAATGGCAACACTGTTGTGTGAAGGACTTTTCGTAACGGTTACACGTTTAACGAGTTCACTAGCCTTCTCAAAAGTCCTATGTCGTGCAATAAGAAGCAAGCTTCAAAAACCAAAATATTTATAAAGCATTGTGCTACTTTTAGCACCAGTTGACACTACAAGGTGTTTCAAATTTCGTGTGAAAAACTTCTTCACATTCATACACCCCGTATATTTCCATACTGAACTATACAACCAAATTTCTACTAAAGTATCTATTGCTACAGAATAATTGCCCTACACAAAAACTATCAACAAAATCAAATGAGTGGATAACCTAAAAACTTTTATATTGATAGAAAAATGTGACATCAACTACCTTAAGCCTTCCACATAGTTCTGGAAAGAAGGTTGTAGGGAGCTTTATTAGTATTGTCTTGTGAAAATGTCAATACAAAAAGCCTGTCAAAACTTCATTAAGTGTCACGTTCAAAATTTTAGTTACCAATAACTGTATTCAATATGCATATTTAAATTGTAAAAAAATGAAATATGGTGGTAGGGTACGTTTAAGTTGTCAATGTTGTCGATGTAATAATCCGAGCTTATTATCAAAGCTCTCACCAAATTGGTGTTGCCTGAAATTTTTGCTGTTCGTCATTACCCTTGTCGTAGTCTTGTACTATTTGACCAACGAATTTGTGAGCTGTACACCTTTCGCGGAACCTATACATATTTTTTAATAACAATGGAGAACTTTTTTGAAAATGATGCAGACACTTCTACGTATCGACCTTATAAAATAACATGGTACGGTGGTGATAGCTATTGTATTTCTCCTAGTATAGCTAGAGCAATACAGTCTTACGGAAGAATATTGAGGAAGTTATCACGTTTAGGAGAACCCGATACGAAAAACCGAAATAATTGTAACTGTAATCAAAATGCAAAGTGCTGCTGTTACAGAAGACGTAGGCAGGAAACAGCAAGATTTGTGACACTCGCTGATGCATGTATTTCAGCTCCGAATTTGTTCAACCAAGTCGATCCACGTTATGTTAGATCGATATGCTCCATTCATTCACATAATAAGGTATGCATTCCAGTACCAAATTATCTACCCTGTGAATTTTGTAACGTTCAAAATAAAAATGTTTTCCAATCTACAAACACTGAAACTACAGATTATCTTCGCAATTGTGTTTGTTTCGATAACCAAAAGCAGCAGGCAGATTTAAAATCGAATCCATCAAAATTGCGTACCGCGCATGAACCCACGTGTATTACACCCGAATGTTCAGTAGAAACTAATATGGCAGATAAACTGGATGAAGTGGAAGAAGATTGTCAGAATCCAGTAAAAAATATCAACATAAATATTCAAGTGAAAGTTAAGAAAAACAAAAAGCATAAAGTCAGGACAAATTGTAAGTGTAAGAAAAAAGGGGATGCTATTGACGATAAAACCAATGAAAATCGGCAGTGCAATGACAAATTATTAGAGCACAGTTTAGTTCAAAGAAAATATATGTGTGTTGCGTCCGAGCCTATTACTATAATCGATTTGCAACCACAAAAAAAGCCAAAATTCAAATTCCAGAAATTCTTCCAATTTTGCAAAAAAGATAGAACTACCAGTACCAGTACCAATAACCAAACACCAAATGAAAACATTTTCGTTCACACTTCAAAACCATTGGAAGCGGACGAACTGAGCAAGATTATAGAAGAGAACGAAAATGTGGTAGAAGCACAACCGACATGCACAGAAAGGAAACAATCCGAAAATGAGGATGATATATCGGTAATAAGAATAAAAGATATGTTAAGACATAGTCAATCAACACGTAAAACAAGCGATGTAAGCTCTCACCCTCCAAGGATGCGGTCTCCGTTAAAAATTATTAAAAATCTCCAGGAAAGCCCGAACGGTTCGATTGAAAACGATTTAGGAAATAATTCAAAAACCAACAGTATTCAACAAGAAACAAAAGGGCGAGGAATTTTAACAGAAAAAGTTACTGTGGAAGTTTTTCCGTCTACCAATCAACAACGAAGTTCTAGTCACCAAAACTCTGTGAAAAAAATCTTCAAAGATTCTGATCAGCCCAAACCAGCTGGAGCTGTAGAAAATTTCTCAGATAGCAAAGACGAGAAAAATCTTGAGAATATTCCATCGAAGCAAGTTAATAGTAAGACGCAGAATAAACTTCTAATGAAACATGTTGATTCTCGTGTAGTAAATAGGCAGCGTGCTTTCAGATCCAACGATAATGATTCCAATTCAAGCCATCAAAACCCGAAAGAAAATACCATTCGCCTGTCGAAGCGTTCGAGTAGAGATAGTAAAACGAGGTAATTTAGAAAGTTAGTTGCGAAATAACTGAATCTAAAACTGTTCCATTTGAAATTGTGCAGTCAGTAGCTCAGATTATTTGTATAGTTTAAGAAACCAGTTTATATTAAAGTAACGAGATGTGATGTATGTTTTGCATTCGTTTTAAAAATAGGTCTGATATCAATTGGCTTACCACAATAAGCTCACGTAAGTAGTATTTTTTACTGAGAATTTTTTTAATGCCTGTTCTGTTAGAATAAAATTAAGTTATGTTTTTTGCTCCGGAGATATTTTGTTCTTGATCTCACTCGTTTTATTAGCAAAACCCTCCATTTGTTAAACAAATCGGACCACATTGTCTTCTCGTCGCAGGGATGGATTTATACCTACATGCAATATTGTTTCAATGTTATGGCGTATGAACTGGAAATTTGAAAAAGCATAATACCATTTAGTTGGAGAGGTGCTTAAACTACATAATGTAAATATCTTTTTTAAGTTGGGAATATCAAAGTTTCAACTATTTATAAAACTATGAAGTATTGCGAGGTATACCATGTATAAATGAGCCCAAAAAGGAACGGCCGAAAGTTTTGAGAAATTCCCAATCAAAGTCGTTTGAACTGCAAAGAATCGATTGGGAGCGTCAACTCGAAAATTATCGCGTAGATTTTGGGCTTCTCATTTGACCGTTAGTAGACAATTGAGCAGAAAAGGACTGACGTTTTGGAAAATATGTATTCAAAATACACTAAGTCGGGCATGTGATAGGTGAGGCGGTGGATGCAAACATGTATATGCAAAGATTTCTCACGAAATTGGTCGATTTTATCAATATCTACCATTGTTCTAAAAGAACCAGAAATTGGTAAGAGGCGCACAACATCCGTTTCGTACCCAGAAATGATAATCCTCCGAATGCCCCATAGGCACGCCCCATTGAAGAGTTTTGGGCAACGTTGAAAAGAACAGTTTATGAGAATGATTCGGAGGTACCTAATTGAGAACAATTACGTCGCAGAATCTTCAAAAAAATTCGGGAAATGTATAATAGATTCGTCCAACTCAAGCAGCGAATAAAAAAAATTGCGTGCCTTCGAAGACATTGGACCTTTATGTATAATTTGAATGTTGTTTTCTGATACTGAAGAAAGCATCTTTAATGGATGTTTTGAATAGACTGTACTATTTTTTTTTCAATATTTTTTTTCGAAAACTTCTGTTATGTACGCCAATAGTGAAAAACCTGTACATTAAAACGCACTGGATTTAGTAAGTCTACAGCTAGAGATGTTTAGTCGAAGCCGTTTTCAATGAGGAAACAACGAAAGCGATGCTGGTAAAATATATTATTTGGATGAGTTTCAAAAAGAAATCATACTAAAAACAATCTTCATTCTTTATCAAGAACAACTTACTGCTATACTAGATACCATAGGAAAAACTTTTGATTCAGGGTGACACTAGAATTGTCAGTAGTAAAACATTTTGGTCGCCTATTTGAAAAATGACGTTTAAAAACTTATGGTACTGTTACGCGAGCTACTGCAATAATATTCTCACTTAGTGCCCCCAGTGAAATCCCCTTATGAGACGACTATGGCTCCTCCGCCCAAACTTCGAGAAACATCCAGAACACCCGGGTGCATCCGCCAGAATATCGAGAATATCCAATGCACCCGCGAGAACGCCGAGACACTTCTAGAATTACGGCGCACGAGTATAAATAGGCCACAAGCTTCGCTGCAGGCAATTAGTCAATCAATCAGTGTTGATACCGAAAGAAAGTAATCGCGCCTCGATAAAGTGTTTATTAAGTGACTCGCATATAAATTATAATTAGTGTGCTAAGTGTATTAGAAAAATTATTAAATAAGGACCGTATTACATATAAATCTGTAAATATAAATTAATTGTAAATATAAATTAGAATATACGTTACAGTACTATCTATAAAACAGAAATTCTCATGTAATCTCAACGCTTGATGGAAATACGATAACTTGGAGGCAAAAATATCTGCATTCTCCGAATATCTTCAAAGAAATGATTAGTTTTTGGCTAATGCTAGCCTTGTTCATATTTGCCATTTCTACTTTATTCACGACATGAAAACGTCCATTGTTAGAGGCTAATCCTTTCAACAGTCACCAAGCTGGTACTAAATATCTCTGAACCAACTTTATAACTGTTAAATGAGTGAAACTTAATAGAGGGTGTCAAATACGGACATATTTTATGCAGTTTATAACAGAATGTAATTTGTTTTTCAAGGATTGAAAGTATGCTTTGAAATTTTTATAACGTAGACGAACTCTGGAATACATAAATAAGAATAAACTACTTCGACGTTTGATAGTTATACCACCCGTAAATGCTCACATCAAAGCATATCCTTGACAACCCAAAACTCAATCATTTTTTGAAAATACACTTGAAAAATTTGTATATAAAATCGGAAGATACAGGGGGCAAAAACAACATCGATTAAGTTCCCGATATAGGCCAAGCAATAGAGCATGCAAGCATAGTAATTTTTGACAAAAATTCTAGTAGAAAACGTATGATGCCATCATATAAAAGACATCTCGTAGTATAATTTTGATATGTTTTGGACATGAAAATGTTTTTCAGTAATTTGTTATAAACATTTAAAACGAAAAAACCACCCTTTTTTCGTTTTTTCCATATAACGTAAAAAGTACTTGAGCAATCTTAATAATATGTATGGATCAATCGTAGGTAATTGAAATACGAAAAAATGAGGGGTCAAGCGAGTTAATCGGATAATTAGGAACCAAGAAAATTTGTAAAAAATTAGTAATTTTTTTGAAAATTCATATTTTTGCTATTTTCTAATTGTAAGAGCTGAAACTTGGTACAAAGTAAGTTCTTCATATGCACTTTATATGTGCAAAGATCAGACGCCAGGCGACGGTTACTTTTATCGCAATTGCACTTGTAATTTGTTGATGCGATAATATGCAACGTGTCTGGATGCTTTGTCGATTATCCGATTTTAATTTTTAAAACGGTTTTGGAAAGTGTAGATGTAGAGCAACAAAACGTTTATTTTCGATTTGTAATAAAATAATGCGAAGCTGGCCAAAATCACCGACAAAAATGACTGGTTACGCCGCTCGCCAGTGTGATCGTATATCTATATAGTATGCCTCTCCTCAATCCCCCCACCGTCTACTCCGTTACTTTCCGGCAGTGGATCATTTTCGGCCGTATTTCAGAACGTTTTTGACCTACTTCGCAGCATTTGATCACAAATCGAAAATATAAGTTTTGTGGGTCTATATCTCTATTTTTCAAAACCGCTTTGAAATTTGAAACTGGACAATCGATAACGCATCCAGACACTTTGCAAATTATCGCATCAAAAAATTTAAAGAACATATGAGGAACTTCCTTTGTACCAAGTTTCAGCTCTTACAATTGAAAAATGGCAAAAATATGAATTTTCAGAATGAATGACTAATTTTTCGGTTTTTCCAAATTTTCTCGGTTCCTAATTATCCGATTAAAACTTGCTCGACCCCCATTTTGTTCGTATTTTAATTACCTACATAAATTTGATTTCTCTCGATTTTTGAAATATTCACATTATTTCAAACAATTCTTGTTGATAGTTTCCTTCACCTATCTTCAAACGTCCTTGAAATAGTTTTTTTCATGGAAACAACAGTTTCACTATGTAGCGAAGATTTAAAATGTTCTCATGTAATTCAGATGAAAGTTAAATTTTTGTAGACCTTTTTCAATGAATCTTGCTATAACCTACCTAATGTGGAAATGTTATTTTAATTATACAGGTTGCTGACAAAATTTTGATAAAATATTTAAGTATTTTTTTTTTCAATGTGATTGTAGAGTGTGTAAGAAAAAGTTTAGTAATGAATTATTCCTATTATTTGGGGTCAAAAAAGATTGAATGAACCTCACTTACGCACACAAAAATGAAAAAGGAGAAAATTCAAATCATTTTTTCAATGTTATTTCTCTATGAATTTTGTTATAAGTATAAGATATAAGGAATAAGATATAAGCATAAGATAACAATAGGTAATAAAACCTGGATAAAACCATTCATCTTGTTCCACTTTTTGTAGGGAGTCAACACCCTTTTATCCACACAGTTTGTTTGTTGCATAAAATGACATCAAAAATAAAAAGTCACCAGAACGGAACATTCGTTGTTAAATTGTTTTGTCTTTTAATATTTGTTTGTAGAATATTTAGACGATACGACCACCTGTTTAATGTTTACTTGAAAATATTAAATGCAAATTCTACGTTTGCAAAAATATCAAAATCAACTTCATCATTAAAAAATTACAACTAGTAACTGAATATATTACTTTAATTCAACAGTTGTTTAATATGATCTACTCCCTATTGAATACACATTTTACATAAGTACTTTAGCAGCTTCAACAATTCGATTTTTTATTTGTTGTTGTGGCTGGCCATTGAATTGATGCATCTGACTTCCTTCCTACCCAACGTACTGTGTATCCAGGTATAATGAGGCCATTTTGACAATCTGTTATATTAAAATACTGTGTTTTGATGTCATAGTTATACAGCGCTGCTGAAAAGTCCCGCACCAAGGGATTATTTTTGAAACGGATAAAGTTGAAGATATGATTTTCTAGGACAATGAATGATACTTTATTCTGCATATTTTAGAGTAAATGTCAAATGTTTTTGACGTCAGCGTTTAGCGTACGACCGCCATCTTGAATTTTTTGTAATGGCAACCTAGGTCGAGTGACGTATCACAAAGAAGCTTATTTGTTTCTCTTTCCAAAAATAATAGCAATGTACCACTTTACTCGGAAATTATGATAGAAATTTAACAAAAATATTAAAATTGTAACTTTAAACAAAATGTCACATGCTACAGAAATTTATAAATTAAACATTCATTTAAGTTGCAAATACTTCATCACAATAAGTACTCAAAATGCTGGCCATTTGTTTGTTGACAATGATACCGAATAGAGTCGTTGATCATTTGTGAAGTAATTCCCTGCATTTGCGTACGTGTATGCGATCCTTTAAATTGTAGGTTAACATAAACACGGTCTTTCAGGTAGCCCCAGAGAAAAAAATCGAGTGGTCTCATGTCGGGGGATCTCGCCGGCCACTCAATTGCAAATATTGCCTAAATTTTCCTTGATAATGTGGAGGTGCCCATCTTGTTGAAAGTATACGTTTATGTTAGGAAATAATCGATTTATTTCAGGTATAATTTCATTTTTGAGAAAATCAAGATATTTAGCACCGGTACGCGTACCTTCAATAAAAAAAGGACCGATCAAATGGTTTTTCACCAAATCCGCCCACACATTAACTTTTTGAGGCCGCTGTGTACAAACCTCCTTAAACCAGTGCGGACTTCAATTTGACTAGTAGGTTCCGGCAATTATGTCTGTTAACAGAACCGTTCAAGCAAAATGTGGCTTCATCACTGAATACCAAAAAATCTAAAAAATAGTTTTGCATCCTTATTTTCTCTGTAACTGTTTCACAAAATTGTAATCGTCTATTCTTGGAGATTTTGAACTTTTTACGGATAAAAGTTATTTTTATGCAGAATAGTTTGTAGAGATTGTTTACAAATAACATGATATCTAGCCAATACACTTGTAGATGTTTTAGGGCTTTCTTAAACATTTAATCTTACAATTAGTTGAACTTTTCGGTCTACCAGACCTTGAAATATCCTTGACACTACGAGTTTCATTAAATTTGTTTAACAATCTCGTCATTGTAGATTCACTTATAGGAGGACATTGAAGATTTGAATCGTTAAAAACATGAGCTGCTTGGTCATGGGAACGTTCGCGATCACCATATCCAACTAACAATAAAATTTCGATTCGTTGTTTCACCGATAAATGTGCTATTATTCTTAATTTACTTACAAACTACGTGCTAATTTGAAATTTGTAACAGTTTTGACAATTTGTACATAAATAATGATGTGGTTGACATTTTTATTCACTACTATTGTTTTTTGTCCAATTTTTGAAACCTACAAGGTCATATCATTAGTACAGCACAATTTAATTCAGAAGAATAAAACGGATCTATTATTGAACATTTTATATTGAAGTGAAACATTGCAATTATTTTTGGACAGAGTACAAAATAAGCTTCTTTGTGATACGTCACTCGACCTAGGTTGCTATACCATGAAATATGCCGAACAACGTCTCATTCATCGTCCTAGTTTCATAACTTCCCCTTTATCCCTTTCAAAGATAATCCCTTTGTGCGAGACTTTTCAGCAAAGCTGTATATTTTCGCAAACGTAGACTTTACATTTGATATTTTCAAGTAAGCATTAAACAAGTGGCTGTATAATAATTATTCAATCATCTGGAGAAGCATAGCAGAAATTCAAGATATAAGATTAGTGATGAAAAACTGATTCTAATTCAGATCCTTGAGTGGATACAACTGAAGTCCCCCTCGTATAATTAAAGTAAATGTAGACTTAGTAGAATATTGATTAATCGATACTCTCATAATATTGGATAGATATGTTTATCGTCAAAGATATAAAAGTATTAGTAAGCATACATATATATATATATATATATATATATATAGTTTCGATATTGATGACCTATTATATTGCATATATAATTAGAGTAAGAAAACAATTATAACTCGAACTCCCCTGAGGTCAATTAGGCTGCCTGGAGTTCACATGAATACATTTTATGTGAATTCATAGAAGAGTATAAACCACAAATGACATTTTAATAAGTGTTATAATAATCCCTAGCATCAAGTTTCACACAACCATCTAAAAATATCCTGTACATAAGAGAAATATTGCTCTTCTATCAATTCGAACTGGAAATTCAGCTAACCCCTTCAACTGTGGCCGATCTTCAATTAAAAAAATGACGAATTCAGTACTAAAATATTATATCCAAATATCCGGCCTTTTCAAGAATATTTACCTATGGATCTCTCTATTCTCATGGTACTGCAGGATTTGGAGTTTATAGTGAAGACTTGAACTATGCTAACTCATCGAGTCTACCGACATACAGGCAAATATGGTTCGGCGAAATTATTGCTATCAACCATGCCCTAGAACACAACTAAAATTCCAGGAATATGCTACAAAAAAAATATCTGATTCAATTATTCAAGTAAAGAAACGGGGCACGCATACTTAAATAACAAGGAATTATGCTAGCAAGACCAACGGTTTCAACATTGTATTAGCATGGATCCCAGGCCACTCTGAAATCAAAGGAAACCTCAAAGTTGATCAACTGGCCAAAACTGGTCGTTCCCTTACTGTTTCAGCAAGTATCAAGTTGAATTATCAAAACTACTTCCCAGATTATCAAGAAGAACATATGGTTTAAATGGAACAATGAATGGAATTTCATAAAGCAAAATAAAAAATCCTTCTACTAGAAAGTTGTCAAGCAGCAACTTTATTGTTCAGCTATACCATCGCAAAAATGAAAGGCATTCCTCAACAGTTATAATAATGAGAACAGGAGATTGTTTGACTCCTTTCTATATGTTCAAAATTGGAATTATAGATGATCCACTAATAAGAATGTGGGCAAATAGGATTACTCAACCGCATAATATTAGAAAGTCCTATTAACGTTTCAAAACAATTCTGTATTTATGAAGAGCTATGTGAAACCAAAATTAGCGCGCCATTTGACATTTGTACAGTTTTGGTCAATTTGCAATAATACACCAATTCTCCTGCCTGTTGTGAAGTCTTACAACACTCCAATCCTCACTATATGCTAAATAATTCTGTGTTGTGTTGTCGACTTTTTAATTTGGTTTCTTGTACATACTTGACGAGTATCGCACTGATGATGGCTTAACAGCCGAAAGCGCTTTGCAATTTTTTAAAAATTAAATTATTTTACACAGAATACACTGTTTTCTTGAGTAAATAATTCTGAGTCCGTCTATATAACAGTTGTGCAGTTTTGCTTAAGGAAGTAATCCATTTTAGAGTGAGGAAAATATTACCAGGAGGAAGACCTTTTCCCTCCACAAGTGTAAAACTGGATGAATTATCACTCAGGATATAGTCCAAAAAAGGAAGAAGTGGATGTATCGTTTAAACAAAAAATCCTAGGAGACAAAAAAGTTCAACAACGAATGTTGCATTTCGGGGGGCGTTCCATATTTTATTACAATTCATGTTAAAAAAAAGGTGGGTGGCCAAAACTGTGTTGACCCCTTTCAAAAAGCTAGAAAAAATAATTGCCTTCACCCGGTTTTCATTACTTACCTAAAGCCCATGATTAAACTCGATAGAAAAATATTTAGCAGTTCAAAAGCAACGTTAGATAAATTGTTTTAAATTTATAACTTTAACACCTTATAACCTTTTTGTGTCTGTACATTTGTACATAGGTAAGTAACGTTCAATCGACCCATTTTTCACCCCAGATAGAGGGTATGATTATAACCAATATTTTTATTACACCCTTTATATTTTGGAATGATATGGGGTCTGTTCCAACAACAATCATAAACTGTAAGCAACGATCATAAAATAACTAGTCATAGCCAACAACCAATTTACTTTCGCGTAATTCCTATCACTGATTGCAATGGTCTACCATTATTTGACAGTTTTCGACAGATTCTGATTGTTTTTGGAACAAACATATTGTCCACTATCTTTGTGTTTTAGCGTTGACCGTATTGGGCACTTTTCAGTGTATTAAATAGTTCACTCTCAGAAAGCCCTCTACATTCTCACTTTTCTTTTCAAGTACCTGCACACCCTCAATTCTGTTAAAACGCTCGACGATATTTAAACTTGGAAATTGAAAATTTTTCAACACCTCATATGAGAATGTACCGCTTGAACATATAACAATTAATAGTATATTCTGTAACAAAGTTAGAATGAAAATTCGATGCGACTGGAAAGTTCCGAGCGCGAGCCGAAGGTGAGCGTGAAGAACCACGAGCATCGCGAATTTTCATTCTAACCGAGTACCAGACCATACTTTCTCCACGATCAAAGATTTTAAATGGAAATGAACAAAAGATAATTTATATTACAGAACTCAATCACAATTATATTAGGTAAATACTCAATGTGACAGCAATAATTTTGACACTTAATCAAGTTTTGCCACTACGATGACAATCAACTGCGTCAAGGCTAATGTTATTATTGCTAACCAGTGTGAGAATATTATTCTATCACAAGTGAGAGAATGTGAATACATTTAAATTGTATGGGGGCAGAGGTGTTGCAGAATATTTCTTCAATCTCAAGAGAGAGAATTCCAGCATTCTGTAAATATTCTAGATTTCGATATATTTTCAATTTAAATATAGCTAGAACTTTTGGGACATTCTGTATTAAACCAGGTAAAATTGAGGTTATTATATTTTTTCACATAGTCTCTACAGTCAGAAAATGTTTTATCTATTTGGTGTTTATTATCATCACTGCCCAAAAAAATGATCATTTATAAAATTTCGAATATTCAAATTCCTTATCATCGTCCTTATATTCTACTCTTTCTCCATAATTGTCTCCCATCTTCAGTTTTCGCAATCTATTTCGCCTCTTTTTGTGTGAATATTCCAATTGAATCTTCTTCTAATTTTCTAGCCATATAAAACGTTCCAAAAATGTTACCTTCTATTCACTAGTAAAATAAAAGATGTTAGTTTAATCCTGCGTGTATCTTATATGACATTATTTGTTTCAGGAATAACGAAGTGATTAAAAAAAATGAGCATCACCTAACTTTCTACCACCGTTTTGATGATTGGTTAATATCTTCAATGAACAAAGCAAATTATATGATTATTCGAATTTCCACAGATCATTTGGCTGATACAAAAACGATGAAATGTTCTTATCATTTCTACATCGGAATAGTATCTAATTATTTGAATAAGTCAGAAAAATACTTTGATAATCCAAATAATTATGATATTTTTAAGTTGAATCAATTTAAAAACAAACAAAATCAGTATATACCCAGGGGGTTACGAACAGAGCAGATTTACCGTGTGAATTTGAGAAATAAGAAGTTTTTAGTAAACAAAGGCAGGTTACAAATTTCTTATAGTGGATTTTTATCTTTTATGGTTACGTTTATTCATATTTTGTATTTCATAATATTTGTTTATTTTACATTTTTATAATAAAATTCGCTTCATTTCACTCTGAAAATTGAAATAAAAATAAATAAATTTTGCATTCTATCTGTACAGTGTGTCCGAGTTTGGGTGAGACTGCAGGGTTTCTCGGCTGTATGAAGCATTGCGGTTTTTTGTGAAACATACAATTCAGTCAAAATATTTTTTGAAATTATTTTTGTTTCGGAAGTACAGAGTGGTTTTTACCATCTGTTTTTTTATGGATGACCTGTATCTCTGCCATTACAAAAGATAAGAACGCTATCTTATTTATACATATTTTGGCATAGAATTTAGTGTAGTGCTCAATTTTTTTTTGGTGTATAGGTTCCAGGATATAACCCAATTTCATACTTTATTTAATGCCATGTATATTTAAAGCTTATTCAGTTTTTTTTCCTTTGAATTGGTCTATAACATAATATACTTATATGTATCATTATTCTTTAAAATCATCAAAAATTTTAAACTGGATTGACTTCTTAATAGATCGAAAAAATGGCTACTTTGATAGACTATGAATATACAGGGTATTCCATCAGAAAATGTATAACTTTGGGTTATATCTTGACAACAGTCCAAAAAAATATCGAGCACGTCATTGAATTCTACGCAAAAGTATAATATAAGATAGCTTTCTCACTTTTTACTTTTCTCATATTTTTTATGATAGCAGAAATACAGGGCATCACCAAAAAGCACAGGCTCCAAAATAAAATAAATTCAGAGACTTTTAACTATATCAGTTATTGCGATGGCTTGAAGAATTTATCAGGACTTTCTCGTTTTGTTCCTTAAGAGGTATTTTAATTCAGATTGGTATACAGCTGTAGCATTAATAGTTCGCCTTCTTGAAATAAAACGGTTTTCCAAAGACGGATCAATTTCTACAAAGATATCATAAACTTTGTTCGGTTTTGCAATTTTAAGGCTAACTTCACAGTGCTAGTTAAAGCGCCTCTTACTCAATACACTGCAGATATAAAGCATTTTCTCAAGTCCGATTAAGTTAAATCTTCATCTTGCGATTCTAGCATGAATAGCTTCTTATATACAGCCCCGAGATGGGCTTATTGGCCAATCCTTTACACACTTGAAAGCTCATGATTCAAGTATTCGACCCATTCGTTTTGTCTCAGAGCATGTGAGATAAATGTCGCGTGACTTTGAGCAGCAAGAGTCAAGCCAAGTTATATCGGTTACGCTCTAAGCAAAACATTGTATGCGTGCTTAGTGTATAGTTGACGTAAAATATATTATGCGAACTAAAAGTTCTCGACTTTTTGTTTGACTCTAAAACGAGGATATCGACATAGTCCAGTCAATAGTATAATTTAAAATGCTTAGTTGACGATAAATTCATTTAATATTATACTTTCAACTAATAATCGATAAAATGTATTTAATAATTTTTAATTATTTAAAAACATCTTAAACAACATACCAGACAATTAACACTACCTTATATCTCGTTTTATCAAGAAGTAGGAATTCAAATTTCAAATTATTTATTATTTTTTACATCTTTGACAGAACTATAACTACTTATCTTTGATAGGGCTTGATTTTCCGAACGACACACGTGTTCACTCATTAGTTGGTAGTCTGGAATCAAGAAAGTGTGAAGTGTTTCTCTGAGGAAATTGTAAGTATACCTGCATATTTATATATATTTGTACAAAAAGGGCTCAGTTCACGTCTATTATCCCGTTTAAACCGAACGCCTTTTCAACAATTACGTAATACAATATAGAATCATGTTTGGTAAGTAGACGAAAATAATATTAATACCTTTCAGAGATTAGCTCCGCAAAATACGATTAGATCTCTGCACTAAAAGTATTACTTCAACTATACCTAGACGTTTTTAACGTTGCCTGTGTCATATATGGGACGAAATGAGAATAAACGCATGCGAAGCAAAAACCTATAATACCTACACGTTACTTGCGGAGATCCACTGATCGACAAACGCTAAACATATGGTTTATTCTCAAGTCATGTGAGTAACTAGATCAACAACTCTAAAAGTCGCCTCGGAACATGACAGCAAAATTTAAATTATGCCGATACGTTACATGAGGACGTCAAATCCTTTCAATATAACAACTAAGATATGGGAAATAGATAGCAGTTTTTCAACCCCAGAATAATGAGTAGATGAGAAACTCTTAATGTAATACCAAGTATCAGTGGGCAAGCCACCAGAAAGAGGATACAAAGGTTGAGATTAGAAAAAGGCTTGACAGTGGATTGAACAGTCCCTGGTCCTGATCATAGGAAGAAGAACCAAACCCCAAAAATTGAAAACCAATATATATGATGAATTACGTAGGAATTAATTTAATTCCAAATACTGCAATATACACTCAGGTGCAAAAAACACCATCTTAAAATGTTAACAGATTTCGCTCAACAACTACTTGTCAGCTGTTTTATTCTTATAAGATAATTGTTATTCTGTCTCCCATCATCTTGCACGAGAGTGAATTCGTCAACCTATAAAGTGTGAAAATGAATCAAAATTGTCGGCAAAAATATAATTGATCTATTTTGTGCTGTGATTGCTCCATTTTTTCTCAAAAACCTACTCTGTAGAAGCTTCCATTGATATTTCGATACATACCATCAGCGATAGCCCGCCCTCCATGTCTGGAGAGGATCTAGAAGTGCGGTCCACAAATATTTCTGCTGATCGCCACCAAACGTGCTGCCTATCATCCGGTGAATGCACGCTGAACCGATATCTAAGGAAATGCTTTAGAGCAGTTTTCATCATTTCATAGTTCAGAGAATAAACAGAAACTTTCAATTTTTCGAAATTGACATTACAGCAATGAAAGAGCTGTCAAACAACAGTATTCCGTTCTCATACCACTCTTAAACCGAAGCGTTTTTTCAAAAATTCATAAATCTAAAGCGAGTCGAGGTATCGACATGAACCAAATACAAATACAAAGCATAGAACATAAACCAAGCTTGCATAGAAGATGGTTTGGAGTAGCATACAGAAGGTGCCCCAAACTTGTCAGTAAAAAAAACATAAATCTGCTTTTCTTCGTATATGCTTATTCGGAAATCTAATCAATGCGTATCAATCTGGGATGAGTCTTCTCATTTCTTTTCAATTAACATGGGGCCAAACATAAAAAAGTTATATGAAATCAAATTCTATCAACATTTTGAGATGGCTGTTTTTGAAGTATGTATGTATTATATTGGGGTGACATTCACTGAGACCTGAAATATCTATTGTGCCCCCTTAATTCTACTCAGTTCCTGAGGAATGTCTCAGAGACTAGTAGCTCCTTTAGTCCTATTTCCCGGAGTAATTACAGGATATCTGCATGCTTTAACTTAGGTAAATGTTCCTCTTCTATCCAGTGATCTCCTAGGTGTTGTGCCCTAGGATTCTGAATTGCTGCGAAATAGGTTGTTCAACTTAAAATAGATTCTCGTTAATGACTAGCAGATCGTTAATTCTAAAGGAAAAAATTACATCGCACCGTATTTTATCAAATTCAATAGTGTTGTTTTGTTTTTATCCCCATTCAGAAAATAGTATTTTAAAAATTTCTTAAAATCCGCCTTTTAGATTTTGACGTTACTAGTATAAGTTGAAGATAAAGTTCATATAATAGCCATCTTCGTGTGCGTCATCTTTTGTGACGTATATCCAGGCTTTGGGTATGTCGATATTCAATTTGCTATTTTGACATATAGCTAACCTTTAATTTGATAAATAAAATCATCAGGATCGTATTCAGCCAAATTTGAAAAGGCTATGAAATTAATAATACTTGGGATATCAAAACACTGCAAAATAAAACAAATTGTATATTCAATTTACATATCAAAATAATTTGATATTAGTAAATATAGTCCTGCAAAAGAATTATATAGCGTGTTCAATTAAGTCTGCACCATATGGGACCCTATTTTATTCTTAAGTTTTATGGAAAAAGTTATTCTTCACTTTTAATTCTTATTTTTAGTGAATTTTATTGTTTTATTTGTTTAAATGAGCCCACTGTCTCATTGATGTTTTTACTGACCCCATGTATTTGATGTTCATTAAAATATGTACAGGTTGTGTATTGCAAATTTAACAAAATAGATATTATTCTATAATTTTAAACTTTTTGATGCTTCGACCACTTGCTCTGCCGTTAAAGAGCTCCTTTCCGAACACTAACTAGAGTTACACGTTCAGCAGAAGACAAACATAAACAGAGTAAATAGTCAAGGAACCAACCAACTGATAAAAAATTAAAAAGAACAGGATTATGAAAGTTCAATTTTCGTAGTCCCAATCTGATTCACACTCCGACTCATTCAAGTCAACAGTTACAGGCGAAATATCACTAGCGTCAATAATTTTTGCTGTTTCCCAATATTCCTCAATAATGTTTTGGGTATGCCTAACATATTTTATACATTTTTCTGGTGTAATACTAGAGAATTTTCAAAATAAGATGCTGCTCTTTTTCCGTGTATCTAGGCATATTTTTGTATCATTTGAGTAAGTAAAATGCTAACAATAAGATTAATATTCACAGAAGGAGTTTAGGTTAGAGTTACAGTGAGTTGTTGACAACATGCCCTCTGACTAGTAAGTTTTGTTCATTTCAATTCAAAATGTAAGTCAGGCTCTTAGTATATGCAGTAGTGTCAACTTTTATTCGTTTCCCTGATTGTTGTCGGTTAAGTGTGGGAGAACGACTTCTCAAGGACGCATATCTACTGTGGTTATGTTTTGTTGGACTTTGTGAGTGGCTCCGGGATGGTGATCTAGGTGACCTTCTAACTCCATTTCTCGACTTCCTATTCATTGAAAGGGCTCTGCTTCTACAAGTTCTCTGAATGTGTCCGATTCTTCCGCAGTTAAATCATCTCCTACTTCCATTTTAGGTGTTTCGTCGCATAGTTTGGAGTATATCCAAGATTTTTGAGAGGGTATATTGTGGGAGGCTATTGGAAGTTATCTCTTCGTGTTCTTGGAATCTTATTTCTCTCAATTTAGGACGGAAAGATTTTGATATGCTTTTTGCTGCCTCATATTGCGGAGCTGCAATCAGAGTTTCATTTAACGTTTTGTGGTGTTATAGCCGGAGAGCTTGTTGCATTTCCACATCTTGTAATTCATCAACGAATGCATGTGTGCCGATTTGCTATATAAAATCTTTAGGTGCCTGAGGATAGGCAAGATGCAACAATCTTTTTATATCGGCCTCAAATTCCTGTAGGCTTTCATTTAATTTTTGTTTACGGACTTTCAGCTGACTCTGGAATACTTTCTTCAAGTGCCGTTGGCCATACCTTGTCTCTAAGGGCCTGTTGTACGAGTGACGCATGATTGGGAGTGTCTTGTGGAAGAAACTGCGAAACAGTTGCGGCCTACCCACGAAGCGACACCATCAATGAAGCAGCCATCTGTGTCTCAGTTCAACCATTGACTTTGGTCGCAGCTTCAAATTGGAATCGATATGTTTCACATGCCGTTTGGCCATCAAATGTAGGTGGATACAGGGTCTTGCTTGAGTGGCTTTGAGAAACTATACTTTGAATGGGGACAGGTTCAGTTATACAAAAGGACGAAGTCGTGCCTTCAATTTCAATATTAGTAACTAAAGCTTGGGTACGAATTCTTCTTTCTAAATTAACTATTTCATTTCTAATTTGCTTTTCTAGATCAGATCCTAAATTTTCTTGTTGTTTTTCTGAATTAGATCTCAAATTTTCTTGTTGGTGTTCTAAATGGTCTACTCTGTTATCAAGCTGTCCTACCTCTAGCTTTAATGATTCCTGAATTTCTGTTAGGCCATTCATAATTTCTACATCTGCTTGTCTACGCCTCTCCTCCTTCTCCTCTTCTTCCTCCTTTCTACGTCTCTCCTTCCCCTCTTCTTCCTCATTCCTTCGACTCTCTTTCTCTTCCTCTCGTCTTTCCTTCTCTGCTTCTTCCTCCTTTCTACGTCTCTCCTTCTCCTCTTCTTCCTCCTTTCTACGTCTCTCCTTCTCTTCCTCACGTCTTTCCTTCTTTGCTTCTTCCTTCTTTCTACGTCTTTATTTCTCTTCTTCCATAATCAAAAACCATGCTGGGGGTCCGGAAGTATCCATGTCTCTGTCGTATACGGTGGTTCTAGTATTCATCATAAGAAGGTACAAATAATATTTCTTATATCCCACCGCTGTCATCAATGTTACTCCTTACTACTTCTTAAACTTTATTTATTTATTCGACTTAAACTTTCACAATTCAATACAATTAATGTCTAAGTATCAAAATACAGACTCAAATTTTTAAAATTTCAAAACTAACTAACTAATGTAAATTGTCCCGCCTTTTATACTTCTCACCTGTTCCAGGCAGATCTCGACTTTTCGATGACATTTGTAGACTTTTCGATGTCAGTTCTAGATTATTCTAGATGTATGTCTTCTTCTTTTTCTTCATGGACCTCTACATATCCTCAGTACATGTCCGACGTAACAATATCCTATTGTCATTTTTTTGGGAAATTAAACCACAAATCTTTTTTCAGATTTTTAGTCCGTTTTCATGTAGTATTCATTTTTACAAGTATAAAAGTCCGAAAAATTAATTAATTAAATTCCATACTTTGACCAGTTTCTATAGCGTCATAAGCATTGTTAATCAACAACGTCAAGCTAACACTTGATTATCAAAAATTGATAGAAATTGAAAGTATTGATTGTATAACAGCCAAATGGATATATAAAAGAATCATAAAATATCGCTCGTCTGCCAGAAAAATCAAGGAAGATGTATGAAGCAGCTTATCAATACTTCAAGAAATGGTGCCAAACAAAGACTGCTACTAAAGTTTTAGAAATCGTATCAAGCTTATGGTGTGAATACTCCATGCTGAGGTCCACCCTTTTCATAGAAGAAAACATAGGTATTTTCAAGTATCCCAAACTTCGAGCATTTTTAAAAAGAAGAAATGACGGATATAAACCCAAAATATGTGTTCGACAGGAAATATGTAAATAAATTCCAGTTTGAATCCCACGATGATATTTATTTAATAATGAAGGTTGTAATGATAATGGGAATTGCTTGAGTGTGCCGTTCTAGTGAACTCTGTGCAATGAAAATGGACAATAGTGAATGAAGGCATGGAATCATAATTTATTGTTACTATTCTTGATTCCAAAAATGGAATGGCACGTAAATTTACATTTTAAATTTTAATCCCCGCTTCTTCATACGATATCAAAATGGAAAGTGCTTAAGCCAGCCTGTCGGGAAAAACTCGATTTCTTCAATTCCAAGAGAAATTGTCAAATCTCTGAACTTTGAGAACTTCAAGGAGTATACTGGACACTCCCTTAGAAGAACGTCGGCCACTTTATCAGCGAATACTGGAGTTGATATATTAGCTTTCAAGCGACATGGCGGATGGAAATCTGCACCTATTGCGGAAAGTTATGTAGCGGAGAGCGTCAACAATAAAAAAGAAGTTGAAAATCGAATTTTATACCAAATATCGAAGCCAGAAGTCTCCTGCAGTACTTCAAGAGTAACAGAAAACTTGGCTAGAGATGGAGAAATTATGTAGTCAGAACATTTCATACAAATTGAGAAAAAACCAGCAAACATTTATCCAAATTTTGTAAATAATGTACATAATCGTAATAATTGTATTATTAATATTTATATTAATGAATAGGATGCAAGTTTTATATGGCATAAATTATTACCACCCAAGGGTGGTAAGTTGACTTACATCCCGTCGTCAACGACAATTGATACCTTTTTGGTGATAGTTACTTACGTCCTTCAAAACAGTGTCAAAATGCGTTGTTCACAATATAGGGAGGAGAAAAAAATATTTTCAATTCAATACTGATTTTTATGAAGAGAATGTTTGTTTTGTCATGGACTCTCGCCTCTCACCAATTTCATCCAGTATTTACATGGAACATTTTGTATCCCAAATAGTCAATAATAAAAATGTAGAACCCATATGTTGATGACATTCTCGTAATATGGCCTCATGACTCAGTACTTTTGAATGGCTTTTTGACAAAAAGAATTATACAAGCGTGAAAAGAGGGATCGTAAAATACAGATTGCGAAAAAGCTTAGTTGGCATACGATTTACACAAGTACTGTAACGAGTTGTTTCGTGGGGCACCGTTTTGAAGTTCATTTTAGTTTTTCTCCGTCGTATATTTTATTTTCACCCATATGTTTTATATAACTTTACTTTCCGATCCTTTTTGCTACCGCATTGATTTTTTCATTACCGCTGTATTATATTTTATTAGTAATTCAAAACATGAATTCGAATCTAAAAACATAAAAATTTATTAATTTGATTTTCAGAAATTCAAAGACTAGAGGACGTCCGGTACATAAACTATTTTATTCAAAACAAAAGCCGTCTAGTGTATTAGAATTGTTTTTTGTAGTTGAAAGTAAATTAATTTCACGTATAATTCCGATAAGGCAAAAATTGTAGGTAGGAATTAAAATATAAATTCAAAAACCTAACGGCCTTTGGGCTCTCTGCTACAGTCCGTCCGAAAGTTTGCTACCGTTTGTTTTTTTGAAAGTGTCTTCCGATCAAGTGGTTTTTGAAAAGTGTTCATAAGTTTTTTTTTTATTTTAACAAAGTTTGAGTGACTTTGTAGTGTCCGACCGTTCTTGAGTAAGTAGTAAATTCTGATATCAAAGCATAGTGTAAAGCGAAAGTAAGGTAAAATTGTTTTAGTAAAGCCGAATAATAAATTTTGTTCAGTGTAAAAATATATAATTGATTTCCGTTAACAGTTACAGTATTCAGTGTCGCTATTCTTGAATTTGTGGGAATAGAAATTCGGAGGGAAAATGATCGAAAGTGGGCGTGGTTCCCTCAAATTTTAAAATGCCGTATTCTTGAAAAATTTCTATCTAAAAATGGAATCGTTTTGTCAATGATAGGGATATTTTATTCTTGGTTTTTGTAGACTTGTTTCAGTGTTTTCGGTAAATTAGTGCAATGTGGATGAATTCAACCAACTTTTGCATTGGCATGATGCCATGATTGATGATTTTGAGGAGGCTTGGGAAGAGATGAATATTGGCAGAAATGTTCTTCCACAGACAAATCCGTTACAACTTTTTCCTAGAAAGTTTGTACACATGTTTGAATTAACAAAACCTCTTGTTGAGGACGTTATTGAAATGGTGACACCATATATGGAGGCTCCGGCAAGAACATCATCCTTGACCATTCAGCTAAGGTAAATATGGTGAAACTTTTTTTTTGTTTTTGGTAGGATCACCTAAGCTCACACTATACTATAGTCATAGCATATTATATGTGTGTATACCACAGTTATATTTCAGGTGAGCAAAAAATCCTAGAGTTTATCAAGCAGAAACTAGTGTCTATAAGTATGTACATTAGTAAAAATATATTTTGTTATATTTTAGGTGTTCGCTGCGAATCATTTTGTGGCTATAAGTCAAGCTTCTGTGAGCCGCTCCATTGCAGAGGTTACAAATGCAGTGAATCAGCTGCAAATTATGAACCAGTACATACATTTCCCAAGCAATGTGGCAGAGCGGAATGCACTTCGAACTGGGTGGGTGCCTATATGTATTACCTATAGCTAGGTACTGTAATTATTTTTAGTACTAGATTGAAGAATAAAATAAAACCTAATAATTCAAAACCTATAAGTGTGTTGTCACACATGGTACTTTCCCTCAAGGTGCTTAGATAATGAATTGACTAACTGATTTTTTATAGAATTTTTAAACATTTAACCTCCTTAAAACCTCCCTTAACGTACACCAATGAGTTTAATATTGTGTATAATTAAAAATGTCCTGCTAATTAAGCTATATGTAAAATTTTATCACAATTAGTTCATTGGGTTACTTTTTATGATTTTTTTAAGTTTTAACACTTCTTCAAAGGTCACCAATAATGTGTTCAATATTGCATATAATTAAAAATGTCCCTCTCATTAACCTTTATGCCAAATTTTATATGAATTAGTTAATTCGCTCATTTATACGATTATTTTTTAATTTTAAAACCCCATCTACACACCCTTAACCCTTCCCATAACTCTTTGGCTTTAGATTTCGTAAATTGGGGAGTAAACCTCCCCGTGTACATTTCGGGTTTCTCCTTGAGAAACCCTATCATATTATTTTGTTTCACTAGTTCCTTTTTTTGTCTACTCATTTTTCAATGAACACAATGGACAAACGACAAAAATATCTACCCTCCATAGTCAAAACCAAAAACACAACTAAAAATGCCGCGAAGCAAAAAAGGTTAGGTTGAAGTTGAAAACATCTTCTTCTTATTTGGTTAAAATTCATGGCAAAAACAGCACAGTTTACTTATACTGTCAAAATTATGTATGATTCGTAGTACATTTTTGACTACTTAGTCAACAATGTTTCCTTTTTCCCTCACTCATTTCTATTCCCTGATTTCAAGAATACTGCTTTTTGAAATCGAGTGAAATTGTGTGAGAATCGAAATGTCAACATTTCCCTGGGGAGTAAAAATTTCAGGGAATTTCAAGAATAGCGGCACTGGATTGTTGAAATTCAGTACCGTATCGTATTCAGTGGTTTTTTTAAATAGACAAATAGTTTATTTTTAGTTTTCGTTTTTTTTTAATTTTGATTCTTAATTGAATGCTCAATACAAATATATACCATTTAAATTGAAATTTGGGTTTGCTTTTCAGATAATAGTACCGATACCGACTGTCCTGTCCAAATTACCCAGATATTTTTGTAATTTTGATCGATAATTTGGAAGTTAAAACTGATTGTGGGGCGAGAGCGAGGCTATTGCCATGCGTTGTCCAACTTTCAGCCGGTTGTAACTTCGTTTAAGTTTCACTTAAAAAAACATTTATTTATATTTTTTATAAGTAGTTCTATTTAACGAATTATAAGATTTTCAAACAAGCATGAGGCAGTTGTTATACCTTATTTGATTATCTAGTTTAAATCATCATATTATTATTTGGGTACCCGTTGTCCTATCTTCCGACCAATTTATTTTATTAATTTTGACCAATAATTTGGAATTTAAAACTAATTACGGGACAGAGAAGAGTCTTTTGCCACAAGCTGTCCAACTTTCAGCTGGTTGTAACTTTCACTTTAAATTTTTTAAAATTATGTTTTTCTCTAAATAGTTTTAGTTAACAAATTAATAAGATTTTCAAGCAAGTATGAGGCTGTTGCCATATCTTATTTGATTATCTAGTTTACTTCACAGTAGTCATTACCATTGGTCGATCCGTTTTCCTAACTACCAAACTAGTGTGTTTGTTTTTATTTTATTTTCACGAAATTTTAAGTTTTTTTCAATTGATTGTGGGGCAGATGAGAGGCTTTTGTCACAAGATGTCCAACTTTCAACCGGTCATACTTTATAATTGGAAACTAGTTCTATAAATATAAATTCAAAAAGGTTATTGGACGAGTAAGAGGCCTTTGCCTCATCTTGTTCGACTATCTAGTCTGTGGTCATTAGTAAATTGTTTTTTTGAAACTGATCTGGTAGTATCTTCCCACATATCCCGCTTGACCTTCCCTACCGTTAAGAAACTTATATTTTGCTTGCTTAATATGTGTTTTATTTTTCTTCAACTCTGCTCACCGTTTGCTTATACCGCTCCACATGTTATTATAGCTAAACTAACCTGCTTAGACCTAGTTTATCGTACCATTGCTTATGCACGTACTACCGGCAAGTTTTGCATAACACCAATATTTTTGTCACATTTGCATACTGTATATATCTATTTTGTTTGGAACTGCTGGAAATATTTAATTTAGGATATTTCTGGAAATTCTTATTTTTTTGAATTTTTATTTATTTTGTCCCTGTGTATATTGAATATATCTGGTGCTCATAATAACCCGTAGCCTAGCCGTCTGAGGGTTCATAGTTTTGTAGAAGTGTTAAATTCAACGATACCCCTGTCATTTTCCGTAACCTCCATCTGAGGCCATCTGGAACTCTTGACACTAAGGGGGAAGGGGCCGTGCCAGCTCCTGCACAACTTTTGTTTAACAGAAAACTCAAGGGCCATTTGCCACGCCACAAGTGAATTATTGAAACCTACAAACTATCAACATAATCACAAAATTTACTATAAACAAAACCAAAGAAAACAAAAACGATACTATGATAAATCTGCCAAGGACTTACCATCCTTAAGCAAAGATGATAATGAAGTGGTACAAATGGGTAAAATATGGGTACCAGGTAAAATAATAGACATTGACAAATATAGACCCAGGCCATATAAAGTTAAAATATTTCAGACCGGAAATATTCTGATTCGTAATAGGAAGTTTTTGAGAAAAGCGAATCAAAATAAATTCAGTGTAATATCAGATTCGAACTATGATCAGTTATTTGAATCACATTTAACATCGTTTGATGATAATTCTTCAGAGAGTTCAACGAATAGTCCACAACAGGTTCAGAGCCGACTAAGTCAAGGTCCAATATGTTTTAATAATAATGACACAATTCATACCCAACCGGTAGATGTAAATACTGACAGTCGAATTCGTACTCGGACTGGTAGAATTATCAACAAACCCCAATACCTCCAAGATTATGTTAACTAACATAAAAGATGTATAAATATCAATTTGCAGTAGTGAAAATTTATAAAAGGGGAGATGTCATGGAATGAACATCCCTATGCATACAACCTTGGCATGCGATATGCGATGACACATGACACCTCCTTGACATTGTTGTTCATGGCGGAGCCAGCATTGTAGACACTCAAATAAATACATCGAAAAATCTATAAACATCTCTTTATTAATATAACATTATTAATATAACACCGTTGGTAAGATCCAAAGGGTGGATGAAATACGCGTCACAGTACAACAAGGATAATATGAACAACACTACTTTAAAGAGAGAGAAGAATAATTGTGCGCTCAGTCCCCTCTACCAAAACAGGTGGGCGTAAATTAGCTAAAACTGAAAGGAGTGAAAGGATCGTACCGTAGGGTGTCTGACAGCTACTCTCGTGGGGATAGTCAATCTGCTCTGAAACCATCGTTGCCAGTTTAGAATGTTTGGTACTTTCCAAGTAATAACTCAGATTTTTTCCGATTCCTGTAAAATTGTAAAGCGCGTTACCAATAGATATCGAATAATAGCTTTGTAAGGCGTTAATAGTATAAAACTATCATTCGAAATCTATTGGTAACGCGCTTCACAGGAATTTTACAGGAAACTGTAATAATCTATTGATAGAACAAACAGACGTTTGTGTCAATTAGAATATTGGTTTGCGGTTGGAGGTGCAGATGTCCCTGATATCACAACTTAATATGTATTGAGTGTGAATTCGGCAACGTCTGGTCTGGGATTAGGCTCACAGAGCTCCCAGACCGGAGGATATCTACCTTGTACTGATGAGGTGCAAATACGCCGAAACCGGTCTACAAGTGATAATCTCCCTTCTAATTGCAAACCAGAATGGTTGGTTACATCTTGTGAATCATACTGACCCCGTTTAACTTAGAAGTGTGATCTAATGTCTGTGTCTGAGAAGTAGTTGTTTCTTCTAAGTGAACGGTCAAGTTTTTGAAAATATTTTTTAAAAACTTTGTAAGGCGTTAATAGTATAAAACTATTATTTAATATCTATTAATAAATAACTTATTTTGCATTTGCCTTTTAACACGGGATAACCATGTATTTAGTGGAAGAAAATAGAAATTTGTAACATAATTGACTTTCGAAAGATGAGTAAGATCAACACAAATGAAAATAAGAATAACATAATAGAACTCAAGAGAAAATTTGAAAAAATTACAATCTGCAATAAATAAAATCTGTACACTGTTTTTGATTTAACCGCATAAAATGCCGACAAAAATTGGGATTAACTTTCACAGATAAGTACATTTGGCAACAACCTGTTTTGGTAGAGAGTGAAACGTATCTCACTTGATGTTAAATGAAGAGTGAAATGAAATTTATTGAAAAAAATAATTGTATTCAAAAATGATTCTCAGGGGTGGCTTTCGCCGAACTTAAACAATAACAGAACTATAGCTTAAAAGAAAGTAGTTAATTAAGTTGAGCGCCACGTGGTTTTCTTTCTTTTTTATAAAAAGAATAGGTTAACCCCGAAACTATGAATATATAGTTCTGTCCTTTTAGTTAAGCATCCACTATATAATCCACTATTTGATAATTTGCATTGTGTGTCTATAAATTCAGTAGGAAGGAAGTTGAAATAAAATTCCACAAGTTAAGCAATAACAATAAATATGGCTTTAATTAGTTTCTAAGTGTAAAAATATAAAATTTATGTTAAATCTATTCTAAAAAAAAATATATATATTAACAATGTCAGTGGGTGAAGCCCTTAAGTTTACAAATTATATGAAATAAGAATTACAGTGGGTGAAGCCCTTTAGATTTACAAATGAT